>OY770262.1:163483759-164083759 GCA_963669355.1 Chorisops tibialis
TAATCTACCGGAAAATATGTCATTTGAAATTCTTTCGAATAGTGAATAGAGACTTTTGCATGGGAGGTGGTAGAAGTAGAGGGGGAGGTTTGTATTTTTCTTATATGACACCGAACATGGCATGCAAAATGTTTATTGCTGAATTTAAAGTTTTTAGTTTTTATTATTTTTAATGAAATTGGTAACAGTTTTCCTGAAATAGGGACATTTATATGGGAGGTGGCAGAGGAAGTGGAACGTTTTAGATGATTTTGAAACTGCTTATCATCACCCTTATCACCATGCTTTGATTCAATTTCAAAGTCGATAGCTCTCATATATTCGAAGAAGGAATGCTTTTCTTGAATTTATAATGCAGATATTTGTATGGGAGGGGGTAGAAGGAGTGAAGCGGGGCTGATAGTTTTCTTTAGCACTTATTTTATTTATTAAGAAACAAATTCTGGCAAAATTTGAAGTTTGTACCTTTTCTAGTTTGAATGGAAATCGATAAAATGCATTCAACAAAAATTATGCATTTGTATGGGAGGGGGTAGAAGGAGTGTACGGATCAAAACAAATTTTTTTCGCATTATTAATATTTCTATTTGTATGTTGTATACAAAATATCAAGCTGATAGCTTTAACAGTTTCGAAGAAAAATAATTTAATTTAAATTTCAAAATTTCGTGAAATTTGTTTGGGAGGAGGTATAAGGAGTGAGGTGAAGTTGATAATTATTTTCAAAATAAATTGCAATTATAATAAAATTAATTCTGACAAAATTTTCAGCTTTACTAGTTTCAATGAAAATCGAAAATATGTGTTTTTCAAAATTGTCCATTTGTATGGGAGGGGGTAGAAGGAGTGAGGGGATCGGGTCAATATTCTGTGATAATAATGACATCTTTATCATAATACTTTGGCGTAAATTTCAAATCAATAGCTTAAATAGTTTCAAAGAAAAATTAATTTCTTTTTATTTCGAAATTTCATGAAATTTGTATGGGAGGGGGTAGAAGGAGTGGGGGGATGTAGCCCATTCACGAACTTAAAGTTACTTTTTTGCTAAAAATGACACACAAAATTTTTTTAGCACTATAGCTCAAAGCTTTCGAGAGTTATGCTGTAGACAGACGCACAGACGGACAGACGGACAGACGGGCAGACGGGCAGACGGACAGACAGACAGACGGATAGACGGACAGACGGAAAGACGGACAGACGGACAGACGGACAGACGGTCACTCGGAATCGAGATTTTTGAGCGACAACAAATATTTCTGTACCCTTAGCGGCTCTGTGCGAGCATTATTTCTTAGCGTTACAAACGGTAAGGCAAACACAATATACTCTCAGATTTCATCTAGAGTATAAAAATAGTAAAAGTATCATCACCCTGTGACGTAGAACAGTAGAATACAACGAGTCCTGTTTGCTCTAAAAATGGCAAATGGACATTCACTGGATCATGAAACTATCACCCATGATCTTAAAATCTAAGTGAAACGAAAAATGGATACAGCCAGTAGTGTAAATGGCACCCCCGCTGATCACGCGTTGTGCGGGTGCCAAGGTTTAAGGGCACAGACGGATTGAAAGCAAGTTATACTCGAAGGTAAAAGACATGTGAAATCCACACATTTCTTGTCTGACTTATCTTTTACAATTGATTGTAAATAGAAGAGAGTTGTTTCTGTCCTATGTCTCTATGGGTGGTCTTAACAGGAATTTAATTGAGCACGTAAATGTTGTAAACAGTGGTAGACGAAAATAATGCGGGCTTCCTTTTAAAGAAATTTTTTAATAAATTTTCATATTCGCGTTAATTTCAATTTAGCATTTTGAAAAGTGAAAAAAGGGCAAAACGAAAGGGAACCATTGCTTCCCTTGCATCAATGGACGTCACGCCACTGTGGTGTACGGGTTAAGAGGGAGGCGGGGGAGCGTCAAAACCGAAAATTAAGAATCCGAATATCTTAATCATCGTTTTAGCTAGGAAGCTTATATCTTATATCTTCGAAACTACTTACCATAAAAAAATCATATTTTGGGACCATTAAGGCGGCATACACATCCACCAGAATCAGCTTAGAGGGAGGCTACTTATTGTAAGGAAGAGGGTCCGGATGGGGGGGGGGGGAGAAGGAGTGCAAAGAAAAACATTTAAAAATCAATATCTCGAATATTTCTTAAGCTATGTAATTGAATCTTAGAAAATATAGTATAGTTAGCGAATTATGGAAAAAATATAATATTTGGACATAATAGTAGTGGGAGAAAATGAGGAGCGTTTCAAAAGTGGTGGACTTTCCGAAATTTTAAACCGTTATATCTCAAAACTGACGCAATCAATCAAATTCCTTTTAACACCGCCTATAAGTGCATATGACAGAAACAACTCTCTTCCACAAGCCGCGATCCTGAGCATCCGTCTTAAGCTATTGCCAGGACCAAAACTGAGTACAGATGTCAAATCGAAATTCTGTCAAATTATAGAACCACATAGCCTTTAATTTTGGTAAAAATTTTAAGTTGGGACGTGTAAGGTGAGGCAGGTGGCAAGCTAATATGTCGAAAATTTTGAGTGACTTTCATAGGGCTCTGGTAAAAGATACAAAGTTTAAATTTTCCACGTGGATACATCTATTTTCTATACATACCCCCCCCCCCGCCCCCGTGCACAAGGCGTTTCATGTGGAACGGAAAAAACACATAAGCTAAAAATGTTTGAATGAAATTTTAATGTAGAAAATTGAAATTTTGCAAAATTCATTTAAAAATTTTTTTAAGAGAATGATATAATAAATGGTCGAATACCTTTAAAACTTCTATCCCCTCCCATACAAAATTATTTTTTCGACCATTTTTAAGAAATCAATTATCACCTAACTATTAAAAGCTATCAATCTGAAATTTTCCACAAACAATTTTAAAAATAATTGAAAAGAAACTGCTTTAAAAGTTTTGATATCACGCCTGTCCTTCTACTCCCTCCCATACAAAATATGCTTTCGACTAATTTCAATAAATCAACTACTAACCTACAAATAAAAAGCTGCGAGCTTTAAATTTTGTACGAGTAGCTTACAATAGAAACGAAATAAAACTGTATCACAAATTTTTTGTTACAATTTTAATGTTGATAGCTCTCATATGTTCGAAGGAGAAAAACTTTTCATGAACTTCCAACACAAAAATTTTTATTGGAGGTGGTAGAAGGAGTGAGGTGAAGGTGATATTTGTTTTTAGCATTTACTACAATTTTTAAGGGACAAATTCTGACAAAATTTCAAGTTTCTACTTCTTCTAGTTTCTATGAAAATCGGTTAAATGCATTTACCAAAATTCTGCATTTGTATGGGAGGGGGTAGAAGAAATATCCGAATCAAAACCAAATTTTTTGACATCAATTATATTTAATATAGTATACTTTTCTCAAATTTTAAAGTTGATAGCTTTGACGGTTTTGATGAAAACTAATTTAATTGAAATGACGAAATTTCGTAAAATTTGTATAGGAGGGGTAGAAGGAGTGAGGTAAAGTTGATAGTTTTACCAAAATTAGTTGCAATTATGATAAAATTAATTATGATAGAAGTTGGTTCATTCAGCTTTGCTAGTTGCAATGCAAACCGAACAAATGCTTTTTTGAAAATTGTGTATTTGTATGGGAGGTGGTAGAAGGAATAAGGAGATCAGATCAATATTTCTTGAGGTCAATGATATTTATATCATTATAGTATGACCAAGTCAATAGCTGAAATAGTTTCGGAGAAAAATAAATTTCTTTAAATTTCGAAATATCATGAAATTTGTATGGGAGGGGAAGAAGGATTGGGGGGATGTGGCCCGTTCACGAACTTAAAGTTACTCTTTTGCTAAAAATGACATACAAAAAATTTCAGTACGATTGCTCAAAGTGTTCGAGAGTTATGTTGTAGACAGACGCACAGACGGACAGACAGCAACTCGGAATCGAGGTTTTTGAGAGACAACAAATATTTCTGTACCCTTGACGGCTCTGTGTGAGCATTATTTCTTAGCGTTACAAAAGATAAGGCAAACACAATATACTCTCAGATTACATCTAGAGTATAAAAAGCTGGGTATGCAATTCCGAGAGAACGTTGTATGACCCTGACAGAGAGCATACCGAGGAGATGCACTGCCTTCATTAAAACTAAAGTATATCTGGCAAAATACTAAATTCATACGTGGAAATTTGGTCTTTGTTATTTTGTTTTTCGCTTATAAGAAACAGTCTTACTTTATTATTCTAATAATAAAGTATTGTGATCGCCACAGAAAAAAAAAATTGCTACCCTGAAATTTTTTTTTTCGCGTTTCATGCGTTTCGTGATATTTCTCATTAGAATGATTGCGCACTGCTTTAAAGGGATTTGCAACGCTTTTTTGCCTGGTGTACATTAAACTTTAGGATCGAGTCTGTGCAGTGAATGTTCTTAAAGTTTGCCCTAAGGCTAATACTTAGTGCAGAATTGACTATAATTTATCTATCATGTAGTTATTAAATTGTTGATTATACTCTAGATGAAGTCTGAGAGTATATTGTGATTGTCTTACCGTTTGTACCGCTAAGAAATAACGCTCGCACAGAGCCGCCAAGGGTACAGAAATATTTGTTGTCGCTCAAAAACCTCGATTCCGAGTGACCGTCTGTCCGTCTGTCCTCTGTCTGTATGTCCGTCTGTCCGTCTGTGCGTCTGTCTACAGCATAACTGTCGAAAACTTTGAGCTATAGTGCTAAAAATGTTTATGTGTCATTTTTAGCAAAAAAGATAACTTTAAGTTCGTGAATGGGCTGCATCCCCTCACCCCTTCAACCCCCTCCCATACAAATTCCATGAAATTTCGAAATATAAAGAAATTGATTTTTCTTTGAAACTATTTAAGCTATCGACTTGATATTTTGTATAAGGTATAAAATTAGAAATATCAATAATGGGGAAAAAAATTGTTTTGATCCTTACACTCCTACCCACTCCCATACAAATGCATAATTTTTGTTAAATGCATTATATCGATTTCCATTAAAACTAGATTAATTACAAACTTAAAATTTTGCCAGAATTTGTTTAATATATGAGAGCTATCGACTTTGAAATTGAATCAAAGCATGGTGATAAGGGTGGTGATAACCAGTTTCAAAATCATCTAAAACGTTCCACTTCCTTTACGCCCAATCATAATTCTGTTATGTTTGTTAATTGTTTTAAATATTAAATGATGCTCGTGTCATGTATTTTTAAGTACTATTTTTTAACAATAATTTGTAAGTAATCATTGTTCTGATGAATTTGAAAATAAGTAAATAGAAAATGAAATTCTTTCTGTGATCTCTTGAGAAAATAGAAATGATCTACTACGCCACAATTTAGGCAAATCATAATTGTTAGAAATTTGGTTGGACCGATCGTGTTAAATGAAAATAGCCCGCGTAACAAGAGAATTAAACATTTATTTTGAATCCGTGTTAAATCCAATTCGTGTAAAAACATAATAGAATTATGATTGGGCGTAACGCCCAATCATATGATACTCTAGATGAAATAGGAAAGAGTTTATTGTACCGGAAAACATGTCATCTTAAATTCTTTCGAATAGTGAATTGTGACTTTTGTACGGGTGGCGGTAAAAGCAGAGGGGGAAGGTTTGTAATTTTTGTATATAACACCGAACGTAGTATACAAAGTGTTTCATGCTGAATTTAAAGTTTGTAGCTTTCATAATTTTCGAGGAAATTGAACAATTTTGCCAGAATTTATGCATTTTTATGGGAGGTGGCAGTGAAAGTGGGGGGTTTTGGATGATTTTGAATCTCCTTTTCAACATCCTAATCATATTGCTTTGTTACTCATGTGCTCGAAGAAGAAATACTTTTCTTGAGTTTTCAATACAAAAATTTGTATGGGAGGCTGTAGAAGGAGTGAAGCGAAGTTAAAATTTTTTTAGGATTTATTGCAATTATTAAGGGACGAATTGTGGCAAAATTTTAAGCTTGTACTTTTTCTAGTTTCAATGAAAATCGATTAAATGCATTTGATCAAAATTGTGCATTTGATCAAAATTGTGCATTTGTATGGGACGGAGTAGAAGGAGTATTCGAATCAAAACCAAATTTTTTGGCATCAATGATACTTGTAATAGTATACTTTCCTCAAAATTTAAAGTTGATAGCCTTGACGATTTTGGAGAAAAATAATTTTTTTCAAATTTTGAAATTTCGTTAAATTTGTATGGGAGGGGGTAGAAAGGATGAGGTGAAGTTGACAATTTTTACGAAATTGTTTGCAATTCTAATAATATTAATTTTGACAAAAATTGGTTCTTTTGTTGCGATGCAAACCAAATAAATGCATTTTTGAAAATTGTACATTTGTATGGGATGGGGTAGAAGGAGTAAGGAGATCAGAGCAATATTTTTTTAACAGTAATGTTATTCTCATTATAATACTATTACCCAATTTTGAAGTCATTAGCTGAAAAGGTTTCGGAGAAAAATCTATTTCTTTAAATTTCCAAATTTCATGAAATTTGTATGGGGGGTAGAAGGAGTGGGGGATGTGGCCCGTTCACGAGCTTAAAGTTACTTTTTTGCTAAAAATTATATACGAAAAATTTCAGCACGATAGGTCAAAGCTTTCGAGAGTTATGTTGTAGACAGACGGACAGACGGACAGACAAACGGACAGACGGTCACTCGGAATCGAGATTTTTGAACAACAACAACTATTTCTGTACCCTTGGCGACTCTGTACGAGCATTATTTCTTAGCGTTACAACGGTAAGGCAAACACAATATACTCTCAGATTTCATCGAGAGTATAAAAAGTTCGTGCAAAAACAGAACTAGGTGATTACTCTCAGATTTCATCTACAGTATAACAACAACCTAGTGAATGAAAGGTTTGAGCTCAAGTAGCGTATCTGAGGTAGCGGAAATTGATACTTGTCCAAAATTTAACATTCTAACCTTTTTTTTATTTTTGGTCACGCCAGGGAGGTGAGGAATTTTCATTAGATACCAATAGCCCGTGCCATTGGTAAGCATAACATTCCACAGGAGAGGGCCTCGTACGCACCGGGACTCCCGCGGTGACGTTGTAGTACCTTACCCCTCGTCAGATTGGTACCTCTGTGGTGCTATTCTCATTTTATACAGATTCTTATAATGAGCAGGATTTGGAATCAGCTACTGTAATTCTACTTACAGTAGCAGGCGATTTTGAATCCTGACTTTCAAAAAATAAAAATTAAAAAAAATCAGTTGTAAAAAGCTGCTGAATTAGAATACATTTAAAAATATTATTTTATAAAAATAAATAGTTGATTTAAAATAATTGTTGTTTAATACAAGAAATAAATAATTGTAAATAAATTAGTGTAAATAATAACTTAAATAATTGATTAAAGTGAATGTAATAAAAACTATAATTAAAAAATTGTTAAAAGATTAAATAATTTTTAAATTATTAAATCAAGAGTTAAAGTTTTATAAAGCACTAAACCTCAACTTCCTGTTGGTGAAGTAATTTGCAAATTTTCTCAACAAGTTGTGTGGTGTATTAATCCTGGCTAATGATCTGTTTATAAGTGACCAATCTGCCGAGTTAAAGGCATTTTTAATGTTCGGTGTTACTACTGCACAATATTTCGTTGTCCCCAATCGTCATCTTTCTCCTTTTATCGCCTTAGCTGCAGTATTGATTACCGGTTTCATGGCGTCGACAGTTGAACGCAATTTCCTAAATCTGAACTGGTGGTCTTACAGTGCTTCTTTCTCCTCTGCTTTTCCAACGTGTCAAGAAACATATTGGGCAATATGACGATGGTTCTCCAGGAGGCTTGTTTCCTTTTGATAAGAGTACCAAATTTTGGAGTTTCCATGACTTAGGAAAGACTCCTTCCTCGAAACACTTTTGCATAGTTGCTATAAAGATATTGGACCTCTTTTGAACAGCAACTTCTATTGCCATATTTGGGATGCCATCGGGTCCAGGTGCCTTGTTGTTTCCCATCTTCCCACATGCATCAAATAGTTCCTCCGACGTAATTGCACTGATAGATTATGCTGATCTCTTTGGATATGCTACACATAGTAGTTTGGGGGGGAACAGGTGCTCTACTATTGATCTTAGCATTATCGGACAAGTTATTTGTAGGGACCTATGACCCTTCAGCCTTGTCATCACCATCCTATATGCTATACCCCAGAGATTTAAATCCGCTTCGTTACAGAGATTTTTGAAGCAAATTGCCTTACTCTGCTTAATCGTCTTGTTTAGGTCTCGTCTTGCTACTTTGAAAGTGTTTAATCGGTCCTGAAAATCTACTCTTCCCATTTATCGTTGGACTCTGCGTCGGGCTTGTAAGCACTTTGCCCTGAGTGTATTTATTTCTTCGTTCCACCAGTAGCATGGTGCACCTCTTCTACTAATTGTAAATCTGAGCATCGCTGCATCGCACGCTGTGATGATAGTGTGGGAGAGTTGTTTCGCAAGGATCTGTGTTGTTTGTAAATTTATGATGTTGGTGTTCATCATTTCTTCGAACGTGTCCCCGTCGAAGAGTTTATCTTTCTATTTTGGGCTTGTTAATTTAGGTCGTTGTACGCCTTTTTATACTCTAGATGAAATCTGAGAGTGTTATAAGTTTGCCACTAAGTTTGTAACGCCAAGAAATAAAGCTCGAAAAAAAAAGAATGATACAGAAGTTAAAGTCAGTTCAAGTTCATGAACGGGCCAAATTGCTCCACCCCTTCTACCCCCTCCCATACAAAACTACACAATTTCACAATAAACGGATTTACTTGAAAAGTATGAATGTTATTGATCTGAAATTTGAAATGTAATACTTTTATGATGATTTCAATCTGCTGTAAATTATTTGTGTGCTCCCTCTCCTTTCACCACCTCCCATACAAACTGCACTTTTTCATGAAATACTATAGACAAATTTACTCTGTAGGTATAAAATTTATCGAGCTGAAATTGTGCACTAAATATTTAGAATTATTAGTAAGACCAAAAAGAATTAGACGATTAGTTTCACTCCTACTACCCTGTCTTACACAATCTGACACATGTTTACAACTTCACAAGAAGTCAACTTTCCTGAAAAGTATGAATGCTACTGATCTGCAACTTAAAACATGTCCAAAGCATGATGTTTTTAGTTATTTCTGAAAAAGTCAATAAGAACTTGCCCTCCTTCTACCACCTCCCATACAAACTTGGGCTTTAAGCCCAATCGAAGTCCTGCTATGTTTTTTATTTTATATCAAACATAATTACCTGATGATCGCTGTGTGTATATTGCTCGTTAAGGCGTTATTTTGTATTCCGTAGAAGGGAGTTGCTTACGAAGGTTGTGTCTATGATGGAGCTCATTCCTGCTTTCCAATACGTATTTGTCCGGTCGATGTTTGCAATTCCTATTTCCAGTGGTGAAAGTCAATCGAGCAATATACGTCCTCTAGCATTGGTGAGCCTGCTACCCCACTCTGTTGCCCATGCATTTAAGTCACCGCCTATGACCACTGGAGTTTTACCACGTGCGTCTGCCGTTAGATTATCTAACATTGTCTGGTATTCACTCGTCGTCCATAACAGCTGTAGAAGTGAATTCCATTTATTTTTGCGCGTACGAAGCCCTCCGCCTATTCACGTTCTGATCTGTTAGTCATCAAGTGCAAAAGAGTTAATAAGCAAGTTCGTCGGTTTTGAAAGTCCATGTTGTTCCATAACAACGGGAATTTGACCAAAGCTGCCCGAAAATCTCAATTACTTTTATCTATCAAACTTTTTACGACGTAAGCAATTTGTCAGCAGTTTTCAGTTGAGCAGATAGATGACTTTTTTTAATTTATCTGTCTAGATAACACCTTGCGTTCTATTTTTTCCTTCTCTCGCATTACAACGAATTTAGAACGTCAGGGTCTAGTTTCGTAAAAAAAAAACAATAAAAAAAAAATTTAAGGCAAATTGAATAAAAAACACGGAATTTACAATAATCCCGTCGCGTTCCACTCTGCACGAAATAATTAAATTTCGGATTTGAAACGCGTTAGAGGAGAGAGGAAAAAACGCCAGCAACGCTCCATAATAAATCCGTAAGTGTCCATGCATAAACCATCAAAGTAAAATTATCGAAAGCCTTACGGCACCGTGAAATTTTTTCAATCGAAGATTTAAACGTTTTTAATCCGCTGGAAGCAGCCAACGCTGCAATAATCGAAATAATTACTCGCAATGGTACTCGAATTGATTCCATGGAAATGGTGTGGAACTGCCCCTAGAGACGCGACCTAGACGCCGAGTTCGAGCGTTTTAATTTAATCAAAAAGCTTTAGCGAGTCGTTTCAGCTCCGGTAATAGCCCGTAGCAATGGCACGCTAAGTCTAGCGGATAAAGAATACCAACAACACTTGTGTACACAATATGCGATTAAAGTGAAGTTAAAAATCCGCTGCACTTTGAAGGCCGACGGATTAGCGGACGCAAGGCCAAAGCTCACACGAGTCAATAGTCGCGGCAGAAGTACTCTGCGTTCAGATGAATAAACAAGGCGGAGGGCGGACGGCGCATATTTCCTTTGCAGCTTAGTACAGGTCGCTGTACTAATTACGATGGTTGGGGCTACTCACCTGCAGGTGTTGCGTTACGCCCCGGAGTCAGAATGCATCGCATCGTTGTTGCGTTTATTTCGGAAGCGCTTTCCGCACAGCCGACTGATAAGGATAAGCCCGCTCGCAGTAATCTCGTGGAGAGCGCACATATTTCCACACCAATCACGACGAAATAGATCGCCGGAGCACACATACGCCAAATCTCTTGTGCGAAAAAATAGCGCAATTTTGGTATCGCGAAGCGACGACCTTGAGTGTTGGGCCAGGTCATGGTACCCCGCGTATTCGTACACACATATCGCTGAGACATGAAACGCAACGCAAATATTTGGTGAATGGCGAAGCAATTGTGGAACGCACACGCTTCAATGTAAACAAATTGCAGACTCGCGTCAAATTGGCCCGCGAGCGATTGTATTTTTAGAGCTTTGGAGGACCGACCTTGCTGGAGCAATGAAATTCGCACTTTGCGTACACTGCTGCCCGGACAGGAGCAATGACTCTTCGTCACAGAGTGCAATGATGCGTAGATGCTGGTGGCGAACGATTCTCATATGAAGTGTGTGACAAAGGTGGCATACGCGGATATGCTTAGGCGTGTCATGGGAATTCATTGCACTGGCCTTGAAAAGGTTGCGGCTGGCCGGGCTGTAAGGTGGCGCGGCGCTGGCGGTCGTGGTGGAGGTTGCGAATTTTATTGTCACACATTGAGGATGCGATTCTAATTGGCTTAACGCTTAACGTACTTGGATTTGTAATTAAAACGTGGTGTAGCGCGTCTCTGTCGCGGAATTAATTCGAACGCAATTTAAAATGGTAATTAGCAGATAGAAAGCAGAAATAATGCGTCACCTGGAAGTACGAGCGCAGCTATCATCGTGTAAGAAGGTTATTGTGAATTTAATTGTGTTTATGCATGTTAATTGCAAAGACTGGGGGAAGATAAGATCCGGAAATGAAAATATGGAGTTAGATTGGAAGCACTTTGTTCGAGGACGGGTCTGGTCGAAGTCGGCTCGTAATTTAAAATTTGAAGGCAACGCTATTAAAATGTAAAACAATAATGATGAGGAAACTGGAAAATTTTATGACCATCTGAAGAAAAACCCGAATAAGCCGACTACAAAGTAGTGAAACAATTCAAATGGGGATGTAACTCATAAAATGAACTCCCTTCCGCCAACTATTGGAGAAATTAGCTTACCAAATCGAAGATTAGATTAAATTAATTTCATTGCCATTCAATTTCTTATTGTTTATAATTATCTACAATGTTTTTTTTTAGTTTTATTTTTATTATAATTTATTTATTTATTTGGTTTAACATAATTAAGATACAAGAATCTTTTGTTTGCGTAATAACGGCATATTAAATTCAATTGCAGCCAGTACAACTAAAAAACCATAACAGGAGTACGATACTCTAGATGAAAGAGAAATTTTTGTATCTTAAGAAGACGGGGGTGACGACATTCAACTAATTTTTTCACATGACGCTAAGTTTGCTATCAAAATGTTTTATGCAAAATTTAGGATTTAAAAATTTAATAGGTACTGAGAAAATTAGTGTAATGGATGTAGTGAAGTAGGGCAGTTTGTATGGGAGGTGATAGAAGGAGGGGCGAGTTTTTAATGACTTTTCAGAAATAACTATAAACATCATGCTTTCGACATGTTTTAAATTCCAGATCAGTAGCATTCATACTTTTCAGGAAAATCGACTTTTTATAAAGTTGTGAAATTGTGTCATTCTCTATGGGAGGGGGTAGAAGGGGAAAAGCTAATCGTCTAAATTGTTTTCGGTTTTACTAATATCTAGTGCACAGTTTCAGCTCGATCAATTTTATACGCACTGAGTAAATTGGCTAAGAGCATTTCATGAAAAAGTGCAGTTTGTGTGGTGGAAGGAAGAGGAGGACTCAAATACCTTTTGTACAGCAGATTTATGTCATCATAAAAGTAATATATTCCAAATTTCAGATCAATAGCATTTATATATTTCGAGCAAATCCGTTTATTGTGAAATTACGAAATTGTGTCATTTTGTATGGGAGGGGGTAGAAGGGGTACAGCTAATCGTCTCATTTTTTTGGTCTTACTAATAATTTTAAATAAATATTTCGTGCACAATTTCAACTCGATAACTATTATACGCACTGAGTAAATTGTCTTGGGCATGTGGCGATCAACATTTAAATTTTGAATCACAGGAAACTGCGCGATAGAAGTCGCCCCCTAATAAAAATATTTTTAACATAAAAAGCTTTCAAGTATTTAAAAAAAGCAACCAAACACGGATTATAAAAAACATTATAAAAGTATAAAAATAAATATTTTTAACATTAAAAATAAAAGTTACTTTTGTAATAAGTGGAACACTGTTGTACTCCACAGGCATTTCATGAGAAAGTGCAGTTTGTATGGGAGGTGGTAGAAGGAGGGGGAAGACACAAATTATTTTTATAGAATAGATTGGAATCATCATAAAAGTATTACGTTTCAAATTTCAGATCAATGTCAATTGTACTTTTCGAGCAAATCCGTTTATTGTCAGATTGCGAAATTGTGTCGTTTTGTATGGGAGGGGGTAGAAGGGGTGGAGCGATTTGGCTCGTTCACGAACTTGACCTTACTTTTTTGTTAAAAACGACGTATACAAAATTTGAACTTTCTAGATCAACGCGTTCTCAAGCTAGAGAGGACACGGACGGACGGACAGACAGACGGACGGACATCCGGTTTTGAGATTTTTGAGTGATTATATGAACTTCTGTATCATTCATTTTTTTCTCCGAGCCTTATTTCTTGGCGTTATAAACTTTGTGGCAAACTTATAATACTCATCTAGAGTATAATAAACTGCCAACAAGTCGGGCGAAACTTTATTATTCTTGGACAAGTTGCAGATGCGTGGAAAGTCAATATGCTGGTTAGTGTGGTTAGAGAAGACTAAGTGAAAGGTGGTTCTTTGGCAGGGCAGTAGTCGTTCGTTTATTTATGCAAATTTGAGTTCTTATAAGAGGAGTTGTGAGGGGTGATAGTAAGGGTTAGTGGATGTTAATAGTTTTTTAATTGGCTACTTGAATCACATCCAATATTCTCTGTATAGAATGTTAGTTTCACAGACGAAGTTGCATAGAATTTTCATAAAATTCAATGTATTTTACATTCACGAAACCGAACATTTTTATGGCAAGGGGTAGAGAAGGTAGGTACTAATCGTAAAATTTGATATGCATTTTTATTTCGTTTCTCTTGTAAGGTGCTTCTGCAAAATTTCAAGTTCAGAGCTTTTAGTTTGTTGGTTATTAATTGATTTAATGAAATTGGTAGAAATCATAATTTTGTATGGGAGGTGGTAGAAGGGCAACCGTAATTTCAAAACTTTTAACGTAGTTTCATTTCAACTATTTTTGTAATTTTTTATACAAAATTCCAAATTGATAGCATTAAATAGTTAGGTGATAATTGATTTCTTGAAAATGGTCGAAAAAATAATTTTGTATGAAACGGGGTAGAAGTGTTAAGGGTTTTCGACCAGTTAATATTTCCTCTATTTAGGGATTTTTTTAAAATGCATTTTGCAAATTTTCAAGTTTCTACCTTAAAGCTTCACTCAAAAATTTTCAGTTTATGTGTTTTTTTCATTGCATCTTGTGCACGTTAGACAGTGGGGGAGGGGGGGGGGGGGTCGGTTTATAACAATTATGGATCAAGTTATTATTATTTTTCTATGTATATCGAATAGGTGTATCCAGAACCCTAAAAATTTCATTCAAAATTTTCGAAATTTTTGCTTATCAACTCCCTGCCCTTACACCTGCCAACTTTACCAAAATTAATCATTATGTAGTTCTACAATCTGACAAATTTTCAACTTGATATCTGTACTAGCTTTTGAGATATAAGGATTTGTAATTTTGAAAAGTGCGCCATTTTTTAAATTCTCCCCCTTTCCCCCACTACTATTATTTCAACATGTTATATTTTTTTTCTATTTGCCTAGTATAACTTAATACATTTTTCAAGTTTCAATTACATAGCTTAAGAGATAGTTGAGATATTAATTTTTAAGTATTTTTGTTTGTACCCCCCCCGCCCCCTGACCCAACCCTTACAATAATTAGCTACTCTCTAAACTTATTCCGGTGGAACTACATATATGCCACCGTAATGGTCTCGAAATATAAATTTTTTACGATAAATAATTTCGAAGATAAAATCATTTGAAAAAACAATTCTGCCGACAATTTGTTTTTAGCCCCCCCCCTCTTTTCGGATGCCAATGGATGAAAAAATTAAATTATTTTTAAAGTTTGTCCCACAACCCTCTCCTATCTGCATTCGTGGTGGAGATATTAGCAAGTGTATTTTTTGACTTTTTCCCTCCCCTCGCTGGCACCTTCCACCTAACACCTCCCAAAATTTAGAAAATAAAGCTCACTTACCCAATCAACAATCCACCCAAAACCGAACATTCTACCTTAAACGGTCTCGGAGATATGAGTCCATATGTACTGCGTACGGCGGGACGTATTTTTTTTGCGCATTTTTAGGCTAATTTAGTCATGAAACGCGAAAAAAAAAATTTCAGGGTAGCAAATTTTTTTTTTTCCTGTGTCGATCCTAATACTTTATTATTAGAAGAATAAAGTAAAATGGAATAAGGCTGCATCACAAATTTTACGATTCCCCTACTTCCTCTACTCCCTCCCATACCAATGTTCGGTTTCGTGAATGTAAAATACTCCGAATTTTATGAAAATTCTATGCAACTTCGTCCATGGAACTGACATTTTATACAGAGAATATTGGACGTTATTCAATCAATCAATTAAAAAATTATTGATATCCATCCACCCTTATTATTACCCCTTCCCTCTCTCCTCATAAAAACCCAAAAATGCATAAACGAATGAAATATTGATTATATGTACTGTAGGTATTGATCGTATTCGCAATTAACTGTTAAATCGACAGCAGTCCTGCTCTAAAAGATGTTCCACTTGTGAAAGGGGCTCCACTTAGTCTTCATTAACCACTCTAACCTGCATATTGACTTTCCATGTATCCTCAACTTGTCCCAAAAATAATAAAGTTGCGCCCGACTTGTTGGCAGTTTGTTATACTCTAGATGAAATCTGAGAGTATATTGTGATTGCCTTACTGTTTGTAAAGGTACGTTTACATCTTACACTTATTGCCCGAATTTATGTCCAAGAGAAATCGTGACTAGTGTAAACGGAGATGAATTTATGTCCAACACTTATATTCTACTATCGGAGATAAGTGTCGACACTTCTGTCCAAACAGATGTAAACGCTAATTATCTGTAAATTCAAGTTCTCTCGACACTTATCGCAGAAGTTGACTGCTCGTCTACTTTTGCAATAAGTGTCGGGAAAACTGTAGGATGCAATGCAGTTATTTTGTAACGTAAAGAAAAGCACTTAAAAATTAATAACCCGACTATCTCTTAAACTATGTAATTGAAACTTGAAACATAAACTAATCTATACTAGCGGAATATAAGAAAAATATAATATTTGGGCATAATAGCAGTGGGGGGAAATGGGGAGCATTTTAAAATTGGTGCATTTTTGAAAACTTCAAACCGCTATATCTAAAAATCCAATGCAGGTATTAAGTTGAAGTTTTGTGAGATTGTCGAGCTCTATGACTTATAAATTTGATAAAATTTTTATTTTGATGGCTATAAGGAGAGGGAGGTGATGGCCCAAAATATCGAAAATTTTGAGAAATTTTTGTAGGGTTCTGGTAAATTCAAGTTTTGTGCGGGAATGGCTATGAAAAATAAACTGCCAAGAAGTCGGGTGCAACTTTATTATTTACCCCCATACAAAATTACGCAATTTTGCAATTTGAAAATAAACGGATTTGTTCGAAAAGTATAAATGCTATTGATCTGAAATTTGTAATATATTACTTTAATTATGATTTCAATCTACTATATAAAATTTTTTTGAGTCCTCCCTTTCCTTCCAGAACCTCCCATACAAACTGCACTTTTTTATGAAATACTATAAACAAATTTACTCAGTACGTATAAAATTGATCGAGTTGAAATTGTGCACAGTACCTATTAAATTGTTGAAACCTAAATTTTTTATAAAACATTTTGATGGCAACTCTAGCGTGATGTGAAAAAATTAGTTCAATGTCGTCATCCCCTCCACCACTTCCCCTACGAAATTTCTTAAAATGAAAAAAAAATTCATCTTGACCACATAAACTGAACTGCAGAATGCATGTAATATATATGTTAATTAAAAGACTAAAAAAAAAACTATAAACAATGAAACAAAAAGTCATATTCATATATCATATACATATGTGTTCAATTAAAATATGTTCAAAATTCTGTGCTTCTGTTATTCTAATTTATAATTTCTGTATAATAGTAGCTTTATATATAATTCAAAATTCATAAGACTATCCGAGGTTCTAATGAAATTTGGCAAATTATTAAATAGTTTAATTCCTCTATAAGAATAATGGAAGTTATGTACGACGTATGTAAACGGGTCGGACATTTCTTCCGAATTTCAGGATTGCGAGAACTGTCGGACAACTTTATTATTCTTGGGACAAGTTGCGGATGAGTGGAAAGTCAATATGCAGGTTAGAGTGGTTAGGGAAGGCTAAGTGAAAGGGAGTTCTTGGGCAGGGCTGTTGTCAATTTAATAATATTTGATTCGTTTCTGCAAGTTTGGGTTTTCATGAGCAGAGGAGGAGGGGTAATAGTGAGGGTGGGTGGATGAAAATAGCTTTTTAATTAATTGCTTGAATCACGTCCAATATTCTTTCTATAGAATGTGTTTCATAGACGAAGTTGCATAGAATTTTCATAAAATTCGGAGTATTTTACATTCACGAAACCGAACATTGGTATGGGAGGGAGTAGAGACGGTAGGGGATTCGCAAAATTTGATATGTAGTTTTATTTCGCTTGTAAGGTACTTGTATAAAATATCAAGTTCGTAGCTTTTAGTTTGTTGGTTATTAGTTGATTTAATGAAATCATACTTTTGTATGGGAGGGGGTAGAAGGACAGGCGCGATCTCAAAACTTTTGACGCAATTTTATTTAAACTATTTTAAAAGTTTTTGTGCAAAATTTCAAATTGATAGCTTTGGACAGTTAGGTGATAATCGATTTCTTGAAAATCGTCGAAAAAATAATTTTGTATGGGAGGAGGTAGAAGTTTTAAAGGTTTTCGACCAGTTAATTTTTCATATATTGAGGGATTTTTCTTAAATGCATTTCGCAAATTTTCAAGTTTCTACCTTAAAATTTCACTGAAAAATTTTTAGTTTATCTGTTTTTTTTTCAATGCACCTTGTGCACGTTAGACCGGTATTATTTCCAAGTCGACTTGAGTGAATGTGGATCGTCGTTTCATAATGTTTGATTTGCATAAATTTCGCTGTTTTGAAATTACTTTTTTGTAGACCTGTAAATATCTTTTCGATTAATATATCTTCTCTTCAATAAAATACCACAATAAAATACCACTCTTTTTCAGTCGAACACAGAGTTCCTTAATTAATAATTTCTTTATATAACTAGTGGATAAGATTTAAATTCTCCGAAAATCTTATCTTACGAAAAGAGTTTTCTTTACAATTGTAGTAGGGATATGAATTAATGATTGTTTGCTTAGACGCAATGCATATTGATCCTTTTGAGGTGCGAATATTTATCGGTCTGTATTTCCTTTTTTATTGTTTTAAAGCCTGTAACGAAAAGTTCTGTCGTGCGCAGGTGGGTATAAATTGAAAACTACTCAATGGATTTTTATTTGTATTTACTTTATATCCTACTAGTTATGAATTCCTAATTTCGAACTTGTTTAATACTTTTTTTGATGAATTCTCTGATCCTTCACGTTTTTCACCAAGCGCTGCACAAACTTTTTTGTGGCTGCTTTCGATGCTAATGCCCAACGTCTTTTGAATTCATCCATGGTTTTTACACTTCCTCCTTCTTTTTTTAATTTTCCCTTCATAATTGCCCAATATTTTTAGATTGGACGTAGTGTCAGCGTATTCGGAGGAATGTCTGCTTTTTGTACATATGCAATGCCTTTGGAAGTGTGTGACTAGTTGCCACGTCGGGTCAAAACAGAACTGGAGTCTTGTGCCTTTTAATCATGGGCAACAGTCGTTCCTGCAAGCATTCTTTACAGTAGATTTAGGCGTTTATGGTTCCAATTGTAAAAAACGTTGTTGACTTCATCCCACATTCACAAAGACTTGCCAAATCATAATTTTTTTCTAAATTTTTCAACGAAAACTAACCGATTCACTAACATTTCTTCTGTCATTTGCAGTAAAAAACTGGGGACCCGGTAGAGAAAAAATTCAATATTGCAATATGTTTCGTAATCTATATTATAACGTACATTTTTTTCGTCAACAATTTTCGATAGAGATTTCTTCAGCGCCTAATTGCTCGTTTTTCCTGATCAGAACTTTTTTTCGGTGCTTTTTGAAAGTCTTCAAACCATTCCGTTGTTTTGCTCTTTGCACCATTTGATAGCTGGTTCTAAGATCTTTAGCCAAATCCCTTGTAGACATCGACGGATTTCTCTTTAAAGTGTTTAGGATCCATTTTTCGAGAACGGGATTTACAGGACCTTTTGGACAACCTGATCTCGCTTTCTCAGATACACTCAGCTCTTCCTTGAACCGTTTGATGTACTATTGTACAGTCCTTGTTGTAATTTTATACTTTTTTCCCCAATGTTGAAAGCGATACTTGTTGATTCGTTTGCCATTCTCGCACGACTTGTTCACGAACCGAACCACTAGAACGCTGCATTTTAACTAAATTGATCAGTCAAGCAGATTAAATCCTATGTAAATGAGTAAATAAGTTCTGAGAATCACGTAAACAAATTTTTGTCTTTCTTGGTAAAGAAAGAACCGTTATCTACACACGAATAGATGCGACAGAATTTTTCGTTACAGGCTTTATATGGGTGTTAAGATGCAATGCAGATCGTCCCATATGGTATGAAAATTGACTTTAGTAGATACTTATTAGTTTACTAATAAACGCCCGCGACATCGTCCGCATAAAAATCGCAATAATAAGCAATTTTTGAGAATGTAGTTAGTAATACATTATATGGGATATATAATCCGCTTACTTTGATGGCTCTTTGAACACAATGTTTTGTATTTTGTTGGAATCAGAACCATAAATTATTAAGAATGATACCATGATACTCGCATTTGAATGGGAGAGGCTCGTGATCAAATCAATCCCGTGATTTGAGATTATATACGTATTGAAGGACATGTGAATAATTATAGCTTGTGTTAAGTAAAAAAAAGCCCAAATAAAATAACATTAAGCTTGAAAACCTAACAGGACTACGATTGTGCTTAGAGCCCAATCATACGATACCATAGATGAAATCGAAATTTTTGTGATATTATGAAATTTTGTATGGGAAGTGGCTGCACTGAACTAATTTGTTTCACATCATGCTAGAGTAGCTATAAAAATGTTTTGTACCAAATTTGAACTTCAAAAATTGAGAAGGTACTGAGAAACTTAGTGCATTGAATTTAATGAAATTGTGCTATTTGTATGGGAGGTGGTAGAAGGAAAGGGGGGTTTTTGGTGATATTTCGAGAAACAACTATAATCATCATGCAATTGATATATTTTAAATTTCAGGTCTGTATCATTCACGCTTTTTAAGAAAATCGAATTTTCGTAAAGACGTGGAATTGTGCCACATTGTATGGGACGGGGTAGAAGGAGTGGAGTTACTCGCTTAATTTTTTCCCGATATTAATAATGCTAATTTAGGATAGAGTACAAAATTTGAGCTCGATCAAAGTTTATGTACTGCTGCGAATCATACTATCCCATCGTCGGCCTCATTTATTTTCCTCGTTCCAAAATTAAAATTCTTATATCGATGGTTGCTCCTCAAACTCATCAAATGTACACATAGTCGCGTTTCCCTTATTATGATAATTTTATCTTTTGCTGGCTGGTTCCTAAATACGAAAGAGAAAAAAAAAAAAAAAAAAAAAAAACACAAATATTTTTTTTTTGGATTTATGTCACTCCATTATGTATGAAATATATACAACAAAAAAATATGTATAAAAAAAATAATAATAATAAGACCATGGACAAATATAAGCAGGGCAGCACTGCAATAAATCTTTTTGGCGCCAAAATTCACTGACCAGAATGCAAGAAAACCGGTTTTCCTTTTTCGGCTTCTGGTCTGCCCGCCAAAAACGAGAGCAGGAAGATTTTGGAGATTGAAGGTTGAGGACTGCTGCGAGACGGTGCGCGATAATATAAAAAAAAATTTTTTATTGTATTGTGTTTTTTTTTACTTTTGACCAAAAAGAAGAAAAAGAAAAGTAATAAATCATATAAAAATAAATAAAAATTTTAAAACAAAAATAAAATATATAAAAATGAAATAATACCTCTGGAAATAAAAATGACCAATAAACCAATAAACCTATAAAATAAAGCAGTGATAATAAAAACAAAAAAAAACTAAATAAAAAAAATATAAAAAAAAAGAACGAGAAACCACGCGGCGGAAGGCGATGAAGAAACCAAAATCTGGACGCAGCAAGGGCCCCATCGAGGTTTTTTTTATCAATTTTAATTATTAAGTATTGTTGAATCTATTTTTAATTATTATACTTTCACTAAATGCATGCGCTTGAACATATCTATTTATAAACTGTGTGAAGATTCATGTGCCGTTTTTTTTAGGAATCAGGCCATCAGTTTTTTTATTTTTTTTATCGTGAATATAATCGAATATCCTTCTTTTCCTTTGCTCCGCGTAAAGTTGCATGATGAGTGAGGAGTAGCTGGCCGCCATATGGGTGCCCTGAGGCTGCCCATCAACTTGGAAGGCTATCGGCCCGACTTTTCCTCTACCTTTAGAAAATGTATTTGCAGCACGAAACCAGGATGGGTGCTTCTTCGGGAAATTTGACCCCCCCCCCCCCCAACGCTCCTGAGCAGCCGGCAGGAGGTGCTGCACAACTCGGAGAAGCCCCATTATAAAATCTGCTACGAGAATGCGGCTTCACAGCCGGATTTCCGTTACAGTTGGCGCCCAATCTATTAGGCTTTTTACGGCAAATTTGTCTTTGTTTCCATTGTCCCATTTAATAATTTTCAGCTCATGAATAATTCAATATCCAATTAAAATTTTCGTCTTTCTCAAATTCGATATTTTTTTTTTTCAGTGGTGATTTTTTTTTCTTTCTCTTCAATCCGGTTAAATTTCGTGTAATTTTTTTTTACGGTGCTCGAATCGGAAATTTTTTTTGCGGTACTTTGTCGTGGTTGTATGAGTGCGAATTTTTCTTTTCACATAATTTTTATAGTGCAATCTTAAATTTTTTCAGGTTATATTAATACTAGCACGCATTTTCAAAAATAAATTCGGTGATATTTTTTTTTTGAGTTTTTTTTTGAAAAGGTTATTTACCTTGTGAGTGAAAATTAAACGTTTAACTTTATGCAATTAAATTTTAAAATAGTTTTCGCGAATTATTCGCTAGTGAAATTCGGGTATAAATATTTGTTAAAGTTAGGTTTGAGTCTTAAATAAACTTTTTTTGTTTTGCTTATTTAATCTTGATTAAACCTCATAAATGTCGCTTCATATCAAGTTAGCTTATTTCGCATTTAACTCACTAAATTTTTTTTGTAATTTTTTCCCACTCATACATTTTTAAAGAAAGCATTAATCCTGAAAGAAATAATCGTAATGTTAATTCGGCTTGGAGCTTAGTGAAGAAGAAAAAGAGAAAAATTCACGCACTACTCAGTTGAAATAGATTAACCAAACCTTTAATAAAAAAAGGAAAAATTTTTTTGTTGAGCCTTTCTCGGGGTCTGAGCATTTTCACTCCTGTCGCGCGTTAAATTTTTTTTGTGAGTTCCAGCGCATCTTAAATGCATCGCTCATTCGGGGCTCGATCAGCTGTGAATTAAATCTCACTGTAGAATTACTGAAAGAAAGACGTGAACATCTGTTGTCCGCAATGCGCGTCGATGTCGATCATCTCCAGAAGACCGATGTTAATAACGACACTCTTTCAGTATCGCGAATAAATAAATCTTCGATTTGGTCTCGCGAAATTTTATCCAGACCGGGTCTGTAGACAAATTTTTTTCGTCAGTCGAATAATTTCGTTTGATTATAGAGATCACATCAAAGATATCGTTCAAAATGTGTAAATCAAACATGAGTTAGAATGGTCATTTCACCTCCCATCCCTTTCCATATTCCAAAAAGTTTTTTTTATTTTTTTTTCTGCTTCACAACTTTTATTTTTATCCGAGAGGGAGAGGAAAATATATCCTTGATGTTATGCGGTCTCAGGGAACCCATTAAAGTTCCATTTGGTATTTCTCTTATATTTTCTAGAAATTCTTTTGATATATTCTCGATTTATTCTCGAAAACAAACTATTTTTTTTGTATATATTTTTTGCAAAAACCTTTCTTATTATGTCTATGCGGGTTGAAGACCTGGAACCAGAAGAGTTCCAATGGGAATGTTCCATTCGCAACATTGGTGGGAAACCATCCAAACAATACGAGGAATTACTCGAATGCCTAAAACTGGAATTAGAAAAACCATTCCTACGGCCTGCTAAAGGCTTTAATAAAGATCCTCGCGGTGAATTAGAAATGTGCCGAAAGCGCGTTGAGTCTTTGTGTATATCGATAAAAGCGTTAATTATACAATCATCACCTAATACTGTCTCAAAATATGTTTCAAGGCTTAGTCATTACAGCGGTCGGCTTGAAAGGCTATCGAACCAATGTGTTGAACTGAGAGGACAAGCTGACAACTTGCGTCATGCTGCAACTATGTTAATAGGGATATGCAACAATTTTCATGTATCCGATGCGATACTTGATGCTGATTCCATAGAAAGTGAAATTGAAGAACTTACTTTCTTGATAAACCCTTCGAACTTAGGAATGACGACTTTGGCCAATCAAACTACTCCTTGTTTTGATAAAGCCCCTGTTACAACACACAGACCGCGAATGGAAACAGACTCGGCGCATCGCCCTACCAATATTTTAAGTAGTACGACACGCCAAGATCGCTTTAATTCAAATACCACGCATCAGACTATTAGTATGGTGAAATGGGGTCTTTTCTTTGACGGTACATCTGCCGGTTTGAACATAGAGAGATTCCTATTTCGGGTCCAAAGATTAGCCGATACTAACCGTGTGAGCTCTGAAGAGCTGGTTAACAATTTTCATCTGTTGCTCAAGGGTAATGCTGCTGAGTGGTATTGGGCATTCGTAGAGAAGTACGATGATCTGTCCTGGGATCTGTTTTGCGCAGCGATCAAGGAGCGATATGCTGCTCAGAACTCTGATCTTGATATTCGAAGACTTATTGATGCTCGATATCAAAAACCACGCGAAAAATTCTGCGATTTTGTTGATGCTATAGAGCAGTTGACGTTGCAGCTCAGTATACCACCCTCGGACGAAAACATGCAACAAGTTTTGCTGCGAAATATGAGGCCAGGATTACAGGCACATCTGGCTGGTCAGGAATTCGCATCCGTGCAACTCCTACGTCGCAAATGTGCTGTAGTTGAGGACACGTGGAAAAGAGTGGGATACGACGCTGACATGAGCTGTTCTGGGCGTCGACAAATCAATGAAATTGATTGTCCCCAAAATATGGATAATAATTTCGAAATGGAAATTTCCGCTATAACTAAACAACCACCTGTTTCATCCTCATTTCCAGCCAAACCTAACTTCGATATCTGTTGGAATTGTAGTGACATTGGTCATCGGTTCACTGATTGCTCGAAGCCAGTTTTACACGTTTTTTGCTTCGGATGTGGAGCCAGAAATACAGTCAAACCTAAGTGTTCCCGTTGCACGGCTCGTCCATCGGGAAACTTCTCAAGGAGTGTGATGCAATCGGGAACAGGTCACGCTCCAGCTTGGAGGAACTCCAACCGGAATACGACCGAAGTGGCTTCCAACACCGATCCCGAACTGTCAAGGATGAGACGTTAACACATTCAGCCAATTCCATTATTCAAAACTCTCGTGCCTTGTCCTTAAATAGTGTTGAACAGTCAACCCAGACTATTCCCTATAGTTTCAAAAATATTTCAAGTCATCGTCTGGAACGTTCTAGACGTTACTGGCAACTCCGACGCCAGCTGAAGAAAATATGTTTGGAATCAGTAATTCATCTTCCCGGAGATAATAGACCATAAGCCGAGATCAACATCCAAGGTCATGCAATCCGAGGATTACTTGACAGTGGCGCTAGTTCTGGTATCCTGGGCGCAGGCGCGATGGGTTTCATTGAAAAACTCACCCTGCCCATACATTCTCTTCAAACCCAAGTCACTTCGGCAAATGGTGAGAAGAGTAATGTACTAGGATACGTACGAACTCTCGTCACTTACAATGGTCGCACTCGCATGATGCGTTTTCTTGTAGTTCCCACATTGATGAACTCATTATACTTGGGTGTTGACTTCTGGGATGCGTTCGGTTTGGCTCCAGTACACGTACACGAACTTCAGGCTCCTACACTTCTTAATGACCCAAAGTTTCATGAACTAACGGAGATTGAGCAAAAGGATATGCAAGCCATTTTGAACTCGTTTCCTTCGTTCAATCGAGTTGGTCTCGGTAAAACCACGCTTCTGGCTCATCATATAGATACTGGATCGGCAAATCCGATTAAACAACGGCATTATGCTGTTTCACCGGCTATCCAAAAGCTTCTGTATGATGAGTTAGACCGAATGCTCTCTCTAGGAGTCATCGAAGAATCCAATAGTTCATGGAGTTCGCCAGTTACGCTCGTACGAAAACCCGGTAAAGTACGTTTGTGTTTAGATGCACGTCGAGTGAACGACGTTACCGTCAAGGACGCATATCCTTTACCCTTGATAGAAGGACTTTTAGCGCGTCTTCAGTCCACAAGATATATTTCTAGCTTGGACTTGAAGGATGCCTTTTGGCAAATTCCTTTAGACGTTGATTCCAGGGATAAAACAGCCTTTGCTGTTCCAGGCCGACCACTGTACCAATTCACGGTCATGCCCTTCGGTTTGTGCAACGCTCCGCAAACCATGTGTCGTTTAATGCATAAAGTGATTCCACACCAACTGCATGACAAGATATTTGTCTATCTGGACGATCTTTTAATTACGTCCAGCACTCTTGATGAGCATTTCAGCCTTCTTCGTGAAGTTGCTCAACTTTTGAAGTTGGCCAATCTCACGATCAATGTTGAAAAAAGCAAATTCCTTCTAAGAGAGATCAAGTATCTTGGATATGTAGTTGGAGACGGAATCCTAAAGACGGATCCTGAGAAAATCTCCGGCATAACGACATATCCGGTTCCAAAGTCGGCACGCGATGTGCGTAGATTTTTGGGTATGGCTGGTTGGTATAGGCGGTTCATTCCTAAATTCGCCTCAACGGCTGCATCCCTAACAGATTTGCTAAAAGGAAAAAAATCGTTTACCTGGAACGAGGCGGCACAATTTTCGTTTGAGCAAATCAAAACTCATCTGACTTCAGCCCCAGCATTAGTCAATCCAGATTTTTCGAAACCATTTTTCATTCAGTGCAACGCCAGTGCGACTGGAATCGGAAGCGTCCTGTTTCAAAAATCAGATACTGGTCAAGAACATCCAATCGCCTTTATGTCAACGAAACTCAACGCTGCACAACGTAATTATAGTGTCACGGAGTTGGAATGCCTGGCCGCGGTCCAGAGCGTAAAGCGATTTCGAGCCTACGTCGAGGGGTTACCGTTCACTATAATTACAGATCATGCAAGCTTGAAGTGGTTGATGGACCAAAAAGATCTCTCTGGTCGACTGGCGCGTTGGAGCCTAAAGCTACAGGGTTTTAACTTCGACATAGAGTATCGAAAGGGATCTCAAAACGTTTTCCCAGATGCCCTATCGCGTGTTCACAGTAATGAGCCGGACGAAGTTGAGACCATAGATCTAGATATCTCCGAAATTTTGTCTCCATCAGCATTCGAGGAAGCTTCATATGTGGAATTGATAGACCACATAAATGAAGCACCAGAACGCTTTCTCAATTTACAAGTTCTTAACGGCAGAGTGTTCATCTCACGAAGTACGAAGCAGAGCACCCATACTGATATACCAGAATTTAAACTGTGGGTACCAGAATCCGTAACACACCAGCTTATTAGCGCTGCTCATGACGCCCCAACCTCTTCTCACTTTGGTGTCCAGAAGACAATTGAATTACTACAACGTCGTTACTACTGGCCTAAACTTCGTCAAGATGTTTCAAATTACATTGCTGCCTGCACGATATGCAAACAGGTGAAACCTCCAAACTCCACCATGAGGCCACCAATGGATGAGCATGTCGAAGTCATACGACCACTGCAATACTTGTACATAGATTTCTTGGGTCCTTGTCCGAGATCAAGGTCAGGAAATAGATTCATCCTGGTAGTACTAGACAAATTCACGAAACTCGTATAGGCAAAAGCCCTGCCGTCTGCTACATCAGAACTCGTAATGAAATATTTAGAGAAGGAAATATTCTTGCCCTACAGTGTTCCGGAAAAATTACATTCAGACAACGGCGTACAATTCACATCTAAGGCGTTTAAAAAATTCTTAGATTACTACGCAGTTGACCAGGTATTATCACCTTACTATGCTCCCCAAGCGAATGCAGCCGAAAGAGCTAATCGCGCAATCCTCGCATCAATACGGGCTTATGTTGACCAAGATCATCGAAACTGGGATGAGAATCTTTGCGAAACATGTACGGCATTGAGAAATGTTGTACATGACTCTACCGGGTTCTCCCCTCATTTTCTTATGTATGATTACCACTCGATTCTTCACGGTTCGGACTACAAACTCCTTCGCGACCTAAATGCGCTAACTGAAGGTGAAATCAAAATAAACCCACATATTGAGCGACTGCGAAGGGTGCAGGAAACAGTAAAGACAAGACTAGAACAGGCGTATCAAAAAGGCGCTCACAAATACAATTTGCGTAGTAAATTAAAGTCCTTCTCGGTAGGACAGATCGTCTTTGAGCGAAACCACGTACAAAGTAGTGCAATTGACCATTTTGCAGCCAAACTCGCTCCTAAGTTTGTAAAGGCAAAGGTTAAAGCAAGGGTTGGTAATGTTTCATACCAACTGGAAGACGAGTCAGGAAATGTTCTCGGTATATATCACGCAAAGGATATTCGTGCCTAGTTTCGCCTCAAAGACGAATAAATTCCGCCTTTATCACCTTAAAAAAAAAAAAAAAAAAATTGATTACCAGATATTACTGCATCGAAAAATCCAAGTCAAGTTAAATATGTATCCTTAAAACACACGCTTGAATTATTATTCTATTTTATATATAATTTTTTTCTATATATATATATATACAAACATTAGAACTACTATAACCATTGAGAAATAAAGGAATAGGTGTTCTAAATCTAAGTCTGATACTAGTATATTTTTTTTGTGGTATTAGAAAATAGCTCTTGCATTTGAATTACAAATATATTAAATCTTCTAATCGAACATATGTTCACTATTCGAATAACTCCTGGAAAAAAGAAAAGTATATATGTATATGCGCACGATATGCAATAACTTTCAAATTTTTTGTTTTTTTTTAATTCGTTAAATAGTTTGAATTGAATTTTCTAAATTATTGCTATCCGTAAAACAAAGTAGACGAATGATTTTTTTTCGAATAAGTTAGCCCGGCTTTGAATATGAGACCATCTCAATAGGGTCGAGGTCGTCCCCACGAATGTTGCGAATCATACTATCCCATCGTCGGCCTCATATTTTCCTCGTTCCAAAATTAAAATTCTTATATCGATGGTTGCTCCTCAAACTCATCAAATGTACACATAGTCGCGTTTCCCTTATTATGATAATTTTATCTTTTGCTGGCTGGTTCCTAAGTACGAAAGAAAAAAAAAAAAAAAAAAAAAACACAAATATTTTTTTTTTGGATTTATGTCACTCCATTATGTATGAAATATATACAACAAAAAAATATGTATAAAAAAAATAATAATAATAAGACCATGGACAAATATAAGCAGGGCAGCACTGCAATAAATCTTTTTGGCGCCAAAATTCACTGACCAGAATGCAAGAAAACCGGTTTTCCTTTTTCGGCTTCTGGTCTGCCCGCCAAAAACGAGAGCAGGAAGATTTTGGAGATTGAAGGTTGAGGACTGCTGCGAGACGGTGCGCGATAATATAAAAAAAAATTTTTTATTGTATTGTGTTTTTTTTTACTTTTGACCAAAAAGAAGAAAAAGAAAAGTAATAAATCATATAAAAATAAATAAAAATTTTAAAACAAAAATAAAATATATAAAAATGAAATAATACCTCTGGAAATAAAAATGACCAATAAACCAATAAACCTATAAAATAAAGCAGTGATAATAAAAACAAAAAAAAACTAAATAAAAAAAATATAAAAAAAAGAACGAGAAACCACGCGGCGGAAGGCGATGAAGAAACCAAAAAAAAAAAATCAAAATCTTATTATACTTTCACTAAATGCATGCGCTTGAACATATCTATTTATAAACTGTGTGAAGATTCATGTGCCGTTTTTTTTTAGGAATCAGGCCATCAGTTTTTTTATTTTTTTTATCGTGAATATAATCGAATATCCTTCTTTTCCTTTGCTCCGCGTAAAGTTGCATGATGTGTGAGGAGTAGCTGGCCGCCATATGGGTGCCCTGAGGCTGCCCATCAACTTGGAAGGCTATCGGCCCGACTTTTTCCTCTACCTTTAGAAAATGTATTTGCAGCACGAAACCAGGATGGGTGCTTCTTCGGGAAATTTGACCCCCCCAACGCTCCTGAGCAGCCGGCAGGAGGTGCTGCACAACTCGGAGAAGCCCCATTAAAAAAAATCTGCTACGAGAATGCGGCTTCACAGCCGGATTTTCGTTACAGTACTGAGAAAATTAGTTTAGAATATTTCATGAAAAAGTGCAGTTTGTATGGGATGTGGTGGAAGGAGTAGGTGGTTTCAAGTGACTTTTTGAGAAGCAACTATAATTAACTTACAATCGACATATTTTAAATTTCAGATCAGTAACATTTACAGTTTTCAAGAAAATCGAATTTAACTAATATGGCGGAATTGTGTCACATTGTATGGGAGGTGGTAGAAGGAATGAAGCTTATCGGCTAATTTTTTTCCCGATATTAATAGTAATGCAAATTAAAGATTAAGTACAACATTTAAACTCG
Organism: Chorisops tibialis; assembly: GCA_963669355.1. Lineage (NCBI taxonomy): Eukaryota > Metazoa > Arthropoda > Insecta > Diptera > Stratiomyidae > Chorisops > Chorisops tibialis. The sequence goes on from OY770262.1 coordinate 163,513,733, forward strand.
ATCAAAGCTACACGTACTGAGAAAATTGTTGTATAGCATTTCATAAAAAAGTGCAGTTTGTATGGGAGGTGGTGGAAGGAGAAGGTAGTTTTAAGTGAATTTTTGAGAAACAAATATAATCATTGCGCAATTGACATATTTTAAATTTCAGGTCTGCATCATTCACGCTTTTCAAGAATATCGAATTTTTGTAAAGCCATGGAATTGTGTTATTTTGTATGGGAGGGGGTAGAAGGAGTGAAGCTACTCAGTTAATTTTTTCCCGATATTAATAATTATGCAAATTAAGGATAAAGTACAACATTGAAGCTCGATGAAAGTTACACGTACTGAGAAAATTGGTGAATAGCCTTTCATGAAAAAGTGCAGTTTGTATGGGAGGTGGTGGAAGGAGTAGGGGGATTCAAATAATGTGTAAACCATAAATCACATTTCTGATAAAAATAGTATGTTCTAAATTTCAACAGATTTACTCCAATGGTTTTGAAGAAAATTTGATTAGTATATATTTTTGAAAATGAGTCATTTTGTATGGGAGGGGGTGGAAGGTGTGGGGGTATTGAAATAAAACATCACGCAGATTACATCTCGGTGCACATCTAACAAACTGTGAAAGTTTCATTACAATCGTTTTAGCCGTCTTTGCGTGAAAACCGGAAGGACAGACAGACAGAGAAAATTTTTAAAAACGTTTGTTTCTGCTTAGTTATTGTTAAAATAAAGCAAAAAATTTATAAACAAATAACAGACAAATACTACAATTATATTTATATAGATTAAGGGTTACATTACCAAATGTGCACGTAACTGTAGCTCTTGCAAAATTGAGTTTTGAGATATTCAAGTGCTTTCTAGACAATATTTTTCAATTAAAAGATCTCAGATCTCTTAAAGAGATCTCAGATTTTTTCTGGGAGTTTCACCTAAGCAAGGTTTCATGTCGGTTCTTCTTCGAGTCCGAAACCTTGCCAGAATATATGCATCCAAACGACGCATTTTGATCAAACCAATCGTTAATAATTCTACCGTAATTGTTTGGTTCAGGTATTTGCATTTAGATCTCCCCCACGATGACAAAGTTAAATTTGTTATTTTCGTAAAGGGATTTTATTTCGCTTAGGAGATTACGAATAACCAAGCCACGTATAGTTTTAGGCAGCATGTACGCTGATATAATGAGCATTTTTTCTGCGAATTATCCTTTTCTAAAAATGTTAAAACCGGAGAAATTATAACTTTTAAAAGGTGGATTATTAGCAGACTTTAATAAATAATGTTTGACAAAACTTTGTTTCAAATTCATACCCTTTAATGTGTTAGTGATAATCGATTTATTAATGATCAAAATAAAATTTTTGTATGCATATTTATAAACAAAAATGTGAACACGTCACGATCTTACAAAATCGTTAAGGGAAAGTACAAATTTCTTTTTCGAAATTTCAATTACTGCTCTATAAATGCAAAAACAAATATTTAAAAAAAATTCTTTCAATTTTACGAACATATATGATTCACAGTATTTTTCTTCGAGTTAATGAAAAAAACCTCTGATCGGTCAGTAAACCGTATAATATGATATACTTCCTTAATTTGTACGATGCAATTTATGTCGCTAATTTTCGCTTCAATTAACAAATAAATAGAATGTCTGACAAGAGGACTGCAGCCTTAATTATTGTTATTGTTTTCTTTGCGCTTAAAAAATAAATTCAATTAAAATGACGATATCTCGCGCTGTAACTTGCAATGTGCGTGATTCGTTCAATTAAGGTGCAGAAAACAGTTCATCTGTGTTGTCTTGCATGTTGCGAAAACCGCAAAAATTAAAGGCTGACTCAAATCGGGGTTACAGCCCAATGCGAAAATTCCTACCACTCATTACTTCCCTTTCTTAGCAGCCTGGAATTCGGCCTCGATTCGATTTTTATTAAAAATTACCTGAATGCATTTTGACATTATTACGGACGATGCATTAGCACCTCTCAGTGCGAGCTATGAAACGTGAAAACGCTTACGAAAATTGCAATTTTCAAAGCCGCTTAGAGACGAGTGGAGGTCGCGCGCGGGCAATGAAAATTCCGCATTTAGCGGTCACCAGCCGTTTCGAATTAGGAAATTTGCCAATTTGAGCGAGGATCATTGGCGAGGTGCTTTGCACGATCGTTTGTCGTCAAACGAATAAATTGCTTGTGCCGGGGCTGCATCGTGTACGGCGGCATGATCCAGCAGAAATCGCATCGAGCCGGCTGCACTCGATCGAGGGTCAAGTGACCGTTTAGGAAGGAATCGCAGTCATGTATGGCGTGCAAGATCGGAAATTTTCTCAAAGATCGCACTGTACTTGAGTGTTTTCCGTGCGCTTTTCCGGACTCGTTAGCCGCCTTGCTCCATACAGTTTGATCGCCGGATTAATTGCTCGCTGCGAATTTTCTAATTTTCTTGAAAATTATAAGCAACGCTGTGTGAAAATATCAAGATGGCAGACAGGCACAAAACAAAAATGTCCAATTAATTACAGCTGAGATCTGTCTCTAATGCACTTCCCGGTGAACTAAAAATATCGTTGCAATTTTCACGGTCTCCAGTACAGAAATGCACTGTCGACGACAGTGGACAAAGGCCAGGCCTGGTCAGATTCGCGAGGCGCGTGCATCAAGCGTTTTATCTCACATAAATTTTCGCCAATTTTATGGTCATATCATGCGGACAGCTAACGATTCGCAGTGATAATTTCGAATGTCACCGCCGGACACTTCCTTGTCGCTTTGACCAAATGCGAGCGAAATGCATCACTCAAAAAATTCAAAAATGGTACGAGCAGAGTCCTTGGATGCTTATTACGCGCTACTTTTGTAATTAGTGGTGTCATTTTTTGAGCGTTCTTTGTACTTTAATCCCCGATACGATTTATCGCTGGTATCTATAGTTTATGCGATTTTTATCTCAAAGCATTCCTTTGTGCTGAGAACTTTGACTTCGATGAATTATAGCTTCGAAATGTTTAGAGATTTGTAAATTTTTTTATAAATTCCTTCGGGATGATAGTTTTGAAATGAAATGTTGACCTTGTGGAAAAATACTGATGTTGTAGAAAAACCGATGCAATAGCGATCTATTTCAGATGTGTCATTTATAGTTTTTTTTTTTGAGTTTGCTTAAGCCGGAGTTGATCTACAAGTTGACTCATTTTAAAAGATTATGCATATAATATTTAGTGTTTAATGTATAAAATAAAATTCAGAAAATAAAATCCATTGTTAATACTAAAATGGTTACTAAATGAGGGTGTGAGAACCAAAGTGGCCTAGCCCATATCGAATGTTTTTTGAATTAATTGATTTTAAAAATTCGAGCTTTTTACTAAAGTAATATTGTGATCTCGACGCAGCTCCAGTGACCGCGTCCTCCAATTTTGAAATCCAAGCAGCGGTGAACAGTCTTCGTCAAAAGAGTCGGACCACCGTTTCCTGGGTTTTCCCACTGGCCTCCGGCCTTCAGTTTTTCCCTCGAATATCTTTTTAGGTATTCGAGTTTCGTCCATCCTTTACATGTCCAGCCCATTGCAGCTTCCGCAGTCTGATGATAGTGGAAACCTCCGGTTTGTCAAATATATCATACAGCTCACTGTTGTATCTAGTTCGCCATCGGTCACCATCACGTTTCGCTCCAATTATTCGTCTCAGGACCCGTCTTTCGAAAGCGTTCAACATATTTGCGGATGCTTGTGTAAGGGTCCATGTTTCGCATCCGTAGCAAAGCACAGGTCTTACTATTGATTTGTAGACTTGGAGTTTGGTCTTCCTGTGTACGCAACTGGCCTTAAGAATAGCTAAGACTGAATAATACGTTTTATTTGCGAGCTGGATTCGTATTTTTATTTCGTTCGTTTCATTTCCACTCTTTGTCAATTTTGTGCCTAAATATATGAATTCGTCCACATTTTCCAAATTATATTCGTCAATTGTAATGTTTTGTCTATTGGGGGTTCTTTTCCTTGTTTGTGTCATTATTTTCGTTTTTGTTTCATTGATTTTCAGGCCAACTTCTTTTGCTGCTTGATCGAGGCTTAGTAGAATTTCTTTTGCGGATGTGAAAGAGCGTGATAATATGTTGATATCGTCCGCATAACCCACTATCTGGCTGGATTTATAAAGCAGCGTACCTCTTGTGTCAACGGGTAACTTTCTGATGACGTATTCTTAAGCTAAGTTAAAAAGCAGAGGGGCCAGCCCATCACCCTGTTTTAGTCCGACATTTGTGTCAAAGGCATCAGTTAGTTGGTTGTTGACTCTGACTTGTGATGTTGTTGATGTCGTCGTCATTTTGGTCAGTCGGACTAGTTTTGCTGGGATGCCAAAATGCAGCATTATTTTGTACAGTACGTTTCGATCAATACAGTCGTATGCTTGTTTAAAGTCTACAAAAACCTGGTGAACGTCAATGTTGAATTCCCAGCATTTTTCAAGCACTTGCTTGACCGTAAAAAGTTGATCAGTCGTTGATCGACCAGCTCTGAAACCGCCTTGGTACTCCCCAATCACATTGTCAGCGTAAATTTTAATCTTATTTTCTAATATTTTTGTCAGTATCTTATATGACGTGCAAAGTAGTGAGATACCTCTGTAGTTTTCGCACTGCAGTTTGTCTCCCTTTTTTTGGATAGGGCAAATAATGCATTGGCACCACTCCTCCGGTATTTGCTCCAGATGTACTGAATCACTTTATGGATGGCATTTTGGGTGCAGCTTCCGCCATATTTAATTAATTCCGCTGGAATTTCGTCGATGCCCGGCGCTTTATTGCTTTTCTGGCTTCTGATGGCAAATTCGACTTCTTCCAACGTTGAAGGTTCCAGTGGGCATTCGTCGGAGGTTTGGAAACCTATCAGCTCCGATGTTCTGGAGCCGTGTGCGGGATTAAGGAGTTCTTTAAAGTATGACGCCCATCTTTCTTTAATCTGACTATCCTTGGCGATGATAGTGCCATTTCTGTCTTTACAGAGGGTTGTCTTAGGCTGATATCCACGTCTTAGGCTTTTCACTACTTTGTAGGCTTGTCTTGTTTTATTGCTCGCAAGATTGTCATCGATATTTCTCAATTGGTCGTCATAATATTTTTTTTTCTTACATCTAATGACCTTATTTGCTAATCGTAGGAGATTTTCGTATTTTTCTCTCTTCGTTCTGGTATTCCTTTCGAGAAACTGTCTGTACGCCTGATTTTTCTTATCTAACGCATCTTGGCATTCGTCGTCGAACCAGTCATTTCTTTTGCGCCGAGCTTAATACCCAACCACTTGTTCCGCAACAGTCTTTATGGTTGCCTTTATATCCAGCCAAACTTGGTTCACAGGCTTCGGAATGTCATCCTGCAGAATCGGAGTGAGCTCTCTTTCAAGTGCTGCTGCGTAATTTTCCGCAACTGACGCCGTTTGGAGCTTTTCGATGTCGAACTTACGAGGAGGGCTGGTCTTTGTTTGATACGCCTTTGACATACGACATCGATATTTGGATTTGACCAAGTAGTGGTCCGAGTCACAATTTGCTCCTCTGAATGTTCGAACGTCAATGATGCTGGAGGCCCATCTCCGCTGGATAAGGACATGGTCTATTTGGTTAAAGGTATTGCCATCTGGTGATGCCCATGTTCTTTTATGGATGCGTCGATGTGGGAAGCATGTCGAACTTATAACTATGTCACTGCTGCAAGCAAAGTCTATCAGGCGCTGGCCGTTGTCGTTATTTTCGTCGTGGAGGCTATGCCTTCCAGTTGTTCCACGATGAGTCTCTTCGTTCCCGACCTTAGCGTTGAGGTCAACAAGTATTATTTTAACGTCGTTTGAGGGCAATGAGTCGAATAGCCTTTCAAGGCTCGTATAAAAGGCATCTTTCGTTTCCTCATCTTTTTCTTCCGTCGGGGCATGTACATTCATTAGCCATATTTTGAAGAATTTCGCTTTGATGCGGATCGCACACATCCGTTCGTTAATTCGCTTGAAGTCGATGACGTGTGATTTGAATTCCCTATCCACAATAAAGGCGACTCCAAATTCACGGCTTCCTGAGGGCTTCCCACTTTTAAAAACTGTGTGCGATCTCATGTCCTGAATCTCGCTACCAGTCCATTTCGTTTCCTGGACTGCCAACACATTTAATTTGTACTGACTGGCCTGTTGTAGTAATTCTTTAACAGCACCAGGTTTGTTTAATGATCTGATATTCCAGGATCCAAAAGCATAGTCCGTTGTACGTTTGCGCGGTCGTTTCCATTGGTCCAATCCTATCCGAGGCTTCGTCTTGGGTTCCAAAACAATGAAGATTTTTTTACGGTGACAGAGGAGTTAACGCTTTGCCCAACCTCCGCTCTGGAGGAGTGGTTATTATTGTTGTTTCCGTTATCAGGCGTGGAAAACTCGCCTTCACCCTCCTATGTTAGCAACTGTCAAGAGAGAGTTCCCAGCGGCCACCACGAGGAGGTGTAGGTAGGATTCGGTAGCAGAGCTGACGATGTTCTTACAGTAGGCTTTTCTCGGCTTTTAATACTTTATTGGAAACCAGTAAACCAATGCAGACCCGAGACCTTTTACTACCATTTGACCACATATTGTGATATCATTTAAAAAAACATGAATCTGAATTTTCGCGGTAACACTTATTTCAATCAGCAGTTTCTAATCCTTACTCCTCTAGTGCAGTATATCAGGAGTTTTTGTGGCTCAGGATACTTTGGAATTACACTAAAATTATTAACAGCAGTCATAATGTGGATTGGGTCGTTACCATTTTTATAAATCAGTGAAAAAATTGGAGAGTAAAGAATTAATATATAGGTTGCAAATGCCTCGTTTTTTTGCGTATTGTTGCTGGCTACTTTGACAATGTAGGTAAATCAATCAATAACACTAAAATGACTGCGTTATTTACTAAATACAAAATTAATTTGAGTAAATTAATAAAATTGATGATAAAGTAGAGACAGCCCTACATAATTTAAGATCGAATAAGGTGCTCGGAATCGACGGTATCCCTGCAGAGCTCTTGAAAGAAGGTGGAACAGAGCTTACCACTCGAATATTTAATTTAATTGTTAAAATTTGGACAACTAAAAACTACCCGAAGACTGGTGGAAAGCATTATATGGCCGGTATACAAAAAAGGTGACCGTTTGTGTTGCGAAAATTACAGAGGAATTTCATTGCTATGTACGTGTTACAAAATCTTGACTAAAATTATCGAACGAAGACTCAGTGAATACGCTAACAACATCATCGGAGAACATCAAGGTGGCTTCAGATCTGGACGATCGACAACGGACCAGCTATTCTCAGTAAAACAGGTGCTAGCAAAATGCTGGGAATATGATATTAATGTGCACCAACTGTTCGTTGATTTTGGCCAAGCATACGATAGTGTCGACCGTAATGCTCTGTACAGAATAACGATTGAACTAGGTGTCCCACCGAAACTAGTTCGGTTAATAAAAGCCACGATGGAAAAGTTCGAGTGCCAAGTAAAAATCCAAAACGAGTTGACTCAAAGCTTTCCAATGGAGGCAGGTCTCAAACAAGGAGGTGGTCTCGCCCCATACTCTTTAACTTGGCGCTTGAGCATGTGGACAGGAAGGCAACTTCAGTAACCTCCACCAAAAGTATGCTACTCGTAAGATCCGCACAGTTGGAAACGTTTGCAGACGACGTGGATATTCTGGCCTTATCAATACTTTGTGCTAAGGAGGTATTCCAGTTGGAGTCGGCAGCAGGTGAAGTAGGGCTCAGCGTTAGTGAAGCGAAAACTAAATACATAAACTAGACACGAAGGACTGTCCCAGAGAGGCAGAACATTACTATGGGCGAATACAACTTCGAGCAGGTGGATGAATTCGTATACCTGTAAGCCCTTCTTACAAAGGACGGCAATGAGCGACATGAAATTCAAAGAAGAATCACTACAGCTAACAAAGCATTTTATGCGGTTCTGTCTATAATGAAATCAAGGAAGGTCCATCGAAACAATAAACTACGCATCTACAAGATATTAATTCGTCCTGTGTTGCTATATGGATGCGAAACATGGACCTAGACGCGGGTGTCGACACATTTGAGCGAAAAATTCTTCGGAAGGTGTACGGAGCAGTTAAGGAAGGAGATGATTGGCGAATTCGAATACAACCATGAGCTGTAACAACTATTTGACGACCCACCAGCATCTATCAAGATCAAACTGCGCAAGCTACAATGGGCTGGCTACGTGGAGCGAATGCACGAGGAACGAATCCCAAAAAGAGCACTCAAGGACAAAGCTCAAGGCAACCGACCGCAAGGGAAGCCACAAAAGCGATGGGAGGACACAAACGCAAATTGCAGATCACTTCTCGATTTTTCAAACTGGAGGTCGCCGTAGTTGGACAACTGGAGGAGGAGGAGCATTCTAGAGGCCAAAGCTCGATATGGACTGTAGCGCCATTGCATCATCATCAAATTAACCAAATTAATTAAAAATTACAAAACTCAAATTAAACTAATCCTTATAGACAAGAACGCATGATCCCATGTCACTCCAAAACTAAATGGTCCAAATATCAGCGTCTATTAAGAATGAAGTTCAATAATGTAAGCGAATTGGACCTGTCTAGGGACTTATGCGGCAATGAAATCGATAAAATGGTTAATGATTTGATAGCCAAAATCATCAACAGCGCAAAAGAGTGTACTCCGCTTACCAGACCCTTCGATCACAGCCTCAAACTCTCAGTAACCAAAGGAATAATCTTAGGCGCCAATGGCAAAGAACTCGAGAACCAAGAACTAAGCAAAAGGTTAACGAATTACAAGTAAAAATTCAATTTCCTATAGTACAGCTAAGAAATTATCATTATCTTCAATTTCAAAAGTCTCGAACCAGTTGTGGCAGTTTAACAAACTATTTAAGCGAGTTCGTAGCGATTTTCCTCCCCTAAGAGAGAATAATGTGATCGCCTATAGCGAATCAGAAAATGCGAATATATTAGCCACAAACTTTCGAGTTTCTCATAATGTAACAACAACCAGTAATTACTCTGTAGACAACGATGTTACTACACTCCCATCAAAATCACATCAGCAGATCTCTGCAAGCCCCATGATATAAAAGAATTAATTAAAACTCTGAAGGAGCGAAAGGCACTTGGAATTGATAATATTTCTCCGCTAATGTTAAAATACTTACCAAAGCTAGTTATTGTATATATAAATTTTATATAAAATAACTGTCTTAATCTGGGCTTCTTCCCTAAATTGTAAAAAAAAGCTATCGTCACCCCACTTCCAAAGCCCGGAAATAACAACAATGGCTCTCAAAATTATCGTCCTATCAGTCTCTTGCTCTTACTAGGCAAAATATTTAAAAAAAATTATTCAATTTGGATTCCGTCCACAACACTCAACATTACACCCACTTTACAGAGTTAAGAAGGACATCCAGTGCTCGCTAAATCTAAGACAATCACCACGCTTTATATTAATATATGTCAAAAAAGCATTTGATAGAGTCTGGCACGATGGACTCATATTTAAACTTGTAAAGTTCTCCTTCTCCTCGTTCATTTGTCAATTAATACATTTCTTTCTATCAGGCAGAGAATTTCAGAGGTAAAAATTGCCTCTCTAGTCCACAAAAAATCCCAGCTGGAGTTCCGCAAGGATCATGTCTGAGTCCAACTTTCTATAATTTATACACCGCTGATATACCGAAATAGCAATCTTCGCCGACGACACGGCCATTTACACCAACTCAAAATACCTGGATGGTATAATTAACGCACTGCAAGCTCAACTAGATCTAATCAACGAATATTTCTGCAAATGGAAAATTAAAGTCATTGTAGCAAAAACCCAAATAACATTCTTCACCAAAAGAAGAGCCAACCGCTTTTTTCCACCTCCGGATATCAACATATTAAAAACTTCCTATCCAATGTTGTGCAGCAATCATATACCTCGGTATTCACTTTGATTAAAAGATTTTACCAACACACGGAACAATCAAGAATCAAAATCTCCAAACATACCAGAATCTTCTACCCTCTAATAAATAGGAAATCGGAACTTTCTACAGAAAATAAGAGTCTATTGTTCAAAGTGGTGTTCCAGCCATCCCTAATATATGGTTCGCCGGCTTGGTATGATTGCGCCAATGTTCATAAGAAAAAATGCAAATTATCCAAAATAAATGCCTCAAAATATTATTGGACAAGCCATGGTATTTTTCAAAACACATGCTATATATTGGCTGCCAAAGTTAAGAGCATAAAATAATTAGTGTCAATAATGTTTAAGAAATTTATTGACAAATGTCAGAGTTCCGGAAATTCTCTAATCTCTTGTTTATCCCAAGGAGAATATATAATAAGGAGTGACTATGAGCATGCTTTGCCGTGCATGAAAATGAGAATGAAAGTATTTCCCTCCCTTACTAGCGAAATGCACGAAATTATTCGAAAAAAAATCATTGCGCTATCTTTGTCTGGCACACTTAAAAATATTGCAACTAACTCTTTCCCACGTTAAATTGTTCGAAATTATTGTCAAATCTTCAAAAGAATTGTTTTGCTATCTTTGTTTGGCATACTTAAACCCAAAACAACTATCTCTGTCCCGCGTTAAATTGTCCGTTGCTAAAGTGTTTAGCTTAGACATGAACCAAAACCTAATAAAAATTGAAAAAATAAAGATTTCTGAAATAAAACAGCAAACTTCATTTTACTGAAAATTATTTTATTGCTGACTGAATATTAGCAACCAAGAGAGAATACAAATTATGGTATTTTTTTTTGTAAGAGTTTGCAGCCATGGTATGCTTGGACGCAATTTTTCGAAAATTTCCGAATCAAAAAGTACTCCCACATGCGACAGCCTTTCAGGTACTCCATTTTATATATCCTCCTTGGTAAATCCTTATATGTAAGTAACCTTGAATTATTTATTATTATTTCTAGTTTAAGTTAGGTTAGTTTAATAGTAAGGGTTTTTTGTTAAAATTGTTCTCCCAAAAAAATTTAAATTTTGTACTTTGTATATACACATAAAAAGTCATGCGATGCTAATAAATAAGCAAATGAAAGTTGTAAAGGCATACAGTCTGATCTCTGAATTCTTTAATGTACTAACATATTGTTTATATATTAAATTCAGAATAAAATCCAATCTAATCTAATCAATTATTAAACTATATCAACTCTATTATTATCCGCCTGTAAATCATTAAAAGATATTGTTGATTGGAGGAATAAATTGCATCAATTCCAGTAAATCTTTTTTTTTTCAGTGGATATTTTTCCATCTTGTGGATAGATTAACTCCTTTTCCTCAAAGTTTGGTTGAATTATTCTCCACTTCTTTTAACATTAAGCTCAGGGAACGTTGTCTGAAACTGCGTATGAGTCATTCTTTTTCAAACCGTACATCTACTTGGACGACATATTTATACTCTAGATGAAATCTGAGAGTATATTGTTTGTAGCGCTAAAAAATAATACTCGCACAGAGTCGCCAAGGGTACAAATGCATAATTTTCGAAAGCGCATTTATTCGGTTTGCATTGCAACTAGCAAAGCTAAAGGAACCAATTTTTATCATAATTAATCTTATTACAATTAAAACTATTTTTGAAAAAACTATCAACCTCACCCCACTCTTTCTACCACCTCCCATACAAATTTCACGAAATTTCAATTAAATTAGTTTTCAAACCAAAACCGTCAATACCATCAACTTCAAAATTTGAGAAAGGTATACTATTATAAATATGATTGATGTCAAAAAATTTGGTTTTGATTTGGATAGTCCTTCTACCCCCTCCCATACAAATGCAGAATTTTAGTAAATGCATTTAACTGATTTTCATAGAAACTAGAAGAAGTAGAAACTTGAAATTTTGCAATAAATGCTATAAATGCTAAAAAAAATATCGCTTACACCTCATTCCTTCTACCACCTCCCATACAAAATTTTGTTATTGAAAATTCTAGAAAAGTTTTTCTCCTTCGAACACATGAGAGCTGTCGACTTTAAAATTGTAACAAAGCAATGTGATTAGGATGTTGATAAGCAGATTCAAAATCATCAAAAATGTCCCACTTTCTCTGCTTCCTCCCATACAAATACCATAAACTCAGACAAAAATTGTTAAGTTTCCTCGAAAATTATGAAAACAACAAACTTTAAATTCAGCATGAAACATTTTATATACTATGTTCAGTGTTACATACAGAAATTACAAACCTTCCTCTCTGCTTTTATCACCTCCTATACAAAAGTCACAATTCACTATTCGAAAGAATTTGAGATGACATATTTTCCGGTACAATAAACTCTTTGCTATTTCATCTAGAATATAATATGGATGGGCTTTACGCCCAATCATAATTCTGTTATGTTTTTTATTCCGTCCAAATTTTCTTAATAGGTCCTATACCTCAAGTAAGCCGACACGTATACGGCAATTATTTTTTTAAATCGTTTATCTATACATCTATACATATAAATATAATTGTAGTGTCTGTCTGTTATTTATTTATAAATGGCTATAAATAAGTTTTTTGCTTTATTTTAGCAATAACTAAGCAGAAACACACGTTTTTAAAAATTTTCTCTGTCTGGCTGTCTGTCTTTCCAGTTTTCACGCAAAAACGGCTAAGCCGATTGTAATGAAAATTTCACAGTTAATTAGATCTGCACCGAGATGTAATCTGCGTGTGGTCTTATTTCAATACCCCCACGCCTTCTACCCTCTCCCATACAAAATGACTTTACAAAAATTCGATTTTCTTGAAAAGCGTGAATGATGAAGATCTAAAATTTAAAATATATCAATTGCATATGATTATAGTTGTTTCTCAAAAATTCATTTAAAACCACCTACTCCTTCCACCACCTCCCATACAAACTGCACTTTTTTATAAACTGCTACACACCAATTTTCTCAGTACGTGTAACTTTCATCGAGCTTAAATGTTTTACTTAATCCTTAATTTGCATTATTATTAATATCGGGCAAAATTTAACCGATTAGCTTCGCTCCTTCTACCCCCTCCCATACAATGTGACACAATTCCACGACTTTACTTAAATTCGATTTTCTTGAAAACTGTAAATGTTAATGATCTGAAATTAAAAATATATCAATTGCAAATTAATTATAGTTGCTTCTTAAAAAGTCACTTAAGACCCCCCACTCCTTCCACCACCTCCCATACAAGCTGCACTTTTTCATGAAATATTTTAAACTAATTTTCCCAATACATATAACTTTCATCGAGCTAAAATTTTGTACTCAATCCTTAATTAGTATTATTAATATCGGGAAAAAATTAACCGAGTACCTTCACTCCTTCTACCCCCTCCCATACAATGTGACACAATTCCACGACTTTACAAAAATTCGATTTTCTTGAAAAGCGTGAATGATACAGACCTGAAAATTTGAAATATATTAATTGCATGATGATTATAGTTGTTTTTCGAAATATCACCAAAAACCCCCCTCTCCTTCTACCATCTCCCATACAAATTGCACAATTTCATTAAATTCAATGCACTAAGTTTCTCAGTACCTACTTAATTTTTATATTCTAGATGAAATCTGAGAGTATATTGTGTTTGCCTTACCGTTTGTAACGCTAAGAAATAACGCTCGCACAGAGCCGCCAAGGGTACAGAAATATTCGTCGTCGCTCAAAAATCTCGATTCCGAGTGACCGTCTGTCCGTCTGTGCGTCTGTCTACAGCATAACTCTCGAAAGCTTTGACCTATAGTGCTAAAAATTTTTGTGTGTCATTTTTAGCAAAAAGGTAACTTTAAGTTCGTGAATGGGCTACATCCCCCTACTCCTTCTACACCCTCCGATACAAATTTCATGAAATTTCGAAATATTAAAAAATTGATTTTTCTTAGAAACTATTTAAGCTATTGATTTGAAATTTAGGTCAAAGTATTATGATATAGATGTCATTAATATCATAAAATATTGACCCGATCCCCTTACTCCTTCTACTCACTCCCATACAAATGGACAATTTTGAAAAACGCATATTTTCGATTTTCATTGAAACTAGTAAAGCTGAAAAGACAAAATTTTGTCAGAAATTTTACTATAATTGCAATTTATTTTAAGAATAGTTATCAACTTCACCTAACTCCTTCTACCCCCTCCAGTACAAATTTCACGAAATTTTGAAATTTAAATTAAATTATTTTTCTTCGAAACTGTTAAAGCTATCAGCTTAATATTTTGTATAAAGCATAGAAATAGAAATATTAATAATGCGAAAAAAATTTGTTTCGATCCGTACACCCCTTCTACCCCCTCCCATACAAATGCATAATTTCTGTTAAATGCATTTTATCGATTTCCATTCAAACTAGAAAAAGTGCAAACTTCAAATTTTGCCAGAATTTGTTTCTTATTAAATGAAATAAGTGCTAGAAAAATATATCAGCCCCCCTTCACTCCTTCAACCCCCTCCCATACAAATTTCTGTATTATAAATTCAAGAAAAGCATTTCTCCTTCAAACATATGAGAGCTATCGACTTTGAAATTGAATCAAAGCATGGTGATAAGGGTGATGATAAGCAGTTTCAAAATCATCTAAAACGTTCCACTTCCTCTGCCACCTCCCAGCCAAATGTCCCAATTTCAGGAAAACTATTACCAATTTCATTAAAAATAGTAAAAACTAAAAACTTTAAATTCAGCAATAAACATTTTGCATGCCATGTTCGGAGTCATATAAGAAAAATACAAACCTCCCCCTCTACTTCTACCACCTCCCATGCAAAAGTCTCTATTCACTGTTCGAAAGAATTTGAGATGACATATTTTCCGGTATATTAAAGTCATTTCCATCTCATCTAGAGTATCATGTGATTGGGCATTAAGCCCAATCATAATTCTGTTATGTTTAAAGCTTAAATTTGGTACAAAACATTTTTATAGCGACGCTAGCATGATGTGAAACAGATTATTTCAGTGCAGCCACTTCCCATACAAAATTTCATAATATCACAAAAATTTCGATTTCATCCATAGTATCGCATGATTGGACTCTACGCCCAATCGTAGTCCTGTTACGGTTTCAAACTCAATATTATTTTATTTGGGCTTTTTTTTAATTAACACAAGCTATAATTATTCACATATCCTTAATGCTCTTCAATACGTATATGATCTCAAATCACGGGATTGATTTGATCACGAGCCTCTCTCATTCAAATGCGAGTATCATGGTATCATTCTCAATAATTTATGGTTCTGATTTCAACAAAATACAAAACATTGTGTTCAAAGAGCCATTAAAGTAAGCAGATTATATATCCCACATAATGTATTACTAACTACATTCTCAAAAATTGCTTATTATTGCGATTTTTATGCGGACGAAGTCGCGGGCGTTTGCTAGTTTTAAATAAATTTCTTCAAATGTTGATTTGAAGAATCGTTGGTTTCGCTTTTCTTGAACAGCTATTATCTCCGTTTCTATTTGTCACACATATTTCGTTCTTTTCTCATTTTACAGATAATTTTGTAAGCATTTTATTACATTTAAGGGGTGTAGCCTAGTGGGTAACGTGTTGGTCTACAATACGAAGGTCGTGAGTTCAAATCTCGGTCGACGCTTAATTCCAGAACACTGCCTGCTTGGCTATATACCGGTCACCTCAATCTACGAAAATAAAGGGTCGTGCAAAGGGCTAACAACCCTTGCACAATGAATAATGAAAAATATTAATGAACCTGAAGGTCAGGAGGCCAATGCCTGATTTGGGCTGTCCTGTCATTGTAGTAGAAACAATTTAAGCGGTTAAAGTTGATTTTCTTACTCGCTCCAGTTGATAAAAATAAAAAAAAAACCATCGTATTCCTTGATTCATTCTCTAAAAAATGCATGTAAAATAAAATTGGAGCAATAAAGCTATCAACAGAAAAAACTAATTTCCACTACCGAGACAATGAGACATCATTTTGCAATAATAAACAATCATTACTGCTGGAGATAATCTTAAACATTTTCGCGTCATCAGCATTGAGAAGAATTTTCGAGATAGAGATTAACGAACTCGCGTCATTAATAAAGAGGAACAGAAGTGGACGTAGATGGCTACTTAGCGGAACACCTGAAGTATTAAATATTTCAGAAGATAAGGCTCCACGAAAGTATACTTTTTGAATGCGATCACTAAGATAGGAATTAATTTAATGGACGAAAATATCCGGAAAACGAAGCAGGCAGAGCTTTTGAACAAGAATACTATGGTCTATTTTACCAAAGGCTTCACTGAAATTAGTGTAAATGCAATTCACTTGCAGCCCATTTTCAATAGCAGAAGGACAAAAGTTCGAGAATTCAATAGGATTGGGGGATCTGCCTTTTACAAAGCTATGCTGGAATGATCCAACAATGGACTTGGAATGAAAATACATTACGTCACTCCCAATGGACTCTAATAACTTGACAACACATGGAAGATTCGCAATAACTTTATAATTACTTACATTATCTCTTTTCCCAGGGAATTTTAGTTAAGTATTTTGATAACATTGGAAAAAACCCACTGTGAAGCGATAAATTAAACAGATATCCAAGGTAAAAGGGTTGAACTACACTTTTTAATCATAGAAGAAGGAACATC
Source organism: Chorisops tibialis (assembly GCA_963669355.1). NCBI lineage: Eukaryota > Metazoa > Arthropoda > Insecta > Diptera > Stratiomyidae > Chorisops > Chorisops tibialis. Next base: position 163,530,402 of record OY770262.1, read on the forward strand.
ATGAGGTACACTGGAGAAATTATTAGCAACTTTACCAATGTATTTCAAAACAGTAGTGTCGTTAATAAAAAGATCTCTAGGTGCCATGGACGACGAAGGAAATTTTGACAAGTATTAAAAGTTGGCAGGGGATTTTACCGAGGTACTGCAATTGAAAGCGGTATGGAAATGGCCAGAAAATAAGTTACTAATTCTAAAGTAGGATCAGTACTGACTATATCGTTGAGAAACATTCTGGAAGGATAGCAATCAGACTTTTTCTTAGATTTGACAATATTCCAGAATTGCTTAGCTTTAGTTAGAGGAAAAGTTTCCGGATTCTATACTGTTATTCTTTATTATTCGCGACGTTTGGGTCTCTGCTGAGAACTTTATTAAACATGCTTGGTTTTAATCTACATTTTTAACATTAAAAAGGTATTGGTGCGCACCCCGAGACTGAATTATAAGACAATTACACAAGTTTGTATAAGTTATGTATCTTTTCTTGAAAGTGAATATGTTTTCCAAGGTTTTTTTCGATTTTTCAAATTAATTAAATTATCATCAAATCAGGGAAATCTCCTGGTAGGTTTCGAATGAACCACAGGTGCATAGCGCAGAAATCAGCCTTTTAAAATAGTGGAAAAATTATAAGTGACCTTGTCAATATCAGATTCATTCAACACAGGCGACAAATCGTAATCAGAAATGTCACGGCTTATGTATATAATCAAAATTAGCTTTGGCGAGATTAAAGCAGTAACAATAAAGTTTGAGATTAAAAATTCTGTTTGAAAGTTGAATATAGCGTGAAGCGCAGGATGAAACGGCAAGTCAGGCAGTAAAGAGCTCTGACGTCTATCTACAATCGTAAGGCTGGCATTAGATGAGAAAATCAGATCCAAAAATCTGTCATGATCGTTCGGAATCGGACAAACTTGAAGAAGTCTGGTGGCAAGCATGTTGTCAATAAAGTTTATTCCACGTCAGGCACAGGAGGAATACGAAGGCGACAAATCATCCTCATCATCATCAGAGCGTAGGCACTGTATTTGTGGTAAATTAAGTCGCCAAAATTAAAATATCGTCTGACGGTTGAAGGAGACCAAGCAAGGTATCAAACGCCTTATAAACCGATTTGATAACCGATGAAGGTGAAGGTTATGTGATATATATTGTTACAGCCACACACAGAATCCTAGATTGTTAGTTCCTGGAACATCGGTGATCTTTGAGGCAAACCGGCGATGAGCTGGGCACAGAACCTTGCTCACGACTAGTGGATGAAGCAAGCGGTCACGACGAAAAACTTCAAAGTCCAGAATCGAAGAGCTCAGAATCCTTGAACTGACAGGACAGCCACGTCTTACAAATGCAAACGATACCAAACGAACATACAAAAGCAGCGAGATAGAGATCCTGAGTCTTCGTACGCATCCCGCTTACGTTGCTGTAAGATATCGAGATGGATCTCGCACGTTTTTTTACGACAGATTTTGAAGTGGGGAGCGCGAAAGACGATTTCGGGGCAGAAATTCACAGACAAAAGCAGATTTCGGCCATAGTTTTGATGAAACAACATTAGCGAAGCAAGTCTCCCGAAAAACAACCTTAAATAAAGAAACTCTCGCTTCAACGTCATGGGATACGTTAGTAATCTTTCGACAGGATTCTAAGTCCGCACAGCGTAAAATTCCGAGAACGTTGTCCACAATTTCTTCCTCCGAGTATCAGATGCTAAGCGCGACACGAAAAGTAACTTTGACTGTACCGCAGCTCGCAAAGTGCATTTGCTATTTTTGTCTGCCAAGTTGTACCCAAAGATCATCGTTGAATTTACCTAAAATGCGTCGCAGGCATTACGAAAGCTTTCAGTTTCTTAGTAAGCTTATCGGTTATCTTCCATGCAGTACAAACACATAACACGGGTTCGATGGTAAATACCCGGCACTCGCGCAAAGGAAGATTTTCCTTAGCCTCGAAAGAGGACAAATTTGTCGCTATCCTCCTTCCTGTAGCTTTAAAGTCAATCACTCTCACCCCATGCCATTTTAAACATTATTAGGTCAATCTCATCGCGCGCTCACGAATTTTTTATGATTCATGATTCTTCCTTTTTATATAGATAACATACCGAAAACTATAGTTTGGAATATTCGCTGGCACGCTATGGAACTGAGCTCATACTTTCCACAGTCTAAGAAAAAATTGAAAATTTAATAAGTACGTATGTGACACATATGTACGTATAATCCCTTGAGGAACAAATCGCCTTTTATTTCTCTCCTGATGATCTCCCAGACAAATTCAAAAATACATTTCGTGTCGAATGGCGTGCTTTAAGCACAAATAAAACAATTCCTATAATACAAACTATATTATGTAGAGAATTCACATGAAAGTGCATGTAACAGTGCATGCCCAGTACTAACGCCATTATTTTGTGTGGTCTTGTATGTTGCAGATACAGTAAAGCAAGGTCGAAACGAAATGCTATCATCGAAATCCTTCGGGCTTGCAAGCTTATAAGACATTACTATACGAATATTCCGGGTAAAGAGGACTCATATAACGAATCCAATGTCGTGTCAGTTTGAAAATCGCATGAAGAAAAACTTGTTAAAATATCCTTAAAGAAGTCTGTCTATCTTATACTATTGGGAGGAACTCCATACTCTATCGGGAGGAACTCTATACTCGAATAGGACGTACGAGTGTATCGGCATTTACAAAGAACTAGCTACAAGTATATGCTCGCGTGTTTCGATTCTATACGTAAGACGGTACGGAGAAGAATATGAAAGTTTCGTATTCAGTGCAGTAGTATCGGAGGTAGAAGTAGTGGGTGTGAGTTTTTTGCCCAATGTTAGTGGTGCAGAAATATCTGTACACAATATTAAAAAAAAAGTTAGGTTGTTATCAAAAAGAAATCATTCATTCGAAACTAGGTGTTTGGCAGTCCGGATATTATTAGTTTCTCATAAGCGGAGTTCCATCTATATCAAGGCTCCTCGACGACGGAAGTACTCCCAACTAGAGTACTACCAAACGATGTACTAATTTCCTTGATTTCCGAAAATTGAATGTTGAAGGAAATATACAAATATGGGAAAAAAAGTTATTGTTGAAAGCTCTACAACTTTTACTTGGAACGCTTTTCTATTCTTCTTATTCAATGGCATAAATGGCCGAAATTGGTGGTTGGCCTCCTGCTCATCAGGTTCCCAAATTTTTTTTTTCATTTCGTAATATTATTGTGAAAGTGTTGTTTGCTTTTCGAAGAATCCTCAATCTACGAATTTTCGATTTCGCAGATTAAGGTAGCCTAGATATACCCCCCGCAAGGGGGTAGTTGTAGGATGAGGTTTTACCAATTCCTGCAACTATCTTTGGAAACTAGCGACTCAACGGACCTGAGCTAACTACCGCCCTATGGGATGGAGGCTGTACAATTCACCCACAGCCAGTCCTGCTTGCACTAAAAATGGCAAGTGGACACTCACTGGATCATGGGCTTATCACCAGTGAGACCTAACTGATACGAGAACCGGATACAGCGCCTCGGATACGGACTGATTCTACGGTAACGACTTTTGGCATTCGAAAAACGGACTATGATTGGCTTCTGGAACATTCGAACATTGAATGATGGGGGAAGAGCTGGGGTTACTCGGCCCTTGCACCGCCAATCGGTAATCGACAGTGAAATGGAGCACTATAACATCCAAATCTTGGGCTTGAGCGAGGTCAGGGGGACAGGATCAGGAGAAGAACGAGCCTCTAACGGAAACACCATTCTATACGTTGGCCCTGAGAGTGAAGCCAAAAATGGCGTGGCGTTCGTCCTCACACCGAGAGCGAGAAACAGTCTCATCTGCTGTCAACCAATCTCGGATAGGATTATCGTCGTCAGGCTCAGGACCAGTGTCAGAAATGTCACAATTCTGCAGTGCTACGCACCAACTAATACCGCAACACCTGGTGACAAAGAGGAGTTTTATAGCCAACTGAATGCCACCTTCGATCGTGTTCCAAGAGGTTATATTATTATCATCTTAGGAGATATGAACGCCCAGGTTTGGCTCTGACAACACTAGACTAGAATACGTCATGGGGAGGCATGGTGACCCTTGGTTCAACGCGCCACGATCTTGCATTAAGAGACCCGAAAACAGCGAATTACTTATGGAGTTTTGTAGTACTCGGCAAATGGTCATCGGAAGGACCCTTTTTCCACACAAGAGTCATCATAAAACATCTTGGGTTTCCCCTGATGGTTTTACTCAGAACCAGATCGACTATATAAGCTATAAGTCGCCGATGGAGAAGATGTCTCCTCAATGCGCAAGTGAAACGTGGAGCTGACGTGGGGAGCGATCACCACTTGATGGTTGCCTGCTTGAGATTGTGTACATCAGCTATCCGACGAAAACAAATTCTTCAAATGAAGCGCAAAATTAATGTGGATAAACTCAGAGATCCCAACAAAAAACGCGAATACACCTCTATTCTACGCGAAAAATCAGACACATTGGGTAAAAATGAAATACGCACACTGGACGCCAATTGGGAGGCAACCAGAAACACTTTTCTAACTAGTGCTGAAGAATCTGTGGGATATGCGCAAAGCGGTGAGAAACTCTGGATGTCGCAAGACACATGGGACAAGGATGGCAATTGGAAAACAGCCAAATTGGCAATCATCTCTCAACTCGATGTCAACCAACGAACGCCCGACTTGAGGCAGAACTACCGCGATGCATATACAGCTTAAAAAGGCTGTTAGACGGGACAAAAGAAAGGCCTTTGAAGATTTGGCAAACAAGACAGAATCTGCGGCTTACCTTGGGGATATGGGTTTACTATTAAAAATTTTGAAACAGTTGACGAACAGAAATTTCACCGCCAACCACCTACTGAGAGATGTCAACGGAACTCTTCTTAATATGAGTGAACACCAGTTGCGGTGATGGAAGGAATACTTCTCTGATATTTTAAACATCTTGTCAGAGGAAGATATTCCGGAAACAGAACAACTACCAAACATCCAACCGCAACAATCCTCTATTAGGGACGATCCCCCAGATAAGGAAGAGATAGTTTCCGCCATTCAGTCAATGGCGGTAAGGAAAACTCCAGGTATAGACGGACTACCAACTGAACTCCTCAAAGCGGACCCGGAAATAACAGCCGATATACTCCTCCCACTCTTTACTGATTGGGGAATGAAGGAAGATATCCGACTGAATGAACTCTTGTGGCAATTGACGTGGTATATGTCTACTTACTGCCGTATCAAAAATGATGGCTAAGGTAATTCTCAATAGGATTAGTGATGTCGTCGAGAGCACTCTCGAAGTTTATCAGGCTGGATTCCGTAAAGAGTCGCCTTGTACCGACCACTCAAATACCCTGAGTATAATGCTGGAGCAATCCGCTGAAATGGTTTCGCCACTACATCTCATTGTGAAATTCGAGAAGACTTTCGACAGCGTTAAGCGAGATTATATATGGAATACTTTGCGTGTTAGAGGTGTTCCTGACAAGGTCATAGTTATAATAAAAGAATCCTACGAGCATTCAAGGTGTCTTGCATAGAGGACATTCCTGTGCGAGCGGGTGTCAGACTAGGCTGCACATTATTAACAGCCCTGTTTCTGGTGGTAAAAAATGACATCTTGAAAGCTGCACTGGTAAAAGGTTGTGCGAAGGGCTAACAACCCATCCACAATAAATAATGATATCCAGGGTTTCTCACTGCTTTGCACATCTACGTCTACAGTGGCATACAGCCCAAATTGGACCTTAGCCTCCTGATCTTCAAGTTAACATTTTTCATTATTTATAGTGGAAGTGCTGTTAGCCCTTCACACAACCGTCTATCTACAAATTTTAGTTTTCGTAGATTGAGGTAACTAAGGTATACCCAAGCAGGTAGTGTGCTAGAATTATGTGTCCACCGGGATTTGAACTCACGACCTTCGCATTGTAGACCAACACTCTACCCACTACACCCTAGCTCACTGCTTTGCACATATCACACAGATTCTTCAGCATTAGTTAGAAACGTGTTTCTGGTTACCTCTCAATTGGCGTATAGTGTGCGCATTTCATATCCGCCCAATGTTCGTGTGGAATGGTGGTTTACTCGTGCGTTTTGTCGGGGTCTCTAAGTTTATCCACATTAAGCTTGTGCTACATTTGAAGAATTTGTGCCGGTCGGATAGCTGCTGTACACAATCTCATCGCTCCCCATGTCAGCTCCACGCTTCGCTTGCTCATCGAGGAGATATCTTTTTTATCGGCGACTTATTGCCAAAAGGTCGATCTGGCTCTGAGTAACACCATCAGGGGAAACCCAAGACGTTTTATGGTGACTCTTGTGTAGAAAAAGGGTCCCTTCGATGATCATTTTTCGAGTACTACAAAAATCCACAAATAATTCACAGTTTTCGGGTCTCTTAATCCTAGGTCGTGACGCATCGACCCAAGGGTCAGCATGCTTTCCCATGACGTATTCTAGTCCAATGTGGTCAGAACCAACTTGGGCGTTCATATCTCCTGAAATGATAATAATATCACCTCTTGGAACACGTTCGAAGGTAGCACTCAGTTGGCTATAAAACTCCTCTTTGTCACTAGGTGTTTCCGCTCGGGGTTCATTCTTCTCCTGATCCTGTCCACCTGACCTCGCTCAACTCCAAGATTTGGATATTATAGTGCTCAATTTAACGGTCGATCACTGGATGTTGGTGCAAGTCTCTATTCACTAAACTAAAAAAAGAAAACTCTTTCCCATTCTACCTAGAGTATCGAATGTTTGGGTACTACGCCCATTCATAACTTTGTATAATTTTCTGATGATCGTTGTGTATCCCACTATGTACCGTTGATTAGTATTAGAAATGTGTAGCCGACTTTGAAGTAAAATAGGTGACATGTCACTTGCATTGAAGTATGGCTGACGGACGGTCACGTTTTGCTAATAAAGTGTCATTTTTTAAAAACTATAACAAAGTATCATTATTTTAAAAACATAACAATGATTTTGCAAATTTCGAGCCAAAACCGCTAACGCACAATCAGGCAAACGTACTCCGATACATTTAAAGTATGTGGTGACCAGAAGTTACCTCCAATGACGAGATTTGAAGTACTGGCCAGACTGAAATTGGTATTGAGAGCCAAAGCAATAAACTTTTGTAGGAGAAGTTTTTTGTTTTTTCAAATTCTCCCATAGGCTTTAACAAGAAAATTTATTTGAATTATTTGGACAGCCATGCGTAAAAAACAACAAAATTGTTTTTAACCCGTTTTATAATATTTCCATACCAAATTTGAAAATATTTTGGTTAAATGCTAATCACGTTCGATTCGGGTTAGCGATCTTTCCCAAAAATAATTCAGGTCTGCCTGGCAATGTTGCTTTTCCTTAGCGGCTACTTATACCTTTTTATGTTGAGGTTTGTTCGAGTTATCGGTGAGACACACTGACAGTCAGTAGTTTTTTTTATATATATATATATTTATAATTTGGGGAGCACGTGAGAGCACTGAACCTTCTCGGCTTAATGTGCGTTTTTTGCCCCTTTACCCTACCATAACTCAATAGCTTTAGCTAATCTAAGTATCTTTAAGGGAGCCATGTTGTCTAGTTCCTCGGTAGGTTTCCGAGAAGACTATGTCTTTTCGTAGCTACTGGTTCACAGTGACATATGTGTACTGTCGTTTCTGAGTCTTCGAGACAGAGGCGGCAGATGTCGGTTTCAGCTAAGTCCATATTTATGCTCAAGATGAAATGTGAGAGTATTATAAGTTTGCCAAAAAGTTTGTAACGCCAAGAAATAAGGCTCGGAGAAAAAAATGAATGATACAGAAGTTCATATAATCACTCAAAAATCTCAAACCGAATGTCCATCCGTCCGTCCGTCCGCGTCCTCTCTAGCTTGAGAACGCGTTGAGCTAAGTAGTTCAAATTTTGTACACTTCGTTTTTGACAAAAAAGTGTGGTCAAGTTCGTAAACGAGCCAAATCGCTCCACCCCTTCTACCCCCTTCCATACAAAATTACACAATTTCGTAATTTGACAATAAACGGATTTACTCGCAACGTATAAATGCGATTGATCTGAACTTTAGAATGTAATACTTTAATGATGGTTTTAATCTACTGTATAAAAACTATTTGTGTGCTCTTCCTCCTTCCACCACCTCCCATACAAACTGCAGTTTTTCATGATATACTCTAAACCAATTTACTCAGTACGTATAAAATTTATCGAGCTGAAAATGTGCACTAAATATTTATTTAGAATTATTAGTAAGACCAAAAAAAAAAATCGATGATTATCTGTACCCCTTCTCCCCCGCCCATACAAAATGACATAGTTTCGTAATTTGACAATAAAAGGATTTGTTCGAAAAGTATAAACGCTTAATGATCTGAAATTTTGAATGTACTACTTTCATGGTGATTCTGATCTACCGTATAAAAGTTATTTGAGTCCTCTTTCTCCTTCCACAGCCTCCCATACAATCTGCACTTTTTCATGAAATACTCTAAACCAATTTACTCAGTACGTATAAAATTTATCGAGCTGAAATTGTGCACTAAATATTTATTTAGAGTTATTAATAAGACCAAAAAAGTTAGACGATTAGTTTCACTCCTTCTACCCCCTCCCATACAATCTGAAACAATTTAACAACTTCACAAAAAATTGATTTTTCTGAAAACTATGAATCATACTGATCTGCAATTTAAAACAAGTCAAAAAATGATGTTTTTAGTTATTTCCAAAAGTCTATAAGAACTCGCCCCTCCTTCTACCACCTCCCATACAAACTGCACAATTTTACTAAATCTAATACACTTATTTTCTCAGTACAAATTAAATTTTTCAATTCTAAATTTTCTATAAAACATTTTGGTGGCAAATCTAGCGTGATGTGAAAAAAGTAGTTCAATGTCGTCACCCCCTCCACCACTTCCCCTAAAAAATTTCTTAAAATCAAAAAATTTCTCTTTCATCGAGCGTATCGCACGATTGGGTTTTACGCCCAATCGTAGTCCTGTTATGTTTTTGAGGTGGTCTACTCCACTGTGCCCCGTCATTAGGCCAATCAGAGCACTAATATCACTCTTGCTGAATTTTGAAATATCCTCCACTTTGTTTGTCAGACGTTACAATGAAACCTATTTTTCCTTTGGTATTCTAGAACCTCGAGTAATAAAGATCCGTGAAATCTGGATGTCGAAATTTTTTTCGCTGACAATATTTCCTCTGTATTTCATAAAAAGGGCATCTAAAAAAATTTGTACGAGTTTTTCGTTAAGAGGTAATAACTTTCACATTCATCTGAAGATTCTTCTCAAAAACAATCACGACCTTACCAGCGATGTTGACGATCTTCCACGACCGATATTATCTTTTCCTGTTAAGGTTTTCTTGAGTTATCGTCGAAACATACAGATAGATGTTTCAACGAAACCAGTTTCCTTTTAATCTTAGCATTTCAAATAGAACTGATTTTATGCGACCACCCCCAAGCCTTTTCCGTTGAAGTTCAATCGACAACATTGGCAGACGACACGACGGAAAATATATTCTGAATTCCTGTGTCCTAAAATAGTGAAAATTTGACAAAAACCGAATGTTAAAAATTTTACTTTCACAGTAGTTCCTCTTTAATTCATAACATGGGGAACTAAAATAGATACAAATTGCTCGCATGAACTAGGGTGATTTGCAATCATCACTGTTGCAATGTTTCTTTTTAATTAAAAGTAATAATGGATAATATGACCTAGATTGCACCAACAAAATGTCCATTGTAAGTCACTTCATAAAATTAAAAGCATCCTGTTGAAGGTAAAATGAAAAATATTCCTTATAACGCTCCGATATTATCTCTGTCGTAAATTTTCCCGTTTAAAAAATTAAAATAAAAACCATGATTTCAGACATCCGTCACCGTCGCGATCCCAATTTAAGAGCGGTTCGGCCAGCCAGATTTATATTCAAAGCAACTTCCTAAAATCAAAGAAGCTGTCATTCCCGATTTCGTTCAAATTTAATCCCATTCTATATCTCCGGTTTCATTTTTAAAATACCTGCCTATCGAAGTTGTCACGGAAAAATGTCCATTCATAGCAGAAAAATTCCATTATAACCCATACACACCTTAGCAACAGGTTTTAAATTCAACCCCTAGAAAAACAAGTATTCAGTACGAGTATTATCTGCCACAGAAAAATATTCTTGCAAAGGATTCGCACTAATCACCGATGATGAATAACAATGTTTAACCATTCATAAAACATATTTTTCATCCCTCCAGGATACTCTTTTCAATATTTTGTTTATGGATACCCTCATCCTTTCCATTGTCCTTTTGTTCTGGAGAAGAATGCATAACTTCCACCTGATAAACGTTCCATGCTTCTTGCTTCAATCGTGGACAGGAAAATTTTTGAACAGGTGTATGAGAGCTAATGCTTTCTAGTCCTTCTTAAAGTGGTGATTCTTTAGGTATTTTCTTCTTTTTTATTCCAATCAAGGACTCGTGTTTTTCTCTCTCTATAACTCTGAAAAGATTGGATTATAAGAGGAGGATTAGGTCGTTTTGGGATTATATCGCATCTAAATACCCATAGAGGAGGAATGAAGTGGGCGAATGTCCTTTAAGGCATCGTTCACGAATGTGCTCAAGTTGAGAGAAATGCCAGCACGAAATAGGGGAGAGGGAGGGAGTCTGATGTTGTTATTTATATAGGTTACATGTAGGTAGAGTGCGAATCGTACCTACCTGGGTCTAACAAGAATGTCTGGAGTTGACTCATCGAAATGGTACGGCAATCTCCTGGCCATCGTGAAAAGATGGTTATGGATTGCAGATGTAGGGCAATAACGAGCGTTGAGGGAAAATGGAAAGCAAACAAACTGATGAAGCAGAAAAGGAAATTTACAACCATCAACAAGGACTTGGGTGGGCGATAGGGAGGATATCAAGAGCATATAGTAGCATTGCTCGTAGGAATGAATAAATCCATGTTGATTACACTTGACTGGGCCCGGCTCCAAGTCATCCTGTACCTTGTCCCTGATTGTTGTGTGTAGGATCAACGTTTGTGTATAGCATAAGTCTGGTGCCCCTACTGTGGTTCAGATAAGGCAGAAATATTACCTCACTTCGGTCGCTTTACTTTGTACGGTTGTAAAAAATTACTCAACTGGAGGACATTGAAAGATGATGGGATTCTGGTCAATGATCTTCTCTCCGCATCCGTTCGGAGACATCAAAGCAAGTCTAGCATGCAAACTGTCGGAGTTCGCACATTCATCACTTTTCCGGAGTGAACTAGAATTTCGATGTAACGATTATAGAGTAGTGGTATACAGCATACACAATTCCATTCCGAAGTGGTACAAGTATGTGAGAAGACTGCAAGAAAGTGTTTTGGATGCTTCTATGTTGCAGCAGAAGAGTCCGGAGTCCCTCAAGTGGAAGGCATTGCTCCTTGTTCGTAATGCGATAAAGAAGAAGTTTCTCCTTGAAAGGACTGAAAAGATGAAACGACATCGCTAGTATTCACCAACTAATCACTAATTGGAATCTCTTCATACATATAGTAATTAGCACTGGAGTTTTGGGATGGTTTGTGATTTTCAAAGCGAATTTCCAGTTACACGATATGGAGGACATATCGAAGAAGCTTTTTTCCCCATATGCTATGAGAGAGAAATCCTATATGTATGTATGACTCAAAGTTTCATAGTTCAAAGTTGTAATAGAGCAGAACTCTGAAGAATATAATCTTTAGCTACAACTACTCATACCAATGCAGGTTTATAAAGTTTATCGTCGATCACCATTGATGAGATTCAAACGATGGAACTAATGGAGTTGCAAGCCATTGAGTTTTAATCGAATGAAATGAAATGATATCGCTCGCGATGAAAACAGAAATCTTATTGATATCTGGATATTAGGATAAAAGGACATTCTCCGATGAAAATGTCCGAAAGGAGTATAACCAACTTGTTGAATAACGACCAACTATAATGTTGTTTTTCGGATCAGTCAGTTGGAAACGTAGTTTGCAAGCATAAGTGGCTACATTTAAGTTTTCTTTTAATTCCTAGTAGGGTATGGGTTCGAATTTAGGATTAATATGGTTCAAGGATTGCACAGTAAACAAGGCAATTTAAATAAATGGAATTCACTGAGTGTTTTACGTGGTGGGATATAAGATTTAATCTGATAAAGCCTACAGTGTAGAGAGTTGTCGTCATATGCATGTCGTTTGAGGGATTTCGGTTTGATGAGGTCGAGGGAATCTAAACATATAAATACAATTGTAGTGTAGGTATGTAATTTGCTTATAAGTGAGTTAGTTTTTTGTTTTGTTTTAACAACAACTAAGCATAGGAGTACGTTATTTTTGTTTGTCCAACCGTCTTTCACGCACAATCGACTGAACCTATTGTAATGAAACTTGAACAGATTTTTAGGTATGCTCCAAGATGTAATCTGTTTTTGGTTTTATTTCACTACCCTTACGCCTTTTACCCGTCACATACGAAAATATGTAAATTTTCTTCGAAAATATAAGAGCTAATTTAAAATTTAGAATATATTATTTTTATCATAAATGCGATCTTTCAATATACAAATTATTTGAATTCCCCTACTCCTTCCACCACCTCCCATACAAACTAAATTATTTCATGAAATACAATACACCAAATTTTCGCAGTACATATAACTTTCATCGAGCTAAAATTGTACTTAATCCTTTTTCAGCATTGTTATCAATATTGGCAAAAAAATTAACCGATTCGCTTCACTCCTTCTACTCCCTCTCATACAATGTGACACAATTCCACAACTTTTCAAAAATTAGATTTTCTTGTGTGAATGTTACTAATATGAAATTTAAAACATATCAATTTCATGATGATTATAGTTGTTTCTCAAAACATACCCCACTCCTTCTATCCCCTCTCACTAAATCCAATGCACTAAGTTTAACATTACCTATTCAATCTTCGAAGTTTGAATTTCGAACAAAACATTTTTATAGCTACTCTACCATAATGTGAAACAAATAAGTCAATGCTGTTACTCCTTGTACCACTCCCCATACAAAATTTCTTAAGATTACAAAACTTTATACAGAGAAATAAGGCTCAGAGAAAAAAAATGAATGATACAGAAGTTCATATTATCCGTCCGTGTCCTCTCTAGGTCGAGAACGCGTCGAGCTTGAAAGTTAAAATTTTGTACAGTTCGTTTTTAACAAAAAAAATTAAAGTTCAGTTCGTGAATGGGCCAAATGGCACCAATCTTTCTACCCCCTCCCAGACAAAATGAGACAATTTCGGAATTTGACAATAAACTGATTTTCTCGAAAAGTATAAAAGCAATTGATCTGAAATTTAATATCAATCTACTGAAAGGAAAGATTTCCAGATTCTACACTGTTACGCTTTATTATGCGTGATGGTTTGGTCTCTGCTGAGACAATTACAGAAGACTATTATTTTATACAGAATGGGGTAGGAAGGGTAATTCAGGGTTAAATTAGTTAATTAAGGTGAGTAAGGAGAGTATCTGGTAGTTAAATTAGTTAAGAATTTCTGGGTACAGATTTTGCTCTTTCCAAATTTTTAGGCAGGTAGCCAAACTGCTGATAACTTGTATCCGGTGTCTCGGTTGAAGTTCTAGGGATATTTGGAAATTTCAATGGCTTCTCATACTATTCGTTGAAAATATTGGATTGTGCGTCCTGTTTCTCCTATGTACACTTCATTGCATGAGCCTCAAGGTACTTTGTGTACTCCTTCAGTCTCCAATGGTTTCTTGTGCTTCTGGTTTCCTAAAATTCTTTGGATAGTAGTCGGAGTAGAGATGGTTGTCTTGATGTTGAATTTTCGAAAGATTTTTCCTATCTTATCTCCATCGTGCCCTGGATATAAGGTAGTTATACCCATCGTTCGTTTGTATTTTCTTGCTCAATGTTTTCCGGTTCTTTGTCCTTCGATGCTTGGATTTCTACGCCTTTTTTATTTCGCTCCTTTGTATCCATTTTCTATGAATGTCCAATTTAACTGTCCCTTTTCCTTTCGTAGACTGTGCGGATTTCTTTCAGTTATGCATCTGGCTCTGTGAATCCGGAAATCTTTCCTTCCAATTCGCAATGTACTGTAATAAAAAATTCATCAAACAATCAATGAACTGTAAAAAAATCATTCAGATCCCCACTCCTTCCTCTACCTCCTATACTAACAGCATTTTTGCATGAAATACTATAAACCAATTTTCTCAGTATCTTTAAAATTTCTCGAGGTGAAATTATGTACTAAATATTTAAAATTATTAGTAAGACTACCACCTCCAATACAAACTACACAATTGCACCAAATCCAAAACAATAATTTTCTCCGTACCTATTCAATTTTTGTTACTTAAATTTTGTACAAAATATTTTTATCTCAACTATGGCATGATGTGAAAAAATTGGTTCAGTGTCATCGCCCCTTCTACCACTCTCCATCCAAAATTTCTTAAATTTCTTAAAATTAAAAAAAAAAAATCTCTTTTATCTAGAGAATTGCTTGATTGGGCTTTACGCTCAAGTTTTATCTTAAGCTTAGCAAAAAGAAACGTTAATTTTAACGCGTTATAAACGCGAAGTTAAAGAAATTTATTTTCTACTACTAAAAAGCTATAGAATTGGAAATTTGACCAACGTTTAACGAAGTGAGTGGTTCCAAATTGACAATTTCGGAAAATACATTATATCGATTATATCGAAGCATGAAATTTTTCCAAAATTTATTTTCGTTTCAACTTCGCTTAAGTTGTTCTACATCCTTCTATACAAATCTCTGATGTTACAGAAATTCAAGTAAAGCATTTCACCCTTGAAAATATGAAAGCATTGAATTCAAACACAGCATGGCGATAAGCTAGTTTCGAAACCGTAAGAATTCTTCTACCCCATTCCATATATTTTAGCATTTGCTAAAATATTAGAACGACAATCTATCAATTTCCTTGAAAATTATGAAAGCCACAAACATTAAATTTAGCAAGAGGTGTGGCTAAGGTGTAGCCTAGTGGGTAGCGTGTTGGTCTTACTATACAATGCGAAGGTCCTGAGTTCAAATCCCGGTCGACGTAATACATAATTCCAGCACACTGCCTGCTTGTGTATACCTTGGTTACCTCAATCTATGAAAGTGAAAAACTTTGTAGATAGAGGGTTGTGCGAAGGGCTAACCACCAATCTATATAAATATAATTGTAGTGTTTGTCTGTTATTTGTTTATAAATGGCTATAAATAAGTTTTTTGCTTCATTTTAGCAATAACTAAGCAGAATCAAACGTTTTTAAAAAATTTCTCTGTCTGTCTGTCTGTCTTTCCGGCTTTCACGCAGAAACGGCTACATCGATTGCAATGAAACTTTCACAGATTATTGGGTCTGTCTCAGGGAGTAATCTGCTTCAGGTTTTATTTTTCTCCCCTCCCGCCTTCTACCCCCTCCCATACAAAGTGACTTATTTCCAAAAACTTATAATAATCAAATTTTCCTGGAAACTATGAAAGCTATTAATTTGAAATTTAAAATATAATATTTTAATTATTAATTCTATCTTCAAGTATATAAATAGTTTGAATCCCCGAACTCCTTCCACCACCTCCCATACAAACTAAGCTTTTTCATGAAATACAATACTCCAATTTTCTCAGTACGTATAACTTTCATCGAGCTAAGATTTTGTATCAAATCCTTAATTAGCATTGTTATTAATATCAGGAAAAAACTAACCAATTAGCTTTACTCCTTCTACCCCCTCCCATACAATCTGACAAATATCCACGACTTTGCGAAAATTCGATTTTCTTGAAAAGTATGAATGTTACTGTTCTGTAATATAAAATAAATCAATTGAATGATAATTGTAGTTGCTTCTCAAAAAATAACTAAAAACCCTCCACTCCTTGCACCACCTCCTATACAAACTGCACTTTTTCATGAAATATTCTAAACCAATTTTTTTCAGTACGTATAGCTTTGATCGAAGTAAAATTTTTTACTAAATCTTTAATTAGCATAATTATTATTATGGGTAAAAATCAACCGATTAGCTTCACTCCTTCTACCCCCTCCCATACAATGTGGCACCATTCCACGACTTTGCAAAAACTCGATTTTCTTGAAAACTGTGAATCTAACTGATCTAAAATTTAAAACACATCAATTGCATGATAATTATAGTTGTTTCTAGAAAAACTACCAAAAACCCCCCACTCCTTCTACCACCTCCCATACGAACTGCACTTTTCATGAAATACTCTAAACCAATTTTCTCAGTACATATAACTTTGGTCGAGCTAAAATTTTCTGATGAATCCCTAATTAGTATTATTATTATTATCGGGAAAAAATTAACCGATTAGCTCCACTCTTTCTACCCCCTCCCTTACAATATGACACAATTTCACGACTTTGCAAAAACTCGATTTACTTGAAAAGTGTGAATCTAACTGATCTGAAATTTGTAAGATATCAATTGCATGGTGATTATAGTTGTATCTAGAAAAATTATCAAAAACCCCCCACTCCTTCTACCACCTCCCATACAAATTGCACAATTTCACTAAATCTAATGCACTAAGTTTCTCAAGTTACCTATTTAGTTTTTCAAGCTTACATTTGGTGCAAAATGTTTTTATAGCTACTCTAGCATGGTGTGAAAAAAATTAATTTAGTCCTGTCATCCCTTCTATCACTCCCCACACAAAAATTCTTAAGATTACAAAAATTTCATCAATTTCATCGGTAGTATCATATAATGGGGCTTTACGCACAATCGAGGTCCTGTTATGTTTTTAAGCTTAATGTCGTTTTATTTGGGATTTTTTCAATTAACACAAGCTAGAACTATTCACATGTCCTTAGCACGTATACATATGATTTCGAATCTCGGGTTTGATTTGATCACGAGCCTGTCCCATACAAATGCGAGTATCATGGTTTCATACTTAATAATTTATGGTTCTGATTCCAACAAAATACAAAGCATTGTTTTCAAAGAACCATCAAATTAAGCAGATTATTTATCCGACATAATGTACTACTAACTACATACATTCTCAAAAAATGTTATTATTGCTATTCCTAAGCGGATAAAGTCGCGGTCGATCGCTAGTCTACAATAAGAAATGAAAAAAAAGTTAAGGCATATGAAGGTCAGGAGGCCAAGGCCCGATTTGGGTCGTAGTGCCGTTGCACAACAACGAGGTTTGAATGTCAAGTTCAGTGTCATATTCACGAATTATGAAGCTCCCCTTACACCTCCCATACAAAAGTTCCTACTTACTACTTTAAAGAGATGACGTGTTATTCTTAATTAGATATTAGGTTCAAACAAATAAATATTATACTTACGACTAATTTCTAATGGTTTGGTGAATGTTTTCACAGTGCATTTCGAATTGAAAGAAAAGATTTCCGGATTCTACACTGTTATGCTTTATTATTCGTTACGTTTCGGTCTTTGCTGAGACCTTTATCAAAGCAGTTTGCTAAAGATCTCAGCAGAAAGAAAAGATCTCCGGATTCTACACTGTTACGCTTTGTTATTCGTGACGATTCGGTCTCTACTGAGACCTTTATCAAACTGCTTTGATAAAGTAATTTCCAGTAATCCTGCTTTTGAATTAAAAATGTTATATTGGTTTTTGTTAGTTTTGTTTACCTATATATATCTATACCTTGGTGCAAGTGATGCCAAAGTCATTTTCCCCAGAAATCAAAGTAAAATTTGGATCTTACTGTAACTAACATTTTCGAACATTACAACTGGCATTGGTTATAGTGCTTTGGGATGAGTCCATCCTATATGTTTGTTCCAGATGAGTTTGCTATCCAGAATAACACCTTGATATTTTAACTCATCTGAAACATGTATTGGTGTTCCATTTATGGAAGGTGGTATGATGTGGATTTTCCTTCTATTTGTAAATGGTTCTATCTCAGTCTTACTTGGTGTGATGTTCAAGTTCTTGGACTACACCAGTTCACTATCACCTCTAAGGCTGATTGTATTCTTACCGATATTATTGAATCATATTTGCCTCTAATGATATTTCATCGTATCCTTGTTCTGTACGACGGTCCAGGAGCTCATCTACTACAATTGACCAAAGAAGTAGAGATAGTACGCTTCCTTGAGGACAGCCCCTATAGGTCTGTGCAGTCAATATGTATCCATTTTATTGTGGGCGCTTTTAAACCCTTTTTCCTAGCTGCCGCTATTATGAATTCATGGGGAGTGTTGTTAAATCCTCTTCTTCAATGGCACTACAGCCCAAATCAGGCCTTGGCCTCCTGACCTTCAGGTTCCTTAACATTCTCATTATTTATTGCGGAAGGGTTGTTAGCCCATCGCGCAACCCTCTATCTACCAGCTTTTTATTTTCGTAGATTGAGGTAACTGAGGTATACCCAAGCAGATAGTGTACTGGAATTATGCGTCGACCGGGATTTGAACTCACGACCTTCGCATTTTAGACCAACACGCTACCCACTAGGCTACACCCTAGCTGTTGTTGAATGCTCCTTCATTATCTAAGAATGCGTTAAGGGAAATTTCTTCATAGTGTGTTGCCTTTTCGATTTGTCTTTGCCAAACCATGAAGGGCTGACTCTGTTGATTGTCTTTTTGGTAGGCATGTAGATTAGTTTTAAGACAGACCATGTTAAGCTCTGTTCTATTGTGAATGTCCACTAACTTTTCCATCGTTTTGGCAAAGAAGGAAGTAAGGCTTGTAGGGCGATTTGACTTAGGCTGATCAATGGGACAATTCCCTGCCTTCCGAACAAATACCACCCTCGCTTTTCTTCAGAATTCTGAGATGTATCTCCATACAAAACTGACTTTAAAGATCCTTATCATTATTGGCATTAGGATCTCAAACCCCTTCTGCGGTAATGCGGGAAATATTTTATCTACTCCGGCTGATTTGTAGGGCTTAAAGGTGTTGATCGCCCATCTGATATTTTCCGGAGTGAAGATTTTACCAGCAATGCTTTTGCTCAACGGAGTTTGACGGTACACTTTTTCTTGTACCTCTACATCTTCGTTGTTGTTAATTATCTTGCAGCCTGGAAAATCTGCTGCCTATAACACTTCAAGAGTTTCTGCTTTTAGTTGAGAACTTATCCGGTCTCTCTAATAGTCCGATATCTAATGAGGTGTCTTTTGGTAACACGTTTTGGAGTCTTGAGGCCGTAGAGATATCATCTTGTACAATGGCGCTACAACCCGAATCGGACCTTGGCCTCCTGATATTCAGGTTCCTTAACATTTTTCATTACTTATTGTGGAAGGGTTGTTAGCCCTTCGCAAAACCCTCTTTCTACGAATTTTTCATTTTTTTAGATTGAGGTGACCAAGGTGTACCCAAGCAGGTAATGTACCGGAATTATATGTTGCGCCGGCTGGGATTTGAGCCCACGACCTTTGCATTACAAGACGAACACACTACCTACTAGGCTATACACTAGCTAGAGATATCATCTATCTCTTCAAAATCTTCTCCAAGACTTATTTTTTAACTTTTTTAGAAGTTTGTTATATTTAGGAAGGGACTCTCTATATTAGGCCCAGTTCCCAAAGGTTTTTGCTCTATTGAACAATTTCCTAGTTTGGTTGCGTTTTGCCGTAAGTTCCATCAAGGTGCTTGTTTGGCCCTTTTTTGTGTAGAACAGGATAAATTTCAATCAATCGTCTGCCGAATGGAAAAAGTGAAGTAATTTGTGTATAATGACCTATTGGTCTGGGCAGACCACAAAAACAAGTTGAAATTGAAACTAAGATTTAATAAAGAAAGAAAGAAGCGGACTGGCGGAGGTACATTTAAGCCAAAGCCGCTCGATGTTTTCGAAGAAAGCGGTGTGGAACCAGCGGGTCTGGAAGCGTTAATAGAAGCGATTTCATCAGTTCAAACCTTTCCATAAGCTCTAAATGTCCTTTCCACATTGCTTGGAGGGGACAGTATTGCAAAGCTCTTTACCATTAACTGTGTTAGCCTTTCGATATAATGCCAGCAACCAGAACGCTGTTGTATAACCACTATCGTCTAAAATTAAAGTCCAAATAATAATTCTATTATATGTTTCTCTTTGGTTTCATAATTGCCCAATAGTTGGGCATTTTCGTATCCGCTTTCAAATCAATTTAAAAAAAAATCTTTCTCTACACTTAATCACAATACAACAGAATCGTACGCTACTCCATAAACTATATTTATCGCTACTATTTTGTTAGTATGATCACATATCTATAAAAAAAAAACATACGTAAGATTACCGCATTTAAATAATATGTTTGAAAAATTAAGGACTTACTATCATTACCTTGATACTGTGAGCTCGCTTCCCATTATAAATCATATGCTCATCACGTTTAAGTATGAAATCATGACATCCATATGTATATCCCACCACATCCGGAATTTTATATTTTCTAAAAAAAAGACATTTGATTGGCTAAAATTCTCAGGGTTCAGTTGAATCCATTTCTGCACAAATTTCCATTCGTCCAGTAACTTTGAAGAAAATTTTGAACAACAAGATAGAGCCAAAACCAACTTGATATGAGACTGTGCCTAATAAATTTAAAGTTGCAACCAATTTTAAAATGGGAATTACAACTGTTCCCCTTGAGCCTTCAGATAAATTAACAGCATCAAGAATGTATTAAAATATATATCTCCTTAACCCGAAACTGAGATCGAAATCTAAAAAAAATTAAACATGAAACAATTAGAAACAATGAAAAATGATTGTGTACTACAACTTTACTTAAATTGAAAAAAAAAGAAAAATTATTTCATGTTAAAGTAGACAATAAAAAACCTCCCACTCCATAACCAAACTATACTAAATTATTCAGCGGCACCAGCAGTTGTATGTTCATTAATTTCCCTATTTTTATCGTAATTGCACTGCTATGTATCACGTACAGGATGCAGAGTCTGGTAGTGCTACTTGGGGAATTAATAAGTAATTCACCTGTGTGATGCACTTCCAGTTGTCGCTTAGCACTGTCGTATACCGATGGTTGTGGTTTCGCATTTAAAGCGAGAGAATTTATCAGCTGTTCGAAATATAGAAATATATGTATGTATATTTCGTGTAAGGTGGTGAACATGATGGTGATCCAGGTGGTAGAACGAGGTGGTGCATAAACCGATATATAAGGATCGCATGCAAAGTGGCGCGCAAAATGATGTATGCAATGTGACATCGTACTGCCTTTAAAATCCTTTGCACGATAATTATAAATGATTGATACGTTAATATTTAAATCTAACAGAAGTCCCTTATTACAGTCAAACGCGAATACGAAGGGAGGGGTTTTGAGTTAATTACGAAGTCACATGTTAGTTCTGTCGTGCAAATTTGATTTATGCGTTCTCATAGTTTAAACTTCGTACAACTAGACATAAACCAATAAACTACACTGCTACTTCTCTAATTCTCTCCGTGCTTCAGCTTGGTGGTGATAACTGTTCGTCCTGTTCTCGAATTCGAAATGTTACGAAACCTCTACAGCATTTTCAACCTCTAATTCTCATCCATGTATATTTGCGATTTTTCCCCGGGGAACTTCGTCTACATATATGTCGACGTGTTTACTAACAAACTTGAAAAGAAAATCGATTTGAAGCACAATGACCCTTAAGGAAGCTCACGATTTTAATAGTCTTTTATAAACGAGTTCCTGAGCAGAGTCCTTTTTATTCAACGAACAATTTTGGTTACTAAAAAAACGAAATAGGGTGTTAAATCATTTTTTTTCCTCGAAGGCAACGATTTATTGGAATAATTGACGAGAAAAGACGTCATTGTGCGCAATAAATGGATTTTGTTGGAATATTGAAAATTTGTTAAAATCTTTGTAAATCTGTGGTTGAGATAATTAAATCGAAATTACAAATTTAGGTGATGTTTTCATAAGACGTAACAAAATTATAATTTATCATGCAATAATTGAATTATATTTAAGTCTTTAGAATGCAGAATAGTAACATGGGTGGTGGTGCAAAGAGTGTAGTGAAGTTTGCAATTGGTATGAATATTTTTCGTGATGAATTTGATTTGGGTCGGAATGGCAGGAATCGCGCTACAGCCCAAATCGGACCTTGGCCTCCTGATATTCAGGTTCCTTACCATTTTTGTATTACTTATTGTGGAAGGGTTGTTAGCCCTTCTCACAACCCTCTTTCTACTAATTTTTCATTTTCGTAGATTGAGGTGACCATGATATATCCAAGCAGGCAATGTGCTAGAATTATATATTGCATCGACCGGGATTTGAACTCACGACCTACCTACTAGGCTACACCCTAGAGCATAAGATTTGTCGAAATCTAAATAGATTAAAGTCTTTCTGATCATTTATGAAGAAAGTTAAAAAAACTTAACATCCGCAACATTTCCATCAGTTTCATTGACTGCTCATTCGATACCTCAGTGGAAAAGCCAACTTATGGATTTTGAGTTTCGCA
Organism: Chorisops tibialis; assembly: GCA_963669355.1. Taxonomy (NCBI): domain Eukaryota; kingdom Metazoa; phylum Arthropoda; class Insecta; order Diptera; family Stratiomyidae; genus Chorisops; species Chorisops tibialis. The sequence goes on from OY770262.1 coordinate 163,552,975, forward strand.
GCAAACGTCATGCTCCCACCGAGCAATCAATCTCTCTCTGTTTGCTTGAGAAATGTTTTTGCTTTCCTTCCTCCTCTCCACTTTCTTACTCTTGTTATCTTCGAAATTCTGCAGGGACTCAATTTGTATCAACAAGTCTTTTCATTGGGACGATATTCCCCATTATCTTAAACAAATGCTTAACTAAAACCCCTTTGCAATTTCTTTCACATCTTTTATTCTACAGGGATTTTTACCCGCCTTCAGTCATCTGTGCCTCGAGTACATTTCACCCATATGGGCAGTAGCACCCAAAACATCAATATCAGCGTATTGCTTTCCGATTACTAGGTAATGACACCATCAAAGAGATCAATCCATTTTCTTTCGTACAATGAAAAATAAGCACTCCTTCATCATTCAAACAATTAAATGCAATAGCTTGTCAAACTATTACAATTGTTTTTATTTTTTCCCCTCTCATCTGATCAGGACAGTATTACTTCAACTAATATTAAAGGGTGAGCTCCTAAGTACAAACTTTATAAAAAAAATTTGTAGCTTTAACTATTTTCCGAAAAATTGCGACAATTGTACGGGAGGTGATAGAAGGAAACTCCCCTGTTTTCACCCGCTTACTTTATACCAGGACAGTATTACTTCAACTAATTTTTAAGAGTGGTCTCTTAAGTACAAAGCTGATAAAAAAAAAATGTGTAGCTTTAAGTTCTTTCCACAAAATTGATAATTTAACTTTTATGAAATCGCAATAATTGTGCGGGGGTGGTAGAAGGAAATTCACCCATTTTCACCCACTTCTTTCGTACACAAAGCTTTCTTTTTTGGCGAAATTTCGCTAGCATAGCGTAATATACATACATATGTTCCATGTTTCAACTTTGCATATTAAGACATAGCGAGATATTAATTTTCAAATGCTTTTCTTTCCTCACTCTCTGACTTTTCGATTTACAAGTACAGATGTCGGTTATATATACTACCCTTGTTACCCTGAAATATGAGCTTATCGTAAGGAGCGTAGATTAAGTCATTTAAAAAAAAAAATCTGGAGGCAATTTCATTTTAGCAAGCTCGTTTTCCACCCACAATAGATACAAAAATTAGATTATTTTAGATTATATCTCTTACCATAGTTAATATGCGGATCTGTGGTTTTGGACATTACCCTTCTCTCCGCCTTTCTCTTATCAAGTAGGTATAACACCCAAAATTGGAGTCATGCTGTTGAGCGTACACGTACGGCGTACAGACAGATTTTTTTTTATTTTAATTTTACTTTATTATTATAATAATAAAGTATTGTGATCGACACAAGAAAAAAAAAAATTTGCTACCCTGAAATTTTTTTTTCGCGTTTCATGACTAAATTAGCCAAAAAATGCAAAAAAAAAAATCCGTCTCCGCAGTACGCCGCACATATGGACTCATATCTCCGAGACCGTTAAAGGTAGAATGTTCGTTCTTAAGTGGATTGTTGATTGGGTGAGTGAGCTCTATTTTCTAAATTTTGCGGGGTGTAAGGTGGAAGAGGGAGGCGGGGGGAGGGAAAAAGTCAAAAAATACACTTGCTGATATCTCCATCACGAATGCAGATAGGAAGTTGAAAATCAGTAGACATATGAAAAGGGTTGTGGCACAAACTTAAAAAATTATTTAATTTTTTTATCCATTGACGTCCGGGGGGGCTAAGAACAAATTGTCGGCCGAATTGTTTTTTCAAATGATTATATCTTCGAAATTACTTATCGTGAAAAATTCATATTTTGAGACCGTCAAGGTGGCATATAGTTTCATTTGAATCAGCTTAGAAAGTGGTTAATTATTGTAAGGGGGAGGGTCAGGGGGGGTGTAAAGAATTACACTTAAAAATGAATATCTCAACTATCTCTTAAGTTATGTAATTGAAACTTGAAACGTATATTAACCTGTACTAGAAAAATACAAAAAAAAATATAACATGTTGAAATAGTAGTAGTGGGGGAAAATGAGGAGCATTTCAAAAATGGCGCACTTTTCAAAATTACAAATCTTTATATCTCAAAAAAAAGTACAGATATCAAATCGAAAATTTGTCAGATTGTGAAACTACATAATGGTTAATTTTGGTAAAAATTTTAAGTTGGGGGGTGTACGGGGAGGGAGGTGATAAGCAAAAATGTCGAAAAATTTGAGTGATTTTTTTAGGGCTCTGGTGGAAGATACAAAATTTAAATTTTGCATGTGGATTCGTCTATTTGATGTTCATAGAAAAATAATAATAACTTGAGCCATAATTGTTATAAACCGACCCCCTCGGTCTAACGTGCACAAGGTGTTTCATGTGCATTGAAAAAAACACATAAACTGAAAATTTTTGAGTGAAATTTTAAGGTAGAAACTTGAAAATTTGCGAAATGCATTTTAAAAAAATTTTTAAATAGACGAAATATTAACTGGTTGGAAACCTTTAAAACTTCTACCCCATCCCATACAAAATAATTTTTTCGACCATTTTTAAGAAATCAGTTATCAGCTAACTCTTAAAAGCTATCACTTTCAAATTTTGTACAGGAACTTATAAAAATAATTCCAATGAAGTTGCTTTAAAATTTTTGAAATCGCGCTTGCCCTTCTACCCCCTCCTATACAAAACTATGATTTCGACCAATTTCAATAAATCAACTAATAACCAACAAACTAAAAGCTACGAACTTGAAATTTTATACAAGCACCTTACAAGAGAATCGAAATAAAACTACATATCAAATTTTACGATTCCCCTACCTTCTCTACCCCCTCCCATTCAAATGTTCGGTTTCGTGAATGTAGAATACACCGAATTTTATGAAAATTCTATGCAAGTTCGTCTATGAAACAAATTCTATGCAGAGAATATTGGACGTGATTCAAGCAATTAATTAAAAAGCTATTAACATCCACCCACCTTTACTATTACTCCTCCTCCTCCCCTCATGAAAACCGAAACTTGCAGAAACGAATGAAATATTGTTAAGTTAATAACAGCCCTGCCCAAGAACTCCCTTTCACTAAGCCTTCCCTAACCACTCTAACCTGCATATTGACTTTCCACTCATCCGCAACTTGTCCCAAGAATAATAAAGTTTCGCCCGACTTGTTGGCAGTTTATTTAGGATAATTTTTCAAGAAAGATGAAAAAAATTTAGTTTATAAAATTCTTTCTTGCCCAAGACTATCACACTACTTTCATTATTATTATTAGGATGTTATAGTTTAAATTAGTTTTAAAGCATTATAGAGCATCGATTGTTTCGTTTTTAAGGTTTTAAGTTCAACCTAGGATGTTACCTTTAATGCACTTGTGTTGTAGATTTATTTGTTGATGGATAGCAGCACTGACTAAACACTGAATGAAGGAATTTCCCTCATTTTCTGTTAGGATTTACTCGAATTAGTGTCGATAAAGACAGACAGACATCACGATGAATCTGACTTGTTTGAATTCCTTGAATCCAAAATGGAAATCCCTCAAAAATCGGATGTCAACATTTTTCATGACCACAATAGTTTCGTTTTACATATTTCTTAACAAGCATATGTACCCGTGTTTGGCATGCGTATTATGTACAAAAAGGGAGGACATTTTATAAGGACCACCTGATTGTTATTGCTGAATAAGTCAAAAAATAAATAAGTAAGAATAATTTCTACTATTAGAAATAATTGTATAATAAAATATATATAATTAATTAAATAAAATCCCGAGAATGTCACACTTTTCGTCTGTGGAACTATTATTCTACCGAAAATATCGCCGCAATGAAGGACAGTGTTAAAAACGATTCAAACAGCTCAATTCATCACCATGCTCAAGAACTCGTCCTCTCCACGTCCACACTGCAGCGAATATCGACGAAAGACTTGGCTCTGCATGTGCACAAGGTCCAATCGACTCAACAACTGCATCCGACGAACCACCAGCAACGCCGTACGTTCTCTGATTGGGTCTTCAAAAACATGAGTGAGATGGTGATTTTGGCAGAAAAAAAATTGGCACATATCAAAAGAAGTTTCACTGTCAGATTATAGGCTTATTTGTTTTGATATGAAGACTTCTTTTGGCTATATATGCCAGTACAGAAATCCTAAATGTACCAACTGCAATCTTTACCAGTCAATCCTAGAGTACTAGGTATCGAAGAAAAATTAATAAGCAGCCCAGACTGCATTGATTAAATAACTAACAAATTCGTAAACAACATAATAAATGCCTACGACCAAATTGTCCTGTTCTACATAAGAAAAGGACCAAACAAGCACCTTGGTGGAACGAGGAACTGTTCAATAGAGGAAAAACCTTTCGTGACTGGGACGAATACAGAGTCCCTTACTGAATACAATAAACTTCTAAGAAAGTTGAAAAATGAGTTATAGAGAAGATTTTGAAAAAAGATAGATGATACCCCGATATATATCGGACTATTTATTAGAAAGACCAGATGGATCCTTGACTAAAAACTGCGTGGAAACACTTCAAGTGTTATTGGCAACATATTTCCCAGCCTGCAAGATAATTAACAACAATGAAAATTTAGAAGTCGAGGAAAGGACTTATCGCCAAATTTCGCTCAGTAATACCATTGCTGGTAAAATGTTCACTCCGGAAAGGATAATATGGTCGATTAATACCATTAAGCCCTACAAATCAGCCGTAGTAGATAAAATATTCCCTACCTTACTGCGGAAGGTATAAGAGATCCTGATGCCACTAATGATAAGGATTTTTAAAGCCAGTATTCTAAAAATCTGGAGAAAAGCGTGTATGGTCTTTATATCAAAAGCAGGGAATCGCTCCATTGATCAGTCATATCGCTCTATAAGTCTTACATCCTTCTTCGTCAAGATGATGGAGAAGTTAGTGGACATTCATATAAGAACAGGGCCTAACAAGGTCTGTCTTAATAAAAATCATCTTGCCTAACAAACATGCAAATAAGCAGAGTCAGCCCTTCATGATCTGGTAAGAAATTGTCCTTTGAAAATTTCTAGATATAGAAGGAGCATTTGACAATACTCCCCATGAAGCCATAATAGCGGCAGCTAGGAAAAAGGGGTTACAAACGGTAACGATAAAATGGATATACTCCATGCTAAAGGCCGAATGATTACCACGGATCTAGGTGACAGCACAGTGAAAGCACAGGGCTGTAGGGTTTGTTCCCAGGGAAGGGTACTATCAATACTTCTGTGGTAAATTGTAGTAGCTGAGCTCATGGACCGTCTAACAGAACCAGGATATGAGGTAATAGGATATGCCAAGGAACTCGTCATTATCGTTAGAGGCAAATAAGACTTAATAATATCGGAACGGATACAACCTGCCTTAGAGGTAATAATGAACTGTTATCAGTATAAGAATTTGAACATCAACCCAAGTAAGACTGAGATAGAACCATTTACAAATAGAAGGAAAATCCACATCATACCACCTTCCATAAATGGAACACCAATACATTTTTCAGATGAGTTAAGGTGTTATACAAGATAGCAAACTCAACTGGAACAAACATATAGAATGGACTCATGCCTAAGGGTTAAAGGCGTTTTGGGCCTGTAAAAGTTTATTTGGCAGAAAATTGGAATTACAGCTCATAATGATCTATTGGTGCTACAAAATCATCATCATCACCAAATAGTCATACATGGATCAAAAATATCTTGGACTAAAATATTAAAATCCAAAGGCTATCTTGTTTTGGTATGACAGAAGCAATGAAAACCTATCCTACAGCGGCTTAAGGGGCATATAGAGGGTAAATAAACACAAATCAGGAGATCTTAGAGGTCACCTCAAAATCCTACACGAAAAAAACAGAACAGGACTACGACTGGGCATAAAGCCCAATCGTGCGATACTCTAGATGAAAGAGAAATTTTTTGATTTCAAGAAATTTTGTAGGGGAAGTGGTACAGGGGTTGACGACATTGAATTAAATTTTTTCCCATTACGCCAAAGTTGCTATCAAAATATTTTACAGAAAATTTAAGATTAAGAAATTTAATAGTTGCTGAGAAAATTTTGTTATTGGATTTATCCAAATTGTGTGGTTTGTGGTTTGGGAGGTGGTGCAAGGAGGGGCGAGACCTTAATCATGCTTTTGACATGTTTTAAATTGTAGATCAATAGCATTCATACTTTACAGGAAAATCCGCTTTTTGTAAAGTTGTGAAATTATGTCAGATTGTATGGGAGGGGGCCGAAGGGGTACAGATAATAGCTTCATTTTTATGGGCTTACTAAAAAATCTAAATAAATATTAAGTGCACAATTTCAGCTCGATAGATTTTATACACACTAAGTTATTGTTTTGGAGTATTACATGAAAAAGTAGAGTTTATATGAGAGGTGGTGGAAGACAGGGAAGGACTTAAATGATTTTTATATGATAGATTGAAATCATCATAAAAGTAATATTCTTCGAATTTCAGATCAATAGCATTCATACTTTTCGAGCAAATCCGTTTATTGTCGAATTCCAAAATTGCGCCATTTTGTATGGGAGGTGGTAGAAGGGGTAAGGCTAATCTTTTAATTTTTTTTGGGCTAAATAATAATTCTAAATAAGTTATTAATGCACAATATCAGTTCGATAAGTTTTATACGTACTGAGTAAATAGGTTTAGAGCATTGCATGAAAAAGTGTAGTTTGTATGGGAGGGGGTGGAAAGAAGAGGAGGACTCAAATAAATTGTATGCAGTAGATTGAAATTGTCATAAAAGTATTATATTCCAAATTTCAGATCAATAGCTTTTATATGTACTTTTTGAGCAAATCTGTTTATTGTCGAGTTGCGAAATTGTGTCATTTTGTATGGGAGGGGGTAGAAGGGGTGAAGCTAATCATCTAATTTTTGTTGATCTTGCTAATAATTCTAAATAAATATTTACTGCTGAGTTTGAGCTCAATAAATTTTATACGCACAGAGTAAATTGGTTTAGAGTATTTCATGAAAAAGTAAAGTTTGTATGGGAGGTGGTGGAAGGAGGAGGAGCACACGCATAATTTTTATATGATAAATTGAAATCACCACGAAAGTAATATTTTCAAAATTTCAAAATAATGGGTTTTATACTTTTTGAACAAATCCGTTTATGGTCGAATTGCGTATTTGTGTCATTTTGTATGGGAGGGGGTAGAAGAGGTGAAGCTAATCATCTAATTTTTATTGGTCTTACCAATAATTCTAAATAAATATTTTTCGCACAATTTCAGCTTGCTAAATTTTATATGCACTGAGTAAATTGGTTTAGAGCATTTCATGAAAAAGTGCAGTTTGTGCGGGAGGTGGTGGAAGGAGAGGGAGGACACACATAACTTTTAAACGGTAGATTGAAGTCATTATAAAAGTAATAAATTCCAAATTTGAGTTCAATAACCTTTATGCTTTTCGAGCAAATCCGTTTATTATCAAATTGCGTAATTGTGTCATTTTGAATGGAAGGGGGTGGAAGGGGTGGAGCGACTTGGCCCATTCACGAGCTTGACGTTTCTTTTTTGCTAAAAATGGCACACAAAAATGTTTAGCACTACAGATCAAAACTTTCGAGAGTTATGCTGTAGACAGACGCACAGACAGACAGACGGTCACTCGGAATCAACGTTTTTGAACGACAACAAATATTTCTGTACCCTTGGCGGCTCTGTGCGAGCGTTATTTCTTAGCGTTATAAGCGGTAAGGCAAACACAATATACTCTCAGATTTCCTCTAGAGTATAAAAAAAATAGAGGTTCTAACCTCTACATTATCGAACACGACACGACAAAATTCAACTTTGAAATCCCCTTCAAATTTGGAATCAGAGAACGCAAGAACTGGCAATCCATGCTACCTGAAATGAAAATGAATCACAAATCTGGTATACAGATAGCTCGCGCGCCTTTGAGGAAACTGGAGCCGGAGTTAAAGGTCCTATCTTCTTGGTTTCAAAACCACTCGGCAAAGAAGCCACAATCTTTCAGGCCGAACTAATTGCAATGTAGCTATGCATCCAAGAGAATCGCAATAAAACTATTTATATCCTATCGGATGGTCTGGCGGTTCTCAAAACTCTAGGATCCAACGAACACGGATCGCGGCTAGTTTGGGACTTCCTTCAAAACCTAATCATCCTGGTAAAAAGGACAATGTAATCTTAATATGGACCCCAGGACATATGGGAATTGAGGGAAATAAGGAGGTTTATTGCATTGCAAACAACGGCGCAGAAACAAATTTTATTGGACTAGAGTCATTCTACGGAAAACCAAAAGGGCACTGGAGTGCCTTATACTTAAAAAGTGGGTTGAACTAGAGCAAAAAATCTACTGGAATAGACTTCCAGGTGTATAAATCTCAAAAAAACTTAATACTTCCACAAAAAACAAAATGGAATATATTTTAAAATTCTGCTATCGTCCTACTGACGAGGCACAATGCAATGAAGTAAACCACCACCTATAAAATATAGCTTTAGCTGAAACCGACATCTACCTCCTCTGTCTTGAAGACTCAGAAAAGACAAAGCACATCCTAGGTCACCGTGAGGCAATAGCAATGAAAAGACACAGTCTCCTAGGAAAATGTTTCCTTGCTATCGAGGAACTAGCCAACATGGCTCCCTTAAATATGCTTAGATTAGCCAATTCGATCGAGTTGCGAAAGAGTAAAGGACAATAAACGCACAATAGGTTGAGAAGGTGGAAATGCTCTCACGCGTTCACCAAATAATATAAATATAAAACCAATTGTTCGTTTTGGTCAAAAACCAAATCCTACACCTCTTATGTTGAGAATTTTGAATGTAATTGAAGTAATCAATCAAATAATTATTAAGATCCAGCCAATTCTTCTATCCCACCCATACAAATTCTTGTAGAAATAAACGAATGCAATATTGATTTTATGTAGAGACGCTATTTATCGGAATCTCAGCTAAGTGTTAAATAATTCACATCATCCTATCATCCTAACCTGCATATTTTGTTTTCTTATTATAATTGAAGTATTTAACTTATTTTTTTTTCTACAATAATTAAACATTCAACTACTCCTCCTTGTAAGAAAAATTCTTGTCATAAGGGTGAGGAGTAATGGCTTGCTATATGGAAATACAATGATTATTGAACAAACTGGTTTGATAAATTTCTTAACAGAGACCGAAACGTCACGAATAATAAAGTGTAACAGTGTAAAATCCGGAAATCTTTTCTTTCAATTCGAAATGCACTGTGAAAACATTCATCAAACCATTACAATGATTATATTAAACAAAACATAGTTATGGGAATAAAAAGACAAAGTAAGTATACCTAAGCGATTAAAAAATAAAGAAATAGAAACAAAAGAAAAATAATAAATTTGGGGAAAATAATGAAATTATTAAAAAATAAAAGAACACTCGAAAGTATCAATAAAATCGCTTTGTTTCACCCAGATAATACAATTTCTTAACATTTGATTTAAAAATGGCCAGATTCCTACTCTCTTTAATAGAGCTTGGCAGATCATTGAAAAATTTGGTCCCAATGTAAGTGTAACGGAGCTAGGGTATAGCCTAGCAGGTAGTGTATTGGTCTTGTAATGCGAAGGTCGTGAGTTCAAATCCCGGTCGGCCCATATAATTCCAGCATATTGCCTGCTTGGATATACCTTGGTCACCTCAATCTAAGAAAATGAAAAATTCATAGAAAGAAGGTTGTGCGAAAGGCTAACAACCCTTCCACAATAAGTAACAATGTTAAGGAACCTGAATATCAGGAGGCTAAGGTCCGATTTGAGCTGTAGCGCCATTGTAGAAGTAGAAGTAAGTGTAATGGGCTTGCCCTATATTTGATTTTCTCATTGGCAACAATAATTCAACACGAGCACTACCTCAAGTGTTGTTTGAATTAACTTCGATTCCTCTAATTGTAGATTCTCACGAATAGTCAACTTGTCCGAAGAATAATAAATTTGCACCCGACTTGTTGACAGATATTTTTCAATTATGCTTTGACCGGGATTTGTCCTCACGACTTTTTACCAATTAGTATTTTTGGCTTTGCGTGTATTTAACTATTTCTGATTCGAATTTCGAAATGCTAAGGCTAATTACCAAAACTTATAACCGTAACTAATAACTAATATACCCTCTAAAGACAAACGATTAGGTTGTTTATTCAACTTCTCCAGCACACAAAAAAGAAATGCTAATTTGCTCGAACAAATTTTCTACGTCTTCCAAAATCGCTTATCACCAGCTCGAAAAATCGTTACAGATGACACGAGATGCTTTTCTGTTCCGAAAATTCCGACCACATGGCATTGTTTCGGTCATTTATCTTTACCAGCCGTGCATCATTACTGTCAGTGCGACGTCTTTGTCATGTGCAATGGAAATTATTCGCCACATATTCGAGAATTTATGACATCTTGTCACATCGTTAATATACGACCTTATGTTTGTCATTCTCTAGATAAATGCGCATATCATTCAAAAATAAAAATTAAAATGATCCACCCGCTAAATAGGACCTCTAATAATTACAATGTATTTTGCGTGTCACAATGATTCCCAGTAGGACTCTCGGAAGTAATTTGTCCGGAAAAATGGCGAGTGGTTCGGACACAATGCTAGTTCTTTGGCACTGAAAGAATAACATGCAATGATGTTGCCGTGTCATCCGACGACTTAAGTTTAAGTTGAAGTCTTCTCGAGTGGCTGGATCGGTTTCGTGGCTCCTATTGTCCATTTCGAGCCCATTGTCTATTGTTTGATAGGCACGATCGTTTGATCGTTTGGAGAATTGCTTGCTGACAGCATCACGAAGACGAAACCGTTAAAATAAGAGGTTTTTAATGTTCGTCTTTTAGGGACATGCTCGCATATTATTTTTGTGGCCTGGTGTCTTGGCCATTGTCGTGATTCGCGTTGATAGCTCACGTGCACTATTTATTTTGAATCGGGTTGAACCGAATATTGAACCCGTATGAAATTTCCGTATCTAAAACATCGATTGCTCTTTAGCTAGAGTGTTCTGGCGTTGCCGGTGAAACGTCGCAACTGATACCAACTTTAATATTTTCGCTAGAAGCTATACAATATTGCTTGGATTCATCTCATTCAATCGCAGCCAACTTTCACTGCACGCTATCATTAAATAGCTTTCGGTCTGGATATGATGTGATGAAGTAATTCAAACTTTTTTACATCATCCTGTATAGAGCGATTTTCTTTCAAATTTTTTGTCTCTTTGGATATCTAGCTTCTCGTTCTTGTGCGTTGCTAAGCACTGTGTCTGTCTATTGACTCTAGCAATTCTGACTTCGTTTAAAGAGAAATAGACAATATTGTTGGTTATCATCGTTTCAGCGAGAAGTACTACCAATGATTTTTACAATATACATTTAGAGTAAACGATAATAATTGATAAATGAACAATTTTGAAGTCGAAGGAAATATTCACCTATTACTTTATTATTCTAATTACAAAGCATTGTCATCGAAACAGAAAAAAAAATGCTATCCTGGAATTTCGTTTTTTTATGTTTCATAACTAAATCAGCCTAAAAATGCAAAAAAAAACCGTCCGTCCGTACGTCATACGTGTACGCTTCAACGACATTCAAGAACTCATATCTCCGAAACCCTTATAGATAGAGTAGTCATTTTTGGGTGGATTGTAGAATGGGTAGAGAACTTTAATTGCGTAAGTTTTGCGGAGATGAGAGTGGAAGGTGGAGGCAGGCGCAAATTAAAGTCGAAAACTGCGATTGCTAAAATTTCCACTACGAATACAGATAGAAAGCTGAAACTCGATATTCGGGAATACTAATTTATGGGGAAATAAAGTGAAAATAAATTAATTTCCTTATCCATTGGGGTACAAGAAGAGGGGCTAAAAACCATATAACTTCGAAACTACTTAACAAAATGAGTTCATATTTTACTTCTCATAGATCAATCACAATCAACTTAAAGGGAGGGCAATACTTTCAATGGGAGGGTCAGGGTATAGCAAAATATGAAAAATAAAATTTAATTTGGCCATAAATTTAGTGGGCGCAGGTGGGTGGGAATGGAAAGTATTTAAAAATGGTGCACTTTTAAAATTTTCAAACCGGTATATCTCAAAATCCAATGCAGATATTAAGTTGAAACTGAGATTGTTGAACTATATGATTTATAGTTTTGGTAAAATTTTTAAGTTGGGAGATCAAGTGGAGGGAGGTGATGTGCCAAAAATTCGAAATATATATACATATATCAATAAATAATAATAAATTGAACCATAACTGCTGTCGACCGAAGGGGGGCCCTAACCTGCACAAACAAAAAAACAAAACACACAAAAACTCAAAATTATTGATTGAAATTTTAAGCTACAAACTTCAAAATTTATGAAAATCATTTAAAAAGTGCTCAAAAGTTTGAAATATTAACTGGTCGAATATTTCCAAAACTTCTACCTTCTCCCATACTAAAGTATTTTTTCGACCAATTCTAAGAAATCTCTTATCACCAAACCAATAGAAGCTATCAACTTAAAATTTAGTACAACCACTTCTAAGAAGATTTAAAACAAACCTGCATCAAAAGTTTTAAGATATCCCATGCCCTTTTACCCCTCCCATACAAAAATATGATTTCGACCAAAATCAATAAAAAAAACATAAATTACACCCAAACTTACATTAGTAAACGAATGAAATATTGGTTATGAATACTGGAGCTATTGATCCTAATGCACTTAATTGTTATATAATTTACAACCACCATTCACTTAGACTTTCCTTTCCATCCTAACATGTATATTCTTAATAGCTCCCAAAAATAATAAAGTTGCGCTCGACTTGTTGGTAGTTTATTATACTCTTGATGAAATCTGAGAATATTATAAGTTTGCTCTAAAGTTTGTAACGCCAAGAAATAATGCTCGCACAGAGCCGCCAAGGGTACAGAAATATTTGTTGTCGCTCAAAAATCTCAAAACCGTTCGTCTGTCTGTTCGTTCGTCTATCCGTCTGTTCATCCGTCTGTTCGCTCTCTAGCTTGAGAACGCGTTACGCTTGAAGGGTTATGTCGTTTTTGGCAAAAACGTAAGGCGAAGTTCGTGAACCGGCCAAATCGCTCCACTCCTTCTACTCCCCCTCCTCTCCCCCTCCCCCTTCCACCACCCCTTCCCCCACCCCCTTCCCCCCAACCACCCCCTTTCTCCTCCTCAAACAAAATGACTCATTTTCAATCATTTACATTAATCTAATTTCCTTAAAAACTATGAAAGTTGCTGATTTGAAATTTGGAATATAAACATTATCTGAATCCCCCCCACTCTTTCCGTTATAATGTTACAAGTCTGAAATTTAAGAGATGTCAATAATATAATATTTTATTATATAATCCTCTCACTTCTTCTACGACCTCCTATACAAACTGCACAATTTCACTAAATGTAATACACTAATTCTCTCAGTTCCTATTCAATTTTTGGAGGTTGCATTTTGTGTAAAACATTTTTATGGCTACTTCAGAATGATGGGAAAAGAATTAGTTCAATGCTATCACCCCTTCTACCACTTCCCTTGGGATCACAAAAATTTCTATTTCATCTAGAGTATCGTAAGATTGCGCTTTACGCACAATCGTAACACTGTTATGTTTTTTTAATGGCACTAAACTGGACTTGGGAGTTACCCTTCAATGCTGTACATACAGTCCAGTTAGTATGGGCAGAAACAAGAACAAATGAACTTGCAAATAATTCCAAAATTATTTTATTCAGAATAGGAAGGATAGGATCAAAAATTCGGTAGATATTGCTCTTTAGCGTCTTGAAGTTGCGTCCTGAAGTTGCAACCCAAATTTTTTTTATCGAGGGAGGGATGACTGTCAATAGTGTATGAGACAGTAGTCAGTACGACTGTCTACTGTGAAACCGTTTAACAGAGCGAGTATGGGAATTGATGCAATAAGACGACTGATTTCATTGCTACAATAACTGAGGAAATTGTTGTAGTAGATGCTAATTAATCCCACATTTCTACGGTGTTCATTGTCGATACTGTGAGGGCTAAAGGCGTCCGCTGGATTTTTGCCAAGGAGGGGGGGGGGCAACATTTTCAGAGGAAATTGTTATAGTAAATGCTGATTAATCCCACATTTCTACGGTGTTAATGGTCGGTACTGCAAAAGAGTAGGGCATCCGCAGGATTTTTTCTAGTGGTAGGGGGCAACATTTTTAGAATGACAGGATTTGAGGGCCTTATGTTTTAATCACATTTAAAAAACAAGTGAAACAACCGCGTTTTCTCTGCACGTTCATCTGGACGAAAAACTAAATGAGCTTAGAGTGAGTCCATTGATGAAGAAGAGTATAATGTTGCGTACAGTTTTGCCAGTTTAGAGAGGAAAGATTTAAAACAAAAATTAACAACATGCAAATTAATTGAGGTCTTACAGGATAAAAGAAGTCGGTGAATGTTTCTTTTAAATTGGATGCTATAAACTCTAGGTAAAGCGGCCACGAGTAGTACATTTCACATTTTGCTTGCTCGAGGTTAAAACGACTGTCTATTCATCATTATACGTGATTTGGGTGGTTGCACTGTATGTTTGTGAGCGCATGTGTATTACGCGGGAATTCAAATAAGGGGGGAGGGGAGAAAAGGGGGGTGGGGTGGGGTAACACGACTTATTTCACCACTACAGCAGCCATAGAAATATCTATAATAGATCCTGAGTACTCCGACATTTCTACGATGTTCAACGGAGTCTATGGATGCCGTGATGGCATCATCTCTACTAAGTTGGAATGTAATCTCTGCATTCGGTGCAGTATTGCGTAATCAGCTGGTGTAAAATATTCCTTGCACCTTTGGAAGATCCGAGGCAATTGAAGGCATCTAAAGCTACATTGCGGATTATATTGATTTCAGAATTTATTGAATCAAATAAATTACTGCGTTTAAATGGCATAGATGACAAATAACACACTGCAATAAAGTCGAAGGTGTATTTGTTTTCAAGTGTACCTACTGTCATCCAGAAAGCTGTAAATTGGATTGAGAGTCGACGACAGAAGGTCGTTAATAAAAATAAGATAGGTGACAAAACTGAGCCTTGAGGACTATCCAAAAAATTGCATGACAGCATTTACCATCAGTTTTCATAGCACAGAAGTGATTGCTTTAAGAGGATCGACTTGCTTCCCTTCTAGGGTATAGGTTTAGTATTCGCTTGTTTCCTTCTATGTCGGAATTTTTCTGAAGAGTAGGAAAGCTGCATAGCTGTAACGCGAGTACGGAATTTTAAGGCATGCAATTTGGTGTCTTTATGCGATGGAAAGTCTGGGTATAGCCTATTGCCACTCTATTATTCTAATAATAAAGCATTGTGATCGACACAAAAAAAAATTTGCTACCCTGAAATTTTGTTCTTTCGCGTTTCATGACTAAATTAGCCTAAACATGCAAAACAAAAAATCCGTCCCGCAGTACGCCGTACAGATGCACTCATATCTCCGAGACCGTTTTTGGAGAGATTGTTAATTGGGTTGTGAGCTCCATTATCTAAATTTTGGGAAGTGTCCGGTGGAAGGCGAAGCGGGGGAGGGAAAGAGTAAAAAAATACACTTGCTAATATCTCCACTCCATGAATGCGGGTAGGAAGCTGAAAACAAGCATAACTATAGAAAATGCTGTGATACAAACTTACCAAGAAACTGCAGACTTTCGTGGACCAATGCCTCCGGCGCATTTTAGGAATATTCTGGCCAGAAGTGATCTCCAACCACGAACTTTTGAGTACAACTGGACAGACTAAAATAGGTATTGAGATCCAAAGGCGGAAGTGGCAGTGCATTGGTCATACTTTGAGGAAACAAAAGCGAAACATCGCCAAACAGGCTCTGGATTATAATCCTCAAGGAAGACGTCGTGTTGGTCGACCATGTAACACATGGAAGCGAGCAGTTGAGCAGGAGGCCAGAGGAATAAACAAGTCGTGGCTACAGCTTAAGGCCGATGCTCAGGATCGCGCCTTGTGGAAGAGAGTTGTTTCTGTCCTATGCCCCTATAGGGGGTCTTAACAGGAATTTGATTGATTGATTGACATTACAAAAACAACGAAATAAAATTATATTACAAATTTTACGGTTCCCTTACCTCATCTACCCATACAAATTTTTGGTTTCGTGAATGTAAAATACACCGAATCTTATGAAAATTCTATGCCACTTCGTTTATGAAACTGACATTCTATACACGTGATTCAAGCAATCAATTAAAAAACTATTACATCCACCCACTCTTACTATCACCACCCCCCTCATATAATCTCAAATTTGCATAAATAAACGAATGAAATATTGATTATATGTTGTAGAGCTATTGATTGTTTCCGCAATTATGTTTTAAATTGACAACATCCCTGCCCAAGAACCCCCTTTCACTTAGTCCTTCCGAACGACTCTAACCTGCATGTTGACTTTCCACGCATTTGCAACTTGTCCCAAGAATAATAAAGTTTCGCCTGACTTGTTGGCAATTTATTTGTATATAACACCGAACGTAGTATGAAAAAAATTTCGTGCTGAATTTAAAGTTTGTTGCTTTCATAATTTTCGAGGAAATTGAAAAATTTTTGTTTGAACTTTGGCTCAATGCATTGTATTTTATTGGTATCAGAGCCATAAATTATTAAGAATGAAACCATGATACTCGCATTTGTATAGGACAGGCTCGTGATCAAATCAATTCTGTGATTTGAGATCATATATGTACGTATTGAAGAGCGTTAAGGAAATGTGAATAGTTGAAGCTTGAGTTAATTAAAAAAAGCCCAAATAAAATAACATTAAGCTTGAAAACATAACATGACTATGATTGTGCGTAAAGCCCAATCAACGATACCGTAGATGAAATCGAAATGTTTATGATCTTAAGAAATTTTGTATGAGGAGTGGGATAGAAGGGGTGACAGCATTGAACTAGTTTGTTTCACATCACGCTGGATTAGCCATTAGCTTCAAAAATTGAATAGATACTGAGAAAAATGGTGCATTGGTTTTAGTAAAATTGTGCAGTTTGTATGGAAGGTGGTAGAAAGAGTGGGGGGTTTTCGGTAATTTTTGAACATCGACTGACTTCCTAGTGGAATTGATGTTAGCAGATCCTTGCCGTGCAAGCTTATCTGCCGCCTCGTTACCTAGCAGGTCACTATGACCCGGTATCCATATTAGAAAAACTTCCGTTATGGCCGCTAGGCGATTTAAATTGTGTCACAGATGGACACTAGTTTTGATGTAGTCCTGTAGGATTGGAGTGCCTGAAGTGCAGCCCTGATGTCCGAGAAAATGTAACAATTTCTGAGACTGTTCTGCTTATCAAGAATAATTTTCGTACACTCGTTAATGGCTAATACTTCTGCTTGGAACACTGTCGCGTATTCTGGAAGATGAAATGAAGTTTGGATGTCGAGGTCGTGGGAATAAATCCCTGCCCCTGTCCTCTGGCTAGTTTTAGATCCGTCTGTATAGAGATGAGAACCTATACAGGTGCTGAGTATCGTATTTGTCGCCCATTCGTTTCGTTCAGGAAACTTAATGTGAAACTTCCGTTTCTCAACCTGCGGTTGGTTCATGCAATCATACTCGCGAGGGGAGTTTGCGTTTCTAATGACGTTTAGAATTTTTCCATGACCAATTTGTGGCGCTGACCACGATTTAGTGGTTTTTAATCTAATGGCTGCCAAACCCGCTGCTTGCTTTATAAAAAGATCAAGTGGAGGTAGTGAGAGAATCACCTCCAGAGCTGCAGTCGGTGTGGTTCTAAGGGCACCTGTTATGCACAGACATGCCATCCGTTGGATCAGCTGTAAGGGTGCCAGGTTGGTTTTTAGTACCACCGCCGGCCACCACACCAGCGCACCATAGCAAATAATTGGTCTAACAATACTAACTTTTAATAAAAGTTATTGGCTTATGCCTTGGAGAGAGTTCTTATCTGTGTAAATAATTTATTTTAGATCAAGGAAAATGGAAAGTAAAAACCTTGTTATAGAAATAAATAAAACTTAAAATGACTAAAAAGCTATTTAATGAGAGATTTAATTTTCATTCAACTTAGTGGTTAAATTAATTAGGGGATTTTCTGAAAATTTACATTTTTCTTTAAACTTTTTAATCTGCATTCGAAGTGGAAATATTAGCAGGTGTACTGTTCGATTCTAGCCCTCTCCTTACCTTCCCCTTTTCACTCAACACAAAAATTATTTGGATAATGAAACTTCCCCACCCAATCTTCAATCCATTTAAAAATGAACATGCTATCTTCAAGAGTTTAGAGTTACTTAAATTTAAACATAACAGGGCTACGATTGCGCGTAAAGCGCAATCTTACGATACTCTAGATGAAATAGAATTTTTGTGATCCCAAGAAATTTCGCATGGGAAGTATTAGAAGGGATGACAGCATTGAACTAATTTTTCACCATCATGCTAAAGTAACTATAAAAATGTTTTGTACAAAATGCTTACTCCAAAAATTGAATGGAAACTGAAAAAATTAGAGAGTTAGATTTAGTGGAAATGTGCAGTTTGTATGGGAGGTGGTAGAAAGAGTGGGGCGATTAGAGTGATTTTTTTTAGAAATAACTAGGAATATTGTAAAATTGACATCCCTGAAATTTCAGACTAGTGCCATTTATACTTTTCAAGAAAATCGATTTTTTGTGAAGTTGTGAAACTGTGTCATATTGTATGGGAGGGGGTAGAAGCAGTGAAGCTAATCAAATATTTTTTTCTGATCTTAGTGCTAATACTAATTAAGTATTTATTACAAAATATGAGCTCAATAAATGTTATATGTTCTGAGAAGATCGTCTTAGAGCATTTCATGAAAAAGTGTAGTTTGTATGGGAGGGGGTGGAAGGAGAGGGAGGAAGCAAATACTTTTACTACTGTAGATTAAAATTACTATGAAAATAACATATCCGAAAATTCAGACTAATAGCTTTTATACTTTTCGAGTAAATCCGTTTATTGTCAAATTACGAAATTGTGTCATTTTGTATGGGAGGTGGTAGAAGGGGTGAAGCTAATATTCTAAATTTTTTTGGGCTTACTATCAATTTCAAATAAATATTTGGTGCACAATTTCAGCTCTCTAAATTGTATACGCAATGAGTAAATTGGCTTAGAGTAATTCATGACAAGTAAAGTTTGTATGGGAGGTGGTAGAAGGAGGGGGAGGATACGCATAATTTTTGTACGGTAGATTGATATTATCATAAAAGTAACATATTTCAAATTTCAGGCCAATAGCTTTTATACTTTTCGTGCAAATCCGTTTATTGTCAAATTGCGCAATTGTGTCATTTTGTATGGGAGGGGGTAGAAGGGGTATAGCGATTTGGCCCGTTCACGACTTGACCTTACTTTTTTGTCAAAAACGACGTGTACCAAATTTGAAATATCTAGCTCAACGCGTTCTCAAGCTAGAGCGCGCACAGACGGACGGACGAACGGACTGACATCCGGTTTTGAGATTTTTGAGTGATAATATTAACTTCTGTATCATTCATTTTTTTCTCCGAGCCTTATTTCTTGGCGTTACAAACTTTAGAGCAAACTTATAATACTTTCAGATTTCATCTAGAGTATAAAAAGTGTACATGTATGGCACTCGATCTCAATTATAATAAACTATTGTGGTTGCAAGAAATTTCAAAATCTCTGATCTGTGTCTGTGTGTATCATTGCTCGAGTAAGCCTCAGCGAAAAAGAATAAGAAAGATCTCAAAAGATAGATTACATTACTGGACAGACCTGTATCCGAAAGAGCAATTTAAAATTATTTTAATTTTTTATTTGCTTCTCTTGTGAGGTGCTTGTATGAAATTTCAAGTTCGTAACTTTTAGTTTGTTGGTTATTAGGTGATTTAATGAAATTGGTCGAAATCATAATTTTGTATTGGAGGGGGTAGAAGTTTTAAAGGTTTTCGACCAGTTAATACTTCGTATATTTAGGGATTTTTTTTAAATGCATTTTGCAAAATTTTCAAGTTTTTACCTTAAAATTTCACTCAAAAATTTTCAGTTTATGTGTTTTGTTCAATGCACATGAAACACCTTGTGCACGTTAGACCGGGGGGGTCGGTTTATAACAATTATGGATCAAGTTATTATTATTTTTCTATGAAAATCAAATAGACGTATCCACATGCAAAATTTAAACTTTGTATCTCTTACCAGAGCCCTAAAAAAATCACTCAAAATTTTTGACATTTTTGCTTATCACTTCCCTCCCCTTACACTTCCCAACTTAAAATTTTTACCAAAATTAACCATTACATAGTTCTATAATCTGACAAATTTTTGATTTAATATCTGTACTTTATTTTGAGATATAAGGATTCGTAATTTTGAAAAGTGCGCCATTTTTTAAATGCTCTCCATTCCCCCCCACTACTATTATTTCAAGATGTTGTATTTTTTTTGTATTTTCCTAGTATAGCTTAAAATAATTTTTAAGTTTCAATTATATAGCTTAAGAAATAGTTGAGATATTCATTTTTAAGTGTTTTTCTTTGCACCCCCCCTGACCCTTCCCCTTACAATAATTAACCACTCTATAAGCTGATTCCAATGGAACTATATGCCACCTTGACGATCTTAAAATATGGATTTTTTATGATAAGTAATTTCGAAGATATAATCATTTGAAAAAACAATTCGGCCGACAATTTGTTTTTAGCCCCCCCTTTTCGGACGCCAATGGATAAAAAAATTAAATTATTTTTATAAGTCGTCCCACAAACTCCTCTATATGTGTGTTGAGTTTTAGTTTCCTAGCTGTTACCGTGGTTGAGATATTTGAATTCGTGTTTTTCGGCTTTAGCGCTCCACCCGCCTCCCCCTGAACCCGTATACCCCTCAAAATGGGTATTTGTCTGAGATCCGTAACTATCTACAATTCCCCCAAAAATGAACTTTCTATCTTGAAGGGTTTGGGAGTTAATGTGCGCTGAGCGTACACACCGGCGTACGGCGGACCGCGTACAGACAGACGGATTTTTTTTTTTGCATTTTTAGGCTAATTTAGACATGAAACGCGAAAAAACAAAATTTCAGGGTAGCAAATTTTTTTTTTTTTCCAAGTCGATCACAATACTTTATTATTAAAATAATAAAGTAAAACTAACAGTCATATCGACATTTGCATATTTACTTCATATGTTGTTAAATTTTAAGCTTTTGGGAAGGATTGGAGAAAAGTGATAGTGCTCTGGTCAAAAGTACTTTCGTCGTTGAGATACTTTGAAATATAAATAGGACTGGACAATGGGGAAATGATATATCTGGACTGATGGACACCTATAAGAAGTGAAAAGGAAACTGGAGAGTTTGAGAGTCGCGACAAAGCTTTTCGAGATTAGGATTCAGCTGTGTCAAATGTGAGACAAGCGTGAGGAAAGATTTTACTTACATTTTATTTCAAATATTGAACTGAATACTATAACTTCTACTTTTTCTACAATGGCGCTACAGCCAAAATCAGACCTTGGCCACCTTATATTTAGGTTCCTTAACATTTTTCATTACTTTCTACGATTTTTTCATTTTCGTAGATTGAGGTGACTAAGGTCTAAGGTAAGCAGGCAATGTGCTGGAATTATATATTGCGTCGACCGGGATTTGAGCTCACGACCTTCGCATTACAAGACCAACACAGGCTAGGCTATACCCTAGCTAAGAATACTATAAATTTCAATAAATTTTCAAATTTTTTCAAATTTTCACATCCCGAAATTTTTGCATAAAAATAACTCCAAACAATCAATCCAGTTTATAAATAGCAACTTAACATGTGGAAAGTCGTTAAGTCCATATAATTTTACACCTCTTGATTTTCTCTTCTTATTACTAATGTGTAAATGTTCTATACGGTGCGTGATTAGTTGAACTCTCTGCATAGGTCATACCGTTACGTCGTTAATTGTCGTCC
Organism: Chorisops tibialis; assembly: GCA_963669355.1. Taxonomy (NCBI): domain Eukaryota; kingdom Metazoa; phylum Arthropoda; class Insecta; order Diptera; family Stratiomyidae; genus Chorisops; species Chorisops tibialis. The sequence goes on from OY770262.1 coordinate 163,574,957, forward strand.
ACCTAACTGCGACGATAATAATTACAATGTCCAGTCTTTGACGAACAACGGCTTCGAAAATACTCGCCTTTATTTTCATTTTAATTTTTTATTTTAATTTTTTTTTTTTTTAATTGAAAACATTACAAACATTATTATATCGCATTTGCAAACGTGAGCCCATTGTTGCGAAATTTACATAATGAAACGCTTTACGACGAAATACAATCGGTCACTCTTGTCCGCACACACAAGTCTAGCATAGAGAAAATCGGGGAAAATGTGTAATTAGAATGCAACCGTTTTACGATTAATCTGGCATTTTGTGCTCGGATTATGAGCATTAAGACGTTTAAGTAAGCTGAGAAAAAATAAACATAGTTCTCGAATGCTGCAAAATTCAAATAGCTAGAAAGATCTAGGGTCTAGAATCTATCGGGTATGGTCGAAATCAGTGAAGCGCTATTTGGTTCCAGAATATCTCTAGTGTGCAAATTAGATTGTTTCCATTTGCAATTAACATTTTCATTGTGCTATTTGCTAGATGAACTCTTTATAGGTTAATAGCGGTCATTATTGGCTATAATCACCCCATATCGTCGGAAAGCTCTTCGGAGATATCTGTAGCTATATAACGCAAAACTGGTCATAATTCGGTTTTTTTGCGAAATCTGCAAATCATGAATGATTGATTCTTACATATGTACCTGCCTGAATAAAGGGTATCGAATTCGCAGAAATTTTATTGAATCTTTTTGATTATGGCGACCCCACAAGCCGAGAAGTGGAATTTTTTTCGATCCAGTCGCGGATTTTTAGTTTTTTAAAACTCTAGAAGATCTCTGAAGTTTATAAAAATATTTATCACAAGAAACCTTGGCTTTTCGTCGTTTTTGAAATGTTTACTAGAAGATTTGTTACGTGATCATTATTGGTCGGTCGTATCATTTTGAGGTCTTATGATTTAAGGAAAACATTGTATTAAAAAAAAGCTGTAGAGAAATGTTCTAGACGGTAGTAAATCACCATCCCTTCAAAACATTTTAGCCCGAAAGTAATCAAAAACTCATATAAGCATTCCTCCCTTATCGCTACTTAAATCATAATTTCCGAAAAACTATCCCTACACAATTTCCTAGTTCGTTAAAGCCCACTCATTCTCCTTAATATTCTCGTTGAAAATTAATTGAACATAAAATCTCGTAGCGTGTGCATTATGCTCCCTTCAAAATGGCTAAACTATCGTTTTTAATGATTTTAATTAGCACTTAGGCGACGCTCATTTCGTTCCATTCGGTGTTAAGTAGTTTACATGAGAAGTGGAAAAACAAAATCTCATTTACTTACTCGATGAATTTCGAAAACTTTCTTAATTTCCTTCACAATCATGAAGTCTTATCGGATCCTATTTATCTGCTATTTAAGAATTTAACACTAAAGGTTGTAAAAAGTGGATTTTCATTTCGGGGTGCGTCATTATCTCGTTCATGATGGCAACGTGAATATAGATAGTGTTTCGGATGTTGCCGCTGCAATGCACAAAACCCTGGTAGTTTTCACATAAACCCATTGAATTTACGGCATTCGTTTCGAAAATTTGCATTTGAATAAAAATTCGACCCTCTCGAGAAAACGAAAAAAGTAACCCAACAAACATTGTTAAAGCCAGGCTATAATATGCCAAGGGGCAGAGCTCTCCGAATTGCTGGAGCCCGCCAGGATTCTATTTTGGCTATTTATGTTTCACGAACTATTTGTTTTATTCCACCCGTCCTTTCTCTTATATGCGTTTCAATATCCTTACGAGAATCGTCCTTGTCGAGGATATTCCGGGAGTCAGATATGGCGGACTGGGGATGTTAAATTTGCCAAGGCGCTACTCTTGTGCTTGATATGGTACTTCTATAGAAGACCATTATCCTGGAGATAAAATCATTCCGAAAAATTTACATTTATAAAGTCGTTAAGGATACCGAAATAGAAGAAGGGTAGTTTTATGATGGCAATGGTCAATTTGAGTGTCGGCCTTTGCTTTATGGCATATACGAAAAACAAGGACATCATAAAATGTAATAGAATTGGTTCAGGTAGGTTATGGCAGAAGTGGAGATAACTTCTTGTTTGGAGTCGAATTTATGGCCTTTAATTGACACTCCGATGCTTTCGGAATTTCCAATGAAGATGCCACGTATAGCAGACAAACAAAGTTAATTATGAAGCAATTGATTACGTTTATTGTAACCAATTTGTCTTAATATTTATTATGGCTTTTAAGGAAACTAATGGTAATATTCTTTTTTGTCAGCCTTATTTTTATACTATAGATGAAATCTGAGAGTATATTGTGTTTGCCTTACCGTTTGTAACGCTAAGAAATAACGCTCGCACAGAGCCGCCAAGGGTACAGAAATATTTGTTGTCGCTCAAAAACCTCGAGTGACCGTCTGTCCGTCTGTCTATATAAATGTGAATGTTTGTTATGAAAATTTGAAAGTAAATAAAGTAAAATTGATCATTATAGGAGATAAACGATGAAAACTAGAAAGTAAGAATAATTTTAAGCAAATTTTTATAATTATTAATAGCTGAGAAAGCTAATAAACGTTATCTATCTATCTATCTGTCTATCCGTCTGTGCGTCTGTCTATAGCATAACTCTCGAAAGCTTTGAGCTATAGTGCTAAAAATGTTTGTGTCTCATTTTTAGCAAAAACGTAACTTTAAGTTCGTGAATGGGCTACATCCCCCACTCCGTCTACCCCCTCCCATACAAATTTCATGAAATTTCGAAATATTAAGAAATTGATTTTTCTTTGAATTTATTTAAGCTATCGACTTGAAATTAAGGTCAAAGTATTATGATATAGATGTCATTAATATCACAGAATATTAACTCGATCCTCCTACTCCTTCTAACCCCTTCCACACAAATGGACAATTTTGAGAAATACATATTTTCGATTTTCATTGAAACTAATTAAGCTGAAAAGACGAAATTTTGTCAAAATTAATTCTACTATAATTGCAATTGATTTTAAAAACACTTATTAACTTCACCTTACTCTTTCTACCCCCCCCCCCCATACAAATTTCACGAAATTTTGGAATTTAAATTAAATTATTTTCCTTCGAAACTGTTAAAGCTATCAACTTAATATTTTGTCTAAAGTATACAAATAGAAATAATAATATTGTGAAAAAAATTTGTTTTGATCCGTACACTCCGTCTACCCCCTCCCATACAAATGCATAATTTTTGTTAAATGCATCTTATCGATTTCCATTCAAACTAGAAAAGGTACAAACTTCAAATTTTGCCAGAATTCATTTTTTAATAATTGAAATAAATGTTAGGAAAAATTATCAGCTCCGCTTCACTCCTTCTACCACCTCCCACACAAATATCTCTATTATAAATTCAAGAAAAGCATTTCTCTTTCAAGTATATGAAAGCTATCGACTTTGAAATTGAATCAAAGCATGGTTATAAGGATGATGATTAGCAGTTTCAAAATCATCTTAAATGCTCCATTTCCTCTACCACCTCCCATACAAATGCCTCAATTTAAGGAAAACTATGGCCAATTTTTTAAAAAATAATGAAAACTAAAACTTTAAATTCAGTAAAAAACATTGTGCATGCCATGTTCGGTGTCATATACGAAAAATACAAACCTCCCTCTCTACTTGTACCACCTCCCATGCAAAAGTCTCTATTCACTATTCGAAAGAATTTGAGATGACTTATTTTCCGGTATATTAAAGTCTTTTTCATCTCATTTAGAGTATCATATGATTGGGCTTTAAGCCCAATCATAATTCTGTTATGTTTTTTTTGCAGGGTAGCAAATTTTTTTTTTCTGTGTCGATCACAATACTCTATTATTAGAATAGTAAAGTAACATAATACACAGATTGCAACTAAATCCGTTGAATAGAAAAATGATTTAATTGTACTCTTAATATAGATTACAACTGAATCAAGGAGTATACAGTTTTTGATTCTAAATCACTTATCATCAGAAAAATTGAAATTTTGAATAGAAGTTCCTACTAAATAATAAGCAAGGGATATGATAGCAGTTTGCGAAATTAGGCGATACCCCTATGTGATCCGTGAATGTATTTACAAATCCTGGAATGCTTTGACTATCAAATTTTGCTAAAATGCTGCAATTAAGCCACGAAAAAAGTAGTTTTGGCATTTCTTTCTAAGTAATAGATTAAAAGCTAGGGTGTAGCCTAGTAGGCAGTATGTCGGTCTACAATGTGAAAAGGTCGTGAGTTCAAATCCCGTTCGAAGCATAATTCCAGCACACTGCTTTTTTAGATATACCTTGGTTATCTCAATCTACAAAAATGAAAAATTCGTAGATAGAGGGTTGTGCGAAGAGCTAACAACCCTTCCACAATAAGTAATGAAAATTTTAAGAAACCTGAAGGTCAGGAGGCCTGGACTTGATTTGGGCTGTAGTGCCATTGTAGAAGTAAAAGAATAGAGTAGAAGAGAATCCCTATTTGTTTCATCACTGTATTTCATGGCCTAGAAAAATTAAATTTTGCACAAATTCGACTCTATAGACGGGTTTCGGAATTTTGATAAATTAACTAAGGAACTAATAGAAACAACGTATATTAGTATTCACTAGTTTCAGTACCGGTTTTACAAGAATTAAATATGGTACTTGCTTGTTGTTTGATGAATTTTAACCTCTTAGTAGTAAAGGAGAGGCAATCTTTAATCCAGTAAAAAGCAATTCCTTTGCATTTTATCGATTTTCATTGAAACTAGAAACGATAGAATCCTAAATTTTTGTCACAATTTTGCTTATAATAATTGCAATAAAAGTTGATAACATTATCATCTTCATACCACTCCTTTTACCTCATAAATATTTCACCAAACCACAAAATTTCAACATTACATTTTTTCAAAAATGTCAAAGATTTTAATACATCAACGCTGGAAAACTGTGCTCCGATCCGCCCACTACTTCTACCTGTCCGATAAAAATACATAATTTTGAAAAATGCATTTTAGCGGTATTCATTGAAAATGAAAAAGGTAAATTTTACCAGACTTTGTCTCTTGATAAATGCGATAAATTCTCAAGAAAATATCGCATCACTCTTTCCACCCTCTTTCATTTACATTTCTGTATTAGAAATTCAAGAAAAGCATTTCTTCTAGTAGTCCAGTCGGATTAGATCAAAAAATGCCTGTTTGGCGAAATGCTGCCATCTCGATGTTTTTTTTTTTAAACCTCATTGTTTTTTTGCGTAGATTACGATAAAAATATTGCGGACAATGGGGGAGTGGGGGAAAGACTCGAAAAGTAGCAAAATTTGCCAATTTTTGCCTGTTTTAGAGGTTTTTTGAAATTTATGACGTTCCAATAAACTATATTGAAAAACTAAAAATGAGGTTCGTTTGCAGACATTAAAACCTCTTATTTAAGTGGTACATAGTTAAATTTGGTTTATCTAAACCTGAGATATAGACTGTTATTTAAGACGTTTTTGGCAATTTTCAAAGAATTCGTGTTTTTGGAAGGAAATGAGTATCTCATAAACTGTAAAAAAGATATTATAACAAAACTTGCGGCATTGCCTCTTATTAAATGTACTTTAAGTAAGTGATACAAAATTCAGTCTTAATTTAGCCGGTTTCGTAGAAATTTCATCTGGTGAAGTTATTGCAAAATATCTTTTCGAGTAAATTTTTTCTTAATATCTTTTTCAAAAATAGATGATCTAAATTAAATCTCTGACTAACTTCTATAGTTAGGTTGTATTGTAGATATCCTGACGAACAATTTGCGGGATTCGAAAGTCAATTTGACTCATCCTGAGCTGAGATATTGATCCTTTTCTTTCAGATTTTAATAGTTTTAAGTAATTATGTTATTTTTACTCGTAAAAATTGGTTTTTAGGCTTCCAATCATATTCTTTGAGAATTGCTCTGTAGTTACGTGCATACATACATTTGATATACACAAGGAAAAAATAACATTTTCAACCAGAACTCTTATGTGCCGAAAAGGGGTCTTAACCTGCACGAGGTGTTTCATGTGTATAGAAAAAACACAATAATTTAGAATTTATGATTGAAATTTTAAGCTACGAACGTGAAAATTTGTGAAACTCATTTAAAAAACATGCTTAAAAGTTTAAAATATTAGCTGGTCGATTACCTTCTAAACTTCTATCCCCTCCCACACAAAAGTATGATTTCGACCAATTTCAACAAATCAATTAATAACTAACCAATTAAAAGCTACGAACTTGTAATTTTGTACGAATAGCTTTCAAGGTTTAGATAAACCAAATTTAACTATGTAAAACTTTAACCAGAGGTTTTAATATTTGCAAACGAACCTCATTTTTAATTTTTCAATATAGTTTATTGGAACGTCATAAATTTTGAAAAAACCTCTAAAACAAGCGAAAATTGGCAAATTTTGCTATTTTTCGAGTCCTTCCCCCACTCCCCCAGTGTCCGCAATATTTTTATCGTAATCTACGCAAAAAAACAATGAGGTTTAAAAAAAAACATCGAGATCGCAACATTTCGCTCCGAAATTCTAATCCGACTGGACTATAGCTAGCGACACAAGAATTGAAACACAGTACCAGTTGTGTCAAAATTTGTTGGAAGTGAAAGAAAATTGTTGTTTATTGAAAATTTACTTCCTATTTCTTTAAATCAGTTTGGAGTACTTGACATGCAAACTTTTCTCAGGATTATCAAGAGTGCTTTAAAACATAACAAGACTACGATAGGGCGTAAAGCCCAATCGTGCGATACTCTAGATGAAAGATAAATATTTTGATTTGAAGATCTTTTGTACGGAAATGGGTACAGGGGTTGACGACATTGCATTAATTACTTTATTATTTCAATAATAAAGTATTGTGATTGACTTGAAAAAAAAATTTGCTACCCTGACATTATATTTTTTCGTGTTTCATGCCAAAATAGCCTAAAAATGCAAAAAAATAATGCCTGTCTGCACGCCTTCCACTGAGGTGTACGTTCAGCGTACATTAACTTCCGAACCCTTCAACCCTTAAAGTTAATTTTTAGGGAGATTTTAGATAATTGCGGATCTCAGGCGAACACCCATTTTGGGGGCTGTAAGGGTTCAGGGGAAGGCGGAGGAAGCACTAAAACCAAAAATTAAGAACTCCAACATCTCAACCATGGTTTCAGCTAGGAAGCTGAAAATCAACATATTTATAGAAGGGTTTGTGGTAAAAATAATTTAATTTTTTTATGGGGTCCCAAACGGGGGGCAAAAACAAATTGTCCTCCGATTTTTTTTGTTTTTTTTTCAAACGATTATATCTTTGAAATTACTTATCATAAAAATTCATATTTCGGGACCATTAAGGTGCTATGTAGACCAACCAGAATCAGCTTTACGGGAGGCTAATTGTTATAAGGAGGGGGGGGGGGGGAGTGCAAAAAAAAAAAAACACTTTAAAATGAATATCTCGACTATATCTTTAGCTACGAAATTGAGGCTTGCATCATATATTAAGCCATAGTAGGAAATTATGAGAGAAATATAACATTTGGATATATCCTGAATCAAACTAAAAACTTTAAATTCAGCAAAAAACATTTTGCATGCCATGTTCGGTGTGATATAAGAAAATTACAAACCTCCTCCTCTACTTCTACCACCTCCCATGCAAAAGTCTCTATTCACTATTCGAAAGAATTTGAGATGACATATTTTCCGGTATATTAAAGTCATTTCCATCTCATCTAGAGTATCATATGATTGGGCTTTAAGCCCAATCATAATTCTCTTATATTTTTTATGTAAGATGGATAAAGTTAGGTTAATGGGAAACGGTTGCTAAAAATTGAATACTATGGTGGTTCGGGATAGCATCGATACAAATGCGTTTCTATACTTCTATGTAAATTGCTTAACTATATAGATTCGTATTGCTTTCTGTGGTCTGCTCGTAGCCTAAAAGGATTTTCTCTTAAGAGTTTTTCAGGATGAATTGATTATGATGAAAGTGAACTGGAAGCGAATGGCCAGCCAAAACCACAGAAGGTAAGCAAGACGAAATGCGTTCCAAAGCCATCATTACTTCACTTTCCAAGGCTATAGAAACTGCAGTCAATTACGCACTACTTGAAGAATAACCAACTTTTGAATGACCACCAATACGGATTTTATACTCTAAGTGAAATCTGAGAGAATACTGTGTTTGCTTTACCGTTTGTAATTCTAATAAATAATGTTCGCACATAGTCGCCAAGTGTACAGAAATATTATATATTTATATATATTATATTGTCCCTCAAAATCCTCGATTCCGAATGACCGTCTGTCTGTCTGTCTACAACATAACACTCGAAAGCTTTGACCTAATGTGCTGGAATTTGTCATATGCCATTTTTAGCAAAAAAAACCCGCCTCGGTCCTGCGGCTGGGCTTCGCCCCCCCGTCCCCCCCCCGCCCGGACCCACTCACTACGCGAGTGGGGCCCTCTACGTACATGGTGATCTAGAGTACAAGTTGAACGTGATGTTCGTATTTTCTTACTTTTCGGGTATTCACATGGTCGAACTTTCGGGTATTCGCATTGTCGCGCTTTCCGGGTTATTGTATTGTTCGCGGGATATAGTTCGTTGTATCGTTTTTATCGGGCTAAAACACGCAAAATATGGAACATACTTACACGACATTTCATTGAAAATATCATGGGTATCCTAGGTAATTATTTGAATGCAGCCTTGCGCTAGCCGGTACACCCGCACCCGCGTAACCCGCTTATAGGAGCTTGCTTTAACACTAGTCAAATTATAACTGACAACGCCTTTTTTTTTTGTTTTTTTGGTTTTTTTTTTTTTTTTGTTTTTGTTTTTTTTTCTTTTTCTTTTTATACTCTAGATGGAATCTGAGAGTATTATAAGTTCGCTCTAAGGTTTGTAACGCCAAGAAATAAGGCTCGGAGAAAAAAATTAATGATACAGAAGTTAATATTATCACTCAAAAATCTCAAAACCGGATGTCCGTCCGTCCGTCCGTCCGTCCGTCCGTGCGCTCTCTAGCTTGAGAACGCGTTGAGCTAGAAAGTTCAAATTTTGTACACGTCGTTTTTGACAAAAAAGTAAGGTCAAGTTCGTGAACGGGCCAAATCGCTCCACCCCTTCTACTCCCTCCCATACAAAATGACACAATTACGCAATTTGACAATGAAGAGATTTGCTCGAAAAGTATATAAGCTATTAACCTGAAATTTGGAATATATTACTATTATGATAATATGAATCTACCGTATAAAAATTATGTGTGTCCTACCCCTCCTTCTACCACCTCCCATACAAACTGTACTTTCCATGAATTATTCTAAGCCAATTTACTCAGTGCGTATAAAATTGAGCTAGCTGAAATTTTGCACCAAATATTTATTTAAAATTGTTAGTAAGGCCAAAAAAAAATTAGACGATTAGCTTCACCCCTTCTGCCCCCTCCCATACAAAATGACACAATTTCGCAATTTGACAATAAATGGATTTACTCGAAAAGTGTGAAAGCTATTAATCTGAATTTTTGGATATATTACATTCATAATAATATAAATCTACAGTAGAAAAATTATTGGAGTCCTTCCTCTCCTTCTACCCCCTCCCATACAAACATCACTTTTTCGCAATTTGACAATAAATGGATTTACTCGAAAAGTGTGAAAGCTATTAATCTGAATTTTTGGATATATTACATTCATAATAATATAAATCTACAGTAGAAAAATTATTGGAGTCCTTCCTCTCCTTCCACCCCCTCCCATACAAACATCACTTTTTCGTGAAATGCTTTAAGACGATTTTCTCAGAACATATAACATTTATCGAGCTCATATTTTGTAATAAATTAGTATTATCACTAAGATCAGAAAAAAATATTTGATTAGCTTCACTGCTTCTACCCCCTCCCATACAATATGGCACAGTTTCACAACTTCACAAAATCGATTTTCTTGAAAAGTATGAATGGCACTAGTCTGAAATTTAAGGTATGTCAATTTTATAATATTCCTAGTTATTTCTGAAAAAATCACTAAAATTCCCCCACTCTTTCTACCCCCTCCCATACAAACTGCACATTTTCATTAAATCTAACTCACTAATTTTTTCAGTTCCCATTCAATTTTTGGAGTAAGCATTTTGAATAAAACATTTTTATAGCTACCTTAGCATGATGGGGAGAAAATTAGTTCAATGCTATCCCTTCTAACATTCCACATACAAAATTTCTTGGGGTCACAAAAAAATTCTATTTCATCTAGAGTATCGTAAGATTGCGCATTACGCGCAATCGTAGCCCTGTTATGTTTTTTTTATGTTTTTGTTTTTGGTTTTTTTTTTTTTGCTTCGAGATTTTCGATAAAGCTTTTTGATGACGGTTTTTGATGACGATTTTCTTAACAGCCTCCGTAAAAGTATGTTCCACACTAAAAGTTACTTTAAGTTCGTGAACGGGTCACATCCCCCATTCCTTCTACCCGCTGCTAAACAAATTTCATGAAATTTAAAGAAATTGATTTTTCTCTGCAACTATTTCAGCTACTGACTTGAAAATAAGGTCATAGTATAAAAATATAAATACCATTAACGTCCACAAATATTGATCTGGTCACTCCTTCTACTCCCTCCCATACAAATGCACGATTTTCATAAATGCATTTATTCGTTTTTCATTGCAATTAGCAAAGTTAAAAGAACCAATTTTTATGTAAAAGCTATCAACTTCACTTAATTCTTTCTTCGGAATTTCAATCAAATTATTTTTCTTCCAAAATCATCCAAAACTTTCTCTGCCACCTCCCATATAAATGCTATAAATTCAGATAAAAATTGTTCAATTTCCTCGAAAATAATGAAAGCAACAATCTTTAAATTCAGCACGAAACATTTTGCATACTACATACGGTGTTATATAATTTCAATACAACAATTACAAACCTCCCCCTCTGCTTTTATCACCTCCCATACAAAAGTCACTATTCGAAAGAATATTTTCTGGTATAATAAACTCTTTCCTATTTCATCTAGAGTATCAAATGATTGGGCTGCTACGTTCTTAAGATGGCATTGCTGTCTTCATCAACCGAGTCTTCCCATCGCTTGTGTGGTTGGCCTACTGGTCGGCTACCACTCGCTTTGCATTTATGAGCGCGTTTAGTGATTCTTCTTTCTTTCGCTCTACATGGACAGCCCACTGCAGTTTACGTAGCTTGATAAACGTTGAAGCGTCTGGCTTGTCGTAGAGCTGATACAACTCATGGTTATATCTTATCCGCCATTCCGTTCCTTGCTTCACTGGTCCAACAATTTTTTGGAAGACCTTTCTTTCAAATGCGTTAACAGCTCTTTCGGAAGTTCGCATTAATGTCTAGGACCCGCTGCCATAATAGAGCACAGGTCGTGTAATAGTTTTATATATTCGCAGTTTATTGTTCCTGTGCACTTCCTTGGATTTCATTATTGGAAGTACCGAATAACACGTTTTATTTGCTAATATTATCCGTCGTTTGATTTCGTCTGTTTCATTACCGTCTTTTGCGAGATCAGCCACAAGTTATATGAAGTTGTCCACGCTCTCCAAATTATATTCCGCGGTTGTAATGCTTTGTGTGATAGGCGTTCTTCTTCTTATTTGCGTCATTACTTTTGTTTTGCTTTCATTAATGCGCAACCCGACTTCTTTTGCGGCGGAGTCAAGATTGACAAATACCTCCCTAGCACTAGGCAAGGATCTTGCTAGGATGTTAATGTCGTCAGCATATGCTACTAGTTAGATAGACTTGAACAGTAGTGTCTGGTTGGTGTCGACTGGGATTTTCCGGACGACATACTCTAGTGCCAAGTTGAAAAGTATAGGGGTTAGACCATCTCCCTGCTTTAAATCACATTCCTTTCGAAAGCTGGTTGTGGAATCGGTTTGTATTCTTACTTGGGATTCAGTGTTCATCATTGTGAGTCGTGCTAGTCGGACTAGTTTTGGGGGAATTCCAAAGTCAAGCATGATTTGGTACAGTACGCTCCTTTCGATACTGTCGTATGCTTGATTAAAATCTACGAAAATTTGGTGCACGTCTGTGCTATATTTCCAGCATTTCTCAAGCACCTCTTTCACCGAGAATATCTCGTCTATTGTAGATCGTCCGGTTCTGAATCCACCTTGGTATTTGCCAATTATTCCATTAGTAAAGGGCTCAAGACGACGTTTAATTTTTTTTGTCATTATTTTATAAAACGTACACAATAATGGTATTCCTCTGTAATTCTCACAGCAGAGTTTGTCTCCTTTCTTGTAAATTGGACATATAACGCTTTTTCGCCAATCGTCGAATATTATTTTCTCTGTCCAAATTTTGCATATCATGTTGTCCACTGATTCAGCGACACAGTTTCCACCGTTTTTCAGTAGTTCAACTGGTATTTCGTCAATTCCCGGCGCATTGTTTAGTTTTTGGTCACATAGGGTTGCTTTGATTTCAGCAAGCGTGGGTAATGTCGATGTTGGTTCTTCTTCATCAGTTGAGGTCTAACTTGAAATGTTGTCTGTCGTGATCTTTTCTAATGGAGGGGATTGAAAAGATGTCCAAAGTAGGAAACCTATCTCCTTTTGATTTCTGATATGTCGATAGTGATGTTGCCCGCCGTGTCTTTGCAGAGACTGGTTTTTGGCTTTTAGCACTTTTTTAGTTCTTTTACTTTTGCGTATGCGTCCCGCTTTTTATCTTGTCTCATATCGTCGTCCATTTTTTGTATCTTGTCATTATGATACTTCCTTTGTTTTGCAGGTCTTTTTCGCATATCGCCTAAGTTCGTTATATCTATCTTTTTTGGTTCGTAAGAAATTTGTAAGCCTCGTTCTTTCTATGTATTGCATCGCGACATTCTTGGAACCAATCATTATTTTTTTGCCATGCTTGATATCCTAATACCTCTTCTGCAAAGAATTTGATGCCGTCTGGTATTTTCATCCACACATTCTCCACTGTCATATTTTGGATGTTTTCATATATTTGTGTGAGTTGTTCATTACATGATGGCATGTAAGCCTCCGCCACTGTTTCGTCTTTAAGCTTGTCGACATTGAATTCTCGAGCTTTACTCGTTTATCGAATATCCACGACAAGCTATTCGGCATCGATACTTAGCTCTGACTAGATAGTGATCAGAGTCACAATTCGCACCGTGGAGAGTTCGTACATCAAGTTTGTTTGAAGCAGCTCTTTTCTCAATTAGAACGTGGTCTATTTGGTTGAAGGTGCAAACATCCGGTGATGCCCACGTTCGTTTGTGAATCTGGCGATGCGGAAAGCACATCGAGCTTACTATGATATTTTTGCTGCTTGCGAAATCAATAAGACGTTGGCCATAGTCGTTGGTTATGTCATGGAGACTGTGCCCTCCTGTTGTTCCTCAATCGTTAGGTCATTCGAGGGCAGTGAATCATAGATTGTTTGTTTTGTCTTCTGTTGGTGCGTGAACGTCGATCAACCAAGTGTTGAAAAATTTAGGCATTATTCGGATTGCACACAATCTTGCACTCACAAAAGCGACGCCAAGCTCTCTGCTTTCCGACAATTTCCCACTTGGATAGATTGTGTGTGATCTCGTATCCATTATTTCGTTTCTTGGATGGCAGTTATGTTGATGTTATGTTTTGCCACTTCTTCGAGGAACTCTTTCAGAGCTCCTGTCCCAAATAAGGATCGAATATTTCAAGATTCAAAAAAGTACATCATTTTTCGTTTGCGGGGTCGTTGCCGTTGAGTCCAACCTTTCCGAGGCTGTTCCTCAGGTTTCTGAACAGAGTTTTCTTTTGCGGTGATGCGTTGTCGGCGTATCGCCCGACCCCCGAGCTAAATATGACATGTTGGAGTTTTCACAGCTATGCTGCGAGTCCAACTATGTCATACTTTGTGCCTACTTTCTGAGACGCACTGGTCTTACTGGTCATTCAGGTAAACTCCATTCTCCCTTCTTCTTTCTCAACCGAGCTACAGCGGAGTTAGGAAAGGATCTTGCAAGGATGTCAATGTTGTCAGCGTATGCTGCTAGTGGGGTGAACTGAAATATTAGTGTCCCGTTGGTGTCGACTGGGATTTTTCGGACGACATACTTTAGGGCTAAGTTGAAAAGTATGGGGGCTAGACCATCTCCCTGCTTTAAACCGCATTCCGTTCGAAAGCTGGTTGTAGAATCGGTTTGTACTCTCACTTGGGACATTTTCAAGCTGAAATGTATACTTTTAATTCGAGATAAACAAACAATTTTTTTTTGTAAAATGAAAATCCGACTAAGGTACTTGACCTTCTCCTTCCCATAATACAAAACACATTAATCTTCATTGAGCATTAAAGTGGCATGAGTCATAAAACAATTAGTTAATTCTCGTTAAACGTCCAAAATATTGACCATAATGATCTTGTCTTAATGCACGATTTGAAATGGACATTAAACATTGACCGTTAAGGTCAATGTTCATTTTATGTTTTCAACGTGATTATTTGGTTTTTATACTAAGCTTTTCGTATATCTTCACTTCAAAACACTTCGTTCCTATTATTGTCCTTCAGAAAGTTGATCACAACAGTATTAACCAAATGCTATTTATCAAATGAAGTTTCTCAATTCCAACATACAAAATTAATCTGAACCAGAATTCGTCTATGCATACCATTAATCACGGCATAAATAACAACTCTCAAGAACTTAGTTAATTTAGATAAGAAATTTAATGGTAAAATTCGTCAACTATTTTGGCTGTAAATCCGATTCTTTGCTATCGATTGTTGACCCATAGATTAAGTCCACACTAATAATAGTTACTTTTCTTCGTTTCTATTTCTATTTTCTTAATTTACTCTTAGGATTATCTTAATGTTAAATCTGTCCCAATATAAAGTCATTGACTTGAAGCCACTTAAAGACGAGAGTGCGTTAATTGACGCAAAAGCAAAATCAAGGCATAATTTTAATAACGTAATTAGTCAGCAACGTTTCGAATGCAGAGTCGTTTCCATTGTATAAATAAATAAACGAACATATTACTATAGTCTTTCTATGCACTACGTCATAGCAACATTTTATCCACATTTATATGTATGTACATATATCTTGAGTTCAACGAAGTTGGCCTTAAGATTGTGATTTAACTACTACGTTGTAAGATCTTTCCTATTGTCCCGAGGCAAATACTCCGTTTTAATCGATATATAATCAAAATTCGTATGTGATGCGGGTTTGTTGTTAAAAATATGTTTTAACAATAATAATAATAAAATACGGATGCAAGTCACAATCTTAAAAGAGCACGGATATTATCCGAGCCAAAATTATGGTCAATTTGAAAATCAACAGCCGTCAGACAGCTCTTTGAATTATGGATAAACAGCTCATGTTTGACCGCTGATCGAGACCGATAAAAACAAAACATTGATCGAAAATTCCGCTTCAATAAGATCGTTATCCTAAAAATAGATACATTTTTTTCCTTTTTTTTTTGCATTTTGTTTCGCAGCTACAGCAACGGCAGCTGATTGAGATTCGGTCAGCAGCTTATTAATCTTGCCAAAACCATTTTGGAACGTTCAAAATTAAATAATGATCAGGTGAAGATTCTGGACCGATCATTTTAATATCTTTCATATTCAAATAAAAAAAAAGGTTTAGTCACGTATTGTGTTCTGCTTACGTCATTTATTAACACTGGCTGCCAACATTTTATCATCATACCAATGACCGAAAGATTAGTGCTATTCGGTTTTATAAGATCCTAAAATAAAGAAATAATAATAATAAAAAAAAACTATCTTAATCCAATCGTGGCGCAGACGTAGCGTCTGGTCGACTTGAGATCTGATGGGGATTAGTGCAACACCCGCAGGTCTGGTTTTCCATCGCGATCGTTTGCAAAGTTGCTAAACTACTCTTTACATTTTATTATTTCGCTAGTTAGCAAGAATTGCAGTTTATTTTTATTTTTTATTTCTTTACATGTATTTATCTTGCGAGAGATAGGTTCCTATGTATAGGTAGATCGAAGTTTCGACGATACGAAAAAATATTCCCACAGTTTGAAGATTTATCACGACTTTTAGTTGAGTCTCTTGTCCGTGCATTTTAAAGTATCCCTGCTTACGGGTTTAAAATGCTGCTGATGTAAGTTGCACTAATTTAACGAAATCAGATATGTATCTTTTTTTTTAATACGATTTGTTTTTATTTGTTCAAATAAATTTGGATCAGGCGCAACAGTTTTAATCCCGGTTTTATTTTATTGATCTAATATCCGAGTATTAGTTCGAAGTTTGTTTTGGTTTTCAGAACTTTTTTACTACCTAGTTCTATTATGATAATGGTTTGGATATAACAGAATTATGAGTAGACATTACGCTTGGAGTAAACGAAAAGATCCTGGATAGTGACGTGTGTATGGGAGAGGAAGGAGGATTGCTATGAAAACTTTTCGTGGTAATCTGAAAGCTTGTCATTTGTATGAGAGGTGGTAGAAGGAGTGCTACTGCTGATCAACCTCCTTATCATCATGTTCATATCCATGGCTGAGTGGAAGAAAATTGCTTACACTAAATCTCTTAAATTTTTAAATGCGCAACGTGTTGCTACAGTGGCGTAATTAAGAGCAGCACCAAGCCCCCCTCTCCCTCCCCCACGGACCTAGCCCATCGTTCAGTAACAAAGTCTTGCTGGGACTTAGTCTGAAGTGGGAGTATTCAGGAATCCTTTCATGTCGTATCGGTTGGTATAAAAGATACGGTCTAAATTAGTCGCAAGCTAAAGTTGAGGTTATGTATGGAGCTTTACGACCGACTAAAAAAAAAACTGCCAACAAGTCGGGCGAAACTTTATTATTCTTGGGACAAGTTGCGTATGTGTGGAAAGTCAATATGCAGGTTAGAGTGGTTAGGGAAGACTAAGTGAAAGAGGGTTCTTGGGCAGGGCAATTGTCAATTTAACACTTTGCGGAAACGTTCAAAAGCTGCAGTACATATAATCAATATTTCGTTCGTTTATTTATGCAAGTTTGAGTTCTTATGAGTGGGTGGATGTTAATAGTTTTTAATTGATTGCTTGAATTACGTCCAATATTCTCTGTATAGAATGTCAGTTTCATAGACGAAGTTGCATAGAATTTTCATAGGATTCGGTGTATTTTACATTCACGAAACCAAACATTTGTATCGGAAGGAGTAGAGGAGGTAGGGGAATCGTAAAATTTGTGACGCAATTTTATTTCATTTCTCTTGTAGTGTACTCGTACAAAATTTCAAGTTCGTAGCTTTTAATTTGTTGGTTATTAGTTGATTCAATGAAATAGGTCGAAATGATCCTTTTGTATGGGAGGGGGTAGAAGGGCAAGCGCGATTGCAAAACTTTTAAGGTAATATCATTTCAATTATTTTTATAATTTTTTGTGCAAAATTTGAAATTGGTAGCTTTTAATGGTCGAAAAAATAATTTTGTATGGGAGGGGGTAGAAGAGGTAGGGGAATCGCAAAATTTGTGACGCAATTTTCTTTTTTTTCTCTTTTAAGGTGCTCGTACAAAATTTCAAGTTCGTAGCTTTTAATTTGTTGGTTAGCAGTTGTTTTATTGAAATTGGTCGAAACCATACTTTTGTATGGGAGGGGGTAGAACGGCAACTATGATCACAAAAATTTTGACGCAGTTCTATTTCAACTATTTTTAAATGATTTTGTGCAAAATTTCAAATTGATAACTTTTACTAATAAGGTGATAATTAATTTCTTAAAAATGGTCGACAAACTCATTTTGTATGGGAGGGAGTAGAAGCTTTCAAGGTATTCGACCAGTTAATATTTCATTCTTTTAACGATTTTTTTTAAATGCATTTCGCAAGTTTTCAAGTTTCTACCTTTAAATTTCATTCAAAAATTTTCAGTTTATGTGGTTTTTTCATTGCACATGAAACACCTTGTGCACGGTAGACCAGGGGGTCGGTGCATAACAATTGTGCAATTTTTATTATTTTTTCTGTATGTACAACAAAATAGATGTATCCACATGGAAAATTTAAATTTTGTATCTTTCACCAGCCCTTAAAAAATCACTCAAAATTTTCGACATTTTTGGTTACCACCTTCCTCCCCTTACTCCTCCCGACGTAAAATTTTTACCAAATTTAAAAACTATTTAGTTCTACAATTTGACAAAATTATAGTTTGATATCTGTACTCAATTTTGAATTATAACGGTTTGAAATTTTGGAAAGTGCATCATTTTTGAAATGCCCCCCATTTCCCCCACTACTATTTTGTCCAAATCTTATATTTTTTTCGTATTTCCTTAGAATAGCTTAATATAGATTCCAAGATTCAATTGCATAGCTTAATAAATAGCTGAGATATTGATTTTTATGTGTTTTTCTTTGCACCCCCCCTGACCCTCCCCCTTACAATAATTAGCTTTTACCTAAACTGATTCTAGTGGACCTATATGCGACATTAATGGTCTCAAAATATCAATTTTTTATACTAAGTAATTTCGAAGATATAATCATTTGAAATAAAAATTCGGCCGGGAATTAGTTCTTAGCCCCCCCTTTTCGCACCCCAATGGATAAAAAAATTAAACTATTTTTAAAAGTTGTTCTACAAACCCCTCTATATGTATGTTGAGTTTTAGCTTCCTAGCTGTTACCATGGTTGAGATATTTGAATTCGTATTTTTCGGTTTAAGCGCTCCCCCGCCTCCCCCTGAACCCGTACACCCTCTAAAATGAGTATCCGCCTGAGATCCGCAACTATCTACAATCCCCTTAAAAATGAACTTTCTATCTTGAAGGGTTTGGGAGTTAATGTGCGCTGAGCGTACACGTCGGCGTACGGCGGACGGCGTACCGACAGACGGATTTTTTTTTTTGCATTTTTAGGCTAATTTATTCATGAAACGCTAAAAAACAAAATTTCAGGGTAGCAAATTTTTTTTTTTCCCAAGTCGATCACAATACTTTATTATTAAAATAATAAAGTAAAATAGGGCTAAGCAGTCTTAATATAACACCACTTATATGTTTATAAAAAAAAATGCATGGCGATCCAATGGACAGTACGCGTTTCAAAATGTTAGACAGATACTAACCGAAAGATTCGAAGGCATTATGTGTACGTATAACGATCGCACAACTGAAAAGAAAACGTTATATGCTAACAACAAAGTAAGAGCTCTAAATGTCCAAATTTTGATGTCGATTACTGTGCTTTCTCTATAAATATTCTTTCATCATGTTGCCCTATTTCAGTGGAGCAGACCCCTGGAACTCAGAAAAGGCACACCATGGCGAAAATACCTTTCGAATAGTATTTAAATTGTTTATTTTAAATCATTGGTTTGAGCTGTAGTGCGTCTACAAAAAAAAAACGATTATATTTTTAAATATGCGGATTGTGAAACAGTTAAAAATATATCCTACCCTGATACATCGTTTTTTCCGCATTTCATTACTAAATTAGCTTAAAAATGTAAAAAAAAAGCTATCGGTACACATTACATACGGACTCATATTTCCGAGATCCTTGAAGATGGCAAATTCAATTTTTGGTGGATTGTAAGTGATTTGGTGAATGTGAATGCAAAGATTTTCGGATTCTACACTATTACGGTTTATTATTCGCGACGTTTCGGTCTCTGCTGAGATAGTTTGATAAAGGTCACAGCAGAGACCGAAACTTCACACATAATAAATCGAGCTGTGTAAATCCGGAAGTCTTTCGTTTTATTTCAAAATGCACTGTGAAAACATTTACCAAACCATCGATCCATATGTTGGACAATGCGTCATCTCGTAACAATTTTTTTTAGTTCCACACAACCCAAATTTAATTCCGTGAATACCAAAGTTACACCGAAATAATGGGCAATTATTATTGTAACGCACAACTGAAAATTAAAGTTTTTGATAAGCACTATATCGATGCTTTTACCTTGTGATCTGCGACCAATAAGCTAATAAAGAAAATTATGCTACGAAAGCTTAAAATAATTTACAAAGTTAGCAATATGTTAAAACGTTTAATTTGTTGAGATTTGGAAATATTCTTCTTACCATAAAATAATTCATACTAAAGCACAAAGAGTGATCCAAATGCCAAAACATAGCAAAAGTTATTAAAATAGCAATAAAATGGATAAAAACCTAAACGTATACAATGCATCTGTTTTAATATAAATTAATCTAAAATTTCAGAAATCATCCTACCCTTGAATCAAAGGAAATTAATTGCATTAAACAAATTGCTTATACAGGATGTAGTAAATTTAAGCCCCTTTTATGTGACATGACTTTGTCATTTCGGACTACGAACAAGTTGTTTAACGTTAACTTAGGTCGCGTTAAGCATCTTGAACCATCTTGGCGGATGGGCTATTTTCTGACGCCAAGGACATTGTTAAAAAATAAAAACATTTTTTGTGTTTTTCTAAAGTTTAATGCTTTTGCTGCAAGTTCATTTCGCGTTGAATTTCTTGACTTTCGAAAGTTGAATGGCATCAGAGTTTCCGGTGCCGCCAAAATAGTATGCCCGGCGCGCGTTTCTATGAACGTGACGGAGACGAATCGTATACGAATGCGACATGAAACATGCGTTTAGCGCCCACAAAGTGCAAGTTCATGGATGCACAATGCACGTAACATGCACTCTCGATCTCCCGGTGTCTGCGTGCAATGCGTATTGGCATAATGTTGCATAGTAAGCGGGCTCGAAGATGCATGATGCAGGAGGCCAAATAGAAGGTGACGCGGAACCAATTTGCCAATTAAAAACGCAAATGACTCCTGCAAAAAAAAAAAAAAAATCGCTCACCGCGCGACAAAACTGCCTGCTGCATTTCATTGCTAATAACTTCAAATGATAGAATTAACGTTGACAGCGTTTTGATGACGGGTGTTATTGCGAAATGGACAATTTTAATAAAATTGCCATTTCTTATGTAAATTTGAATTAGAAATGTTCAGTGCTCCGTTCAGAATATTTCTGAGATCCGCTATTATTAAACATTCTTATACTCTAGATGATATCTGACAGTATTATAAGTTTGCTCTAAAGTTTGTAACACCAAAAATACTGCTCGCCCAGAGCTGCCAAGAGTACAGAAATATTTGTTGTCGCTCATAAATCTTGAAATCAGATGTTCGTCCGTTCGTCTGTCTGTCCGTCCGTGTGTTCGCTCTCTAGCTTCAGAACACGTTCAGCCAGAAAGCTCAAATTTTGTAGACGTTATTTTTAGTGAAGAAGTAAGGTCAAGATCGTCAACAGGCCAAATCGCATCACTCTTTCTTCACCGTCCCGTACAAAATGACTCAATTTCGCAATTTGAAAATAAGCGGATTTTCACGTAAAGCATAAAAGCCTGTGGATTTGAAATTTTGAAATTTTTTTATTTATATGATGATTTTGATCTACCGTATAAAAATTGTTGTAATATCTTTACTTCTTCCACCACTGCACTCTTCCATGAAAAACTATTCACCAATTTACTCAGCACATATAAAATTAATTAAAATCCAATATTCTGAAAATATTTATTTAAAATTATTAGTAAGACCGAAAAAAATTAGACGATTAGCTGCACTCCTTCTTCCCCTCCCATACAATATGACACAATTTCACAACTTAACAAAAAGTCGATTTTCTTGAAAAGAATGAATGCTACTGATCTGCAATTTAAAACAAGTTGATTGAATGATGTTTGTAGTTATTTCTGAAAAAGTCATTAAGAACTCCTCACTCCTTCTACCATCACCCATATAAACTACACAATTTCTCTAAGTCTAATATACTAATTTTATCAGTACAGTACAGTTCAAAGCATAAATATTCAATAAAGCATTTTGATAGCAACTCTAGTAAGATATCAAAAAATAGTTCAATGCCGCTCTCCGTACACAATTTCTTAACATCAAAAAAATTTTTCTTTTAATTAGAGTATCGCATGGCTTTACGCCCAGTCGTAGTCCTGTGAAGTTTATACTCTAGATGAAACTAAGACGCTAAGAAAGAGTTGGGAGAAATAAATGAATGATACAGAAGTTCGTACTAACATATCACTCAAAAATCTCAAAACCGTTCGTTCGTCCGGAGCCTCCCTCTATAGAAAGTTTAAATTTTGTAAACTTCGTTTTTGACGAAAAAGTAAGTCACACCTGAAGTCACCTATGCTTATTAAAGTATCGAAGTCTGATAGTAAAGTTAATTTGTTTTGGTACTAAAGTCGTTAAAAGGTGAACCATCTAGTGGAATGTTTTCAAATCGTAGATTATCTTGACACTGATAGCTTTTTCCAGATCGAAATATTGCCAGAAGCTTAGTATCATTACTCCGACGAACAAAATGAATCGGTTTACGCTTGATCAACGTTGGAAAATATTGAAAACTTATTTTCAAAGTGAGTGGTCGAAAGATCATCATTTCTGATTAGGCGCATTTACATCTCAGCGGATATTTAAAGAAGCAAAACCGCCACATCTGGGGCTTAGAAAATCCATACATGATTGTCGAGAAGCCATTGCATCCTCAGAGGGTGACAGATTAGTGTGGGTTGAGGAATGTATCATTGTCCATTTTTTCGAAAATATTGCTGGAAACAACGTTTCGATCAACGAGGAGTGATACAGAGGCATGTTAACTGACTTTTTATGACCAGAAATTGACTACATGGACCTTACCACACAATAACTGACAAACACTTAAAGCTATCGAGTTGAAACTTTTTTCATGTTATTTGTAACAAAAAATGAACTTTCAGTTCGTGAATGAGAAAAACAATCTACTAGACTTTCTAATCCCACCCATTCAAATTTCAAGGAATTTTAAATTTCAAAAATTCTACTACTGTAGTCTTCCACCAAAGTAGTCATCAGGACAAATGTTTACATAAATTTTTAAGGAAAACATCGTTTTTAGTATTAGGTACTAGATTTAGGCTTATCCAAATCTGACTATAATGACGACTATACTATACTTATACGGCCCGGCTTGGCCCGTCTGACCTTATGTGTGGCCAGAATGCGAGGACCCGAAAGTCCATTCGATCGAGCACACATTACCTACCTTTCTTTCCGAAAGTGCTTGGTATTCAAAATTTATCAATATCTGGGTTTGAATATCAAGGCCACCCAATCGTTCCATAAATCTATTTCGGGTCATTCAATAAATTTATGCTTAGGTCGCACGAAAAGTCTTACACTTAATACAACAACAACAACTTACGAAAAACTAGATAAGTTTTTCCGTACATTGTATGCCCTATTGGCATTGAAATGTATTGCAATTCGGCGGCTCGGGTGTTCTGCAAAAGAAGAACACTTGAGCACTTTTGACCTAGCGAAGAAAACAATCATGACGCAATTCATGAATGGCCTCTATAGATATTTGATCTTTAGGAACGATAAGGCGGGTAGTGAGTAATCACTACACTACTATCAAATCTATCAACTTGATAATATTACTTACTGATGCGATTAACGTCAAGAAAATTTGTGCCGGTACGCTAACCTCTTGTACCCCTGACAAAAAATAATCGAATTCAGCACCATGGAATTCTGTCAGAATTTCTTTTATAATAATTGCAATAAATGTCCATTCCTTATACCCTGTCCATACATTTTTTCCACATTGTTACGTATCATCTCTAGTCGCTCGCCGCATGTACACAATCTTCCACTGTTCTTGAAAACAGATAAGTCTACGCATGCGAACGCTACGCTACTCAGCGAATGTTCAAGGTCTCCAACAACAACACACTACTAGTAAAAAGAACACCTGTGACCAAGACCAAAATATGCAGCCACATAAATTCCAAACACAAACAAATACTTATCCGGTCACATACATTCCGATGCCGACATACTTTGGATTACTCATCGACATTCGGAAAGGAAATAGATTCGGCAAGGAAATCAATTCGGCGAGGGGTCAATTCGGCGGGGAGGTGATTCGACATAGAGGACCGTCAAAAACGTGCTTTTATGATAGAAGTTCAGTTGAGATTGAGCAGTCGAAGTTTTTAAAAGCGAAAGAGTGAAGATCGTGAAGTCGACGGAAG
Organism: Chorisops tibialis; assembly: GCA_963669355.1. Classification (NCBI taxonomy): domain Eukaryota; kingdom Metazoa; phylum Arthropoda; class Insecta; order Diptera; family Stratiomyidae; genus Chorisops; species Chorisops tibialis. The sequence goes on from OY770262.1 coordinate 163,599,067, forward strand.
CGGTTGAACTTTGAAAAGCGTATGATTCGAAATTGGAAAAGCGATAACGTAAACAAATAAACTGCCAACAAGTCGGGCGCAACTTTATTTTTTTTGGTACAAGTTGAAGATGCGAGAAAGTCAATATGCAAGTTAAAATGGTTAGGGAAGACTAAGTGGAGCCCCTTTCACAAGTGGAACCCCCTTTCACAGGTTAAACCCCCTTTCACAAGTGGTACCCCCTTCTCAAGTGGAACCTCCTTTAGGGCAGGGATGATGCCAATTAAACTTACTTACTTACGATGGTGCTGCAGTCCAAATCGGACTTTGGCCTCCTGAATACTATGCCTCAATCCATCTCGGTTCAGTGACCGAGTCCTCCAGTTAGAAAATCTTAGCAGTGATTTGCCATCTGCGTCAATCGAATTCTCCCAGCGATTCCGTGGTTTTCCGACCGGTCTTTGTCCGTTGACTTTCCCTTTTAGTGTGCGTTTGGGAATTCTTTCGTCATCCATACGCTCCATATGACCAGCCCATTGTAACTTCTTAAATTTTATGAGGGTTGACACTTCTGGATTGCCGAAGATGGCATACAATTCTCTATTGTATCGCATTCTCCAGATCGAGTCTTCCCTCACAGGTCCGAGGATTCTTCTGAGGACCTTTCTATCAAAGGCGTTAATTAGTTTTTCGGACGCCTGAGTTAAAGTCCACGTTTCGCTGCCATAGCATAGCATATGTCTTATGATGGTTTTATACAGCTTAAGTTTTGTTTTCCTGTGCACGTTCTTGGTTTTGATTATTGGAAGTACCGAATAATAAGTCTTGTTTGCCATCATTATCCTTTTTTTGATTTCGATGGGTTCGCTTCTATCCTTCGCCCCTAGATATATGAAGTTGTCTACGTTTTCTAGGTTATAATCTTCTAATGTAATATTCTGTCTGATTGGCGTCTTTTTCCTAGATTGCGTCATAATTTTTGTTTTTTTTCATTAATACGTAGTCCAACTTCCCTTGCTGTCAAAGTTTACAAATACCTCCTTGGCACTCTCCAGAGATCTTGCAAGGATATCTATATAGCCGGCATATGCTACAAGTTGTGTGGATTTGAAGCATAGTATTCCCTTGATGTCAACGGGAAGTTTCCGAACAACATATTCGAGTGTCAAATTGAACAACATTGGTGCGAGACCGTCACCTTGCTTAAGGCCGTTGTCTGTTTTAAAACTGGAAGTCAGATCGTTTCCTACTCTGACACGTAACAAAGACTCGGTCATTGTCATTCTTGTAAGCCGAACCAGTTTCGGTGGGACTCAAAACTCTAACATGATTTTATACAGTACGCGCCTGTCGATACTGTCGTATGCTTGTTTGAAGTCAACAAATATCTGGTGCACCTGTTTAGCTGAGAATATCTGGTCCGTGGTTGATCGTCCAGCTCTAAGTCCGCCTTGGTATTCACCAATTACTTTGTCAGCATAGGGCTTAATTCTCTTTTCAAGAATTTTCGTCAAGATTTTATAGGACGTACACAACAGAGATATTCCTCGGTAGTTTTCGCAGCAGAGTTTGTCACCTTTTTTATAAATTGGACATATGATGCTCTTGCGCCAATCTTTGGGAAGTGTCCATATGTCCGTGACTAATTTATGTAGGAGATGCGCTATGCAGGTGTTGCCGGTTTTCAGGAGCTCAGCTGGAAATTGATCAGTGCCCGGCGCTTTGTTGTTTGGGTGGTTCCTCAAGGCTGATTTTACCTCTTCAAGTATGGAAAGATTCAAAGCGGATCCTTTATCAGCTGTCACATCAGTTATACCTGCAATTGTGCCTGCTGCTGCTGTTCGTGCGGGTGTTGGGCTCGGATTAAGAAGATGTTCAAAGTATTGCGCCCATCTTAATTTTATATCTTCCGCATTACTATGAATGTTCCCTTCTCCATCTTTGCAGAGGGTCGTCTTCGGTTGGTATCCCCCTTTCATTCTTTTGACAAGGGAATATGAGGCTCTTAGGTTGTGTAATTTAAAGTGTTCGTCCATGTTTTTAATTTCTTCATTATTGTACTTCCGTTTTTTTGTCTGTATATTTTGTTTGCAATTCGTCTAAGATCATTATATTTGTCCCGTTTGGTTCGTGTCGGCCGTTCTGTTAATATTTTGTAAACCTGGTTTTTTCGGTCTAAGGAATATTGGCATTCATTTTTGAACCAGTAATTTCTTTTGCGCGGGGGTTGTTGTCCTACCACCTCCTCTGCGATAGATGTAATACCACCTTTGATATTTTGCCACATTTCTTCTATTGGCATGCTGGCGTTGTTGTTCAGTATTGGCGCGAAGTGCTTCTCTAAGGCTGATACGTACTTCACGACTACTATCTCATCCTTAAGTTTCTCTATCTCGAATTTAGGAACCGGTTGTGTTTTTGGGTGCCCTCGGTTTGCGATTCGACATCGGAACTTGGTGTTTACCGAATAGTGATCTGTGTCGCAATTAGCACCGTGACATGTACGCTCGTCGAGAATGCAGGAGGCCGTCCGTTTCTCTATCAGAACATGGTCTATTTGATTGAATGTTCGTCCGTCGGGTGATGCCCACGTTCTCTTATGAATGTCACGATGCGGGAAGCATGTCGAGGTTACAATACGATTTTTGTTCCTGGCGAAATCAGTCAGTCAGTGCCAATTCAACACTTAGTTGCAAATACGATCAATAGCACCAGTAGATGTAATCAATATTTCATTCGTTTATGCAAGTTTGGGTTCTTAAGAGGGAGGGGGAGGGGTCATATTAAGGCTGGATTAATGTCAATAATTGTTCAATTGATTGCTTCAATTACGTCCAATATTTTCTGCATAGAATGTCAGTTTCAGGGACGAAGTTGCATAGAATTTTCATAAAATTTGGTGTATTTTACATTCACGAAACCAATCATTTGTGTGGGAGGGGGTAGAGGAGATAAAGGAGTTTTGTTTTATTTCTTGTGTAAGGTGCTCGTACAAAATTTCAATTTCGTAGTTTTTAATTTGTTGGTTAGCAGTTGATTTATTGAAATTGGTCGAAATCATAATTTTGTATGGGAGGGGGTAGAAGGGCAAGTGCGATCTTAAAACTTTTGACGCAGTTCCATTTCAACTATTTTCGAAAGTTTTGTGCAAAATTTTAAAGTGATAGCTTTAAGTTTTAGGTGATAATTGATTTTTTAAAAATGGTCGAAAAAATAATTTTGTATGGGGGGGTAGAAGTTTGGAAGGTATGCAAGCAGTTAATATTTCATTCTTTTAGAGTAAATGCATTTTGCAAACTTTGAAGTTTCTACCTTAAAATGTCATTCAAAGATTTTCAGTTTATGTGCTTTTTCATTGCAAATGGAACACATTATGCACGTTAGAAGGGGGGGGGGGTCGATGCATAACAATTGCAGAATTTTTATTATTTTTTCTATATGTATAATAAATAGATGTGTCTACATGGAAAATTTAAATTTTGTATCTCTTACCAGAGCCCTAAGAAATTCACTAAAAATTTTCGATATTTTTGCTTACCACCTCCCTGCCCTTACACCTCCAAACGTAAAATTTTTACCAAAACTCAAAACTATGTATAGTTCTACAATTTGACAAAATTTTAATTTAATATCTGCACTCAGTTTTGAGATATATTGGTTTGAAATTTTAGGAAGTGCAATGCTCCCCATTTGTCCCAACTACTATTTGGTCCAAATATTATATTATTCTCGTATTTTTATACTCTAGATGAAATCTGAGAGTATATTGTGTTTGCCTTACCGTTTGTAACGCTAAGAAATGCTGGCACAGAGCCGCCAAGGGTACAGAAATATTTGTTGTCGCTCAAAAACTTCGATTCCGAGTTGCTGTCCGTCCGTCTGTCCGTCTGTCTGTCCGTCTGTCCGTCTGTCTACAACATAACTCTCGAACGCTTAGAGCTATCGTGCTGAAATTTGTTGTGTGTCATTTTTAGCAAAAAAGTAACTTTAAGTTCGTGAACGGTCCACATCCCCCCACTCCTTATACCCCCTCCCATACAAATGAAATTTCGAAATTTAAGGAAATCGATTTTTCTCCGAAACCTTTCCAGTTATTGACTTAAAAATTGAGTCATAGTATATTGATATAAATATCATTGACCTCAAGAAATACTGATATGATCCCCTTACTCCTTCTGCCACCTCCCATACATATGCACAATTTTCAAAAATCCATTTATTCGGTTTGCATTGCAACTAGCAAAGCTAAATAAACCAATTTTTGTCATAATTAATTTTATTATAATTGCAACTAATTTTCGAAAAACTATCAACTTTACCTCACTCCTTCTACCCCCTCCCATACAAATTTTACGAAATTTCGGAATTTCAATTAAATTAGTTTTCTCCAAAACCGTCTAAGATATCAACTTTAAAATTTGAGAAAAGTATTCTATTACAAATATAATTGATGTCAAAAAATTTGGTTTTGATTCGGATATTCCTTCTACCCCCTCCCATACAAATGCAGAATTTTGGTAAATGCATTTAACCGATTTTCATAGAAACTAGAAGAAGTAGAAACTTAAAATTTTGCCACAATCTGTCCCTTACTAATTGTAATAAATGCAAAAAAAATCGCCTTCACCTCACTCCTTCTACCACCTCCCATACAAATTTTTGTATTGAAAGGTCAAGAAATATGAGAGCTATCGACTTTAAAATTGTAACAAAGCAATGTGATTAGGAAGTTGCTAAGCAGATTCAAAATCATCCAAAATCTTCTTTCTCTGCCACCTCCCATACAAATATCATAAATTCAGACAAAAATTGTTCAGTTTCTTCGAAAATTACGAAAGCAAAAAACTTTAAATTCAGCATGAAATATTTTATATACTACGTTCAATGTTACATACAAAAATTACAAACCTCCCCCTCTGCTTTTACCACCTCCCAAGCAAAAGGTAAGTAAGTATGTCATCTAGAGTAATATATGATTGGGCTTTACGCCCAATCATAATTCTGTTATGTTTCTAGTAAAACTTAATATAAGTACCAAGTTTCAATTGCATAGCTCAACAAATAGCCGAGATATTGATTTTTATGTGTTTTTCTTTGCACCACCCGCCCTCCCCCTGACCTTCCCCCTTACAATAATTAGCCACTATGTAATCTGTTTCTAGTGGATCTAAATGATGGTCTAAAAATATAAATTTTTTATGCTATGTAATTTCGAAGATATAATGATTTGAAAAAAAATTCGGCCGGCAATTGGTTCTTAGCCCCCCCTTTTTGCACCCCAATGAATAAAAAAATTAAATTAATTTAAAAAGTGTCTCACAAACCCTTTTATATGTATATCGATTTTTGTTTGAGATATGTGAATTCTTAGTTTCGGTCTAAGTGCTCCCGGTTCCACCTGAACCCTTACACCCCCCAAAATGGGTGTCCGCCTGAGATCCGCAATTATCTACAATCCCTCCAAAAATGAACTTTCTATTTTGAAGGGTTTGGGAGTTAATGTGCGCTGAGCGTGCAAACCGGCGTACGGCGTACAGACAGACGGATTTTTAGGCTATTTTAATCATGAAACGCCAAAAAACAAAATTTCAGGGTAGGATTTTTTTTTTTTATATAATTTTTTTTTTTGTTAAGTCGATCACAATATTTTTATATTAAAATAATAAAGTAAAAGTGTCTGTGAAAGTAATTAAGGCGATAAATAAATTTTTGTAGTGATTTTTAAATTAAAGGAAGTTGCTTTCATTTTTACTTGGAATCCAGCGACCCAGTGGCGTAAATTGTACCTCAATGACCCTACATTGCGGGGAGACGCTAAGATTCAATAGCGCCAAGTGGTGATGTCTAAAGGACATCGAACTTTTCTAGCCAGAGCAGAAAGGATTTTTGCGATTCTTTTGAAGGATTAATTTTGCTCATTTACTTGTTCAACATATTTCGAATTGGAGTGATTTTCGTTTAGTTGTCGGCATCTCCCTTCGTTGATTTTTTGGTAATTTATTCCGAATTTTATAAATTTCAAGCATTAAATACAGCACACAGCTAATACTAACTGCTTCAACATTCACTCTGGTAAGTGGAAGACCTGTCTAAAATCTTTTCCAATCTTTGGGTCATGGAACCCGATTGATTACGGAATTTAATTCGATTGTCTTAATCTCGCATGAAAGAGCAAGCCGATAAAGTGGATACCACATGTAGCATAATGCAGTTCCTTCTGTTGCTCTACCCCCGGTGTGGATGCCAACCATATCCACTATGTGTTCCCCGAAGGGACTTCAACCATAGCTTTGATGATCCGTCCACACCAGATCGTATCAATCAATCCATCTGTTAAATCTGTACATTTATCAAATCGTGAATATCCTCCATTAAATCCATAACTCATCCGTCAAATCCACAACGCATCGTTTACGTCCGATTTCGATACCTTTGGATCTTCGGTATTTTGGTTTTTCCGCCTGAATCTTCTGGAAACCCTCCATGCGTTAATTTCGCATACAATCTTGGATCAGACCCATTAACATCCAATTTCGCTTCCTTCAGCTTGCTACTACCTAATATTTCGCTCACTTCAGTTCGCTGCTTTCTGACGAGAACCATACTCACATGCATCTTCATTTGTCTACGTATCCTGCATAGGGATGGCAAAAACTGCTCTTTTCAATCGCGACTGCTCTTTTCCAATATCTGTGAAAAAGAACAGCTCTTCTATTAGTAGTGATTTTTTGACCTCTATTCTACATGGTACTGGGGAAGAATGGCAAAAACTGCTGTTGTAGTGATGTCTTCGATTAGGTTCCACTTATCAGGCATATAAATGTCGGTCACAGCTAGGGTATAGCCTAGTTTGTAGTGTGTTGGTCTTGTAATGCGAAGGTCGTGAGTTCAAATCCCGGCCGGCGCAACATATAATTCCGGCACATTGCCTGCTTGGGTATTCCTTGGTCACCTCAATCTACGAAAATGAAAAATTCGTAGAAAGAGGGTTGTGCGAAGGGCTAACAACCCTTCCACAATAAGTAATGAAAAATGTTAAGGAACCTGAATATCAGGAGGCCAAGGCCCGATTTGGGCTGTAGCGCCATTGAAGAGAAGAAGAAATGTCGGTCACTGGTTTTGCACCCACCATCGATCCCTACTTTATTTTCCCTTTTGCTATTAATATAGTATCTTCAGTTGTACCTTGCTTTCGCAGATTTACAGTCCTGTTCATCAACATACATTCACTCTAACTCTACCCTCCTTATTGAAATAAAAACACCAGATCTTTTCAAGTAAATACTGCATTTTTTTCAAATTTCACCCTATAGATACAAGAATCCGTGAAGGAAAAAAGCTTAAACCCAACAGAAAATAAAGCGCTTCAAAATCAATGAAATTCTGTTGTAGTTGAATTTATTGCTCTATTTTGCATTATCCTAACCGTCTTCTTCATCTGATCATATTTTTCATAGACGTCGTTTTAAAATTGCGCCATTTGTTTTTCTTCAACTAATTACGAGCATCTTGATTTTACATTTCTAAGCACGAATAAGATTTTGAATTTAGCAATACTGAAGCATTTTTCCTCGCTTTCAGAATCTTATAAGTCTCCCCGCTGAATAGTATGTACAGACAATACAACACTTTATCAAAGTATATGCGGACGGGTCTTAAATAGTAAATATTTTTCCCGCACGTTTCTTTCTTTAACTATCCCAGCGGAAAAAAGCTCTTGTTAAGTATTTTAAATTCGTATAGTTTGTCGCGAGGAAGTGCTTCGAACGTAGAAAAATTTTACATTTTTTAACATCCGAAGTAAGGCTGAAGTAAGCTCTCCGCTTCAGTTTTAATAAAAGCGACTTTAAAGCGTATTTCTGAAGCCATTTTATAGCGTATTTCTTGTATTGAGCAAAAAATAATTTAAAGCTAAGGACGAAACAAGTGTCGAGAAGAAGATTTGAACTTGGGGTCCGTTAATCACTGAGCCATCTTCACCCAAAGTATTCCCTAACATCTTTAGAAGCGATCTTAAAGCACGTGTCCTGCTGTTTGTAAAAGAGAGAATCAGATCAGCATTTACAGATCAATTAGAGACTGCTGGTTGCTAATAGTTTATTGTTAGACCAATGAAGTAAAATTAAACAAACGCATGTATGACTCCAGCGGTTTTAAATATGTTAGGAATAAAAAAATTAAAATTTTGGATTTATGTTTGTATTTTATAATTTAGTGTGTTTAGTGTTTTTGAATTGGGGGAGTTAGAGTAGGGAGCTGGTGTGCCGAATTCTCAAAAAAATTTAAAAATTTTTTGGGGCGCCGGTAAAATAATAACTTAGACCAAAACTGTGTCAGTTTGATGCCCTCGACACACGACACGAGTTAACACATTTTAAATCACAATTTCAACAGAAGGCTGAGTTGTGTATGGAATTGTGAAATCAGTAATATCAAAATTATAGTTAAAGTATTCCCCGCAGGGGGTAGTTGTAAGATGAGGTTTTACCAATTCCTGCAACTACCTTCGGAGACTCGCGACTCCACGGACTTAAGCTAACCATCATCCTGTGGGATAGGGGCAGTAGAATTCACCCACAACCAGTCCTGCTTGCCCTAAAAATGGCAAATGGACACTCAGTGTATTATGGACTTATCAGCCGTGATCTTAAATCCTAACTGATACGACAAACTGATACAGCACCTTGCATACGTACTAATTCTACGGTAACGACTTTTGGCATTCGAAAATGGACTATGATTGGCTTCTGGAATAGAGCAATAGAGCAATAGAGCACTATAACATCCAAATCTTGGGCTTGAGCGAGGTCAGGTGGACAGGATCAGGAAAAGAACCCCGCGGGGAAGCACTATACTGAACGTTTGCCCTGAGAGTGAAGCCAAAAAGGCGTGGCGTTCGTCCTTATACCGAGAGCGAGAAACAGTCTCATCAGCTGGGAACCAATCATGGATAGGATTATCGTCGTCAGTCTCAGGACCAGTGTCAGATATGTCACAATTGTACAGTGCTACGCACCAACTAATACCGCAACATCTGCTGACAAAGAGGAGTTGTACAGTCAGTTGAGTGCCACCTTCGAACGTGTTACAAGAGGTGATATTATTATCATCCCAGGAGATATGAACGCCCAGGTTGGCTCTGACAGCACTGGACTAGAATACGTCATGGGGAGGCATGGTGACTCTTGGTTCGACGCGCCACGACCTTGCATTAAAAGACCCGAAAACGTCGAATTATTTATAGAGTTTTGTAGTACTCGGCAAATGGTCATCGGGGGAACCCTTTTTCCACACAAAAGCCATCATAAAACATCTTGGGTTTCCTTTGGGTTTTCTTTAAATTTCGTAAAAATTTTTTGGGAGAAGTTATAAAACATAAAACAACACAGCTCGAAGTGTTCTTTATTAGGTTCGAGGTTTTTGATTTTTTTACCCTTGGCGAATATGTGTGAGTAGTTCTTAGCGTTACAAATGTTAGAGCAAACACAATATAATATTCCATGTATGTACAGTATAAATAGTATTAATTTTAAATTACCACGAAATGGGCCAAACATAGTTAATAATTAGAATTACAAATTTCCACTAAACTTTTGTTTGCTTTATTATTATTCCGAATACAGTATTTCCCTAGTCACTATGGAGTGGCCGTTATCACTTTTACATGCAACATTCCCACATGCCGTAAGAATTATGCTGCGCAACAGTATACTAAGTATCTAATTATCTATAGCCAGCTTCTCTGAGTCCAATACGCATTCGTATATTGAAGGTGACCTAAACAAATTCAATTGAGTGTAAATGTTTTATGTTGGTGATTTTAAAGGAAATTAAGTTCCCGGCGCCGACGCTCTATGCTGTGTTTTACTGAAAAATGAAAAATATTAAAATAAAACGACTTTTAATTAACATAAACAAAATAATGTGAGAATATTCTCATGTGTGGAATATCCAACAGGTTTTTTTTTCTCTCGTTTATCACAAACAACATGGGGTGTGAGCAGGCGGGCGGTAGAACAACTTTAAAACTTAGAAGGTTCGTCTTAAATATTCCAATTAGGATCAATTTGCTTGCAGTTGGCATAAGTCATTAACAATTACCATAGATAAATGACCTGTGCAGTCCAGCGACCGCGTAAGAAACTCTCATATGACGCTATTACTTTACTTCTTATCCGCGTATAGTGGTTGGTGAAATTAAAATAACGGAGCTCCGGTCTAAAGTACACCGGACTGTGTGGTGTGGAACTTAAGGAACGTTCTGGAGCCTCTTCCTACGCACTTAGGCGATCACATTAAGATATTTTCCATACACGCGGCCATATGTCGGGGCGAGCAAAGTCGTCCGGAATGGACCTGAAGCACGCATGCAATTTACATAACAATCACCGAGAAAAGTCAACATTGTTAATAATTTCATGGCTCACCTGGATGGACACCGCCGTCGACCACACCGTCGAGGTGTTCTTCCTATCGTTATTTCGGGCCTTTTCGGGTGCGAGAGACAATGAATTAAAAATATATTTAGAGCTACTATACACTAGGTTGCCACCTCAGTCCGCGCCCTCATCCTCACACAGGTGGAATGAAAATTCCCGAAAAAAAAATATGGGAGTCGTGTGTGAATCTAATTTTGGGCTGCACTGGGATTCAATGACCATGGTAAATATTTGAGAGCATAATTGCATGAAATTGCTTCATACTATGCAGGTGGAAAGGTGCTTACGATGATTTATGCAGCTTGGTCGGATCTATTTACTTATACCTACCTGTTCGGCCCTTCTGACTTCTATCGACCGTGTTATAGGATGTAGAGGACCCCCTGTTGTCCGTCATCGGATGCCCATGGCCCATGGAGGCCGCTTAACTACTTAATTACTACGCACATAGCTGTGTTTGTGTTTTCGGTAATGGCGATACCTTGCCATAACACGGTCCAGCGAAGATTGCAATTATTTTGATACTACCGAGTCAACATTTCCATTTCGAAGAGAGCGAGAACGAGCCAACCCACCAAAACCCATGATCAAAGTTATAATACCGAATTGAATAGGACAATACCCGCATAGATGTACATATGTACCGACGTATGTATGCATCTGTAATTATCGCTTATTATAATTCTCCTACTCGGACCTAATTACATTTTCCCATTATGGCTTTATGTAAATTCGATGTAATTTTGAGTTATTTAGGATTGTAATTAAGATTTGTGGTGCGTTATTAGAAATGGCCATAATGAAGATATTGTTTAAATTTATTTATTCAATAATAATGATTTGAGATTGTAGAACAAAACAGAGAAATGAGTGTGTGAAAAAAAATATGGAACTGCTCGATAATTTGATTTAGTCCGTGAAGTGGGGCGATTTTGATGCCATTGCCAATTGAGAAACTGAATAAAATTCAGTACAATAGTGAATAATGGTTATTATTTCATCATTCTTCTCTTATGTAGATGAGCTCAATTTTTGGCAAACTATCTCCATAACGAACTCTGTGAATTCGATCAGAAGTTGTAATACAATTGTACAGTAATACTAATGAAATAATATTAATTCAATATTTACCATCCCAACTTTTTTCAAAGCGATAGAGACGGAACTGCCTGTGAAGAGTAGTGATGTGAAATAAGTAACTATTCGTTACACGAGTATTCGTTACTGACCGAAATCCGAAGTAACGAGTACCGATGCAGATTTATACTCGTTACTTAAGTAACGGAATGAACTACCGAAAAAGTAATTGAACTGTTAAAATGTTACGTTACTGTTTCGTTACTCGAGTATTCGTTCCACATACAAAAAAAGTACCGAAAGTTTTTCGTTACATCACAGGAGGGAAACCTATCCAAAAAAAGAACGAAAAGGAATGCTCTTACTCTACCTTACAGTAAAGTCTACTGAGAAAATGTTGTATTTTTTTCGTTTCGCGTCTTTTAACACCAAGAATGTCGTCGAGTAGAGTTGTGGCGCTCGGCTCGAGCGGCAGGGCAGTCAGTCGTTACTAGTGTTAGGGTTGTAGGATCATTGTTACCAGATTGTATTTTAATATTCGGGGTGATAAATCAGTTATCAATTTAAAGGAGTTTTGTTGAAGAAAATTACGATTTAATAAAAGTTATTTCCTTCATATTGTCGTTTTATAAACATTAGTGTTCAAAGGTATTTTCTACTTAGAAGAGAATTAATAAATTGGATTTCGCTTTATTGTGTTGATACACGTACTAGGCCAACGAAATCAAGAGCGATTCACAAGCTATTTCTTGTTGCATATAGTTACTGCATGGGAACCAGAGGCGATTTCTTCTATTTTTTTGTTTTTTTACAGAACGACCTGTAGCAACTGAAAAACTCGTGCTTAAAAAAATTGCACTGCCTGGAGCAGAAATCAAACCCATGACCTGTTGACATCACTTGTGAAGAGTTTTCTTGAACTGCTGAATATTTTATTCTTTCGTGAAGGAGGAGCAGCGAGTTCCATATTCGAATAATCCGGCTTAGATACGAAATACGAAATACGAAATTTGACTGATAGGATTAAGAGAATATTTATGAGCACGTGAATCAGATCCAATTTCATTTAAAGTATCGAAATCATAATTCCGTTGTCTTTTATACTAATTTATTCATGATACGTAGGAGGTCGATGGTTACGATCATCTATTAGACCCCTGTGGCATGCGGGCAGTAGAGTACACCCAAAGTCAGTCCTGCTTGCTCTAAAAATAGCAATCAGGAACTTACTGAATCAGGGTGTAGGGTGTAGCCTAGTGGGTAGCGTGTTGGTCTACAATGCGAAGGTCGTGAGTTACCTTGATCACCTCAATCTACGGAAATGAAAAATTTGTAGATGGAGGGTTGTACAAAGGTCTAACAACCCTTTCACAATAAATAATGACAAATGTTAAGGAACCTGAAAGTCAGGAGGCCAAGGGCCGATTTTGTCTGTAGTGCTATTGTAGAAGATCCCAACTCTTTTCAAGAAAATTTTTCGTTGCGAACGGCCAGGCCTTAAATTTAAGGCGATAGCAGTATGTGAATCATGTTAAAGAAAACTTTCGGAATTACCTAGTTAGCTAACTAATAAATTTATATAATTTGCACTGGAGATGGTATGTATAGTGAAATTTGGAAGACATAATAATTTTCAAATGTAAATATAATTGGATTTGATATTAGCTGTGACTTTGTTAGAAGAGGTTGGTGAAACAGTAAAAGTTTTCAAGCCGATAGCTTCAATATATTCAAAGCAAAAAATGTTTCAATAAATTTTATAAATATCGAAAATTCACATGGGCGCTGGTAAAGGAAGTGGCGTAAAATCGAATTAAAATATGTGCCATCAGGTCGGGTGCAACTTTATTAGGCTTGGAACAAGTCTGAGATAAATTTGCCACGCAATATATGTTTTGATTGATTATTATTATTGTGACACCGCAACTAAAGGGCAAAATTGCGTGGCGGTCGTTTTTATTGCAAGAGCAAAACGCGATCTCCTCAGCTAAGAAACACTTTTGCATAGAATTATCGTCGTCTCAGGACCAACGTCAGAAACGTCATAATTCCGAACTCTCACGCAATAACTAATGCCGCATCACCTAATGAAAAAGAGGAGTTTTTTGCCCCACTGAGTATCACCTTCGAGCGTGCTCCCAGAGGTGATATTATTATCATCTCACGAGATATGAAGGTTGGCTCTCATAAAACAGAACTAGAACACGTCATAGGTAAACATGGTAACCCTTGAGTCGATGCACCACGTCTTGGATGAAGAGACAAAAACGGCGAATTACATGTGGAGATTCGTAATACTCACCAAATGGTCATCGGATGGACCTTTTTGCCGCACATAATAACCGCACATCATAACAAATTTTAGGTTTCTCCTGATGGTGCTACTCAGAACCAAATCGACCTATAAGTCGCCGATGGAGAAGATGTCTTCTCGTTTTGAAAGGAAAGATTGCCCGATTTTACACTGTTACGCTTTATTATTCGTGACGTTTCGGTCTCTTTATCAAACTCAGTTTTACAAAGGTCTCAGCAGAGCAAACTCATTATGATAAAGATCTCAGCAGAGACCGAAACGTCACGAATAATAAATCGTAACAGTGTAGAAGTTTGCTTCTATGACATTCGTAGACCTGTGGTGCTCCCACACATTTATAAATTCACTTGTTGAGAAAAATCCCTTTGATTTTTATTAACGAGAAATTTTCGAATTAGTAACTTTTGTTTTCGAAAATTAAAAAATTTTATAGATATGAAATCAGTCGAAAATAAAAAATAGATGAAAAATAAATTGATTGTTAGTTAGACATTAAAAATAAAACGTTGCTATTAATTTTAAATATTCTTAAATAAAATATACAAAAAGAAAAATAAGTAATTATTAATAATAAATGTGTAACAACAATATATATTGCAGTGTTCAATTAAAATATCAAATATTGTGTTGTTTAATTAATTATATGTGATAAATAAAAATAATAAATTATCATAATAAAACATTTGCTGAATTAAAAGTTTATAATAAAAATATTAACACATCCAGCAAATAATTGGTGACCCCGACAGGCGACACGCCTGATAAATATAAAGAGCATAAGTTTATTCGATTGCACATAAACATTGGATCGATAGTCGAAATATACAGATTCGCATCAACATCGTCGTGTTTCACCATAACAAGAAAATAGAGAAGCCCAGGCATAATTATCTAAAACATCGGCCGAGATCCAAATTTTTTGAAGGAACTTTTTGATGCTCTGTAATTAAGAAGAATCATAAACAGCAACAACGGCAACAGCAACAGTGGCAATAGTAACATTAACAGCAGCAGCAACAGCAATAGCAACAACAACAACGGCAACTGCAACAGCGGCAACAGCAGTAGCAATAGCGACAACAGCAATAGCAGCATCAGCAACAGCGGCATCAGCAACAGCAATAGCGACAACAGCAATAACAGCATCAGCAACAGCGGCATCAGCAACAGCAATAGCGGCAACAGCAAAGCAGCAAGAATAATAAATATATAATTATAAAGAATTAACTGGAATTAAACGAATCCATAGTGAAATACAAGGAACCGATACAAGAGTCAACTCAAAAATAATAGAATACAAGATTATTGCAGATACGTAGTATTTATTATAAGTTATTAAGTTATTTTAGATATTTTTCTTATTAATACTCAAATTGTTCTGTCTCATCAATTCGATTTTTCGAAAGTTTTCATTCTTCGTCAAAATTTTCAAATATTTTTTCATTTCAATATGGAAAATAATAATGGAATTGCGCCACATACTCCACCTTTTCCTGATTTGTACACACCAAATCCATTTCAAGGATTAGGTGATTTTCATATGTCATCTGTTGCTGTACAAAAAATATCTTTTTGGAAAAGAAATCCAGTGGCATGGTTCAATGCCTTGGAAATTCAGTTCAGGTCAGCAGGCATATCGTCCGAAACTACGAAATTTACTCACACGATAAGCATGTTGACCCAGGATGAATGTGATAAGGTTTTAGATATCATCGCAAATACTTCTTCAGAAACACCTTATTCCGATTTAAAGGCAACGATCATCGCTAGATTTGGTGAATCTGAAGATCGTAAACTTCATAAAATATTAAATGGCCTTGATATTGGTGATGATAAACCATCTACTTTATTAGCTAAAATGAAATCACTAGCTGGAAATTCAGTTGGTGATTCTCTTTTTAAGAAACTTTGGTTGACTAAACTTCCTCAAAGTGTACAATCAATTTTAGACGTTGCAAATGTGCCATTGAATGAATTAAATATTCTGGCAGATCGTGTTTTTGAAAGTTCTCTTGGTTTCTCTTTCAATGTTTCAGGCGTATCACATTCTAATGACAACAATAGAGGAACTGATCGTTTAGCATTCGAGAACACAATCCTTCATCAAATGTCATTATTGACTAAACAAATTGAAACTTTGTTTGAAAGGCAAAACCATTTTGCCAGACAAAGTCGTTCATATTTTAGGAATCGTTCGCGATCACGAAGTAAATCTCGTGATAATACCGATTTATGTTATTATCATCAAAAGTTTGGTGTTAAAGCGACTAAATGTCGACAACCATGTTCCTTTAAGTTAACAAAAAACTAAGTAAATTGTCGGTAATGACGACAACCGACAATTTAACTACTTCAAGTCGTCTATTTATTTTTGACAAATTATCGAATTTTAGTTTTCTCATCGATACCGGTGCTGACATTTCAGCCCTTCCGGTGACAGCGTTTGCTGATTTAACTTGTGACAACTCATTAGTATTAACAGCGGCTAATTCAACCAACATGAAAACTTATGGGTTCAAAGAAATCGAAATTTCCCTTCAGTTACGAAGAGTTTTTAGATGGAAATTCATTGTAGCTGACGTAGAAAAACCTATCCTTGGTGGGGACTTTCTTAAATTCCATGGTTTAATTGTAGATATTCGTCAAAAATGTCTCATTGACCCACTTTCGCGAATTATCTCTACAACCGGCACTTTAGTCAAGGGACCATCTTCTTCCCTAGCTGTTTTATCGACCTCAATTTTAAATACTAAAGTTGAGCAAATTTTATCAAAATATGAAAACGTTCGTCGATCTTTAAACTACAGTAACTTAAAATTGAGCACAGTACAACATTTTATCGTTACTGAAGATCGCCCCGTTTTTGCTAGACCACGTCGTCTAGATCCAATTAAGTTAAAAATTGCTCGAGCCGAGTTTTATCGAATGATTGAACGCGGTATTTGCAGACCTTCTGATAGCCCATGGGCATCACCTCTGCATATGGTTAAGAAAAGTGATGGTACTTGGAGACCTTGTGGAGATTATCGAGCTCTTAATGCGATAACCACACCTGATACCTATCCAATCCCTCACATTCAAGACTTTAGCCAACAATTAGAAGGATGTAAAGTTTTTTCAACTATTGATCTTGAAAAAGCGTATCACCAGATACCCATCCGAGACGAAGACATCCCAAAAACAGCGATTACAACACCTTTTGGGTTATACGAATTTATGAGAATGACTTTTGGATTGCGTAATGCAGCGCAAACTTTCCAACGCTTTATCTTTTCCATTTTGAAGGATTTTGATTTCTGTTTCGTCTATATTGACGACATCCTAATCGCTTCAAAGTCAGAAAGTGAACATCTAAAACATTTAGATATGTTATTCGAGCGACTAAACTCACATAACTTGATAATTAATCAAAATAAATGCTCATTCCTTAAATCATCGGTTGATTTCCTTGGTCATACGATTGACGAATTTGGATTCAAACCAATCGCTTCTTGAGTTGAAGCTATTTTAAATTATCCTCGACCAACTACAGTTAAAGATATTAGGCGTTTCCTTGGGATGCTCAACTTTTATCGACGTTTCATTCCACACGCTGCTGAAGCACAATCCACATTGGACAGCTTCACTAATGGCAGTAAAAAGAAAAATGACAAGACAGAACTTCAGTGGTCGAAAACTTCTATCGAAGCCTTCAACAGTTGCAAAGAACAACTGGCTCATGCCACTACACTAGTTTTTCCATCGTCATTTTCAACATTATCTTTAGCAGTAGATGCATCGGACACTGCTATAGGAGCTGTACTTCAACAGCGACATTCTGAAGACTGGAAACCTTTAGCCTTTTTCTCTAAAAAACTATCCTCCGCTCAAAGGAAATATAGTGTTTACGACAGAGAGTTATTAGCGGCCTATGTATCAATAAAACATTTTAAATACATGCTTGAAGGCAGAAACTTTATCTTGTTTACTGACCATAAGCCGTTAATTTTCGCGTTAAAACAAAATCCGGAAAAAGCTTCACCTCGACAACTAAGACATCTTGATTTTATCAGCCAATTTACATCGGATATTCGACATGTTTCTGGAAAAGACAACATAGTTGCTGATACGTTATCAAGAATCGAGATACTTAATCTTCCTACAACCATAGATTATGCAGAAATTGCTAATGCTCAAGCAACAGATTTTGAATTAACCAAAGCCAAAACTATACCCAGCCTTAACTTCATTCCTGTTTCAATTGAAAACACAACTAATCCCCTTTGGTGCGACTCATCTAGACAACAATTAAGGCCGTATATTCCTACAAATTTACGCTTCAATGTCTTTCGTAAAGTTCACGATTTGTCTCATCCAGGAATTAAGGCTACTGTAAAACTAATGAGGAGTAAATTTATTTGGCCCTCAATCAATAAAGACAGCCGTAACTGGACTAGAGAATGCATTGCTTGTCAAAAAGCTAAAGTTTCACGACATGTCAAAAGTCCGCTTGGCCACTTTGAACCAATTTCAGAAAAATTCAATACTATTCATATCGATCTGGTTGATCCTCTTCCAATTTCAAACGGCTATAGATACTGTCTAACAGTCATTGATCGCTTCACTAGATGGCCAGAAGCATATCCAATTCATGATATTCATGCAAGAACAGTCGCTAATACTATTTTCAAAGAGTACATACCACGTTATGGAGCTCCAGTTTCAATCATTACAGATCAAGGCGCTCAATTCGAGTAACGATTGTTTACTGAATTAGGAAAAATGATTGGTTTCAAACGTTGTAGAACGACAGCTTACAACCCAAAAGCTAATGGAATGCTTGAGAGATGGCGTAGGGTTTTTAAGGAAGCAATATTATGCAAACCAAATGACAGTTGGTCGGACAGACTTCCTTTAATCCTTCTTGGTTTGCGTACGATAGTTCGCGATGATGCTAACGCGACTCCAGCCGAATTACTTTATGGTCAAAATATCAGACTTCCTTATGATTTTGTTAATCAAACCGTTCAAAATCAAAATGCATCCGCAAGCGAATTTGTCGAAATTCTTCGAGATCGCATTAATAACATCAAGCCTCAGCCTCCTTCAAGACATAATCATGAAACCCCTTTCATTTTTAAAGACCTCCAAACTTGCAGCCATGTTTTTATTAGAACCAATACAGTTCGAACTGGTTTACAAACTCCTTATGAAGGACCCTTTGAAGTTCTTCAAAGACACAAAAAATATTTTGTAGTCAAAGTAAAAGAGAAACCAACAACAGTGTCAATTGATAGGCTTAAACCATGTTACAAAAGCTCTTCTGAACAAATCAATCTAGCGATGATTCACAAGAAAATAACTTTCGGTAAATCGGAAATTCTAACATTTCGCTCCACGGACAAAACTTGTTTAATTAATAGATGTACCAAGAAGGTTCATAACCTTCTCTAGGAGGGGGGTATGTGGTGCTCCAACACATTTATAAATTCACTTGTTGAGAAAAATCACTTTGATTTTTATTAACGAGAAATTTTAGAATTATTAACTTTTGTTTTCGAAAATTAAAAAATTTTATAGATATGAAATCAGTCGAAAATAAAAAATAGATGAAAAATAAATTGATTGTTAGTTAGACATTAAAAATAAAACGTTGCTATTAATTTTAAATATTCTTAAATAAAATATACAAAAAGAAAAATAAGAAATTATTAATAATAAATGTGTAACAACAATATATATTACAGTGTTCAATTAAAATATCAAATATTGTGTTGTTTAATTAATTATATGTGATAAATAAAAATAATAAATTATCATAATAAAATATTTGCTGAATTAAAAGTTTATAATAAAAATATTAACACATCCAGCAAAGACCCATATCTCCGAAACCCTTATAGAGAATTAATTTTTGGGTGTAGATTGGGTAGAGAGCTTTCATTACTTAAGTTTGGGGAATATGGAGTGAAAGGAGGCGGCGGTAGGAGTGTCGAAAACTGCGATTGCTATTACCTCCACTACGATTATAGGTAAAATTGTGGAACTTGACGATCGGGTACATTGATGTATTGGGAAAAAAAGTGATAATAATTTAATTTTCTTATCTAGTGAGGTACAACAAGGGGGGGCTAAGAATTAATTGTCGGCCGAATTTTCTTTGTTTTTTCAAATGTACAATGACTCGCAAAACTGTTCATAAAAATGAAAAATTCCACGTTTTTTATGTAAAAGCAAAACAAATGTGTTTTCTAAGACACTGTACTCTCACAGATTTTTGGAAATCGTGTAACGCGATATTTCATAGGAATTTTGTGCAAATAGTGTTGCAAAGAGTACAGTTATTTACAGTTGTTTGGTTGCAGTGCTGTGAACAGTTTTGCGTGCTTAACGAAATATTTCAAATAAAGAGAGAAAAGAAATTTGTTGGTTGATATTTCGGTGAGTTAGTAAATTATTACGTTATAACAAAAGGAAATAATTTAAATTAATCTAATAGAAACGAAAGTTAACCACTTCCAATGTTACAGTTTTCCAATGATACTTACTGTTCGAAGATGCCTTAAATCAAATTTTAAAGCAAGAGCAAAGGTAAAAAAAACACTTTTAACCGACCACCATAAAAAGGCGGAGCTTCAATTTGCCAGGAAATACAAAGACTGGACGCCAGAACAATGGAAGTTGGTTACATGCTCTAACGGGTCAAAAATAAATAGGTTATGTTCAGATGGGCGGCATTGGACGTGGGTGAATAAGTCCGTTGGCTTACAAAAACGTAATATTCAAAAAACCCTCAAATTTGGAGGTGGCTCATTAATGGTTTGGGGATGTTTCAAAGGTAACTAAGTTGGGATTTTAAGACGTATAAACGGTATTATGCGAGCAACTGAATATATTAATATATTAGAGGACTCATATCTACCAAGTCTTGATAGATTCGGCTGCGAACCTGGAGATAGCTTATTTATGCAAGACAACGATCCGAAACATACTGCTCGCATAACAGCCAAATGGCTGCAAGATCATAATATTGAGACTTTTAAATGGTCCCCAACTCCGCCATAGACGGTCCCAAGCCCAGTTTGAGAAAGGAGGAGGGAACATGGAGTTAACCTGAATGGCCAGTAGCCTCAGTGCGTCTCAGGAAGTAGGCAAAAAGGATGACATAGTTGGACTTGCAGCATAGCTGTGAGAACTCCAGCATGTCATATTTAGCTCAAAACTAACACCCTTTTTCCACTAGGGTGTAATAAATAAGTAGAATCGATCCTCCAGGTCGGGGGTTGGGCGAGGCGCCGACAACGCATCACCGGAAAAAGAACACTGTCCAGAAACCTGAAGAATAGCCTCGTAAAGGATGGACTCAACGGCAACGACCCCGCAAACAAAAAATGGACTACTCTATTGGATCTTGAAATGTTCGATCTTTATTTAGGACATGAGCTCTGAAAGAGTTCCTCGAAGAAGTGGCAAAACACAACATCAACATAATTGCCATCCAAGAAACGAAATAGCTCGGTAGCGAAATCATGGACATGAGATCACACACAATCTATCCAAGTGGAAAATTGTCGGGAAGCAGAAAGTTTGGAGTCACTTTTGTCGTTGACAAAAAATTTAAACAGCAGGTCACGAGCTTCAGACCAGTAAGTGAAAGATTGTGTGCAATCCGAATAAAGACTAAATTTTTCAACACTTGGTTGATCAACGTTCACGCACCAACAGAAGACAAGGACAAAGTTTTGAAATCGCACTTGCCCTTCTACCCCCTCCCATGCAAAAGGATGATTTCGACCGATTTCATTAAATCAACTAATAACCAACAAATTAATAGCTACAAAATTGAAATTTTGAGAGAAAGAGAAAGGAAATAAAAATGCATCACAAATTTTACGATTCCCGTACCTCCTCTACCCCCTCCCATACAAATGTTTAGTTTCGTGAATGTAAAATATTGTTATAGATCTGGCAATGATCTTTCCCGATTATGCCAGAATTTTATAGAACAGTCCCCAATATATAAAAACCCATTATCAAAGATCTAGAACCTTCCAGTATAGTCTAGACATACACCCAACGACACCCGACGGAAGAATTAGGGAAAATGGTATAAAAGCACGGTAGCTCTCAGCGAGCAGTCACTTATTCAGCGATATTCATGAAAGACGCGAACCAGTAAAGTGCGATAGTAAAATACGCGGCGGTGTTGTCATAAAAAGCGATAGAAAAACACGCAGCGGTGTAGTCAACAAAAACGAAATGATCGGGAAATTATATTAAAGTGCGAATAAATAAATTATCACTTATTTCTAAACGAATTGTGTTTTAACTTGAAATCCAGGCGAACCCCTAGCTCGCAACAATATGTTACACTGAATCCTATGAAAATTCTATGCAACTTCGTCTTTTACACTGACATTCTATACACGTGATTCAAGTAATCAACCAAAAAACTATTAACATCCACCCACACTCACTATCACCCCTTCCCTCATAAAAACTCAAACTTGCATAAATAAACTAATGAAATATTGATTATATGTACTGGAGCATTTGAACGTTTCCGCAAAGTGTTAAATTGACAACTGCCCTGCCCAATAACACCCTTTTACTTAGTCTTCCCTTACCACTCTAACCAGCATATTGACTTTTCACGCATCCGCAACTTGTCCCAAGAATAATAAAGTTTCGCCCGACTTATTGGCAGTTTATTTTTCTCATAATTTCCTTGTATAGCTTAATATATGTTCCAAGTTTCAATTACATAAATTAATTAATAAATAGTCGAGTTTTTGATTTTTGAGTGTTTTTCTTTGCACCCCCCTTGACTCTTCCCCTTACAATAATTAGCCTCTATCTAATCTGATTCCAGTGGATCTATATGCCGCCTTAATGGTCCCAAAATATCAATTACTTTATTATTCTAATAATAAAGTATTGTGATCGACACAAGAAAAAAAAAAATTTACTACCCTGAAATTTTTTTTTTCGCGTTTCATGACTAAATTAACCTAAATAAACTGCCAACAAGTCGGGCGAAACTTTATTATTCTTGGGACATGTTGCGGATGTGTGGAAAGTCAATATGCAGGTAAGAGTGGTAAGGGAAGACTAAGTGAAAGGGAGTTCTTGAGCAGGGCTGTTGTCTATTTAACAATATTTCATTCGTTTCTACAAGTTTGGGTTTTTATGGAGGGGAGGAGGAGGAGTAATAGTAAGGGCGGGTGGATGTTAATAGCTTTTTAATTAATTGCTTGAATCACGTCCAATATTCTCTGTGTAGAATGTGTTTCATAGACGAAGTTGCATAGACGAGGTTGCATAGAATTTTCATAAAATTCGGTGTATTTAACATTCACGAAACCGAACATTTGTATGGGAGGGGGTAGAGAAGGTAGGGGAATCGTAAATTTTGATATGCAGTTTTATTTCGCTTCTCTTTTAAGGTGCTTTTTCAAAAATTTCAAGTTCATAGCTTTTAGTTTGTTGGTCATTAGTTGATTTAATGAAATTGGTCGAAATTATAGTTTTGTATGGGAGGGGGTAGAAGGGCATTTCAAAACTTTTAACGCGATTTCGTTTGAACTATTTTTCAAAGTTTTTGTGCAAAATTTCAAATTGATAGCTTTTAATAGTTAGGTGATAATTGATTTCTTGAAAATGGTCGAAAAAATAATTTTTATAGGAGGGGTAGAAGTTTTAAAGATTTTCGACCAGTTAATAATTCATTCTTTCAGGGATTTTTTTTAAATGCAGTTCGCAAATTTTCAAGTTTCTACCTTAAAATTTCATTCGAAAATTGTCAGCTTATGTGTTTTTTCATTTCACATGAAACACCTTGTGCACGTTAAACCAGGGGGGTCGGTGCATAACAATTGTAGAATTTTTATTATTTTTTATGTATGTACAATAAATTGATACATTGACCTGCAAAATTTAAACTTTGTATCTTTTACCAGAGCCCTAAAAAAATTACTCAAAATTTTCAACATTTTTGCTTTCCACCTCCCTCCTCTTACACCCCCCCACTTAACTTTCTTACCAAAATTAAAAACTATATAGTTCTACGATCTGACAAATTTTTGATGTGATATCTGCCCTCAATTTTGAGATATAATGGTTTGAAATTTTGGAAAGTTCAATGCTCCCCATTTCCCCCCACTACTATTTTGTCCAAATATTATATTTTTTTCGTATTTCTTTAGTATAGCTTAATATAAGTACCAAGTTTCAATTGCATAGCTCAACAAATAGCCGAGATAATGATTTTTAAGTGTTTTTCTTTGCACCCCCCCCTGACTCTCCCCCTTACAATAATTACCCTCTATGTAAGCTGATTCCAGTGAATCTGTATGCCACCTTGATGGTGTAAAATTATAAATTTTTTATGCTAAGTAATTTCGAAGATCTAATCATTTGAAAAAAAAATTCGGCCGACAATTGGTTTTTAGCCCCCCCTTTTTGCACCCCAATGGATAAAAAAATTAGATTAAATTTAAAAGTTGTCCTACAAACCCTTTTATATGTATTTTGATTTTTAGCTTCCTAGCTGTAACCATGTTTGAGATATTTGAATTCTTAGTTTTCGGTTTAAGTGCTCCCCCCGCCTCCCCCTGAACCCTCACACCCCCAAAAATGAGTGTCCTCCTGAGA
Organism: Chorisops tibialis; assembly: GCA_963669355.1. Classification (NCBI taxonomy): domain Eukaryota; kingdom Metazoa; phylum Arthropoda; class Insecta; order Diptera; family Stratiomyidae; genus Chorisops; species Chorisops tibialis. The sequence goes on from OY770262.1 coordinate 163,623,508, forward strand.
TTTGCAACTACCTACAATCCCTCCAAAAATGAGCTTTCTATCTCGAAGGGCTTGGGAGTTAATGTCCTCTGAGCGTACACACCGGCGTACGGCGGACGGCGTACAGACAGACGGATTTTTTTTTTTTTAATTTTTAGGCTAATTTAGTCACGAAACGCGAAAAAACAAAATTTCAGGGTAGCAAATTTTTTTTTTTTTTCCCAAGTCGATCACAATACTTTATTATTAAAATAATAAAGTAAGATGCAAGAAAAAAAATCCGTCCCGCCGTACGCCGTACATATGGACTCGGATCTCCGAGACCGGTTAAGGTAGAATGTTCGTTTTTAGTGGATTGTTGACTGGGTAAGTGAGCTCCGTTTTATAAATTTTAGGGGGTGTTAGGTGGAAGGGGAAGGCGGGGGGAGGGAAAAAGTCGAAAACTATACTTGCTAATATATCCACCACGAACGCAGATAGAAAGTTGAAAATCAATAGAAATATAAAGAAGGTTATGAGACAAATTTTAAAAATTTAATTTAATTTTTTTATCCATTGGCGTCCGAAAAGCGGGGGCTAAAAACAAATTGTCGGCCGAATTGTTTTTTCAAATGATTATATCTTGGAAGTTACTTATCGCAAAAAATTCATATTTTGAGACCATTAAGGTGGCATAAAGCTCCATCGGAATCAACTTAGAGAGTGGTTAATTATTGTAAAATGAATATCTCAACTATCTCTCAAGCTATGTAATTGAAACTTGACATGTATATTAAACTATTAAACTATACTAGGAAAATACAAAAAAAATATAACATGTTGAAATAATAGTATTGGTGGGAAATGGGAAGCATTTCAAAAATGGCGCACTTTTCAAAATTACAAATCCTTATACATATCTCAAAAAATAGTACAGATATCAAATCAAAAATTTGTCAGATTGTAGAACTACATAGTGGTTAATTTTGATAAAAAATTTAAGTTGGGAGGTGTGAGGGGAGGGAGGTGATAAGCAAAAATGTCGAAAATTTTGAGTGATTTTTTTGGGGTCTGGTGAAAGGTACAAAGTTTAAATTTTGCATATGGATACGTCTATTTAATGTACATTGAAAAATAATAATAACTTTATCCATCACTGTTATAAACCGACCCCCCCCCCCGGTCTAACGTGCACAAGGTGTTTCATGTGCATTGAAAAAAACACATAAACTGAAAATTTTTGAGTGATATTATAAGGTAGAAACTTGAAAATTTGCAAAATGCATTTAAAAAAATATACGAAATATTAACTGGTCGAAAACCTTTAAAACTTCTACCCCCTCCCATACAAAATTTTTTTTTTGACCATTTTTAAGAAATCAATTATCACCTAATTATTAAGAGCTATCAATTTCACGTTTTGCACAAAAACTTACAAAAATAGTTGAAATAAAATTACGTTAAAAGTTTTGAAATCGCGCTTGCCCTTCTACCCCCTCCCATACAAAACTATGATTTCGACCAATTTCATTAAATCAACTAATAACCAGCAAACTAAAAGCTACGAACTTGAAATTCTATACAAGCACCTTACAAGAGAAGCGACATAAAACTACATATCAAATTTTACGATTCCCCTACCTTCTCTACCCCCTCCCATACAAATGTTTGGTTTCGTGAATGTAAAATACACTGAATTTTGGGAAAATTCTATGCAACTTCGTCTATGAAACACATTCCATACACAGAATATTGGTCGTGGTTCAAACAATCAATTAAAAAGCTATTAGCATCCACCCACCCTTACAATCACCCTTTCCCTCCGTCATAAAAACCCAAACTTGCATAAACGAATGAAGTATTGTTAAATTAACAACAGCCGTGCCCAAGAACTCCCTTTCACTTAGCGTTCCCTAACTACTCTAACCTGCATATTGACTTTCCACTCTTCCGCAACTTGTCCCAAGAATAATAAAGTTTCCCCCGACTTGTTGACAGTTGATTTTTTATGGTAAGTAATTTCGAAGATATAATCATTTTAAAAAAAATAAAATTCGGCCGGCAATTGGTTTTTAGCGCCGCCTTTTAACACCCCAATGGATAAAAAAATTAATTTATTTTTAAAAGTTTTCCACAAACTCCTCTATATGTACGTTAATTTTTAGCTTCGTAGCTGTAAGCATGGTTGAGATATTTAAATTAATAATTTTCGGTTCAAGCGCTCCTTCCGTTTCCCCCTGAACCGGTACACCCCACAAACTGGGTATCCGCCTGAGATCAGCAACTATCTACAATCCTCCCGAAAATGAACTTTCTACGTTGAAGGGTTTGGGAGTTAATGTTCGCTAAGGGTACGCCGGACGGCGTACTGACAGACGGATTTTTTTTTTTTGCATTTTTAGGCTATTTTAGTTATGAAACGCGCAAAAACAAAAGTTCAGGGTAGTAAATTTTTTTTCCCAGTCGATCACATTATTTTACTATTAAAATAATAAAGTAAAATGACGGTATTTCACTAAATATATTGCAAAAAACATAACAGCGTAGTAATGCTATCAGAATATTTTATTGAAAATTTAAGCTTCAAAAATTTAATAGGCACTGAGAAAATTAGTGTATTCGATTTAGTGAAATTGTATAGTTTGTGCGGGAGTAAAGCTAATCATCTTATTTTTTCAGTCTTATTATAATTCTAAATAAATATTTAGTTTACAATTTCAGCTCGCTAAATTTTAGACGTACTGAGTAAATTGGTTTATAGTAGTATATTCATTGATTGAAATCGGTATAAAAATAATGAATTCCAAATTTCAGATAAATAGCTTTTGTACTTTTCAAGGAAAGCGGTGTATTGTCAAATTCTGAAATTGCGTCATTTTGTATGGGAGGGAGTAGAAAGAGTGGAGCGATTTGGCCCGTTTACGAACTTTTTCTTTTTTGTCGAAAAAGACGTGTACGAAATTCGAACTTCCTAGTTCATCGCGTTCGCGAGCTATAGACGGACGGAAGGAGGGCAATCTGATTTTGAGATTTTTGAGTGATAATATTAACTTCTGTATCATTAATTTTTTTTCCGAGCCTTATTTCTTAGCGTTACAAACTTTTTGGCAAACTTATAATTAGGGCCCGGATTCATATGCAGTAAAAAGTACTAAAATATGCAGGCAAAATTGCTCAAATATGCAATGAAATATGCACTAAAAAATATGTGTTGATAGTATTATTCCCTTCAAAAAATGATCGAAATGACAATATGTGCAATTTTAAACGTATTTGCAAGATCATTCTTTCAAAAACTTAACTGTTTTAGCCATTTCTCAAAGTATTGTATAGAGATTTAATAAAATAAAATTTATCAGTTAAACGCCATACAGTTACAACTTAATTTATCACGAACAAAACTTTATTTCTTGTAAAAAAATATATATAAATATACAAATCAAAATATGTTATTGCAAGTCAAACAAATATTGTTCTACTCTAGATCATTAAAATTAATAATTAGAAACATTTCCAAATTTTCTTGTGTGAAGCTATAACGTCTGTCAGTCAAAACATTCTTAAAGATAGAAAATGATCGCTCGACCTCCACTGATGTAATTGGTGCAAATTTATAGGCGCATATCAATAAAGGATCCATATCGAGATGTTCCGATCCACCTTTTAAAATTCGATTTATTTTTTCCAATAATTTCAATCCCTCATTTTTTGACAAAATGTTCTCAAGCTTATTTTTTAGAGCCATTCCCTTTTCGCCTGGTATTAGGTTCGTTTTTTCTTTGAATTCCTTAATTATATTTAAACTTTCATCAAGTGATAAGTTCCTTGTTTCAAGTTTTTTTATTATTTGCGGAATGAACGATAAGTTTGACGCTATATATGCTAAGTCATTTGACACTGTACCATCAAGTACATTTTGCACTTTTTGAACACTCTGTGCGTCGTCATTCTGGACCAATCCGCTTATTACAATTTTAAAATTGCTAAAATTATCTGCATAGAACAGAGCCGCATTTAACCACGTACCCCACCGCGTAATAACTGCTACTGGTGGTAGAGTTTTATCCATTACTTCTTTATAAATGGAGACGCGAGCTGGAGCTTTCGAAAACATTTTTTTCCCATTGTTTATTAATGTATTTACTTCTGGAAACACCTCTCTGACTTTTTCGGCCAGAAGGTTGCACGCATGAGCTACACATGTAACATGAACTAGTTTGCTGTAAAATGTTTTTAGTGATTTACCTGCTTTTATCATGTATGGTGCGGCATCTGTGATTAAGAGAAGAACGCGTTCTTCCATTCCAATGTCAGTCCACAGATGCTTTAATCCATCATTAATGAAACGACAAATCGTTTCGCTGTTTGTTTTTTCCAGTTCTTTAGATGACAGTAAATAAGGGCGTCCTGGACCGTCTTTACTCAAAACACCCACAAGCAAATGCCCAACATTTAAGCCTCTAGCATCTTTAGTTTCATCAACTATGATATAGACAAAATTTTTGCCAATTTTTTGTTTTATTTTTTCAATTACTTTTGTGTAGCAAATTTTGATATTTTTTTTTCTTAAAGTGCTTTCGTCTGGAATGCTTTGGTTGGTATATTTTTCTAAAAAACCTTTTAAAGAGGATTGCTTTAATTTAAGCAAAGGGATATCTGACGCAACCGTAGCGTAACATAGATCCTCAAGAAAATTGGTCCTGGCCGATGATGTAGATGCAAATGAACTGCTGGTTAAAAGCTGCTGCTTAGATACATTTTTTTTCACGGCTGGTAAATGCGCATCTAAAAGTTTAACTTGACGCAATCTATCTCAAAGTTTCTAAAATATAATTCATTTTGAACAACCTACCCGTTTTTATATGCTGATCCAGTTGAAATTTTTTATTACAGGGAATTTGTTTGTAACAGGCATTGGAAAATATGATCTTATCATTGGTAGTAAAAATATTTCCACTTTTATTTTCAGATGCAATCCATCCTCGTAATTTCACACTTAGGGATGTACTTGTTTTAGGCATTTTAAATTAATTAAAAAAGAAACTGCACTTTTTTTCACGAGCAAAAGCGGGCGAACAGAGCGGTCGAACAGAGCACTGAGCAGTCTATGCAATACAAAGCTACTAGCTATGTATGTATGTGATGTCTGGTCAATGGCAGCTCGGATAATGCAGAGTTCGGTTAATCATGATTCGGATAATCAGGAGTCAACTGTATTGGAACATGGTAGGGCTCCAAATTGAATTTCAAAGAAATTACAACAGTGTCGCACCGTATTTCTTGGACGACTCGCTAGTTAAGTAAACCAAGAGTTACTCTATGAAAAACAAGACACCCGGGTATTGAGAGGTGTCTTCTTCTTTATAGAGTAACTCTAAGTAAACCGAGCTTCTGGTTTAACTTTTTGGCCTTAGTTTGAATAGAAAATAATCAAACGTGTGAAGTAATTTGTCGAAATATGCAGAAATATGCCGAAATAACAGAAATATGCAGAAATATGCATAAAGGCTGAATATGCTAAAATATGCAACTATATGCAATTGCATATAAATCCGGACTCTACTTATAATACTCTCAGATTTCATCTAGATTATAATGGGCATATTAGAACTGCGCTTATAGTTCTGCTCCGCTGTGTACCATGAACACGGTATCGTCTCTATCGGCGTGTAAGTCTGCGAAAAGTTTCATTAAGGAAATTAATTAAGCATCATTGATTTTATTTTGCAAATAATTTTGACCCTTAGTAGCGGATAGTTTATCGATGGTTTGTCCTTGTAAAAATTACTCTAATACGTTTCAGAGGTCCTAAGCGTTTAAGTAATAAAACCTTAATTATTTTGAAAAGGTCAAAACTATCACAACGGCGTATCATCATCCATTTTATAGCTATTTAAACCAATCTTTAACAATCACGGCAAATTAGCGAAAGTCCAATTTACGCATTCAGATGAGGTTAAATTTTTGAAAAACAACCATCAAAAACTGATGATGCTCGTAATCAAGGTCATCTCTAAATCTATTTTTAAATCAACAATTACAACAACTGGCTACGTCTAATAAGCTTAACCATTCACAAAATTTGTTTATTTCAGATAAAAATACGACCGCCATAAATATAAGTTTCGTGCATTTAAATTGTGTGGTTATCGCATTATTGCTAATCCAGACAAGATAATGCTTAGTGAAATTTCGCAATCTTCACATTAGCAGGACTCTATCGAAAGATGGAGAGAAAAAATGTTAATAATAAAATCCATCGCCGCGAGTGGAATGCATTTCTCATAGCCTTCACCTTGTCAGCGAGAGCATTTATAAATCTTAAGTTGTGTGTTCATCACTTCTTCGGAGCAGCCGTGATCTCAAGATTTCCAAGCCGAAATGAAAAAAAGAAGGGAAAACAATATGAAAATCTCCTCGCGAAAATGTCGGAATTGAGGCACATCAAACATAAAATCGGATTTGTGACAGACAAAACAATCATTTAATTTATGCACATACCGATGCCTGCCAAAATATTATTTAGTTAAGACGAAATGCACCCCCGCACCGCCATCTGATTCTGCTGAGCATCTGGCTCGCATCAGTTTACACACATCTGACCCCTTCGACTCGGACTAAAGGTCGTTCGCTCGCCACCCAGATGATCCGCTTTAATATTTTCTTCGCGACGACCTTGCAATTCTCCGTTGAAGATCACTGCAAAGCGCGACCTACCTTAAACCGAAAAAGTCGTAAAATTAAAGATAATCGCGAATTGTTAATCAGCCGCATAAATATAAAAGCGAGAGAAAAAAAATTAACAGCAGCGGCAGCAACAACAACACACCAGCCAGCAGCGTGTTGTTTAGCACCTTAAAACTACGCCGGGCATTTTTCCGCGATAATAACAAGCAAATCGCGCTGAGTCAAGATTTTTATCGGCGTGCTGTGCGCGCGGCGGTCTTTCTACGCCGCCGTTTTTTATTCCCTCTCGGGTTGGCGTAATCGTTCGTTGAACTCGCCCGCGAATTTCGACTATTTTTAAATTTTTCAGCTCTCATATTTTTTGGAATAATCGCGCAATTTGTTTTTTAGCTAACAAGTTCAGCACGATCATGTTTTGTTGTTGTGGGCTTTGTAATTGCAGCGCACATTTTATCAGTGCCAGGCGGCCTGATAAGCTCAGGAATTATTGCCCGGTGCATTGGTGAGTGTCGTAGGTCACGCGCTTCTCGATTGATTTGCATTTTTTTGAAGATAGGAGACGTGCGAATCGCCATGAAGTCTACCATTATTCATACTGCTGTTATTGATTATTATGGAGAGTGAATGTTCAATAAACTATGCATAATGACATTCACATTCCAATACCGGTAATACCGAAGCTGGTTTAGCAGTCGGTACCTAACTAGTTACACAGTGCAACAGCCAAAAATCAACAAGAATCCCATGTTACATTTTGGATTTTTAGGGTCTAGAGAAACTTTTTCAAAAAGAAGCATACCCCCACCACATCTGGTTATACTCTAGATGAAATCTCTGAGTATTATAAGTTTGCAACAAAGTTTGTACCGCCAAGAAATAAGGCTCGAAAAAAAATGAATGATACAGAAGTTCATATAATAACTCAAAAATCTCAAAACCGGTTGTCCGTCCGCCCGTCCGTCTGTCTGTCTGTCTGTCTGTCTGTCTGTCTGTCTGTCCGTCCGTGTCCTCTCTAGCTTGAGAACGCGTTTAACTAGATAGTTCAAATTTTGTACATGTCGTTTTTGACAAAAAAGTAAAGTCAAGTTCGTGAACGAGCCAAATCGTTCCCCCCTTCTACCCCCACCCATTCAAAATTACACAATTTCGTTATTTGACAATAAACAGATTTACTCGAAAAGTATAAATGCCATTGATCTGAAATTTGAAATGTAATACTTTTGTGATGGTTTTAATATACTGTATAAAAAAAATTTGTGTATTCCCCTTCCTTCCAACACCTCCCATACAAACTGCAGTTTTTCATGAAATGCGCTAGACCAATTTACTCAGTGCGTATAAAATTTATCGAGCTGAAATTGTTTACCAGATATTTATTTGGAATTATTAGTAAAACCAAAAAAAAATTAGATGGTTAGCTTTATCCCTTCTCCTCCCGCCCATAGAAAATGACATTGATTGGTAATGTGACAATAAACGCATTTGCTCGAAAAGTATAAATTCTATTGATCTGAAATTTGGAATATACTACTTTCATGGTGATTCCAATCTACTGTACAAAAGTTGTTTGAGCCCTCCCCTTCCTTCCACTACCTCCCATACAAACTGCACTTTTTCATGAAATACTATAAACAAATTTACTCAGTACGTATAAAATTTATCGAGCTGAAATTGTGCACTAAATATTTATCTGGAATTATTAGTAGGATCAAAAAAAAAAAATTAGACGATTAGTTTCACTCCTTCTACCCCCTACCATACAATCTGACACAATTTAACAACTTCACAAAAAGTAGATTTTCCTGAAAAGTATGAATGCTTCTAATCTCCAATTTAAAACATGTAAAAAAATTATGTTTTTAGTTATTACTAAAAAGTCATTAAGAACTCGTCCCTCCTTGTACCACCTCCCATACAAACTGCACCATTTCACTGAATCCAATACACTAATTTTCTCAGTACCTATTAAATTTTTTAATTCTAAATTTGCAATTCTAGCGTGATGTGAAAAAAGTAGTTCAATGTCGTCACCCCCTCCTCCACTACCCCTAAAAAATTTCTTAAAATGAAAAAAATTCTCTTTCATATAGAGTATCGTAGTCCTATTATGTTTTTTTATTTATGAGCTGTCAAAGCTTCATAGATTAGTTGCGACGGCTTCAATATTTTTCTCGATAAAAGTGCAAATTTCGATTTTCATGTCTGAAGATCGATTATAGAGGATACTATGGACATTAATTTTGACTTTTGAGTGAAGTACAAACATTGAATATGGTGTTCCTCAATGTAGTGGTCTGACCTCACTTTTATTTACATATATTGTTCAACATCTATTTTTTTTTTTTTCAAGGCACCGAGTTTAATTTAGGGGGTCACCCTTTAATGCATTGCACAATTAATTCGGTAAAGGAAGTGGATAAAATTTGGGTGTACTAAGGAAATTAGGGTGGAGAGAGACGGAAGTGACGGTAAAGATTATTCTTGAAGGACTGGAGGTTATACCTACTTGGGAAAACGTTAGACGGCAATGCATTCCAAAGTCTGGACGTTCGGGAGATTAATGACTGTCTATATTTCACTGTACGAGTAGGAATAGGGTTGAGGGTTGGTAAAGTGAAGGAATGAGTGATCTAAGCTCCGCACTACATTTACCATGAAAGTAGCGATAATAAATGCTGAGTACTCCGACGTTCCTGCGATGCTCGAAAGAGTCAATAGAAACCGTAATAGTTTCATCTCCAATAAGTCGGAACGCATGTTTTTGGATTCGATCGAGCAGGGCAAGATGAGTTTTGGGAGCTTCAGCCCATATATGCGAATTGTACTCTAAACGAGGCCTTGTAGATGGTAGCTAAGCCACGAGGCGTAAAATATTTTTTACATTTGCGAAGAGTACCTAGGCGTTTGGAGGTATCAAGGGCAACATCAAAGATATGTTTGCTCCAATCAAGATGGTTATTTAATTTTACGCCTAATACGATAAACTCATCTACGAAGCAAATTGATACGCCATTAAGGTCTAAATTGGACGACGTCTCCGGAACATCACGTTTATGGGAAAGATGACAGGCCTGTGTTTTAGCAGCGTTGAACTCTACTCTATTTTTCCTGCCCCATTCCAGGATTATGTGGAGGTCGGAGTTCAACGAACCGATTAACTCACTGCGGCTGGAAGCAACAGCTTGCTTGTGAGAATCCGCAGCAGAGTTAAATTCAAAGGTGTTATCTAAAGTACTGTCATCAGCAAAACTATGGATTGGATTGAGAGTAGAAGACAAAAGGTCGTTGGCAAATACCAAGAACAGAGTAGGCGATAGAACAGAGCCCTGAGGGACACCGGAGTTGATTGGGAAGGAGGCGGAAGTAACGCCATCTAATACGACTCGTATAGTGCGGTTGGACAAGAAACTCTCAATCCATCGAGGCTAATGGCCTTGAGCTTAACAAGGAGACATTCGTGCCAAACTCTGTCGAAAGCTTTTGCAATGTCAAGTGCCAGAGCTTGACCGTTGCCGTATTTGTGTAAGCAAGAGTTCCATCGTTCCGTCAGGTAGACCAAGAGATCTCCCGTCGACCTTCCAGAACATCAATGATCCTATTGATGAGCTGATCACTTTTGCAGACGATTGTATATTTAAATTTGAGGAACACGTGAGATCACTGCAACCTTATCGGCCTATTGTGCGCTTATCACCTCTTTACCCTACCAACTCAATAGCTTCGGCTAGTAGTAGAGACAGAGGCGGCAGATGTTGGTTTTAGCTAAGCCCATATTTTTGAGGTGGTGGCTTACTCCACTGTGCCCCGTCATTAGACCGATTAGAGTACTAATACCGCTCTTGCTGAATTACTTTATTATCTATACATCTATACATATAAATATAATTGTAGTGTCTGTCTGTTATTTGTTTATAAATGGCTGTAAATAAGTTTTTTGCTTTATTTTAGCAATAACCAAGCAGAAACAAACGTTTTTAAAAATTTTCTGTCTGTTCACTTAAAACCAGCTACTCCCTCCACCACCTCCCGTACAAAATGCACTTTTTCATTAAATGGTATACACCAATTTTCTCAGTACGTGTAACTTTCATCGAGCTTAAATGTTGCACTTAATCCTTAATTTGCATTATTATTAATTTCGGGAAAAAAATTAACCGAGTAGTTTCACTCCTTCTACCCCCTCCCATACAATGTGACACAATTCCACGACTTTAAAAAAGTTCGATTTTCTTGAAAAGCGTGAATAATACAGACCTGAAATTTGAAATGTATCAATTGCATGATGATTATAGTTGTTTCCCGAAATATCACCAAAAAACCCCATTTTCTTCTAACACCTCCCATACAAATTGCACAATTTCATTAAATTCAATGCACTAAGTTTCTCAGTACCTACTCAATTTTTGAAGCTTAAATTTGGTACAAAACATTTTTATAGCTACTTTGGCATGATTTGAAACAAATTAGTTCAGTGCAGCCACTTCCCACACAAAATTTCATAATATCAGAAAAATTTCGATTTCATCTATGGTACGATTGTGCATAGAGCCCCATCATACGAGGGGCTCTATGCACAATCGTAGTCCTGTTAGGTTTTCAAGCTTAATGTTATTTTATTTGACCTTTTTTTTTTAATTAACACAAGCTATAATTATTCACATGTCCTTAATGCTCGTCAATACGTACATATATGATCTCAAATCACGGGATTGATTTGATCACGAGCCTGTCCCATAAAAATGGGAGTATCATGCTATCATTCTTAATAATTTATGGTTCTGATTCCAACAAAATACAAAACATTGTGTTCAAAGAGTCATTAAAGTAAGCAGATTATAAATCCCCCATAATGTATTACTAACTACATTCTCAAAAATTACTTATTATTGCGATTTTTATGCGGACGAAGTCGCGGGCTTTTGCTAGTTTTAATAATAAAGTATTGTGATTGACTTGGAACAAAAAAAATCGCGTTTCATGACTAAAATAGCCTGAAAATGCCAAAAAAAAAAAAATCAGTCTGTCAGTACGCCGCACAGTGGTGCCAAAGCGGAAAAAATTCGATTTTCGAAAGCGCTGATTTCGATTATTTAGTTTGTGATTATCACACTATATAAGCTACAGGATCTAGGAACAGCATGTGTTTTTTTCCTGTTTCAAGGGTATTCCCATTAATTTAGGCTCACTGTCAGAATAATGGAAGTTTGACCAAATTACACACTACTCTAAATGAGTGATATATAACTGTAAAAGAGGGAGAAAAAAATTATCAAATTTTTTCCCTGCTCTACGATGGCCAACTAAGCCACACATGAGTCAAACTGGGCAAAACAAAAAATAGAGCGCTTTACAACGTTATAAATTACGAATTTTAAATAAGCATTGAGAACAGCTATAATTACAAAAAAAGCTCCGGCTTCCTCCGAGATGTGGAAGGTCAGTTTTCAAACTAGACGTGTTAAAGTAAAGATTAGAACAAAAATTATCTGCCTTTATCTGCCTATCCGATCATAACACCGCAAAGAAAGGAAAGGATTAGAGTGCGTCTTTGTTTGTTGCACTGTCTTGTTTACCCAATTGGCTCAAATAATGCATGTCCCCACTTCTAAACACTTTTAATTCGAGTTCAGTCTAGTTGCTAACGTTGTCTAGTCATGAGCTCTATCAAAAAGAAATGGTAAATCGGGACCGGGCGAGGTTCAAAAAAAATTCAGCGAGTGGATGGAAAATGAATATGTTTTAAACATATGAGACCAGGAATCCATAGAATGTGTTGGGAGACCAAGTAAAGACTTTAATGATTGTGGTGAAAGAAGCAAGAGGAATAAAATACGCAGCCTTCAAGCATCGTACCCACAAAGCTTGATTAACGCAGCTGCGACACATGAAGTTTCTTGAGAAAGTCGGCATCAAAGTAGACTTCGTTAAGCAGGGTTACGGATCTTCAAATAATGGCAACACTGCCAGACGTTTTTTCAATGATTGCAAGGTCACAAGTGCAATAATGGGAGTCGACGAAACTCTAATCCACCGGATCGCTACCATACTGGAAGTCATAAATAGCAATGCATGATCGACCCAGAGAAATTCCGGATCTTCTCAAAAGAAACAGCAGAGATTGCCAATGAGAAGTGTTCATGGTACTACATGCCATCCACGGTACATACGATTTTGTTGCGTGGTGCTGAAATAGTGCAGAAGTCGATTCTCCCAGTCGGAATATTGTCGGAATATTGTCGGAAGAGGCACAAGAAAGTAGAAATAATGATTACAAGACTTTCAGGATCAGAAACTCGCGGAAAATGTCTCGTTTATCCACCAACGAAGACGTGTTCCACAAGCTACTGGAGACTTCGTATACTTTCATCACGAACTTGAGACCCGAACCAAAGAAAAAGCACCTGGAAATCAGTGATGCAGCTAAGGAACTGTTAATCTAATTTCCTTGAATTTGAAATCGTAAGTATCTTTTCAATTTGAACTACAATTGACTTTGAATCCTTAATTTTATTTTTTACTAAATTCTCCAGTCTTTTAAGCTTTCTTGAATTTTTAACTGTAAGCATTATTTAATTTAAATATACACTCAAAATCCTTGTTGCTACTTGTTTTGATGAGTACAACTTGTTCCGAAAATTTCAGAAATTTTTATCTTGCCAATAGGCTTTCATTTCCTCGTTAGTTCTTTAATTTTCTTCAAAATTTCAATAAAAACGGTTGAACTTGATGTATCTTTTTGTTCTGAGTCGAATGAGACAGGCCCCAGGTTTCTATGTTAATCCTTTCTCGAGATATTGAATTTTTTTCCGCTTTTTCGCCATTCGGCCCCTCTGTGCGCCGTCCGCCGTTCGCTTAGCGAACATTAACTCGTTAACGTAGAAAGTTCATTTTCGGGGAGATTGTAGATAGTTGCGGATTTTAGGCGGATACCCAGTTTGTGGGATGCACCGGTTCAGGGGGAAGCGGGAGGAGCGTTTGAACCGAAAATTACGAATTTAAATATCTCAACCATGGTTACAGCTAGGAAGCTAAAAATTAACGTACATATAGATGGGTTTGTGGGACAACTTTTAAAAATAATTTAACTTTTTATCCATTGGGGTGCAAAAAGTAGGCGCTAAAAACCAATTGCCGGCCGACTTTAATTTTTTTTTCAAATGATTATATCTTCGAAATTACATACCATAAAAATTGATAATTTGGGACCATTAAGGCGGCATATGAATCCACTGGAATCAGGTTAGATAGAGGCTAATTATTGTAAGGGGAAGAGTCAAAGGGGGTGCAAAGAAAAACACTCAAAAATCAATAACTCGACTATTTATTAATTAATTTATATAATTGAAACTTGGAACATATATTAAGCTATACTAGGAAATTATGAGAAAAATAAACTGCCAACAAGTCGGGCGAAACTTTATTATTCTTGGGACAAGTTGCGGATGCGTGAAAAGTCAATATGCAGGTTAGAGTGGTTAGGGAAGACTAAATAAAAGGGTGTTCTTGGTCAGGGCAGTTGTCAATTTAACACTTTGCGGAAACGTTCAAACGCTCCAGTACATATAATCAATATTTCGTTAGTTTATTTATGCAAGTTTGAGTTTTTATGAGGAAAGGGGTGATAGTGAGGGTGGGTGGATGTTAATAGTTTTTTAGTTGATTACTTGAATCACGTGTATAGAATGTCAGTGTCAAAGACGAAGTTGTATAGAATTTTCATAGGATTCGGTGTATTTTGCTTTCATGAAACCAAACACTTGTATGAGAGGGGGTAGTGGAGGTAGGGGAATCGTAAAATTTGTGATGCAATTTTATTTCCTTTCTCTTCCTCTCAAAATTTCAAGTTTGTAGCTTTTAATTTGTTGGTTATTAGTTGATTTAATGAAATTGGTCGAAATCATACTTTTGTATGGGAGGGGTAGAAGGGCAAGCGCGATTTCGAAACTTTTAACGCAATTTCATTTCAACTATTTTTATAAGATTTTATGCAAAATTTCAAATTCTACATTCTACAATGGCGCTAAATCGGACCTTGGCCTCCTGACATGCAGGTTCCATTACATTTTCATTACTTATTGTAGAAAGGTTATTAGCCCTTCGCACAATCCTCTTTCTACGAATTTTTCATTTACGTAGAATGAGGTGACCAAGCTATATCCAAGCAGGCAATGTGTTGGAATTACATATTGCGCCAACCGGGATTTGAACTCACGACCTTCGCATTACAAGACCAACACGCCACCCACTAGGCTACACCCTAACTTTTAAATTGATAGCTCTTAATTTTCTTAATTTCTTAAAAATGGTCGAAAAAATAATTTTGTATGGGAGGGGGTAGAAGATTTGAAAATATTCGACCAGTTAACATTTCAAACTTTTAGAAATTTTTTTAAATGCATTTCGCAAATTTTCAAGTTTGTCCCTTAAAATTTCATTCAAAAATTTTCAGTTCATGTGTTTTTTTTCAGTGCACATGAAACACATTGTGCTTGTTAGACCCACACGGCGGTGCATAACAATTTTGGAACAAATTACTATTATACTCTAGATGAAATCTGAGAGTATAATAAGTTTGCCACAAAGTTTGTAACGCCAAGAAATAAGGCTCGGAGATGAAAGTGAATGATACAGAAGTTCATCTAATCACTCAAAAATCTCAAAACCGGATTCCCATCCGTCCGTCCGTCTGTCCGTCCGTGTCGTCTCTAGCTTGAGAACGTGTTGATCTAGAAAGTTAAATTTTTGTACACGTCGTCATTTTTGACAAAAAATTAAGAACAAGTTCGTGAACGGGCCAAATCGCTCCACCCCTTCTAACCCCTCCAATACAAAATGACACAATTACGCTATTTGTCAATAAACGGCTTTTCTCGAAAAGTATAAATGCTATTGACCTGAAATTCGGAACATAATAGTTTTATGATGATTCCATTCTACTGTAAAAGAATTATTTGTGTCTTCCCCATCCTTCTACCCCCTCCCATACAAACTGAACTTTTTCATGAAATGCTCTAAACCAATTTACTCAGTGCGTATATAATTTATCGATTTGAAATTGTGCACTGAACATTTATTTAGAATTATTAGTAAGATAAAAAAAAAAAAAAAATTAAACGATTAGCTTTACCCCTACTACCCCCTCCCATACAAAATGACACAATTTCGCAATTTGACATTAAACGAATTTGCTCAAAAAGTATAAAAGCTATTGATCTGAAATTTTGAATATATTACTTCTATAATAAATCGAATCAGCTGTATAAAAATTATTTGAGTCTTCCCTTTCTTTCCACCACCTCCCATACAAACTGCACTTTCTTATGAAATAGTAAAAACCGATTTACTCAGTACGTATGAAATTTATCTAGCTGAAATTATGCACTAAATATTTATTTAGAATTATTAGTCAGAACTAAAACAAATTAGGTGATTAGTTTCACTCCTTCTAACCCCTTCCATACAATTTTACACAATTCAACAACTTTACAAAAAGTCGATTTTCCTGAAAAGTATGAATGCTACTGTTTTGTAATTTAAAACGTGTCAATCAAATGATGTTCACAGTTATTTCTGAAAAAGTCAAGAATAACTTCTCACTCCTTCAACTACCTCCCATACAAACTGCACAGCTTCACTAAATCCAATACACTAATTTTCTCAGTACCTTTGAATCCTAAATTTCATATAAAACATTATGATAGCAACCTTAGAGTGATGTAAAAAAAAGTTCAATATCGTCACACTCTACCCCTTCCCCTACAAAATTTCTTAAAATAAAAAAATTCTCTTTCATCTAGAGTATCGCACGATTGGGCTTTACGCCTAATCGTAGTCCTGTTATGTTTTTTTTTCTATGTACATCGAATAGATGTATCGACGTGCAATATTTAAACTTTGTATCTTTTACCAGAGTCCTAAAAAAATTACTCAAAATTCTCAACATTTTTGCTATCCACCTCCCTCGCCTTACGCCCCTCAACTTAAATTTTTTACGAAAACTAAAAACTATATAGCTCTACAATCTGAAAAATTTTTGATTTCATATCTGTACGCAACTTTGAAATGTAATGATTTGTAATTTTGGAAAATGCGCCATTTTTGAAATTCTCCCCATTTCCCCCTACTACTATTATATCTACATGTTATATTTTTTCCATATTTCTCTGGTAAAGTTTAGTATACGTTTCAAGTTTCAACTATATAGCTTAAGAGACGGTCGAGATATTCATTTTTCAGTGTTTTTACGTGCATCTCCCTGACCCTCCGCCTTACAATAATTAAGTTGATTCTCGTGGATCTATATGCCACCCTAATGGTCTCAAAATACGACGTAACCTTAATGTGGGTACCAGGACATATGGGAATTGAGGGAAACGAAGAGGCTGATCGCCTTGCAAAAAATGGCGCGGAAAAAAAACTTTATTGCTCCAGAGCCATTCTGCGGAAAATCAAAAGGGCATCAAAGCTCGACACTTAAGAAGTGGGTTGAACAAGAACACAAAATCTACTGGGATAGACTTCCAGGCTTATCAACGTCAAAAAAACTAATCATACCACAAAAAAACAAAGTGGAGGATATCCTAAAAGAGCGATATTAGTACTCTAATCGGCCTAATTACGGGGCACAGTGGAGTGAAGCACCACCTCAATAATATGGGCTTAGCTGAAACCGACATCTGCCGCCTCTGTCTCGAAGACTCAGGAACGACAATACATATCATATGCCACTGTGAAGCAGTGGCAAGGAAAAGGCATAATCTTCTGGGGAAAGGTTTCATTTCTACCGAGGATCTAGTCAACATGGCTCCCTTACAGATACTCAGATTAGCTAAAGCTATTGAGTTATGGTAGGGTATAGGGGCAATAATCGCACAATAGGCCAAAAAGGCCGCAGTGATCTCACGGGTTCCCCTAATATAAGTAAATAAATAAATAATAAATAAGCGATCTCTTGGAAAGCGTAAGCAAATCTTGTATTCGACGTGGAGTTGCAGATCAACCGGGTCCCATGACCCTAAGATTGAGAAAGGTTTAAGATAGGCCTTGCTCCTACCATTGTGAAGGCAGAGCACGTAAGAAAGCATAGACTGGTATCATCCGCGAAGATACGTCGGACGTAGTCTGGCGTTATCTTAACAGATGCAGTCGTTAATGATTGTCGTTAAAGTATCAATCCGAGTTGCTAGAGACAACGGTGAGGTTAATTCCTAGAGGAAGGAAATCACCTAAAACAAATGATAAGGAACTGATGCGTTAGAGGTCTGCGAAGTAGATCCACCTCCGCGTGGTGCAGACCGGTTAACACTAAGAGATCTACAGATGGGGGGGGGATAAAGTTGAAAATTGTCGGCTCTGCAACCCAACAAGAAAGGGGGACAAAGTTGAACAGACCGTCAGCTTCGCAACCCATTAAGGTGGGGAGGGGGATGAAGTTGAACAATCTGTCAGCTCCGCAACCTATCGATCGCAGGGAAGTAAGAGCTGATCTAGAAAGCTAAGGCGATTCCAGTAACGTCTTTTGGAGCATGGCAGCACGAACCCGAGCTGTTTGATCGGTATTAAAGTTATACGTGAACTTAGACCGAAGTAAAGAGCCTGCTTCACGAAAGTCCTCACCAAGGACTTTAAACTTGGTACTACGGAAGGCTGTATTGGCAACTCTGTACCAGTTGTATCGATATGATCTCAATGGACTGATATTGATGATTAATGGTGTGTAAATAGTGTAGCTAACTGAGGAACGCGAAAGGCAGGGGTCCGGTATAGCCGGGACGGCCTAGTAGTGAGCTGAAGGAGGCGAAATGGATGCAAAACTAATAAGCAAGAACTAGTAAAACTCACGATATGAAAAGCAGGGGTCTGGTATAGCCAGAACGGCTTAGTAGCAAACGATGTAAGTGAAAATTTGAAGCTAAAAACTGATGCAGAAATGAAAATTGATGTAAAATACCGTAAAATGTTTGAAAATGATATAAATGATGTGCTGAACGATGATGTGATGGATGAATGTGTGCAAATTTGATGATAAAACTGAGGCAACTGATGAGAAAAATGTAGACCAAAGGATGTAAAAAGCAGGGGGTATAGCTGAGACGGCCTAGTAGCACACGGAGGAATGTTGATCCAACTGACGTTGATAAGGTGGAGTTGTTGAAAATTGTTGATAATTAGGCTGTCGAAAAGTTGGGGCTCGGTATAGCCGGGACGGCTTAGTAGTCATGAACGAAGTCAATTTGAAGCAAGAAGACTGAATGAGCTAATAATAGTGCATGGTCAATAAGCGCAAGAGAGTAGCAACTAGAAAGTCCAAGGTGACACTTTGGATTTACCCACCATAGATCTTCAGTGACATCTATGGTGGGTAAATCCACGACGGGAGCAAAATCTGTACAAAACGATGGTATGATTGAGCATCTGTGATCGTACGATGTGAGGGAGGATTGAGACTTTTCGATGCGACGTGGTGGTGGTGAGCAAACCAATACAGCCAGGGTGATGTCCCTTCGGGGTACACGTAGTGGCTGTGGTTTACCACATACATCGCGGGTAGAGCGTTATTCTCACTGCTGTGGGTTGTATCGTAATATACAACTTATGCAGTATGCGCTTTCTTGGAATGCCTAATGCAAACCTTATGCTCGACGTGGAGTTTCGTATCAACCGGGTCCCATGACCCAAAGACTGGGAAAGGTTTAAGATAGGGGTTGCTCTTACCACTGTGAATGCAGAGCATATAAAGAAGCATAGGCTAGTATAATTCACTGAGATACGTTGTGCGTCCTTACGACTAGCGTTAAGGTGGTGGTGGATGTAGACGTTAATGATTGTCGTCACAATATCAATCCGTATTGTTCAAAGCAACTGTGTAGCAATTCCGTTCTGTGAGTAATGCACCATAAAACAAGATTTGAGGAACTGATGCGTTAGAGCCAAGCATTGAAGGAGAAACGGCCGCAGTACCAAGAGAGTTACGATAAAGTGATTTTGCTTAGGTTGAGAAACCTACCTGGAAACACTGAAATGAGATATCACCCGTTCTGATTACCACCTATTTCGATCGATGACGCATGGCCTGTCTGAACAGCGATTCCATTCTTGCAAAAAGGCAAAAAATTGGGTCTATTCATGGATCGGCTCAAAAGAAGAGCAGCTTTTTTAACGTGAAATCCCTATGCTGCAAGAAAAAAAGGGAAAGACAAATTTGAGGATCGTAAATTTTACGGGTACTATAGTAAATTTGGGAAATTGTGTCATTTTTTTGGGAAGGGGCAGAAGAAGTGACGCGATTTGGCCCGTTCTTGCAATTTAATTGAACAAAATTTGAGCTTTCTAGCTCAGAGCGTTCTAAGACTACAAAGTGAACACACGAACATAGGGACGGTTTCACGACTTTTGTGTGACAACAAATATTTCTGTACCTTCGGCAAGCAGCATTTCTTGACGTTGAAAACTTTAGTGGAAACTTATAATACTTTCAGATTTCATCTAGAGCATAAAAATTATTCGATACTAAGCCGGTCGACATGGGTCTCGTTAAGTATTGTATAATGCTTAAAATCACTTCAAAGAATCATTATTTATTGCCTTCATTGTAGCCAAACTTGTTTTATATAATTTATTTCGAGTCATTATTTTTTGCACTTACTGTGGCTAAAACTTGTTTGCTAGTAATTTACCGCTAGAAATATTCCCAGCAACTCATCATCTTTTTGATAATATTATTGTATTTCACTTCAATTTAGGAAGCCAAATAAATCGGATCGAAAAATTGAAATCGGTTATTTTTATTCATTCTTGCACTTAAAGTAGAAAAGCCAACTTTACAATAGGTCTGTTTCACTTGGAAAATCGGGTGCACTTGCCAAAAATTCGAACAGCGCTTCATTTTTGGATTATGAAATAGTACAAAAATTTTACCGCAATAAGTGTGTCCCACGGGAGAAATTCTGGGGGGGGAGGTCGCTGCTCTTAGTTACGCCACTAAATTCCATAAATAACTAAATTAAATATTCTATCATACAAATTTCGACATTTGCTATAATTCAAATTGTAAATCGAATACTGACTATAGACATATTATACATAAAATTATTTAATAAAAAAAAAGATTAAGAACGTTCATTAAATCATCAACATCCACATATGCCACCTGTACACGATTAATCGGAACAAATCGAGAAAAGCTAATTTACTGTCAGAATTATTAACGATTTTAAAATTCGCCAAATTTATTTAACAAAAAAAAAAAAAAAATCTTAAATCTAGTAGGATTTTAATTAAATTGAGTATGTTTCGGTTTTTTTTCGATTGAATTTAGCCTTTACTTTAATGATTATTTAAATCTTTTTTTTTTTAACATCCGTTGAGTTGATAATTTATTTTTACGAATTTTCTCCTGATTTCTTATAAATATTGTCGTTTTTGGATTAAATTTTATAATCCCCTTATGAACACTGACTATAGCGTATTCGTATCTCATTTCAGCGGCAGCTGTTAATCCTGTTATACAAGAAAATCGGGTTAATGAATGAATAAATCAGTGCAGGAAAAAATATACATTTTGGCCGATTAAAATTTCATGATTTTACAAAAATAAAATACTCACGAAATATAATTAAATAAAATAGATGAACCGAGGTAATTTTAATAAGTAAAATGCGGTTTTAAATAGTAATGTTGGTGGAGAATTATTATTTTGTTTAATCGAAATGATGTATGGTGCAGCCTGGTTTTTAACCCCATACGAGAATTTATGTGCTGTTTTTAATTCACAGTAATTAAAAATATTTATGTTAATTTATTTTTTATGTCACAAATCTTTGAATGAGTTTAAATTCGGAAATCGATGAAAGCAATTTTTATATTTTATGGAAATAAATTATTGGTAATTAAAATTTTATGACGGTGAGGATTCATTTTACTAACGAATGCACTCTGTCCTATATTCAATATTTATTTGTAGTTTCCCATATTATGAAATAAAGAGGGATGGATTTTCACTATTCGCAACCCCAGGATACCGACAAAAAAGTTACGCTGTGGTGTCTGGACGATAACTCATGTAAATCTTTACAGAAAAGGGAGGAAGTGATTGCAAAAGATTGCCCACATTGTCGAACGGCCCGTAATTGTTTTTCGGAAGATTGTAAAGCCCTATCATGCGATACTCTAGATGAAATTTGAAATTGTTTAATATACCGGGCAATGTAATGTCATCTCAAATTCGTTCGAATAGTGAGGTGGTAGAAGCTGAGGGGGGAAGTGGTTTGTAATTCTTGTATATGCCTCCGATTTTTGTATGCAAAATATTTCGCGCTGATTTTAAAGTTTGCAGCTTTCACAATTTTCATGGAAAGTGAACATAATTTATCTGAAATCGGGAATTTGTATGGGAGGTGGCAAGAGGAGGTGGAAGGTTCCGGAAGATTTTGAAACTGCTTATCCGTATCCTTATCTGCATCCTCATCAACATTGTTCTAATTTTAAGATCGATAGCTCTCAGCTAGGATGTAGCCTAGTAGATAGCGTGTAGGTTTTGTAATGCGAAGGTCGTGAGTTCAAATCCCGGTCGGCGCAATACATAATTCCAGCACATTGCCTGCTTGGATATACCTTGGTGACCTTAATCTACGAAAATGAAAAAAAATTCGTAGAAAGAGGGTTGTGCGAAGGGCTAACAACCCTTCCAAAATAAGTAATGAAAAATGTTAAGGAACCTGAATATCAGGAGGCCAAGGTCCGATTTGGGCTGTAGCGCCATTGTAGAAAAATGTAGCTCTCATTTGTTCGAAATAGAAATGCTTTTCTCGGATTTCTTAAGTAGAAGGAGTGAAGCGAAGTTGATACCTTACTTAGTATTTATAGCAATTATCCAGTGACTAATTGTTGCAAAATTTCAAATTTCTATTTTTCTAGTTTTAATCAAATCCGATACCATGCATTTACCAAAATTATGCGTGTGTATGGGAGGGGGTAGAAGAAGCATCCGAATCAAAACAAAATTGTTTGACATTGAAGATATTAGCACTTTTATATTAGGTTGTTGCAGATGAAATCGCGACTTTGCTAGAGAAATTTCAAACAACTTTAACTCTTATAAAACTTAATTTTATTAATCAAAATAGGTACCACGAGATGCAATACACTTTTCCCAACGAGATACAAGTTTATTTATGCCTGTTTCGTAGAAGTCCGACTTTCTAGACTGAAGAGATTCTTCGAAGGCATTTTCGATGGCTGCTTCATTGTTAAATTGTTTCTCCGCCAAAAAATGATCCAAATGTTTAAAAAAGTGGTAATCGGTTGGCGAGAGGTCTGGTGAATATGGTGGATGAGGAAGAGTTTCATAATGTAACTCGTTTAATTTTTTGACCGTTATTCTTGATAAATGAGGCATTTTTTGACCGTTATTCTTGACACATGGCACTTATGAAGCGTTTTGACTTTTCCAAGCTGTTGCAAGTGCCGGGAAACTGTCGAATAGTGTACGCCTAGTTTTTCTTGAATGTCCCTTACAGTTTGGTGTGAGTCAGACTCCACTAGTAAACGCAGCTCATCGTTGTTATCGATGGTCCTGGGTGACCACGTGGCTCACTTTGAAGGGTCATATCTGCTCATCGGAATTTGTCGAACCATCGCTGTGTGGTTTGTTCGCTTACTGTGTCAGCTCCAAATGCCCTGTTTATGTTTTTGGTTGCCTCCCTTGCGTTGTGGCCAAGTTTGAACCCGTAAAGAAAAAGTAACCGTTTTTGAATCGATTCCATGTTTTTTTTATTTTTCCTTTCTCTCCGTTCTCAATGGAGTCCAAAACTGAAATGATTCCATGTCCAAATGTAGGAATATTTACACTTCTATATTCATTACTACCAGAGCCACCTGGAGGCTGTTTGAGACATGAAAGTCGTAACTAACTTCAATACATCGCGAAAGTCGCCATTTCATCTGCAACAATCTACACTTTGCTCAAAATTTCAAGTCGACAGCCTTGACGGTTTCGAAGAAGAATGATTTAATTGAAATGATGAAATTTCGTGAAATTTGTATGGGAGGGGGCACAAGTAATGAAGTGAAGCTGAGATTTTTTTCAAAATTATTTGCAATTATAAAAAAATGAATTCTGGCAAAAATTTATGCTTTAAGCTTTACAAGTTACAATAAAAATCGAATAAATGCATTTTTGAAAATTGTGCATTCGTATGGGAGGGGGTGGAAGGAGTAATGGGATCGGATCAATATTTTCTTACGTAAATGGCAATTCTATCGCTAAATATTGGCCTGATTTTTAAGTTGATAAGTCGAAGCGCCTCCAGCCAAACTTCACCTCAACTGCTCGGACCAACAGGAACGTAGTATCAAGAAACTTAAGCAGCTGATGAGTGAGCCTACTCAGCTACCTGATGTTGCAGACCATTCCGCAAGTCTGCTTGATTTTTTTCTTACAAACCAGCCTGAAATAATATTACATATCTGTTGTTGTATCATCGTCAATTGTTGATACGGCCATTTTTTTATTCGCGGAAGTGGTAGTGGATCGGCCACACTTTGAGGAAACCAGAGCGAAACATCGCCAAACAGGCTCTAGATATAATCCTCCAGGAAGACGCCGGGTTGATCGACTCGATGGAAACGAGCAGTTGGGGAGCCAGAGGAATAAACAAGTCCTGGCAACAGCTTAAGGCAGATGCGCAGAATCGCGCCATGTGGAAGAGAGTTCTTTCTGTCCTATGTCCCTATAGGAGGTCTTAACAGAAATTTCATTGATTAATGATCCAATATGTAGGCATTAAAACCGCCGACAGTAAAAGTCCTTAAAAGGATCGTTGGCACTGGGGCGGGCTAAACACATTCTTTAAAGCTTTTGATTGGAATTTGTACTTTATACCAAATGATTGTAATATTGCCTGCAATTTTATTTTTAAGATAATTTTAAAAATCATGCGGCTTCTTATTTCCTTCAACCTCAAAAGAGTTAGATCATCTAAGGAGTCGTGGTTTACCAAAGATTGTCTCAGCAAGTTCAGGGTACGCTCCACCAACAGGAAGAGGGAACTGTACATCAAAGCAAGAAATTCCTGCAACTCTATAACTTGCTTGATCACAACACAGCGTGAACAAAATTAAGGCCGAAAAGTACTTGAGTTTTCTAAAGAATTTAAATATTTTTAATCATTTGCCAAAGCCGTGAGTAGTAATTTCATTTCATCCTCCAAATCTTCTACTTCTGATGACAGCCGATCCAGTAGAATCGTAAATTTATTAGCAGAGGTTTCGTGATAAACTCAACTATACTATAATCAGTCTGTCCCAACTGTATCGCATTATTTTTCTTCATTGCACTACAGCCCAAATCGGTCCTTGGCCTCCTGACCTTCAGGTTGGTTCCTTATTTTTTTTTGTTATTGTGGAAGGGTTATTAGTCCTTTGCACAAGCCTCTATCTATAATTTATCATGTTCGCAGATTGAGCACAGTAATTTTTTTTTAACTGGATATCATTAAAATTTAACTAGAGTGGAACTCCTAGCCTTTCTAGTCAAAAATCTAGTTAGATTTGTTAAACTGAAAATCTAGTATATTCGTTTCGCTGAATTTTTAGTTGATTATACTGATTTCTCGTATTCTTTACTAGATCACTTTGGTTTTAAATTACATTGAATTTCTAGTTAATTTAAGTGTATTATTCACTAAATATCGATTACATTTAATTTACTGGATTTTCAATTAATTTGACTGATTTTGCGTATTTGTAAGTATGCTTGAGTTTTAAATTTTAATAATTATTCAGTTAATTTAATTGAATTATAATTATCCAAACTAATTGTTAGTTTATTTAAAAAACTAGTTATTCATTTAAATTAAAATGCAATTCTATTTTTCGAATTAAAACACGAAGAGTTCTGCTTTCATAGTGAATTAAACTTATTTTAATCTTTTTAATTTTTCCCCTACCCATCTGTCTTCTACTACAGAATTTTGTATACAGGGTGTAACAGAATAGATGTGACAAAAAAACATGGTGATAGGGGATCTCGTGGTGCACAAAAAAATATTCTACGGAAGACTTGTAGCTCCAACCCCTAGCGACTTAGGGGTGATTTTCTAGTTTTTGGTTTATGGAGGAGGTTGTCAAACTAAAAGGCCAATATCTCCGAAACTACTTAAAATAGCGCAATGCGTACTATTTTGTTAAAGAGCTTATTAATGTACCTTTCCAACGAGGGTCTGCAATAAAAAATCAAATCAGTCACTGAGTTGCTCGAGTGGTTTGAACATGAAAAATTTTTGTTTTCCAAAAATGTCCTTCAACTTTGAAGGCTTTTGCTCAAAATTTTGACTACATTTTACTTTATTTTTATAATAATAAAGTATTGTGATCGACACAAGAAAAAAAAAATTTGCTACTCTGAAATTTTTTTTTTTCGCGTTTCATGACTAAATTAGCCTAAAAATGCAAAAAAAAAAAATCCGTCTGTCTGTACGCCGTCCGCCGTACGCCGACGTGTACGCTCAGCGCACATTAACTCCCAAACCCTTTAAGATAAATAGTTCATTTTTGAAAGGATTGTAGATAATTGCGGATCTCAGGCGGATACCTATTTTGGAGGGTGTACGAGTTCAGGGGAAGGCGGGGGGAGCGCTTTAACCGAAAAATACAAATTCAAATATCTCAACCATGGTAACAGCTAGGAAACTAAAACTCAACATACATATAGAGGAGTTTGTAGGACAACTTTTAAAAATAATTTAATTTTTTTATCCATTGGGGTGCGAAAAGGGAGGGCTAAGAACCAATTGTCGGCAGAATTTTTTTTTCAAATGATTATATCTTCGAAATTACTTAACATAAAAAATTGAAATTTTGAGAACGTTAAGCTGGCATATAGATCCACTAGAATCAGTTTAGACAAAAGCTAATTATTGTAAGGGGGAAGGTCAGGAAGGGTGCAAAGAAAAACATTTAAAAATTAATATCTCGGTTGTTTATTAAGCTATGTAATTAAATCTTTGAACCTATACTAAACTATACTAGAGAAATACGAAAAAAATTAAATATTTGGACAAAATAGTAGTGGGGGGAAATGGGGAGCATTTCAAAAATGGCGCACTTTTCAAAATTACAAATCCTTATATCTCCAAAAATAGTACAGATATCAAATCAAAAATTTGTCAGATTATAGAACTACATTATGGTTAATTTTTTTAAAAATTTTAAGTTGGGAGGTGTAAGGGGAGGGAGGTGATAATCAAAAATGTCGAAAGCTTTGAGTGATATTTGTAGGGCTCTGGTGAAAGATACAAAGTTAAAATTTTGCACGTGAACACCTATATTTAATGTACATAGAAAAATAATAATAACTTGATCCATATTTATTATAAACCGACCCCCCCGGTGTAACGTGCACAAGGTGTTTCATGTGCATTGAAAAAAATACATAAACTGAAAATTTTTGAGTGAAATTTTAAGGTAGAAACTTGAAAATTTGCGAAATGCATTTAAAAAAAATCCCTAAATATACGAAATATTAACTGGTCGAAAACCTTTAACACTTCTACCCCCTCCCATACAAAATAATTTTTTCGACCATTTTCAAGAAATCAATTATCACCTAACTATTAAAAGCTATCAATTTGAAATTTTGCAACTTACAAAAATAATTAAAATGAAATTGCGTTAAAAGTTTTAAAATCGCGCCTGCCCTTCTACCCACTCCCATACAAAAGTATGATTTCGACTAATTTCATTAAATCAACTAATAACCAACAAATTAAAAGCTACGAACTTGAAATTTCGTACGAGTATCTTACAATAAAAATGAAAGAAAATTGCATCACAAGTTTTACGATTCCCCTACCTCCCCTACCCCCTCCCATACAAAATTATTTTTTCGAGCATTTTTAAGATATCAGTTATCAGCTAACTCTTAAAAGCTATCAATTTCAAATTTGGCAGAAAAACTTATAAAAATAATTCAAATGAAGTTGTTTAAAAGTTTTGAAATCGCGCTTGCGCTTCTACCCCCTCCCATACAAAACTATGATTTCGACCAATTTCATTAAATCAACTAATAACCAACAAACTAAAAGCTACGAACTTAAAATTCTATACAAGCACCTTAAAAGAGACGCGAAATAAAACTGCGTATCAAATTTTATGATTCCCCTACCTTCTCTACCTCCTCCCATACAAATGTTCGAATGTAAAATACACCGAATTTTATGAAAATTCTATGCAACTTCGTCTATGAAACACATTGTATACAAAGAATATTGGACGTAATTCAAGCAATTAATTAAAAAGCTATTAACATCCACCCGCCATTACTATTAGCCCTGCTCCTCCCCTCATAAAAACCCAAACTTGCAGAAACGAATGAAATATTGTTAACAGTCCTGCCCAAGAACTCCCTTTCACTTGGCCTTCCCTAACCACTCTAACCTGCATATTGACTTTCCACTCATCTTGTTCCAAGAATAATAAAGTTTCGCCCGACTTGTTGGCAGTTTATTTTTTTTAGTTCTGACTAATAATTCTAAATAAATATTTAGTGCATAATTTCAGCTAGATAAATTTCATACGTACTGAGTAAATCGGTTTTTAGTATTTCATAAGAAAGTGCAGTTTGTATGGGAGGTTGTGGAAAGAAAGGGAGGATTCAAATAATTTTTATACAGCAGATTCGATTTATTATAGAAGTAATATATTCAAAATTTCAGATCAATAGCTTTTATACTTTTTGAGCAAATTCGTTTAATGTCAAATTGCGAAATTTTGTCATTTTGTATGGAAGGGGGTAGTAGGGGTAAAGCTAATCGTTTAATTTTTATTTTTTTTTGATCTTACTAATAATTCTAAATAAATGTTCAGTGCACAATTTCAAATCGATAAATTATATACGCACTGAGTAAATTGGTTTAGAGCATTTCATGAAAAAGTTCAGTTTGTATGGGAGGGGGTGGAAGGATGGAGAAGACACAAATTATTCTTATACAGTAGAATGGGATCATCATAAAACTATTATGATCCGAATTTCAGGTTAATAGCATTTATACTTTTCGAGAAAAGCCGTTTATTGACAAATTGCGTAATTGTGTCATTTTGTATTGGAGGGGTTAGAAAGGGTGGAGCGATTTGGCCCGTTCACGAACTTGTCCTTAATTTTTTGTCAAAAATGACGACGTGTACAAAAATTTAACTTTCTAGATCAACGCGTTCTCAAGCTAGAGACGACACGGACGGACAGACGAACGGACGGACGGGTTTTGAGATTTTTGAGTGATTAGATGAACTTTTGTATCATTCACTTTCATCTCCGAGCCTTATTTCTTGGCGTTACAAACTTTGTGGCAAACTTATTATACTCTCAGATTTCAGTTAGAGTATAATAATAATTTGTTCCAAAATTGTTATGCACCGCCGTGGGGGTCTAACAAGCACAATGTGTTTCAAGTGCACTGAAAAAACACATGAACTGAAAATTTTTGAATGAAATTTTAAGGGACAAACTCGAAACTTTGCGAAATGCATTTAAAAAAATTTCTAAAATTTTGAAATGTTAACTGGTCGAATATCTTCAAATCTTCTACTCCCTCCCATACAAAATTATTTTTTCGACCATTTTTAAGAAATTAAGAAAATTAAGAGCTATCAATTTAAAATCTAGGGTGTAGCCTAGTGGGTAGCATATTGGTCTTGTAATGCGAAGGTCGTGAGTTCAAATCCCGGTTGGCGCAATATATAATTCCAACACATTGCCTGCTTGGATATAGCTTGGTCACCTCATTCTACGAAAATGAAAAATTCGTAGAAAGAGGATTGTGCGAAGGGCTAACAACCTTTCTACAATAAGTAATGAAAATGTAATGGAACCTGCATGTCAGGAGGCCAAGGTCCGATTTGGGCTTTAGCGCCATTGTAGAATGTAGAATTTGAAATTTTGCATAAAATCTTATAAAAATAGTTGAAATGAAATTGCGTTAAAAGTTTTGAAATCGCGCTTGCCCTTCTACCCCCTCCCATACAAAAGTATGATTTCGACCAATTTCATTAAATCAACTAATAACCAACAAATTGAAAGCTATAAACTTGAAATTTTGAGACAAAGAGAAAGGAAATAAAATTGCATCACAAATTTTACGATTCCCCTACCTCCTCTTCTTCTTCTTCAATGGCGCTACAGCCCAAATCGGGCCTTGGCCTCCTGAACTTCAGGTTCCTTAACATTTTTCGTTATTTATTGCGGACGAGTTGTTAGCTCTTCGCACAACCCTCTATCTACGAATTTTTCATTTTCGTAGATTGAGGTAACCAAGGTATATTCAAGCAGGTAGTGTGCTTGGAATTATGCGTCGACCGGGATTTGAACTCACGACCTTCGCATTGTAAACCAAACACGCTACCCACTAGACTACACCCTAGCCCTACCTCCTCTACCCCCTCCCATACAAAACTTCGTCTTTGACACTGACATTCTATAAACATGATTCAAGTAATCAACTAAAAAACTATTAACATCCACCCACCCTCACTATCACCCCTTCCCTTATAAAAACTCAAACTTGCATAAATAAACTAACGAAATGTTGATTATATGTACTGGAGCGTTTGAACGTTTCCGCAAAGTGTTAAATTGACAACTGCCTTGCCCAAGAACACCCTTTTATTTAGTCTTCCCTAACCACTCTAACCTGCATATTGGATTTTCACGCATCCGCAACTTGTCCCAAGAATAATAAAGTTTCGCCCGACTTGTTGGCAGTTTATTTTATATTATTATATTACGCATTGAGTTTTTATTCTGAACTAGATAGCATTCTAGTTAAATTTAACTAGATTATTTTTTACTGTGAGGAGACCCAGATATACCCACGTAGGCGGTGCGGTAGAATTATACGACGACAGGGATTTGAAGTCACGACCTTCATATTGTAGACCAACACGCTACCTACTAGGCTACATTCCGGCTCTGTATCGCCTAGATGCACAAAATTGCATTACTTAAAATTTTCACTTGCATCTTCGCTACTCTAGTTCGGGCAGTTTCCCTCTCACCAACCTTAAAAAATGCTTCTCACCTTTGACTAAACCTCTTCGCAATCTTCTGTCGTCAACTCTTAATCCAATTTACAGCTTTGCTGATGAGAGTATACTTGAAAATAATTAAAGTTTGGACTTAATTGCAGGGTTGCACCAGTCTTCTGTGCCCTTTAAACGCAGTAATTTGATCCATTAAATCTTGAAATTTTCACCGCCAACCACCTGGTGAAAGATGGTGTGGTCAATGTTTTCACAGTGCATTTCGAATTGAAAGAAAAGATTTCCGGATTCTACACTGTTACGCTTTATTATTCGTGACGTTTCGGTCTCTGCTGAGGCCTTTATCAAACAGTTTGATAATGGTTCAATGGTGAAAGATGTCAACAAAACTCTCCTTAACATGAGTGAACACCAGTTGCGGCGATGGAATGAATACTTCTCTGATATTTTAAACATTTTGTCAGAGAAGGATATTCTATAAACAGAAGAACTACCAAACATCTAACCGCAACAATCCTCTATTAGGAACGATCACCCAGAAAGAAGAGATTTTCCGCCATTCGGTCAATGGCGGGAAAGAAAGCGCCAGGTATAGACGGACTACCGGAAATAACACCCGATATACTCGTCCTACTCTTCACTGCGGTGTGGAATGAAGAAAGGTATCCAACTGAATGGAAGGAAGGCTTCATTGTGAAAATTTCGAAGAAGCGCATCCTTCGGGGGCGTGGTGTACATATGTCTACTTACTGCCGTATCGAAAATCATGGCTAAGGTGATCCTTATTAGGATTGGTGATATCGTGGAGAGCACTCTCGAAATTTATCAGGCTGGATGCCGTAAAAGGTCGTCTTATACCGACCACACAAATACCCTACGGATAATATTAGAGCAGTCAACCAGGTTCGCCACTACATCTAATGTGTGTGGACTTCGAGAAGGCTTTCGACAGCGTTAAGCGAGATTACATTTGGAATGATTTGCGTAGGGGAGGTATTCCAGATAAGGTCATAGCTATGATTAAAGAATCCTACGAAGATGCAAGGTGTCGCGTCTTTCATAGAGGAGAGCTGTCCAAGAACTTTCCTGTGCGAACGGGTGCAAGACAGGGCTGCATATTATCACCAGCCCTGTTTCTGATGGTAATAAATGACATCTTAAAAGCTGCACTGGAAGGTGGGGAAGGTAAACGTCTTCAATAGAGACAAAATAATATTTTAAGTCATCTTGATTATGCTGATGACGTGTGTTTGCTTGCCGTTTGCTTACCGTTCGGACTTAGAGTCAAATATTCGCTCGTTGCGTTCTAAATGCAAAAAGGCGGGACTGAAAATAAAGTGCGTAAAACCAAGTACATGCACATGGGGAAGTGATCTCCAACGACGAATTTTGGAGTACAACTGGACGGACTAAAATAGGCATTGCGATTTAAAGCCGGAAATGGCAGTGGATCGGTCACACTTTGAGGAAACCAGAGCGAAACATCGCCAAATAGGCTCTGGATTATAATTCTCAAGGAAGACGTCGGGTTGGTCGACCATGTAGTACATGGAAGCGAGCAGTTGACCAGAATGCCAGAGAAACAAACAAGTCCTGGCAACAGCTAAAGGCCGATGCTCAGGATCGCGCCTTGTGGAAGAGTGCTGTTTCCTTCCTATGCCCCTATAGGGGGTCTTAACAGGAATTTGATTGATTGATTGAAATCTTGAAATTAACACAATCCGCAATGTAGCTTTAGATGCCTACATGTGAATAGGCTTTCTCCGAAGGAGTTTCTTTCACCGAAGAAATATTTTCCATCATCTGATCTTGCAACCATCTACAAGTTCCAAATCGGGCCTCGACTCGCGTACAATTCGCATATCTGGTTGGAGCACACACAGCGCATGTGATGGTACTGAACCGAAGTTAGAATTTCACGTTTCGACTTTTTGGAGTTGATGTCATCACGGTCCGAGCAAGGAAAATGTGGAATGCACGGCCGCTTTTTCTTGAGGTTATGGAATCCAAAAATTCAAAACAAACATTCACTGACTTTTTTTATCCTGTAAGTCCTCTCGCAATTAATTTCCATGTTGTTCATTTTCATTTTGTTTTCCCTCTTTAAGCGAAATATTCGCTACATTGTTAAAAGCTGACCCCTAAGCCCAGCTCGATGGGGTAAAAAACGATCATACTCTTTGATCATTAAGCTCGCATCGCTTCTCGCGTTCATTTTACTTTTCGCCCCAAAGTGCGAGCTGAGTAAAAGCGAACAAGAGAAACATGTTTATTAAATGTGTTTAAAAGTGAAGGCCCTGAAATCCTGTGTTTCTGAAAATTTCGGACCAAATATTCATCCAGCGCAAGGAAATGAAAGTAAGTAAGTAAAAAATAATGGTTCTCCTTCAAAAATGATTTCATGAATCAATGCCTCCGACGAATTTTAGAATTATTCTGGCCAGATCCCTTCTCCAACGACAAACTTTGGAGTACAAATTTACAGACTAATGTAGGCATTGCGATTCAAAGTGGAAGTGGCAATAGACCAGTCATACTTCGATGAGCCAGAGCAAAACATCTCCAGACAAGTGTGGAAGTTAATTTATTTATTTATTAATCATAACAAGATAGTTTACAAATAGATTGCTTAATTTAATTTATTTTAATATATCCTAATATATTTAAATTTACCTTAATTAATTAAACATAATTTTATATACATATTTGATATACATATATAGCATAGACACTGGTGGAAGGGTTAAGCTGGATGTGGGGACCTTATAAAACGGAGCGTAGTCTCAGTTTATATGTCAGATTATTTATTGGAGGTGTATAGTGGGCGCTGAATTTGTTAAATACTCTACAGCTTCTGTTAATTTTGTCCGTAATCAGTACGATGTGCATATCCCTTAAGGGGTTTTGAATGTCTCGTCAGTAAAGGATAACAAATCCGGTGAAATAATACTGATTGGTTCGATGATGAATGCAATTATCCAATAAATAAAACAAATAAACACACTGTCATTGGACTGAGATAATTGGACGTCCAAGCTTTCGGAGTCAGGGCCTGGCTTGGGCTATAGCGCCATTGATGATGGTGATGATAATATTGAAAGCTGATATGTGTATCTGGACCCCTAATTTCATTTAGAATTATTCAGTCTTTTACTTGAACACGAACAATTAGATTTTGTCCTTCCTGGCCATTCTCTTTTTCGAATCGTCAATGTTTCGGACATCACTAGCACGAACCCGAAATACGAAAATCTCGGAATCTAACTTCATTTACACGAATTAAACCCTTAGTCAATACTTTTTTATTACTACTAAGTAATTCGAAAAGCACGGAAGCCAATTACAATTTTTTTCGGGTTCACCAAATCCTTCGATCCTAATTATTTAATTATCTTCGTAAAGTCATGAGATGAATTCAGATTGGAGGTCTCTAATGCAAATCGACTTGAAAAGGTAAAACCGTCGCTACTCCTCATAATTTATGGCTTAATCCAATAATTAGATACGAGAAGTTAGGAGGTATCTGAAAATGGAAAGGAATCAACCTAATCAATTGGTATGGTCGGTTGAAACCGCGCTGATGTAGAAGGAGATCTTGTGAAAGGGATTACCGGGATTGTTGGTTTTGGTACAATGGCGGTGTTATACACGATAATTTCGAACGGTTCGCTCAATTATGCATGTCGTAAATTCGTAAAGAGGATATTCGAACTGATGTTGATTTTGAATACGGTGAAATCCATAGCGGCTTAATTAAGTTTTTAATTTTGGCTGTTTTTGACGGATCGGAAACGATTTAGTGCTAACTTCGTAGTACGTATGTTAGAAATTTGTCGGAGCGAAGGTTAATTTATTATACAACTCCGTATAGGGGATTGAAAAAAAAAGTAATTTACTGAACGAGTTTTGACGGATGTGTGTACAAATTAATTGGTATTGAAAAGTTTTTGATGTATACGAGGAGCTATTGATAAGTATCCGTATCCGTGTTAGGCCAGAAAAAAAATATGTTTGGGAAAATTTCAATTTTTTTTTCTCTTTTAGATCAATAAACCCAATAAGCCCAACATTAATTTAATATTTTCAAGCCTTTTAAAAAAGAGTATTTGTTGGAATCTGCGAAATAGGCTTCAATTTCGGCTATAAATTCCCCGTTCGTTGTGGATTCCTTTCTTTCTTTATTATGATTGGAAACAGAACAATATCTGGTTTTGCTTGCATGGATAGCCCGACACTAAGTCTCGATGCCTCGGTTGTCTTCCGCAACACGAATCGTATTAGATGAAAATTAATAACGTCCCAGGTAATAGAACAGAATCTTGCGCTTATGTGAACATATCCCAAGATACATACGTACTAGGCCCTAATTAATCCCGTTCTATACTGATTTGCAGGTTCAGTATTCTCAACGGTAAGTGCCAGACCAACCTAAATATTTTCCAATCTTTAGAACTTGACTTGGACTACAATCATGGGTATGTTAAATCTCCAGCACCACATGGTATCAGTTGATATATCCGTCATACAAATACAAATTCTAGCAATTCAAACTAAGCCTTCCATCAATTCTATCCGATTTCGATCTAATTGGGTCCTAGGAACTTTGCGAACGTTTCCCTCATCTCCGCTCACTACTTCCCTCTCGACAAATACACCTTCTCTTATTATCTCTCAGAATTCTGCATAGGACTCGCTAACATCCAAATTCGCTCCCTCCAGCCCACAACAACCTAATATTTCCCTCACTTCAGTTCGCTACTTTCTTCCGAAAACCACCAAGGTGAATCTACCGTCCTGCATCTGAAACCATTCGCCCCCGACTTTGGCTCCCTTGCTACTAATTTTCGGTTTGGATCATCCTCTTATGTATCTTATTACAAATTACGCACCACCTCCTGCTGGTTTCTTAAGTTCTGTCAAAAAAATAAATAAATAAATCAAATGTTCGTAATAAGTAAAATCAAAATTATAAAAAAAATAAATTTTATAAAAAAAAAATAAATAAATGAACAAAATTGTGTAACAAAACAAAAATTTATAAAAGTGCATTGAATGCACTTAAAAAAAACTGCAATACCGACGTACTACCGCCTGAGAAAAAAATATTTTTTGGAACAACTGCTGGCCTTCTGGTATAACCTCTCGACGAGAGTGGTCGAGTCCGGATCTTAGTTTTTGCGCTTTCTTGCCTTTTTGTTTGTTCCTGCTCGAGAAAAAAGCGATCAATGGCCGTCGATCGACTGTGATTAATTTTTTTTACAACGCAAACCATTGACAAATTAAAAATTCAGTGATTCAAAAACGAAGAGGATTCAACATCACAAAAATTGGAAAACACGAGGCATCGACATCGACAAAAGAAAAAAAAGGAACACCATCACCATACGGGCCCCAACACAAAAGAAAGGTACCAGAAAATTTTTTTTTTATTCCCATATTGTTATATTCCTGCCCATCAATTATGTATATGCATATAAAAACCAGGTCTTAAAGAAAAAAAAAATTTTTAATTAAAAAAACATATAAATATAAAAAATAAAAAAAATTTTTTTGTGGGTATCCATATTGTGCGCAGCTCGAGGTGGTACGTTAATGCCATCATGAAATTAGCTTAAGCTAATCGGAGGCCCTGAGAACGTCCTTGCCGACCCGCATTTTCGCCACCGCCTATCATGATTTTTTCTTCCATATTTTGTTAGTATTATTTTAATTTTCTCAGCACCATTCAAGGATGGCGGCGCCTCTGGGCAAAATTTCCACGCCCGCGCTCCTGAGCAGCCGGCAACAGATGCTGCCATCAAATCAAAACTGTACGGGAATGAGGCCCTCAGCCGAGTTTCCGTTACAATCTCTCATCCTGATTTCGGTCACATTCGTAACCTAATCAGCCGCCGATCCCTACTTTATTCCCCTTTCACTACTAACACGATACTCTTAGTTTTACCGTGCATTGGCAGCTTCACAGACCTGTATCATCAAAACCAATAAACCTAATCCCTTACCAACTTGCGACCAATCAAGTTCGTACAGTTTGTATACTAACCAACTGATACGATATGAAGGGGGCTGCCATAACAACCCCCGTAGTACCAGGTTAATAGACCTTAGTGCGGCTCTAGTGGGTCGCCGCAATCACCCTCACTTCAGTCTAAGTCTCTGCATGATTTTGATACTGATCGATCTGCTCGGATCCATATACATAGTAAGGACGATATTATCGTATCACAACAGCATTCACACTGGTAAGCGCGAGGCCCCAAAATCTTTTCCAATCTTAAAATCATGGAACCCGTGTGATAAACACAAGGTTTGCACTAGGTTGCGCTTAAGAAAATGTTAAAATCAAATCAAAGACGAAAAGAAAAAAAAACTCAAGGAAATACACAAATCGCCTTAATGCGCCCGGATCATCAACACGCTGAATATGAGGCGGAAGATTATTCCAGATTCTTATGGTCTGGACGAACCAACCGTCTTAAAGAAAGGCGCTGCAAGAAATTTGCGATGTCTGTTGGTTTTCAGAGGTATTAGGTACTCGCATGAATACAGTGACTCACTTTGCTGTAAAATATTATACAAGAAAATTAGTGAACTGCGTTTAAGGAAAGAGGGTATTGTGCAGCATGGAATACTCATCTGATACTGCCAAATACATGGGGGATGCACTCGTTGAAAGCCACGTTTAGCCTATGTTGACAGTTGGAATCATGTTTAGGACTAATACAAGACTACCGTAAGCGAAGAAAGGTATACTTAGGAGTTTCACAAGCTTCAAACTCGTATATGTACATAGGTAGGATAGTACCAAACACCCATAGTCTTCTCAGACTACCATATTTGTACATATTTTAGGATAGAATTGACTTGCTTACATCCGGACATGGCCGCGTCAATGATTACTTCTAAATCCGTTACATGGGTTTGGAATACGAGGGGTGTACCGTTGACTGTAGTGTCGGGAAGATTCCAGGTGTTAGGATAAGTCCAGCTTAAAATACAAAACATTGTGACTTGTGCTTGTTGAGCGTAAGATGGTTAATTTGAGTCCAACTTAATATACGAGCAATATCCCGATCTACGTGTTCAACACAATCTTCAAATAACCCAATAAGCCTATTTAAGTAGATCTGTGCATCATTCGCAGCTAGGGTGTAGCCTAGTGGGTACCATGTTGGTTTTGTAATACGAAGGTCGTTAGTTCGAGTCCCGGTCGGCGCAACATATAATTCCAGCAGTTTGCCTACTTGGTTACCTCAACCTACAAAAATAAATTCGTAGAAAGAGGGTTGTGCGAAGAGCTAACAACCCTTCCACAATAAGCAACGAAAAATGTAAAGGAACCTGAATATCAGGAGACCAAGGTCCGATTTAGGCTGTAGCGCCATTGTAGAAGAAGTGCATCATTCGCGTACAAATAAAGACTGCAGTCATCTAGTATATCCAGTAGATCATTAATCTAAATGCTCAAAAGTAGTAGACTAATCCTTGGGGAACACCACACAGAAGGGGTAAAGACGAGGACAGAACATGATTAATTCTGACTTGCTGATGTCTGTTGGCAAAGTAGCTACCAAGTAGTTTAACCGCATTAGTAGAGAAATTGAAGATTGACGATAGCTTGTCTAGAAGTGTGTTGTGGTCCACCATGTCAAAGGCTTTAGACCAATCTAATACTGGAGGCACACTGCCGAGGAAACGGCTTCCCAAAGCCGCAAAGAGCTTTGAGCTTTTTCAAGCAATAGGTGACACACTGGACAAGATCGAGTTTACTATCTGGTAAACGTCAAATTTCGTTTTCGAACTGTCTGTTAAACGTCAAATTTCGTTCCGATTGAAATTAATTCTAAAATATCGCAAAATGCCGAATGGAGACTCTTTAGTAGTGCTAGTTTACGTGAATTCCATGTTTGATATTTTGAGAAATGTCCACATGCAGTTTGCTTTGAGCGTCTTAGCAATAAGCGTTGCGCGTAATAAAAGACGTCGATTACGAGCCGCAAGGTTGCTTCGGATTGCGGCGAAAAGAAGCGCACAGAGGTTACACCGTACCATTTGGGTCCAAGTAAGTACACAATCAATCCGCAATAATGCATTCACAAAACGTTTTAAATAATAGCCTCGAAGCGGAATGTTCTGGGAAAAAGATGTTCTCACTTTTGATGACAAAAGATTCAAAGACAGTTTCAGGATGACTCGAATATCTTTTGAAGGTGTAGTTCGTGCTGTCGCAGCTCTTGAACGACAAGACACAAATTTCCGCAAGGCAATACCCCTAGCAAAAAGAGTGGCGATTGCTTTGTATGTTTTGGGTTCTTCGTCTGAATACAGAACTCTTGGTAACATGTTTGGAGTTGGCCGCACAACAGTTGGAGAAATTGTTTTGGACTTTTGCGCTGTAATATATGAAGCCTGGAGAAGTAAATATATGAGTGCTTATCCCATGGACAGACAAAAGTTACAGGAAATAGTTCAGGGGTTTGAAAATTTGGGGTACCCCCAATGCGTTTGTGCTATCGGTAAGTACGAGCAGTAGCTAAGCATATCAGTCAACTAACTATGTTTTTGCTCTTGCAGATGGAACTCATATAGAAGTAAGCCAAAGAAAAGTCGATGCTATAGACTACTACAATTATAAAGGCTGGTACTCCATAATATTACTAGCATCTGTAGACCACAGGTAATATTGTTACAAAAGCGGAAAATAAACAATAATTGATAATACATATTATAGATACAGGTTCACTTATATTAATGTGGGCTTGCCCGGACGAAACAACGATTCGACGGCATACGAAAACTCTGCATTGAAAAAATTTGCGGAAGCAAACGACATTTATGGCCAGAATTCGAGAAACTTGGGAGGGGTGATGGTACCTGCCCACTTGATAGGAGATTCCGCATTCAAGTTATCGAAATTTCTATTAAGGCCTTATCCGTTTTCCATAGACCAACCGCTTCATGAAAAAATGTTTAACTATCGTTTATCCAAAAGTAGGCGTGTTGTGGAAAATGCTTTTGGTCATTTGAAAAAAAGATTTAGAAGAATCGGAAGGGGCTTGGAAGTTCGTATTGACCACGCTACCACCATTATAAAGGCATGCTGTGTTCTTCATAACTATTTATGCTTGGAGAAAGACCCCATTTCAGAGCACTGGACGGAGGTTAACTCAACAGGCAGAGTACAACCCGAATTTAACTCAACTGCAACTGGAGAGGTAGAAGGAAGAACTATACGCGATGGCATAGCGCAGTACATTTATCAGCGTGGTACGTATAGGTTCTTTTTACCGAAGGAACTAGTTTCACTAGTTTTGAATTCGTTTAAGTTGCAATCATTGAAATGCTGTTATCACCTTTTTCAGATCGCGAGGATGCACCGCATCGGACAGATGGTGATCGCATGGACCCAATCGAGGCAATCAACTTAGATTCAGTCGAGGTGTAACCAATATAAAAGACGTGCATCCGCTAAAAGTCTATTGTGGATAAATTTTTAAGGGTTTAATAAATGATAACAATAGCCCACGCATTTCATTTGACACAACATTTTTATTTTGTAATTTTAAGTCCTAAATTCCCTACTTCCGAGCGAGAGCCTCCAAGAACTTAATATTAAAATCGTTCTGGGCTTGCTGCATGGTGGCGTTTTGTTCCAACAATTTTTTAAGGAAGTCATCTACTCTACCGGCTTCTTCTCTGGCAGCGTCGTACTCCTTCTGGGCCAATTCCAGAAAGGCATCCGAGCTGCTTTTTTTCCTCTTCGGTGCAGGTCCTGCAGCGGAGTCAGAGGAGCTGTCCAGTGCGGTACGGCTTGCGGCTATAGGAGCATCAGAAGAAGCCGGGGAATCAACGCAACTCGATGTAGGCGCTGCTGCCGAAGGTATTGATTCATCTGAAATGAAGAATAGAATTGTAAACATCGCATTTTTTCTAACTGCATTTTCTATAACTGCGTTTCGCATTTTAGCAACAACGTTATACGCACCACTTATATTAAAAGATTCCTCCATCAAGGTGAAATCGTGGCATGGTTGCCGACCTAGCATTTTATGCAGCTCCGTATAATGTCGCCATTCCGATGGTGATCCTCCGGACTTTCCAACGCTGCATTTTTCTAGTCTGAAAAACGTGTGATAAAAAATGGAAAAAAAAACATTTTGGTCTAAACTCACCTGTACCGCTTCGTCATATTCTGTATTTTGCGGTGAACTTCTTCTCCGGCAATTGCATCCTCAGCCAAATCCACCGCTATCTCTGCATAAATATGCGAATTTCTTTTTGCTTTTCGCAGGTCGTCAAGCCTTCTCTTCCATTCTTCTAATAATTTGGCCTCCATTGTTGGAGACCAAATACATTTCTGCTTTATTTTTTTCTGAAATGTTAACAAAATAATACTTAAAATTGAGCTTAACGCTAAATTCATTTTACTTACGCTCGCTTTGGCCTCCATTTTGCAACTGTCAAAATCAAAATACGAGTGACAGTTCAAAAATTTCCTCTGGGTATTTTCAGGGATATTTTTCAGGGATGCATAAAATAAAGCTTTTTCAGGGTTTGACATAATATGGGAAGAGGCTTTTGTTCTCAAACTTCTTTCTGAAACGAAATTACAAGAGCTCTTCAATTGAGATAAACTCGACTTAAGCTAAGGAGATTGAAGGCTTGTAAGCTCCGAATGGGCCTAAGCTTCTTTTAAAC
Source organism: Chorisops tibialis (assembly GCA_963669355.1). NCBI lineage: Eukaryota > Metazoa > Arthropoda > Insecta > Diptera > Stratiomyidae > Chorisops > Chorisops tibialis. The sequence continues at coordinate 163,664,884 of OY770262.1, forward strand.
TCGGCAGTGTGCCTCCAGTATAAGAGAAAAAGATACGTTATCATATTCTTGTCCAAAGCGGCTCTAATATCAAAGGTTACTTTAACTATCGACAGGCGCGTACTGTATAAAATCATGTTAGAGTTTGGAGTCCCACCGAAACTGGTTCGGCTTACAAGAATGACAATGACCGAGTTTTTGTCACGAGTCTGAGGAGGAAACGATCAGACTTCCAGTTTTGAAACAGACAACGGCCTTAAGCAAGGTGACGGCCTCGCACCAATGCTGTTCAAATTGACACTCGAATATGTTGTTCGGAAACTTCCCGTTGACACCAAAGGAATACTATGCTTCAAATCCACACAACTGGTAGCATATGCCGACGACATAGATATCCTTACAAGATCTCTAGATAGTGCGAAGGAGGTATTTGTAAACCTTGATTCGGTAGCAAGGGAAGTTGGACTACGTATTAATGAAAACGAAACAAAAATTATGACGCAAACTAGGAAAAAGGCGCCAATCAGACAAAATATTACGGTAGAAGACTATAACCTAGAAAACGTAGACGAAGGATGGAAGCGAACCCATCGAAATCAAAAGGAAGATAATGATGGCAGACGAGACTTATTATTCTGTACTTCCAATAATCAAAAACAAGAACGTGCACAGGAAAACAAAACTTAAGCTACACAAAACCATCATAAGACCTGTGCTATGCTATGGCAGCAAAACGTGGACTTTAACTCAGGCGTCTGGAAAACTACTTAACGCCTTTGAAAGAACGGCCTTCAGAAGAATCCTCGGACCTGTGAGGGAAGACTCGTTCTGGAGAATACTATACAATAGAGAATTGTATGACATCTTCGACAATCCAGAAGTGTCAACCTTCATAAAATTTAAGAAGTTACAATGGGCTGGTCATGTGGAGCGTTTGGATGACGGAAGAATTCCCAAACGCACACTAAAAGGGAAAGTCAACGAACAAAGACCGGTCGGAAAACTACGGAAGCTCTGGGAGAATTCGATTGACGCAGATAGCAAATCACTGCGAAGATTTTCTAACTGGAGGACGTGGTCACTGACCCGAGATGGATGAAGCCAAAGTATCAAAGTCCGATTTGGGCTGTGGCACCATCGCAAGCTAAGCTAAGCTAAACATGAGTTCATAATATGGAGAATATATTACCATATATATGGGAAAAGTATTCGTACAAAAGCTGGATACATTTTATCAAAGAGATATTTTATACTTTTAAAAACAGAGAAAGCTAGGGTGTAGCCTAGTAGGTAGCGTGTTGGTATTGTAATGCGAAGGTCGTGAGCTCAAATCCCGGTCGGCACAATACATAATTCCAGCACATTGCCTGCTTGGATATACCTTGGTCACCTCAATCTACGGAAAAAAGAAAAAAATCGTAGAAAGAGGGTTGTGCGAAGGGCTAACAACCCTTCCACAATAAGTAATGAAAAATGTTAAGGAACCTGAATACCAGGAGGCCAAGTTTCGATTTGGGCTGTAGCGCCATTGTAGAAGAAGTAGAAAAACAGTGAAAAGTTCATCTTGGCTGATGCATCAAAATGAGAAGGAGTTGGTGTTACTATTGATCCATGGGCATTCGGCAGATCTGTTACTCGAAAAGGTATTGGAAGGGAAGCTACAAGATTGCTATACCGAGCCCCTGCTTTTCGCGCCTTCAGTTTGTTACTTTTATCGCTAATTTAGTTTTGCACCATTTTTCGCTACCTTCGATACGCTACTGTATTACATGCACCCTTGGAAAAGCATGGTCCGTTTGAGTATTTCACTTCCTAGGCTAAGTACTACTAAGCCGTTTAGTCTCATCCCTCAGATTTCGATACACTTTGAGTCTTAGGTAATTTGGTATAGAAGTTACCGCGATTAGCGTCCCTCGCCTCCGTTATGTACTTTCCTTCGGAATACCTTACTGATTTCGGTCACAGAAACGTTCGTCACTCTCGATTCCAGCTATCATCTATCGTCTAACATCTGGCACCCTTGAGACATAATCGATACAACCTGGTACAAGGTCTCCAATACTTCCTCCCGTAGTACCAAGTTTAAAGTCCTTGGTGAGGGCTTCCGTGAGTGCCACAGGGGCTCCCACTTCAGCCTAAGTTCATGCAGAACTTTGATACCGATCGAACAGCTCAGGTTCTTGGAGTCGCCACGAGCCAAAAGCAGTTATTAGTATCGACGTAGCTATCTCAACCAGCACTTACTTCCCTCGATAGCTCGAGTCTGTGGACTCGCTAAGGTCTCAAATGGTACTCGGATGATTCGGCAAAGTCCTTATTATTTGGAAACAGGAAGAAGTGAGAGGTGATCGAATCTAAAGAACACCGTGGATTTGGCAGCAATTCATAGCCCAGTTCCACCATTTTGATGTGGCGCCGTGGGACGAGTGTATCTGTGCAACAACATATTTTTTGTTGAACATCTTGGAAACTACCACAGAGCCATGGTTTGGTGAGACAAATTACATCGAAACAAAATCCAGCAGCCCCAATGTAAAGTTGACGACACTAAATGAAGACACTAAAAATAGACCACGATGATTAGCTGATGTTATTTTTTACATAAAATACCGTTTTGATGTATACTAATATTATCATGATTCAAGATACTCATGATGTTTGTAAGAATATCCATTTCAGAAGTATCCAGGTCTAGCCGAGACAGAAAAAGTACTGTAGGGTTTTCTACCAATACATTAGAAAATTTACCAGGATTCGGTAGGACACTTTATTGAATTTGTTGCGAATTAAGCTACCTAATTCTTTCTATAGCTAAAATGCTTTTATAGTTAGTACAAGACATTGAATAATATTTAGACTCGGTGTAACATAGTCGCAAGATCTTTCTCTCTCTCACTGCAACCTCCGACGAAGAAGATGTATTTTTAATAAACATTATATATTTAACCCTATACGAGCGTTTAACTTACCTCGGATCACAACAGAATTAAATACGATTCTTTTATTAATCGCTTTATTGGATTTTAGACGATCTTCAACAGGCACACGTCCTTCTTACATGACAGCAGCTGAACAAGAGATAGTAAGACTTCCTTCCTGTCTCTTTTACGTAGACAGCGTGTGGCGGCTTATACTGCATCGCTAATGACCGACTAAGCCATGGGGTCTAGATAGCTCAGTGGCCAACACGATCGCTTTGCAACTCGAAAATCCCCGGGTTCTAATCTCACTATCTACACGGTATACCCTTACCGTCTAAGGGAGTGCCTGCTTACACAAGCCTTACTGACGAGTCCGTCGTAAGCAGGCCTGGGACGAAACGCAGCACAGCACAGTAGCCGCTCACTCGCTACAAGCGGTCTATGCTAACGCCACCTCTTGTTCGGCATATCATTTACAACAAGTAAAAGCAGTTTTTATCACCGACATCTATTTATTGAAGTTGGTGGGAAACTCTCCTTCGTCTAACATTATTGTTCTTTAATTTTGTGATTGGTGTTGTTTTTGTAATTACGTGTCTTCTTTTTTTTATGTGTTTTCTTATATAAAGCGATAATCTTATCCGTGGGACCATGTTTGACTTGAAGTGGCTGGGACGACATGACAGAAAGAAACTGATTACACAACTTTTAAGCTTCCGTGCGTTACCTCAAGTTTGTGCGAGAGAGCAATACTGACTGAAGTGGGCACATTTATATTTCTCCCTGGAAATCTCGCAAAGTCAGTATCGGGCGAAGGACTTTATTTAATTTTACATCTGAATTTGAACATTTTACAGTTTTAGTAAGTCAAATTGAGTACTATATTCACTGAACTCATCAATAATTGATACGCTATCTGATATTTAGCATACCTACTCCTTTATACTCCTAAGTTTGATCGCCCTCATAGTTGTCGTGTTAAATTACTGTGGACTACAATATCACCCATTCCTTAAAGTCGTTACTTCCCATCATCCCTCACATGGAACTCCTAAATGAAAAATTCCAGTTCGCCCGACCATCAGCTCAAAACTATTCCGAATTGTGCTTGAAATTTACATCCTAATTCCCATCGCCACTATTCAAGAGTTCAACGGCGATAAAAGACGAGAAAGAAGGCCATGTCTGGCCAGGCGACTGTTTGTTTTTTTTCGTGTGCTTCCAATTGCTTCGGCCGCACTTGAACCCGTAGGAACTGACCTACCGCAAACCCGCCATGAATGAATTCGTGCGAAATATGCGAGTACGCCACAAATGGGATCGTAAAGCGCGTGTGCCGTGTATTTCGATTACTTTTGTGTGTGTGTGTGTGTTTGTACTTGCACGCGAAACACACTGCGTGCATGTCCGGATTATTGGAAAGAATTTTGGGAATTTAAGGCCGTTTTCATTTGTGGGTACATTACGTCACGTGACTGGCGACTTCGTCGACCACTCTGGAAAGCCCACTCGCAAAACTTAAGAAAAATCCAGAATACTGTCATCGACAGTGGTCTTCGACAGAAGTAACCTTCTCTCTGGCTTTTGATAGGACGAACTGAGATGGTAACGAACTCACCCCAACTTGAAGGACGAACTCCTGTGAGCTTCTGAGCTCAGAACTGAGTGTACTGACACTCTACTACTTCTTCACTCTCCAGGCCTCTGTCTGGTGTATGGTTATTGACATGTGTTTCGGGGATTTGGCCGAGCTTCCATTGCTCCCTAGTCTGACTGTGTTGTAAATTCTGCGCAGGTGAATCTCCGATTTGGAATTACCGCGCGATTTCTCGAGCCAGGGAGGACAGCCGTTTTTGCTGGATTTGTTTTGAGGGAGGAAAGAGAAGAGAGGGTTTTTCCATTTTTTTTTTTTTAATTTTATGCAAATTAGGGATTACGTGGCGAGCACGAGGTTCGAGGACCTTTCAGCTCGAAAACAATACAAAACAAACGATTAAATGGGCGAAATTATTCGGACAGGAAAAAGTTTTAAGGCGCTTGAGGTTTCGGTAATGTGTTTTATGTGCGATTTTAATCTAATTGAGTTTAAATTCGGATTAAGATGGATTATATGTTGTGCATTCTGGGTGGCGTTACGGAAATTACCTTAATCTTATTTGTATCTATTTTTGGACTTTTCGAAAAACTTTTATAGTTTCATTTTATTTTTATGATTTTACAATATGACTCGAAATTGGAGGCCATTTCTAGACAGATTTGCTCGCTCAAGGTCGACTATCAGCAGGACCCTTAGGACATGGAGCTTTTGGTATTGAAGTCGCGTCGGCAATATTCTCATCTTGTCTTCAATGGCACTGTAGCACATATCGATCCTTAGCCTCCTGATCATCAGGTTTCTTAACATTTTTACTTGTTAATGCGGAAGGACTGTAAGCCCTTCTCTCTCTATGAATTTTCATGTTCGTAGATTGAGGTGACGCAGGTATACCCACGTAGGTAGTGTGGTAGAACTATTCGTCGACCGGAACTTGAACTTACGACCTTCGCATTGTAGACCAACGCACTACCCCCTACGCTAAACCCAGGCATATTACCTCGCTTGAAAAGCGTTAGACCCATTTTGAGAAACAGGAAAATGAGAAATTTTAATCAAGCTTCCACTGGATCAAGACTATTGGCATTATTGTTACTACCAACTAGGATGCAGCCTAATGAGTAGCGCATTGGTGGTACAGTGCTAAGGATGGAAGTTCAAATCTCAGTTGACGTTAAAATTTCAATACTTGCGTGGGTATATCTTAGTTACCTCAATCTAGGAAAATTCGTAGGTAGAGGGTTCTGCAAAGGGCTGACAACACTTTCACAATAAGAAATATAATGCTAAAGATCCTGAATGTAAGTATTTCAAAGCCAGATACATTAAATTCAAGGTATGAGTATATCTTTACCATTTATGAATCAAACAAACTTGTTACTTATAAACATAAATAGACCCTCTATTTGGGCATGGAGTAGAAACAGTTCTTTTCAAGAAGGCGCGATCCTGAGCATTGGCCTTACACTGTAACCAGGACTTGTTTATTCCTCTCGCCCCAAGCATTGGTTTATGAAAGTTTATCGTTTCCTGGCAAGTCAAACGCTTACTTTCATACTTTATAACCTTACTACAACACGGATTTGACGCCAAACATTCGGAGCTTTGTGCGAACGGAAATCACTCTTACCCACCAAAAAGCGGAAAAAATACCGAAGGCCTGGCGAGCTTTATTTATACGAGCCTCAATATCCTTTTTGGCTCTCCTTTTCATGCTGATAATACTTCCGAGACAACAAAAAAGTTGCTCCTCTTCCACATCTTGTGCGTTAAAAACAATTGGTGGGCTTGTGTTCGAACCCATGTGCAGGTACTTGTTTTTGCGTACATTTATTTACAGTCCCACCTCTTTGCGTTTAGAATACAACGAGTGAATATTTAATTCTAAGGCCAAACGACTATGTGTAAGCAAACACACGTCACCAGCATAATCAAGGTGGTATTTTTATACTCTAGATGAAATCCGAAAGTATTATAAGTTTGTTCTAAAGCTTGTAACGCCAAAAAATACTGCTCCCAAATAGTCGTAATTTTTCATTTTTGGTGAACTGACCAAATCTCTCCACTCCTTCTACCTCCTCCTATACAAAATGACTCAATTTCGGTATTTGACAACAAATGGATTTTCTTGAAAAGTATTAAAGCTTTTGATCTGAAATTTGGGACATATTATTTTCATGATTCCAATGTAATGTTAAAAAAATTATTCCAATACATCACTCCTTCCACCACCTCCCAAACAAACTGCACTTTTTCATGAACGACTATAAACCACTTTACTACTTTAGTACTATAGTTACTCCATGAGACACTAGAGGCGCTCTACCATAGTTTGGTAAAGGTGAAGCCCGATATTTGGAGCGAGATTTAAAAAAGTGTCGGCCTTTTTTTTTTGGTGCGCTCCTAACATCAAGAACGTGCGCAGTTTTGAATACTTAACTGAAAATTCATAAACATAAATTTTGAAGGAACAATTTATCTAATTAATTAATTGGCAAAAGAATACTACTAAATTCAAAACACCATGAATGGTGAATTAGGAAAAGCAAATTCGCAGGTGTCGATTGTGATATTTCTGGCAGGCTCTGATACAGTGTGTCTACTTCTCGCATGGAGTGACTCTACTCAGTACGTGCAAAATTAATCGAGCTGAAATTGTGCACGAAATACTTATTTGGAATTATTAGTAAGCCCGAAAATCAGCTGCACTCCTTGTACCCCCTCCCATACAATACAACACAATTTCACAACATTCCAAAAGTAGATTTTCTTGAAAAGTGTGGACGCTACTGGTCTGCAATTGAAAACACGTCAATTGAATGATGTTTATAGCTATTTCTGAAAAAGTCAATAAGAACTCACCATCTCCCATACAAACTGCACAATTTTTCTAAATCCAATACTAATTTTCTTAGTTTCTCAATTTCTTTTTTGCTTAAATTTTGTAGAAAATATTTTAATAGGAACTCTAGAATGATGTGAAAATTTGTTCAATGTCGTCAACCCTTCTACCAATCCCCATAAAAAATTTCTTGAAATCAAAAACAAAAATCATATTTGATCTAGAGTATCCCTCCATGACTGTGTTTGTGCATTGCACATAAAGGCCGAAATTGCCTATAAGACAGGTCATTCTGTAAAAAAAAAAAAATCATTAAAAAAATTTCAAAGCCGGATGTCCATCCGTCCGTTCGCCTTCTAGCTTAAGAACGCGTTGAACTAGAAAGTTCAAATTTCGTACATGTCGTTTTTGACAAAAAAGTAAGGTCTAGTTCGTGAACGGGACAAATCGCTCCATCCATTTTTTTTTCAGCAATAACTATGAAGATTATGTAATTGACATCTTTCAATCATCAATAGCATTCATACGTTTCAAGAAAATGGATTTTCTGTGAAGGAGTGAAGCTAATCGTCCAGTTTCTTACGGTCTTACTAATAACTATAAATAAATATATGTATAGTTCACAATTTCAACTCGATAAATTTTATAGGAACTGAGTAAATTGGTTTGTACTACTTCGAGAAAAGGTGCAGTTTGTATGGGAGGTGGTAGATGGAGTGAGGGGATTTAAACAATTTTTATACTATGGAATAATATATTCTAAATTTCAAATCTATAGCCTTCATACTTTTTGAGAAAATCCGTTTATTGCGAAATTCCGAAAATGAGATATTTGTTTGGAAGGTGGTAGAAGGGGCGATTGGGCCCGTTCATGAACTTCGCCATACTTTTTCATCAAAAATAACGTGTAGAAATTTTGAACTTTCTAGCTCAACGCGTTCTCGAGCTAAAAAGCGAACAGACGGACGGGCAGAAGGACAGACCGACGAACGGACATCCGGTTTTGAGATCTGTAAGTAATAATATGAACTTCTATAACATTCTTTTTTTTCTCCGAAACTTATTTCTTCGCTTTACAAACTTTGGGCAAAGTTATAATACTCTCAGATTTCATCTAGAGTATAATAACTGATTATTTTCAAACCAACAACTGATATCGTAATATGATTGATCTTTTTGCACAGACTAAACATTAAAGTATTCAAACAATAAAATACTTGTATTTTTGAAATAAATCATTTTTTTTTATAAATTGGGGAGCACGTGAGAGCACTACGAACTTCTCGGTCTATTGTGCGTTTATTGCCTCTTTAGCCTACCATAACTCAATAGCTTTGGCTAATTTGAGTATCTTTAAGGGAGCCATGTTGGCTAGTTCCTCGGTAGAAAGGAAACCTTTTCCGAGAATATGTTGTCTTTTACTAGCTACTACTTCACAGTGACATGGGGTGTGTACCGTCGTTTCTGAGTCTTCGAGACAGAGGCGGCAGATGTCGGTTTCAGCTAAGCCCATATTTTTGAGTTGGAAGCTTACTCCACTCTTTCTGAATTTTAGAATATCCTACACTTTATTTTGTTTCGTTTTTCTTCTTTTTTTGTGGTAGGATTAGTTTTTTGAGATTAATAATAAATTAATTTTACGTTCTTGTTCAATCCAATTTCTAAGTATAGGGTTGTAGTGCTCTTTTGGCTTTCCGCAGAATGTCTCTGGACTAATAAAAATTGTTTCTGTGCCGTTTTTTGCAAGGCGATCAGACTCTACATTTCTCTCAATTCTCATATATCCTGGTACCCACATTAAAGTTACGTCGTTCCTTTTTGCCAGGATGATTAGCTATCATCGATCCGTGTTTAGTTGATGCTAGGGCTTTGAGAACCGCCTGACTATCCGATAGGAAGTGATAAGATTTGTTTATTTACTTATTTAGAGTTCATCAACAAATGATTACTTACAAATTATATGTTACTTCCATATATATTACAAAGATTATAGTGGAAACATCATATTGTTATTTTAACAAAGCTGATTTTATCTGATCATTATTAAGATTAAAATCAATGTTGCTATAATTAACGTTAAAAGCCCGTAAAATGGAAGTTATCGGTTCGTGCTGGCCGCAATTAGTGCGATGGAATGGAATATCGAGAAGTACCTAGTCTCTCAAGGATCGATGAGGTATTTTGAAGGACAGAGCTCCTAACAAGGGCGGAGAGTCTATCTTACCTGAAATGACTGCGACTGCAGTACTAAGAATTAATCGCCTATATTTGAAAGAAGTTGAAGTCGTTCTTGATAAGGAGGAAGACATATCGGGTCTGACCAGAGAAGATCTTTCAGAGCAAATCTTAAAAATCTGCGCTGTACAGACTCATCCTATTGATATGATTATCAGAGTACGGAGTCCAAACAGGCCAGGCATATTCAAGAATTGAACGAACAAAAGCACAATGAAGTGTCTTTGTAATGTTATGGTCGTTAAAGTCCTTACACCATCGTTTTACAAAGCCCCAAATGGAGTTAGCCTTGATAACTATACAATCAACATAGATAAATTCGAATGGATTATTTTTCCTGGAGAAAGATGCCATGGTGCACTTTCCAACATTCAAAGGCATACAGTTTAAGGTACACCAGTCAAAAAATAGCTTTATGTCATTTTGCAGAAGTAGATAATCATTTGTACAGGTAATAGTACGAAATATTTTTGCATCGGCATACAAGAGAACATTTGAGTTGGAGATGACTGAACTCATATCATTAATAAATGAAGTAAGCAGAAGTGGACCAAGATGGCTACCCTGAAGTACACCAGAAGTATTTGGAATAATCGATGAGACAGCATCTCGAAATTGTACTCGTTGGGTTCGATTAGAAAGATAGGATTTGATCCACGTAGTAAAAATAGCAGGAAATCCGAGTGAGCAAATCTTGTACGTTAGTAAGTTGTGATTAATTTTATCAAAGGCATTACTAAAATCTGTATATATACAGTCAACTTGTTTGCCTGCTTCAAACACTGGAATCACAAAATTTGAAAATTCCAGCAGGTTTTTGTTGTGGATCTACCTTTGGTGAATCCGTGTTGGGTTGGGCTAATTATTGATTTGCAATGAAAGTGCATTACGTCACAGACAATTGCCTCAAATAATTATGAAACACTAGACAGCTTAGCAATAGGCCGGTAATTACATACGTCGTTCCTTTTGCATTTCCTGAACAGGGGAGTAATTGTTGAGTATTTCCATAAATTAGGGAAAACTCCACAACGATGCGTTAAATAAGGAGCTCAGTGGAGATAAAAGTGCAGAGGAGTACCTTTTAAGCACAACGGACGGTATACCATCTGGGCCGCTATTGAAACTCTCAGAGATGTTCGTGATGAGCTTCGATATAGTGGGCTTATCAATAAAGAGATCCTTCATCTCTACTGTAGTAGAGGGAAATTTTGTTAAGTATTGAAAATTATTAAAATTAATATCACAGTCTGGGGCGTCAAATGCAGCACGAAAATGATCCCCAAAAAAAGTTGCTAATTATTTCGGGGTCGTTGCTAACTTCCCCGTCAAAAGACAGAGTCGCAGGAAAACCATCTGTTCGCCTTTTAGAATTGACGAAATTCCAGAACTGCTTAGGCTTGTCTTTAATTGTTTTTTATATCAATCAGATAACCTGGATAGGCAGATTTAGAATTGATAAGAAATAAATCGCGTAACTCAGAGTACCGCTTATAGTCAGATTCAATCCTTGAGAGACAGTACGTTTTCCATGCTTTAATTTTAAAATTTTTTAGATTTATTAAATCGTCGTCAAACCATGTAAATCTTTTACATGAACCATGACTCGTAACCGGCACGCACCGAGTGAAACAACGAAACATAAAAATTTAAAATTATTAACAGCAATTTCAATGTCTGTTTCGTTAAGTACGCACGACCAATCACGTTTTGAAATATCTTCATTCATGGCAACAAAGTTAAAACGATGAGAAATAGCAGTATCAAAATTATTAACATTATCAACACCAGTATTTGAAAAGCAAATAGCATGAAACGCAGGATGGAGCAGAACACTAGGTCAAGAAATGTTCCGAACTAGTTAGGTATGGGATTAGATTGAAGTAAGCCCATTGAAAACATACTATCCAAAAATTTTGCATCTTGTCATGAACAAAAAGAAAGAGCTGGCAGTAGGCAATCTTCACTGTCGGAGAGAGACCAAGTGACAAGAGGCAAGTTGAAGTCTCCAAATACGAGTAGCTCATCACGAGATTGCATAAGATGCATAATCAATTCCATTGTATACAGCCTCGTAGACAACATGGGGTGATAGTATATATACTATCACCCTATGTTGTCTAAAAGTTACGATATATAGTTTTTTGTCCTGAAGTGCGAGAACGACGCATAATATTTCAATATCAGTAACTTCAGTGATGACGACAACTTCTGCCGGAAATTGACTTGGAACCGCACATAGGACTCCACCACCAACATTGGCATCCAAAAGTTCAAGATGACGATCACGGCGAAAAATTTGATACTCAGAGTCAAGTAGTTCAGCATCACGGAAACTACCACAGAGCCATGTTTCGGTGAGACAAATTGCGTGAACGCAGGAACCACCAGCAGCAATGTAAAGTTGACGAGTTTTGGTCCGCACACCACTTACGTTGGCGTAGTATATTGAGATGGAGCCATCCCGTTTTTTGACTTAGTGTCAAAACGATGCTGTGTTGAATTGTGTCGACTCTTTGGAACAAATTCCCTTACGATTACTGAAGTCGGCCAACAGTTGGATGTGGAAACCATATCAAAACAGGGTGTTGGCAATACGACTCTAAACGAAGACACCAGAGGCGGACCACGATGAGTAGTTGATGCTAATTTACTACATGAAATAACATTTTGAGATATACTAATATTTTCATGGTTCAATATATTCATGATGTTAGTAAGAACATCCGTTTCAGAAATAGTAGGATCTAGGCGTGACACAAAAAAAGTACTTTAGGTTTTTCTACTGCCTTTGATATCCAAAGTAGTTGCGATGAGCGCTCCTTATATTCTCTTGGATGCAAGAGTGTAATTAATTCAGGCTGGAAGATTGTGGCTTCTTTGCCGAGTGGTTTTGAAACCGAGAAGTTAGGACCATTGACTACGGCGTCTGTCCCCTCAGAGGTTCGCAAGTCATCTGTATACTAGATGGTTGATTCCTCTTCCATTTCATGTAGCATGGATTGCCAGTCCTTGCGTTCTCTGATTATAACTTTGAAGGGGGTTTCAGAGTTAAATTTTGTCGGCATAGCGTCCGAGAGTGAGGAGGTTATAACCTCTATTTTTTGGGTCTTTTAGGATTTTAAGGTGACCTCTAAAATCCCCTGGTTTTAAACACCCCTTTGATTGCCTCTTTTTTTATTTGGAGAAGCATCGGAGGGATGTTTAGCAACATTTCCATTGCCGCCCTAGGACAGGTTTTCATTGCTCCTGTGATACTATGACAAGCTAGCCTTTGGATTTTTTGTAGCGTAAGCTGTGCTTTTCGTTGTAAAATTTTAGTCCACCATATCGTTGAACCGTATGTGACTATTGGAAGAATGATTGTTCTGGAACACCAGTAAATCATTTTGGGCTTAAGTCCCCATTTTCTGCTAAATAAGCGCTTGCAGGCCCAAAATGTTTTTGGCATGAATCCATTCTATATGTTTGTTCCAGTTGAGTTTGCTATCTACTATGACACTCAGATGTTTTACCTCATCTGAAATGGGTATCAGTGTTCCATTTATTGAAGGAGGTATGATGTGGATTTTCCTTCTATTTGTAAATGGTTCTATTTCAGTCTTACTTGGGTTGATGTTCAAATTCTTAGACTGATAACAGTTCATTATCACCTCTAAGGCAGGTTGAATCCTTTCCGATATTACTAAATCATATTTATCCCTATTGATAATGACGAGGTCGTCGGCATATCCTATCGCCTCGTATCCTGGTTCTGTTAGACGGTCCAGGAGTTCATCTACTACAATTGACCTAAGAAGTGGAGATAGTACCCCACCTTGAGAATAGCGCCTATAGGTCTATGCAACCAATGTGCTATCACCTAGATCCGTGGTTGTCATTCGGATCTTTAGCATGGTGTGTATCCATTTTATCGTGGCCGTTTCCAAACCTAGCTGCCGCTCTTATGACTTCATGGGGATTATTGTCAAATGCTCCTTCTATATATAGGAATGCGCAAAGGGCAATTTCTTTATAGTCTTTTGCCTTTCGATTTGTCTTACCAAACCATGAAGTGCTGACTATGTTGATTTGCCTTCTTGGTAGGCTTTTTTTTGTTCTTATGTGAATTTCTACTAACTTCTTCATCGTTTTGACAAAGAAGGAGGTAAGGCTTATAGGGCGATATGACTTAGGCTGATCAATGGGGTGATTCCCTGCCTTCGGTACAAATACCACCCTCGCTTTCCTCCAGATTTTTGGGATGTATCCCCTCACAAAGCTGGCTTTAAAGATGCTTGTCATTATTGGCATTAGGACCTCTAACCCCTTCTGCAGTAATGCGGCTAATATTTTATCTACTCCTGCTGATTTGCAGGGCTTAAAGATGTTGATCACCCATCTAATCTTTTCCGAACTGAAGATTTTACCAGCAATGCTTTTGCTGAACGGAGTTTGACGATACGTCCTTTCTTATACCTCTAAATCTTCATTGTTTTTAATTATCTTGCAGCCTGGGAAATGTGTTGCCAATAACACTTCCATGCTGCTTTTAGTTGAAAACCCATCCGGTCTCTCCAATAGTCCGATATCTATCGGGGTGTCTTTAGCTAACACCTTTTCGAGTCTTGAGGCCTTTGGGAGATCATCTATATCTTCAGAAAATCTTCTACAAGACTCTTTTTTTTAACTTTTTCAGAACTTTGTTATATTGAGTAAGGGACTCTATGTATTCGTCCCAGTACCCAAAGGTTTTTGCTCTATTGAACAATTTCCTAGTTTGTTTGCGTTTTGCTGCTAGTTTCTTGTTCTACCAAGATGTTGGTTTGGCCCTTTTTTTATGTAGAACAGGACAGCTTTGTTCGTAAGCATTAATAATATTATTTACGAGTTTGTTCGTGATCTTATCAATGCAGTCTGGGCTGCTTATTGTTTACTCTTCGATTCCTAGCCAAATGAAGTCTTAATATCAAAACAGATATGCCTATGATCTGACAATGAAGCATCTTTTGATACGTGCCAATTTTTGCACTTGTCAACCAGGCTTGTTATGGTTAGGTCAAGTACTTCCTATCCAGCTGAATTAATGAAGATCGCTGTGTTACATTTATTTATTATATCTACACTAGGCAGAAAAAGTCTGCGTACATGCTCAACACATCCAACATATCTATAAAAACATCGTTTTAAGTAATTTATTTCATAATAATTTTTTTTCTTTTTTTTCATGGCTTTATTACAAACATAAAACAAACCAAAAATTATGACTATTGTACTTCATAAAAATATTAAAATTAAAAAACCAAAACAAATCCTGAATTGCAACAATAAAAAGTCTGCGTACAAATATTTCTTTTCAAAATAAAACAATTGTTTTTCCTCGTTGATAGCTTGTGGGATATCCTCGTCTCTTTATTACTTCTCACAACCGTTTTTGCATGGAATCTACCAGCTTCTTAGTGAACTCTGGGGTTATTGAATTCCACTCCTGGATCAGGACTTTCTTGAGCATTACCTTCGACGTTATTGTGTGCGCTCGAATCCTTTGTTCCAAGTGATGCCACAAATGCTCTATTGGATTAAGGTCAGGAGATTGGGGCGGTGTACGAAGCTGATTTTGGGCATTATGCAGCAACCAGAGTCTTACTACCTCCGCAGAGTGCTTAGAGTCGTTGTCTTTTTGGAAGTAAAAGTTGTCGCTTAAGCCCAAATGCTCTGCACTTTTCTGCAAATCGCGCTTGAGAATATTAAGGTAGTCTATTTTATTAGCCATACACCCCATATCATAATACCGCCACCACCGTGCTTTACTGTTGGACAGAGTTTTTTTCCATACAATCTTCCGACCTTTGATTCCAAAAATACAAAATTTACTTTCATCCGAGAAAATAACTGGTTTCCAAAATTATTTTGGCTTATTTATGTGTTCCTTAGCAAACGCCAGCCGCTTGAGTATGTTTACTGTTGTTATAAATGGCTTTCTACGGGCAATCCGTCCGTGATAGCCATATTTCCTAAGAATTTTACGAAAACCATCATCAGAAATAGACTTGCGGTACTTTGCTTTGATGTCCTTTGAACAAACTCCGAGTTTGCTGAGGGCTCAACTTTGGAGGACGGCCAGATCTGGGTTTTGAAACCAAAACTCCTGTGTTTTTGAAGTTGTTTACGACTCGTTGGACAGATGAATGACTTCTGCTGACTATTGCACCTATTTTACGATATAACGTACCTTTTTTCCACAAATCCACGATAATTTTCCTTTCCCCAAATTCAATTTCCTTTCCTTTATTAGACATCTCTTAATTAACCTTTTTTAGCAATTATTTTTAACGCAAACCTTAGATAAAAACACGTTTATAAACTTAACTTTAACTGCAACTCAGAGACTTTGACTTCCCCTTATACGCTTTATACGCAGACTTTGTATTCCTGGAATTTTAGACTATTTTTCGTTTCCGAATTTTACCTTTGTTTTAGAGTACAGTAATCCTCATTTTTGTTTTGTTTTATGTTCATAATGAAGTAATGAAAAATAGGAAAAAAAAAAATGTTAGAAACGATGTTTTTATACTCTAGATGAAATCTGAGAGTATATTGTGTTTGCCTTACCGTTTGTAACGCTAAAAAATAATGCTCGCACAGAGCCGCCAAGGGTACAGAAATATTTGTTGTCAAAAACTTCGATTCCGAGTTGCTGTCTGTCCGTCTGTCTACAGCATAACTCTCGAACGCTTTGAGCTATCGTGCTAAAATTTGTTGTGTGTTATTTTTAGCATAAAAGAAACTTTAAGTTCGTGAACGGGCCACATCCCCCCCTCCTTCTACCCCCTCCCATACAAATTTTACGAAATTCCGAAACTTTCAGAAATTGATTTTTCTTTGAAAATATTTAAGCTATCGATTTGAAATTTGGGTCAAAGTATTATGATGTAGATGTCATTAATGTGACGGAATATTGATCTAATCCCGTCACTCCTTCTACCCCCTCCCATACAAGTGGATAATTTTGAAAAATGCAGTTTTTCGATTTTCATTGAAACTAGCAAAGTTATAAAAACGAATTTTTGCCAGAATTAATTTTATTATAATTTCAATCAGAATTGAAAAAATTATCAACTTCACCTCACTCCTTCTACCCCCTCCCATACAAATTTCACAAAATTTTGAAATTTAAATTAAATTATTTTTCTTCGAAACTGTTAAAGCTATCAACTTGATATTTTGTATAAAGTATACAAATAGAAATATCAATAACGAGGAAAAAATGTGTTTTAATCCGTACACTCCTTCTACCCCCTCCCATACCAATGTATAATTTTTGTTAAGTGCATTATATCGATTTCCATTAAAACTAGAAAAAGTATGAACTTAAAATTTTGCGAGAATTTGGTTTTTAATAATTGCAATAAATTCTAAAAAAAAATATCAGCTCCTCTTCACTCCTTCTACCCCCTCCCTTACAAATATCTGTATTATAAATTCAAGAAAAGCATTTCTCCTTCGAATATGTTAGAACTATCGAATTTGAAATTGAATCAAAGCGTGGTGATAAGGATGATGATAAGCAGTTTCAAAATCATCTTAAACGCTCCACTTCCTCTGCCACCTCCCATACAAATGCCTCAATTTCAGGAAAGCTATGTCCAATTGAACATAATGAAAGCTACAAACCTTAAATTCAGCACGAAATATTTTGCATACCACATTAGGTGTCATATCCAAAAATTACAAACCTTCCTCGTCTCCTTCTACCACCTCCCATACAAAAGTCACTCTTAATTATTTAAAAGAATTGGAGGTGACATATTTTCCGGTACATTGAACTCTTTCTCATTTCATCTATGTTTTATAGATATGTTGGATGTGTTGAGTGTGTACGCAGACTTTTTCTGCCTAGTGTAGGTTGTTAATAGTAAGGTACTCCAGAAGTGACTCACATCTTTTGTTAATATCACTACTTCCCCAGATAGTGTGATGGGCTTTAGCTTCACAGCCCAGAATGACTGGTATTTTGTGGATTTTGCTGTATTCCACAAACTCCATGACGCCTTGAGGTGGAGCATCCCACCAGGAAAGGAGTAAATAAATCACTGATATTGGTATCAATTTTTTGTATTATCTCTCATTGCGAACTTCGGTTACAATCAACGTAAAGTGATGGTCCCTTCGAGTTCGTTGTAGCCTCACTCTACTTCATATGTTTCATGCATAAATTGTAACTATTGACCAATCTTGTCACTCCTCTAGTTCAGGAAAGTTGAAAGTTGCAATTTTATTCCTAAAAAAATTTCTTTGAATTAAAACCACAGCTAAAATTTAGTTTAACCGGAATGACATTGTCAGTTCTATTAAGTTTATTAACCCTTTGCTGTTCAGGTTGAAATGAATTTGTTTTCAAGAACAAAACAAAGAAGACAACTTTCGCATATATGCGAAAAAATTGCCTCTCATTTAATTAATTTGTTCGCAAATTATTCAAAAATTTTAGGTTGTGGCTCTGCGCGTCGTTATCCAAATGTTCGTGATAAGAAACAAAAACCCCACTGAGATTTGTTCTTCTACCCGGCCAGGTAGACCTGAAAAGTGGAAATATCAGCGGCAACATACGAGGACCACTAGCAATTAACCACAACACATTGTTTATTACGGACCCCTTTATATCGCATTATAAAATATTTATTAACCTTTCGAGTCTCGATATATCGTAACTTTGAGAGATATCTTCCTTTCACAAAATGCCCAAAACATCGACTATAAAATCGTCACACAGGTAAATGGATAAAGGCCGGACTGGAGTAGTCTGGCAGGTCGAGCAGGGTTTCAACAAGTCTCGGAAAAAAGGACAATAACGATGGTCAAGCGGCGTAAAAAATTAGATCGTCCATCGCTATCAGCCGGTTTTATCTGTCTCGCCGCACTAACGACAGTAGTCACCTTCACTAAACAACCTCGAATAACCCATAACATATAATTTTCGGGCTCCCCGAAAACGAAAGCTTTATAAGCAATAAAAGATTCGAGGGTCGTTAATGAGAGCTTGAATTCATAACTTAATCGCTGGAGTGCATTCCGATTTAGTCAAACAGTGTACTTGCCCCAAACGTATTCCCCCCAATTCTATTCTAATGGCTCGAGCACCGTCGCACCTGACCGTGATTGGATTTACCGATGACCAAAGGTTGTTCGTAATTGCTTGGGAACAAGGCGCCCGGGTCATAAAAAATGCATCGAATTCGAACGCCACTAGTTGAACGCGCCCCGCGCTTCCACGGCCAATCTTAACGACGCGAGGTGTCGAAGTCAATGTTCGAGTGGCACCTCCAACAGGAGGATGAAAAACTCATTACCACGTAGCGTTATGCCGCTGGAATTTCAAGGAACCATTGGACTTAATGGACACTTCTGATCTCGACAGCGATTAAGTTAATCTCATTTATTTAAGCGGCGCAACTCGGAACATGCTTTAAATGGTCATCTGCTCGGCGGCGTTCGTATCAGGTGCTTCGCATCTGAGCCCCGCATGGACATCGAACACGGACGGATGGCATACATATGTGACTTTATGATATTTATCACTCGCCGAGTATCGAGTCAATCTCCTCGCAGTCGAGTTTTTTGACCCACTAAAAAGCGCCGCTGCTAAAGACACTATGCCACACCATTGTCGTTTCGCGACGACCTTTTCTCGAAGACAATGAGAAAATGATGCGCGTCGTCGCCATCGAATAATGCAATTCCTTTCCAGTAGTTTTTTCTTTTTCGGCCAAGTATGGAGGTCTTAAGACGCTGGGCCGGGAGTCGTTGGCCGAAGTGGAGTGCTTTGCGGTCAAGATTTTCGCTATCAGATCGACAGAGATCGAGTGCAGTGCCTGCACACACGACAAAGCTGTCGCGAATGATCGACCTTTTGAATTCTTTGAAATGGCACTGAAAATGAGTGGGTGGGTCGATTCGATCCAGTTCCTTATTTTAAGTACACTTTTGTGTCGGACTTTTAAGGCAGAAGAACGTAAAAACCGTTTTGTTCCACGGACAGAGAATAAAGAGGATGAATTGATGAAAATCGATCACGATTTTATGGATATTTTATGAATAATGTGTGGAATTTGGAATCTTAAACCGACGGCATTGTCCGCTTTTACAGAGGTGACTCATTGAAAAAGTTCAACGTTATTTTCTTGGTAGTAATTAACTCATTCCACATCCGTGCGTCCATCCAAGTCACATCACGTAAAAAAAAAAAACTACCAAAAAATAGAAGAAGCACTCAACTCCTTTAACAGGCCAAGAACCGATTCAAGATTCAAACTTTTATTGAGACTTACTTACTAACAATTCATGTGACTTAATCTTACGATATGAAAGAAATATTTGTTGATTATTTTTACTTATATCTAAGAAACTGTAAATTTATTTATAACAATATTTCAAAATCAAACATTTTTTTTTATTTATAATCCAATTTTGGGTATATATAAATGAATATAAAAAGTGTACAACTTGCTCAAGGTACTTAGAAAGAATTTAGTCTATAATGAAAAAATAATTTAACTTAAAACTAAACTAAACATAGAAAAGATAAACGGAATAGAATAAAAAAGAACAGTAGTTGTGAGAAAAAATAATTGGGAAGGAAGAAGGATGGAAACCTGATCAGTTGGTACCTTTCAATGAATGGGGCTTTATCCGCGGTAGATATTACTGTCCACTTTGGTAAAGAAATTTAATCGCTCTGAATTGGTACTAACGGGCTGAAAGAGGATGGATTATTCCAATAGGAGATGGATAATAGTGACTGGACAGAGAATCATTATAGTTTTGCCAGTAGATTTCTTTAACGAGAGGATTTGGGTGCACAGCCACCCTGTTGACTGCAGATTTAGCGAGTTCAACCATGTACTTCATTATTAAAGGAGTGATGTTCGTATGTTTATAATAGTAGGAGTTACGGTAATATTTTTTACTAGGCCTACGATACTTAGACACACAATGACGTAGGATTTTCGAAAATTTGGAGTTCCTCGGAGACAATCGGTGAAATGAACATCCACGTGACAAAAGCATATGTTAAAACAGGTCTTATTAGGGTCTTATACATTAAAATTTTCGTTGCTCATTCCAACTCCTTTGATTTTAGAAGTGGGCTCAAGAGAGCAGCAGCAATTTTAGCTTTGTGTAGTCCATACCTTACATGTTGATTATATTTTAACCTGTGATGTAGTTTTATGCCTAGATATTTTATTTCGTTCTTAAGCGGAATATTATTTCCCTCAAGAGATAAGGTAATCTGCTTGCTCTCTTGGACGATGCGGCGAGGACCCTTACCGCTGGCATTTCTAAAGCATATAAGCTCACCTTTCCCAGTTTTAATTTTTATTCCCCACGTTTTGTAGAAATTATTTGCAAGATCAATGTGGTTTTAATTGCGTCAATTGCGGTCTGAGGTTGTTTTGCGTTCGCGACTAGTATTGTGTCATCCGCGTACATGATGGCCGAACTCATTACATTGGACCCTTCTTGAAAACTGTTTGAGGTTTGAGATAAAAGCATCGGAAAATAGTGTAAATAGAAATTGAACAGTTTAGGACCGATTATTGACCCCTGTGGAACGCCAGCATTCACTGCGACCATTCTAGATTTCTTTGAATTAATTTCAATGAACATCTTACGGTTGCTTAAGAAACTTACTATTATTCTCAGCAGGACATTTGGACATTTGGTTTCAATCAATTTATAGATAAGTCCCTTTGTCCATACAGAATCAAAAGCCTTTTCTAAGTCCAGTGCACAGGCCACCGTACATTGCCTGGATCTCAGGTTTTGTATAATAGTGTTCTGGAGGTGGAGGACTGCGTGCTCTGTTGAATGTGATTTTTCAAATCCAAATTGTGTATTGGGAATAAGGTTAGAGAAGAAGACTTCTAGTTTGGTAAGTAGATGTCTTTCAAAGATTTTACCCATGTTGGATAAAAGTGAAATCGGTCTAAGATTTGATATTTCATTGGATGAGTTATTCTTAAGAATGAACACGAGTTTTGCAGTTTTCCATAATTTTGGATAGTATCCATTATTGAGACAGTTGTTTATGATAACGTTTAGCTTATGTGTTAGTTGTGATGAGCATTTGCGATGCCATCTGGATCCGATGATTTTTTCCTGTTAGCCGTTTTAATGAGCTCTTCGATAAGTTCTTCCGTTGCAAAGAACTCTCGCAGCTCAGGATTTGAAACTGACTTAGCACTAAATTCAACGGAAAATTGTAAAATTTCCCCTTTGGCATATGAAGTATTAAATGCATTTATTCGCTCGTTAACTTGGGCATTAAGTTGGTGGTTAAAGGTGGGGTTTTTCTCAATATAAAGGTTCTGATAAAAATTCGTGCAGGCTTCAATTTTGTCTTCCATGGATAAATATTCTGCACCGTTGTTTGTAATTGGGTCCCTGGCAATATTGAATTTTCCTGATATTCTACCTGTAATTTTGTTAATTTCACTAAAGGCTGTGTGAGAAGGTTTTATGGCATTAAGTCTTTTTTTGAAAGACTCATTTAAGTCGAATTTAACTACGTCCCTAATGATTGTATTTAGACATTGAAGATTTGCGTTAAGGCTCTGGTATTCTATATTCACTCTATTGAAATTTCTATGGTAGATTCTTTTAAGTTTTCTTAGCCATATTCTACGAAACCGAAAGAGTTTCAGGGTAAGACTTGACAGATTTTCGTATGTCATATTTTTGCATACTAAAACTTTGGAATGCACTGTCGTGGTGGAATTAATACCGTCCGTGATTTTGGCGATAAACTCTTCTATTTCTAAATTGGATAAATTTCTCTCATCTGGAATTTCGAAATTTAATGCTGATATGAGATCGTTCTTGAAATCCTCCCAATTAGTATCCCTATATGTGGTATAGGTGCGAGGAGTTTCAAGAAAGGGTTCAAAGTGTAAAAGCTTTATTGTCAGCCACATTGCAAAATGATCTGATGCCACTGGCAGAGTAAAGCAAAAGTAGTTGGCACAATGGAGCGTATCCAACATGTGATTTGAAATTAAAAAGAGATCTAAGAAGGATGAGGAACGTGGAAATGTTGGGCTAACGGGATTGATAATGTCCATTTCGAGGAAGGCTCTATTTCTCATCCAAGCGTTTAAATGGTTACCGTTAACGTTTCTTTCCGAGTCACAATTTTCATGTCTGGCGTTAAAATCCCCTCCTAATATGCAGCCATCGAATTGTCTAGAAAGTCTTAAAAGTTTGTCCAAGTCGTTAATGATCCCGCCCCCTAATCCACGAGGTATATAAATGGCCCCAACGAGCAATTTTTTGATAATTCCATTTCTAACTATATACGGGACACAAGCTAACGATGCTATAATATTGGTAGAATTAAACGAGACTGGTGAGGACTTGATCGACTCTCGAATTAGGATGGCAGTTCCTTGACCTTGATCATTTCTATAAATATTATAATTTTTTATACTAAGCCTATGCCTCGCGTTTAAATGGGTCTCCGATAAAAGAGCAGCCATAGAGTTGTTTTGTTCAAATGCATTTTCAAGAGTTGCCCTTCTATCATGAGCAACTAACGAGCTAACATTTAGAGAATATATTATTAATAAATTCATGGTTTTGACGTCAATTTCACCACAAAGTTTAAGTACGGCATAGTTTTTTCCTCTTTGGAGTTCAATTTAATGTAATTCGGCCAGAAGAGTTTAATCTCCTCTAAAAGTTTTGCTAAGGAGATCCCGAAAAGCATCAGGGATTCATTCAAAAATGAATTCAGAAAACTGTTGTTAGATGTTTCACAAGTATTTGGTTGTCCGTGTCTTATCCCATTTACAACCCCAGCATAAGACTTTTCCGGAGAGACAAAATTGTTTATTGCATGTGCAACAAAATTTTTATTGTTAGTCGCTTTTTGGGCTGTAGTCAATTTCGCAAGTTCAAGTTTTTCCTTATGTTTAAGATATACTTCACACTTTGAGTAATTGGATGGATGGCCTTCCTTACCGCAGTTGATGCAAAGTGGTAGCGAAAGAGAGTCCCCTTCCTTAGCCCTAAGGCATTGATCTTTTCTTTCATGTCCCTCTCCGCATTTTACACAGCGTTTGGGGTTAGCACAATTAACTGACAAGTGACCGAAACGCTGGCAGCGAAAACATTGAATCAATCCTTTTCTTTTCGGTTTCTCCCAAGTCGCTTTTTGACAAAGCACATATCTCACGCGGAGAATTTCTCGTATGCCTTCATCACCTCTCAAAAAAATGTGGAAAATATTCAAGTTTACGTTCTCTTTTCGGGACCAAAGCGTACTAAATTTCTCTACCTTTAGCACCTGAATCGAAGCATCTATCGCTTTCAAATCTTGCTCTACTTCTTGTGTGCCGTAGTCAGTACAAATGCCTTTCAAGAGTACTGAAAATGTTCTGAATTCACGAGGAGTGAAGGAAAACGCGTCAGCACTGGTTGGTCTCAAGAGGTCAATAATTTCCCTATGCACGTTGGAATCGTCTACGTAAAGCTTTTGCTTATTTACACCTTGACTTACAACTTTAAACTTAACTTCACTAGAAATTTTTTTTATCATCTCGATAACAGTTTTCCCTTTTAAGAATTTAATGAATCAAGAGGACACCAGATGGTTTTCTGTCGTAAGGGCAAAGAATTAGCGGGTGGTTGGGAGCTGTTTTCCATATCATTTAGATTCCGTAGAGCACTAAAGCTATTATAAAAATTACCGTCCGATTTTCTGGATTCCCCTGTAGCTTCTATGCGAGGTGCTCTCGATACCTTTTTGTGTTGAATCGTTTTGAATCCGTTGGCTTCACTGTTAACTTCTTTTATACATTCCTTTAGATTTTCTCTAAGTGCTGCTGACATAGATTCGCCGGTTTCTGCTTTTTTTCTCTTCTTTCCATTGTGCGTCGAAGCCGGTTTGTGAGCACCGTAATCCGTATTTTGTACTTGTTCCCAGGTTGAGCCGGTGTTGTTTCGATCCCGCAATTCAGCTGTATCGGCAGGAATCCTCCGCAAAATCACCTGAGGCACTTTAAGACTGTGCTCATCTCCCGTTTCGTTCATCTGCTCGGCTAGAGTCCCCTTTGAGGCCGGGGGAGGCCCTGGATCAAACATAGCTCAAATGCTATTATACTTTTTTTTTTTTTGTGTGTGTTTGAAATTAAAAATGCGAATTCTTGCGCTGCGCGATGTGCTCTCGCAGAGAGCTGAACTCAGACAGGGGCCAAGAACCGTGGACTGTTAAATGTGTAACTAAGACCAAGATAAAAAACTAGAAATTATTTGTGCATCAAAAAAACTTTATATATTTGAATACAGACCTGTAGCTCGGTTCTGTAACTCGCATCATGAAATATTTCTCACGAAAACGTCATTGCGAATAAGAACGCATCCTGTTTTGTGTCTGTATTACCGCAACAGTGAGAAAATATGTGCCTGATGTCACTGAAAAACGAGGGAAGAAATGTAAGAATGCTGTTTCTGTAGAGCTATCGAGTGAGTTTTTTGGCGGGGTCTCACGCAATTAATGTCCTGTGAGAACATATGAGGAAATCAATTATTACTTTACTATTTTAATAATAAGATTATCGACTTGAAAAAAAAAGTTTGCTACCCTGAAATTTTGTTTTATCGCATTTCATGACTCAAATAGCCTAAAATTGCAAAAAAAAATCCTTCTATCTGTACGTTGTACGCCGCACGTGTACGACCAGCGCACATAAACTCCCAAACCTTTCAAGACAGAAAGTCAAGTTTTGGGTGGATTGTTGATGGTTGCGGATCTCAAGCGGACACCCATTTTGGGGGGGTGTAAAGGTCAAGGGGGAGCGCTAAAACCAAAATTAAGAATTCAAATATTTCAACCTTTGTTCTAGCTAGGAAGCTGAAAATCAACATACATATGAGCCGTTCACTGCACAAATCGATTAACTCCATAAAAAGAAATGTGAGGAAATCCGATGAAATAACGTACATTGTCTTTTAAAGTTCCCTTCATAATATAAATTCAAATAAATATTGTAGAATGCATAAATACATATGTAGCTTTCATGTAGTCGTATATAAAATAAACTGCCAACAAGCCGGGCAACACTTTATTATACTTGGGACAAGTTGCGAATGAGGGAAAAGTCAATATGCAGGTTAGAGGAGTTAAGAAAGACTAAGCGAAAGGGCGTTCTTGGGCAGTGCTGCTGTCAATTTAACAATATTTCATTCGTTTCTGCAAGTTTGGATTTTTATGAGGGGAGGAGGAGGGGTAATAGTAAGGGTGGGTGGATGCTCATAGCTTCTTAATTGATTGCTTGAATCACATCCAATATTCTCTGTATAGAATATCAGTTTTTGTAGACGAAGTTGCATAGAATTTTCATAAAATACGGTGTATTTTACATTCACGAAAACGCAGATTTTTGTATGGGAGGGGGTAGAGCGGGTGAGGCAATCATAAAATTTGTGATGCAGTTTTATTTCAGTTCTCTTGTAAGGTCAATCAAATTCCTGTTAAGACCCTCTATAGGGGCATAGACAGAAACAACTCTCTTCCACAAGGCCCGATTCTGAGCATCGGTCTTCAGCTATTGCCAGGACTTGTTTATTCCTCTGGCCTCCTGCTCGACTGCTCGTTTCCATGTATTACATGGTCGACCAACCCGACGTCTTCCTTGAGGATTATAATCCAGAGCCTGTTTTGCGATGTTTTGCTCTGGTTTCCTCAAAGTATGACCGATCCACTGCCACTTCCGCCGTTGAATCTCAATACCTATTCTAGTCTGGCCAGTTGTACTTCTAAGTTCATCGTTGGAGATCACTTCCGGCCAAAATATACCTAAAATGCATCGGAGGCATTGGTTCACGAAAGTCTGTAGTTTCTTGGTAAGCCGAACGGTCACTTTCCACGTAGTCCAACCATATAACAACACGGATTTGACGCATGCGTCAAAAACTCGCAGCTTCGTGCGAAGGGAGATCTCTTTTAACCTCCAGAAAGGGAAAAGGATCCCGAAGGTCTGACGAGCCTCAACATCCCTTTCGGCTCAGCCGTCCAGGCTGACAATGCTTCCGAGATAGCAAAAATCGTGCACCTCTTCCACATCCTGTCCGTGCTTGCGTTCGAACCCATGTGCATGTACTTGGTTTTACGCACATTCATTTTCAATCCCGCCTCTTTGCATTTAGAATGCAACGAGCGAACATTTGACTCTAAGTCCGAACGGATATGTGCAAGCAAACACACGTCATCAGCATAATCAAGGTGACTTAAGATGTTAAATAGTCTCCATTGAAGACTTTTACCTTCCCCACCTTCCAGTGCAGCTTTCAAGATGTCATTTATTACCACCAGAAACAGGGCTGGTGATAACATGCAACCTTGTCTGACACCCGTTCGCACAGGGAAGCACAGGGAAGCTCTCGGACAGTTCTCCTCCATGCAAGACGCGACATCTTGCATCTGGAATACCTCTCCTACACAAAGCATTCCATATGTAATCTCGCTTAACGCTGTTGAAAGCCTTCTCGAAGTCCACAAACATGAGATGTAGCGGCGAACCCAATTCGGCTGACTGCTCTAATATTATCCGTAGGGTATTTGTGTGGTCGGTACAAGACGACCCTTTACGGAATCCAGCCAGATAAACTTCGAGAGTGCTCTCGACGACATCACTAATCCTATTGAGAATTACCTTAGCCATAATTTTTGATACGGCAGTAAGTAGACATATACCACGCCAACTGCCACAATCCCGAAGGTCGCCCTTCTTCAGAATTTTCAAAATGACGCCCTCCTTCCATTCAGTCGGATATCTTCCTTCATTCCACACTCTCAGTAAAGGGTGGAAGGAATATATCGGCTGTTATTTCCGGGTTCGCTTTGAGGAGTTCGGTTGGTAGTCCGTCTATACCTGGAGCTTTCCTTCCCGCCATTGACCGAATGGCGGAAACTATCTCTTCCTTATCTGGGGAATCGTTCCTAATAGAGGATTGTTGCAGTTGGATGTTTGGTAGTTGTTTTGTTTCTGGAAGATCTTCCTCTGACAAGATGTTTAAAATATCAGAGAAGTATTCCTTCCATCGCCGCAACTGCTGTTGCTCATATTAAGGAGAGTTCTGTTGCCATCTCTCACTAGGTGGTTGGCGGTGAAATTCCTGTTCGTCAACTGTTTCATGATTTTGAAAAGTGAACCCATATCGCCAAGGTACGCCACAGATTCTGCCTTGTTTGCCAGATCTTCAATGGCCTTTCTCTTGTCACGTCTAACAGCCTTTTTAAGCTGTATATGAGCATCGCGGTAGTTCTGCTTCAGGTCAGGCGTTCGTTGGTTGACATCGGGTTGAGAGATGATTGTCAATTTGGCTTTTTTCCGATTGCCAACCTTGTCCCATGTGTCTTGAGGCATCCAGGGTTTCTCACCGCTTTGCACATATCCCACAGATTCTTCAGCACTAGTTAGGAAAGTGGTTCTGGTTGCCTCCCAATTGGCGTCCAGTGTGGGCATTTCATATTCACCCAATGCGGATGACTTTCCGCGTAGAATAGTGGTGTATTCGCGTTTTTTTGTTGGGATCTCTGAGTTTATCCACATTAAGCTTGCGCTTCATTTAAAGAATTTGTGGTCGTCGGATAGCTGCTGTACACAATCTCAACCAGGCAACCATCAAGTGGTGATCGCTCCCCACGTCAGCTCCACGTTTTGCTCGCACATCGAGGAGACATCTTCTCCATCGGCGAGTTATAGCCAAATGGTCGATCTGGTTCTGAGTAACACCATCAGGGGAAACTCAAGATATTTTAGGATGACTCTTGTGTGGAAAAAGGGTCCCTCCGATGACCATTTGTCGAGTACTAGAAAACTCCACAAATAATTCGACGTTTTCGGGTCTCTTAATCCAAGGTCGTGACGCGTCGACCCAAGGGTCACCATGCCTTCCCATGACGTGTTGACAGAGGCAACCTGGGCGTTCATATCTCCCGAGATGATAATAATATCACCTCTTGGAACACGTTCGAAGGTGGCACTCAGTTGGCTATAAAAGTACTCTTTGTCACCAGATGTTGCGGTATTAGTTGGTGCGTAGCACTGCAGAATTGTGATGTTACTGACACTGGTCCTGAGCCTGTCGACGATAATCCTATCCGAAATTGGTTCCCAGGTAATTAGACTGTTTCTCGCTCTCGGTGTAGTGACGAACGCCATTCAATTCTTGTCTTCACTGTCAGGGCCAATGTACGGAATAGTGTTTCCACTAGGGGTTCGTTCTTCTCCTGATCCTGGCCACCTGACCTCGCTCATGCCCAAGATTTGGATGTTATAGTGCTCCATTTTACGGTCGATCACTGATTGGCGGTGCAAGGACTGAGCAACTCCAGCTCTTCCCCCGTCATTCAATGTTCGAACGTTCCAGAAACCAATCGTAGTCCGTTTTCGAATGCCAAAAGTCGTTACCGTACAATCAGTCCGTATCCGAGGCGCTGTATCCGTTTCTTGTATCAGTTCGGTCTTAGATCACGGGTGGTAAGCCCATGATCCAGTGAGTGTCCATTTGCCATTTTTAGGGTGAATTCTATAGCCCCCATCATACAGGGGGATAGTTACCTCAGGTCCGTGGAGTCGCTAGTCTCCAAAGATAGTTGCAGGAATTGGTAAAAACTCATCCTACAACTACCCCCTTGCGGGCAAATTGTTTATCGTATTTTCTAATTCACAGGAAAACTTATATTTTCTTGGGATAAGGTATTTTTTGATACTTTCAATGGTATTTCCAAATTACAGGAAATACCAGTCCTTTTTCAATAAACGTTCAAGTGTCATAGAAAGTACCCGTACAGTCCATTTCACATTCTATTACCTTTATTGTGAATTTCCTTTTTCATTCATTATCCCATTTCTCAAGTAAAGCATTCTACCTGCCACTTGAACCTCCGAAAACATATACATACATATTGAATAGCGATTGATCACTCTCGAATATATCATAGAAAGAATTAGGTTTTGTGTATAATATAAATAAATTGCCAACAAATCGGGTGAAACTTTATTATTCTTGGGACAAGTTGCGGATGAGTGGAAAGTCAATATGCAGGTTAGAGTGGTTAGGGAAGGCTAAGTGAAAGGGAGTTCTTGGGCAGGACTGTTGTTAATTTAACAATATTTCATTCGTTTCTGCAAGTTTCGGTTTTTATGACGGGAGGAGGAGAGGTAATAATAAGAATGGGTGGATGTTAATAGCTTTTTAATTAATTGCTTGAATCACGTCCAATATTCTCTGTATAGAATGTGTTTCATAGACAAAGTTGCATAGAATTTTCGTAAAATTCGGTGTATTCTACATTCACGAAACCGAACATTTGTATAGGAGGGGGTAGAGAAGGTAGGGGAATCGTTAAAATTGATTGATATTTCGATTCTCTTGTAAGGTGTTTGTATAAAATTTCAAGTTCGTAGCTTTTAGTTTGTTGGTTATTATTTGATTTAATGAAATTGATCGAAATCATACTTTTGTATGGGAGGGGGTAGAAGCGCAAGCGCGATTTCAAAACTTTTAAAGCAACTTCATTTGAATTATTTTTATAAGTTTTTATGCAAAATTTGAAATTGATAGCTTTTAAGAGTTAGCTGATAACTGATTTCTTAAAAATGCTCGAAAAAATAATTTTGTATGGGAGGGGGTAGAGGAGGTAGGGGAATCGTAAAACTTGTGATGCAGTTTTCTTTCCTTTCTGTTGTTAGGTGCTCGTAAAAAATTTCAAGTTCGTAGCTTTTAATTTGTTTGTTATTAGTTGATTTAATGAAATTGGTCGAAAACATACTTTTGAATGGGAGGGGGTAGAAGGGCAAGCATGATTTCAAAAATTTTAACGTGATTTCATGTCAATTATTTTTGTAAGTTCTTATGCAAAATTTCAAATTGATAGCTTTTAACAGTTAGGTGATTATTGATTTCTTAAAAATGGTCGGAAAAATAATTTTGTATGGGAGGGGGTAGAAGCCTTAAAGGTTTTCGACCAGTTAATATTTTGTATATTTAGAGATTTTTTTTAAATGCATTTCGCGAATTTTTAAGTTTCTACCTTAAAATTTCACTCAAAAATTTTCAGTTTATGTGTTTTTTTCAATGCACATGAAACACCTTGTGCACGTTAGATGGGGGGGGGGGGATCGGTTTATAAAAATTATGGATCAAGTTATTATTATTTTTTTATATACATTAAATAGAGGTATTCACATGCAAAATTTCAACTTTGTATCTTTCACCGGAGCACTAAAAAAATCACTCAGAATTTTCGATATTTTTGCTTATCACCTCCCTCCCCTTACACCTCCCAACTTAAAATTATTACCAAAATTAACCATCATTTAGTTCTACAATCCGATAAATTTTCCCCCCACTACTATTTTTTCGACATATTATATTTTTCTTGTATTTTCCTATTATAGCTTAATATACTTTTCAAGTTTCAATTACATCGCTTAAGAGATAGTTGAGATATTAATTTTTAAGTGTTTTTCCTTGCACCCTCCCTGACCCTCCCCCTTACAATAATTAACCATTTTCTAAGCTGATTCCGATGGAACTATATACCGCCTTGACGGTCTCAAAATATGAATTTCTTACGATAAGTAATTTCGAAGATATAATCATTTGAAGAAACAATTCGGCAGACAATTTGTTTTCAGCCTCCCCTTTTCGGACGCCAATGGATAAAAAAATTAAATTATTTTTTAAGTTTGTGTCGCAACCTTCTCTCTGTCTGTACCAATTTTCAACTTTCTATCTACATTCGTGGTGGAGATATTAGCAAGCGTAATTTTCGACTTTATCCCTCCCCCCGCCTCACCCTTCCACCTAACACCCCCTAAAACTTAGGAAATAGAGCTCACTTACCCAATCAATAATCCACCCAAAAACGAACATTCTACCTTTAACGGTTTCGGAGATATGAGTCCATATTCACGGCGTACGGCGGGACGGATTTTTTTTTTTGCATTTTTAGGCTAATTTAGTCATGAAACGCGAAAAAAAAACATAACAGAATTATGATTGGGCTTAAAGCCCAATCATATGATACTCTAGATGAGATGGAAATGACTTTAATATACCGGAAAATATGTCATCTCAAATTCTTTCGAATATTGAATAGAGAATTTTGCATGGGAGGTGGTAGAAGTAGAGGGCGAGGTTTGTATTTTTCGTATATGACACCGGACATAGCATGCAAAATGTTTTTTGCTGAATTTAAAGTTTTTAGTTTTCATTATTTTCAAAGAAATTGGTCATAGTTTTCCTTAAACTGAGGCATTTGTATGGGAGGTGGCAGAGGAAGTGGAGCGTTTAAGATGACTTTGAAACTACTTATCATCATCCTTATCACCATGCTTTGATTCAATTTCAAAGTCGATAGCTCTCATATACTTGAAGGAGAAATGCTTTTCTTGAATTTATAATAGGGATATTTGTGTGGGAGGTGGTAGAAGGAGTGAAGCGGAGCTGATAATTTTTTCTTACACTTATTTCGATTATTAAAAAACGAATTCTGGCAAAATTTAAAGTTTGTACTTTTTCTAGTTTGAATGGAAATCGATGAAATACATTTAACAAAAATGATGCATTTGTATGGGAGGGGGTAGAAGGAGTGCACAGATCAAAACAAATTTTTTTCGCATTATTAATATTTCTATTTGTATACATTATACAAAATATCAAGTTCATAGCTGTAACAGTTTCGAAGAAAAATAATTTAATTTAAATTTCAAAATTTCGTGAAATTTGTATGGGAGGGGGTAGAAGGAGTAAGGTGAAGTTAATAGTTTTTTTTAAAATAAATTGCAATTATAATAGAATTAATTCTGACAAAATTTCGTCTTTTCAGCTTTACTAGTTTCAATGAAAATCGAAAATATGTATTTTTCAAAATTGACCATTTGTATGGGAGGGGTGGAAGGAGTAAAGGGATCGGGTCAATATTCCGTGGTATTAATGACATTTATATCATAATACTTTGACCTAAATTTCAAGTCGATAGCTTAAATAGTTTCAAAGAAAATCAATTTCTTAATTTTTCGAAATTTCATGAAATTTGTATGGGAGGGGGTAGAAGGAGTGGGGGGATGTGGCCCATTCACGAACTTAAAGTTACTTTTTTGCTAAAAATGACACACAAAAATTTTTAGCACTATAGCTCAAAGCTTTCGAGAGTTATGCTGTATACAGGCGCACAGACGGACAGACGGACAGACGGACATACGGACATACGGACAGACGGACAGACGGACAGACGGACAGACGGACAGACGGACAGACGGACAGACGGACAGACAGACAGACAGACAGACGGTCACTCGGAATCGAGGTTTTTGAGCGACAACAAATATTTCTGTAACCTTGGCGGCTCTGTGCGAGCGTTATTTCTTAGCGTTACAAACGGTAAGGCAAACACAATATACTCTCAGATTTCATCTAGAGTATAAAAATTTCAGGGTAGCAAATTTTGTTTTTTCTTGTGTCGATCACAATACTTTACTTTATTATTAGAATAATAAAGTAAAATGGGTGATAAAAAGAGTAGATGAAAGGTGAAACTGAAGAAGTAGTCAGTATGTACTCCAGTAAACCAGAACTATGGGACGTTTCACGCAAAAGTTATAGAGACAGAGCGAAAAAACGTAATGCTTTAAAGGAAATGGCGACAGAATTTAGAACGACACCAGAAGGAATTCAAAGAAAAATTCATAATTTAAGAAACCAATTTAATAGTGAATTAAAAAAACCACTAAGGATCAAATTTGGCCAGGGCACTGATGAATTGTATGTTTCAAAACGGCCGTACTACAATTTACAAGCTAGGGTATAGCCTAGTAGGTAGTGTGTTGGTCTTGTAATGCGAAGGTCGTGAGTTCAAATCCCGGTCGGCGCAATATATAATTCCGGGACATTGCCTGCTTGGATATACCTTGGTCACCTCAATCTAAGAAAATGAAAAATAAACTGCCAACAAGTCGGGCGAAACTTTATTATTCTTGGGACAAGTTGCGGATGAGTGGAAAGTCAATATGCAGGTTAGAGTGGTTAGGGAAGGCTAAGTGAAAGGGAGTTCTTGGGCAGGACTGTTAACAATATTTCATTCGTTTCTGTAAGTTTGGTTTTTATGAGGGGAGGAGTAGGGGTAATAGTAAGGGTGGGTGGATGTTAATAGCTTTTTAATTAATTGCTTGAATCACGTCCAATATTCTCTGTATAGAATGTGTTTCATAGACGAAGTTGCATAGAATTTTCATAAAATTCGGTGTATTTTACATTCATGAAACCGAACATTTGTATGGGAGGGGGTAGAGAATATAGGGGAATCGTAAAATTTGATATGCAGTTTTATTTCGCTTCTCTTGTAAGGTGCTTGTATAAAATTTCAAGTTCGTAGCTCTTAGTTTGTTGGTTATTATTTGATTTAATGAAATTGATCGAAATCATACTTTTGTATGGGAGGGGGTAGAAGCGCAAGCGCGATTTCAAAACTTTTAAAGCAACTTCATTTGAATTATTTTTATAAGTTTTTATGCCAAATTTGAAATTGATAGCTTTTAAGAGTTAGCTGATAACTGATTTCTTAAAAATGCTCGAAAAAAAAATTTTGTATGGGAGGGGGTAGAGGAGGTAAGGGAATCGTAAAACTTGTGATGCAATTTTCTTTTATTTTTATTGTAAGGTGCTCGTACGAAATTTCAAGTTCGTAGCTTTTAATTTGTTGGTTATTAGTTGATTTAATGAAATTAGTCGAAATCATACTTTTGTATGGGAGGGGGTAGAAGGTCAAGCGCGATTTTAAAACTTTTGACGCGATTTCATTTTAATTATTTTTGTTAGTTGTTGTGCAAAATTTCAAATTGATAGCTTTTAATAGTTAGGTGATAATTGATTTCTTGTAAATGGTCGAAAAAATAATTTTGTATGGGAGGGGGTAGAAGTGTTAAAGGTTTTCGACCAGTTAATATTTCGTATATTTAGGGATTTTTTTTAAATGCATTTCGAAAATTTTCAAATTTCTACCTTAAAATTTCACTCAAAAATTTTCAGTTTATGTGTTTTTTTCAATGCACATGAAACACCTTGTGCACGTTAGACCGGGGGGGTCGGTTTATAACAAATATGGATCAAGTTATTATTATTTTTCTATGTGGATTAAATATAGGTATTCACATGCAAAATTTTAACTTTGTATCTTTTACCAGAGCCCTAAAAAAATCACTCAAAATTTTCGATATTTTTGCTTATTACCTCCCTCCCCTTACACCTCCCAACTTAAAATTTTTAATAAAATTAACTATTATGTAGTTCTACAATCTGACAAATTTTTGATTTGATATCTGTACTATTTTTGGAGATATAAGGATTTGTAATTTTGAAAAGTGCGCCATTTTTGAAATGCTCGTTATTTCCCCCCACTACTATTATTTCAACATATTATATTTTTTTTATATTTGCCTAGTATAGCTTAATATAAGTTTTAAGTTTCAATTACATAGCTTAAGAGATAGTTGAGATATTAATTTTTAAGCGTTTTTCTTTGCACCCCCCCTGACCCTCCCCCTTACAATAATTAGCCACTTTCTAAGCTGGTTCCGATGAAACTATATGCCGCCTTGACGGTCTCTAAAAATGGTTTTGTTACGATAAGTAATTCCGAAGATATAATCATTTGAAAAAAAAATTCGGCCGACAATT
Source organism: Chorisops tibialis (assembly GCA_963669355.1). Lineage (NCBI taxonomy): Eukaryota > Metazoa > Arthropoda > Insecta > Diptera > Stratiomyidae > Chorisops > Chorisops tibialis. The sequence continues at coordinate 163,700,177 of OY770262.1, forward strand.
GGTTCTAAGCCCCCCCTTTTCGCACCCCAATGGATAAAAAAATTAAATTATTTTTAAAAGTTGTCCCACAAGCCCTTCTATATTAATGTTGAGTTTTAGCTTCCTAGCTGTTACCATGGTTGAGATATTTGAATTCGTATTTTTCGGTTTAAGCGCTCCCCCCGCCTCCCCCTGAACCCGTATACCCCCGAAAATGAGTATCCGCCTGAGATCCGCAATTATCTACAATCCCTCCAAAAATGAACTTTCTATCTTGAAGGGTTTGGGAGTTAATGTGCGCTGAGCGTACACGTCGGCGTACGGCGGACGGCGGACGGCGGACGGCGTACAGACAGACGGATTTTTTTTTTTTGCATTTTTAGGCTAATTTAGTCATGAAACGCGAAAAAAAAAAATTTCAGGGTAGCAAACTTTTTTTTTTTTTGTGTCGATCACAATACTTTATTATTATAATAATAAAGTAATTCGTAGAAAGAGGGTTGTGCGAAGGGCTAACAACCCTTCCACAATAAGTAATGAAAAATGTTAAGGAACCTGAATATCAGGAGACCAAGGTCCTATTTGGGCTGTAGCGCCATTGTAGAAGAAGTAGTAGAAGTACTAAAATTTACTGTTATTTTTGCAAGCGAGCTTAGCGTGCAAAGCCAGAATAGGAAATTTGCCAGTGGTAAGTGAAAAACAAAATGTTTAATTTCTTATTTATTTATTTCAGTATAATTGTTTACATTAATCTATATTGCCAAGGAACTTCCCCTTGGCAGCTAACAAAATATTCCTTATACTCTTCGCGTACTTCTTTAGCGTAGTTTGAGTGGTTATTACTGCCCTGGTGTACCAGTGGTAGCAGACTATCTTCTGGCAGATCATCATTTCGCCAGCTGCTATCTAACCTTTCGCCTGTCTCTAAATTTGCTCGGTCGAAAGCGTCCTCCGGAGCGTAAATGTACATTCGCTGAACAATTTTTAGACAATAGATAATTATGCAAACTGCAAACGGCCATAACTACGGACGAAGAAGAGGATCAGTATGATGTTTTTGGCAAATATGTTGCATCCGAAATGAGAAGTATCTCTTCCGGATATTTATGCAAAAAAATGAAAAGAAAATTTCAGCAAGTCATGCTGGAGATGAATGAGGAGGACGAGCTACTATCAAGTCTTGCTTCTCATAGCCACAGTAATCCCAATTCGATAGCTTCTGAACAACATATAACTCTACAACTACCACAAAATTAAGTATCTTGCATACAAACCGAAACTGAAAGTACCTTATCCCCTATTTTACAATTATTACCTTAATGTAATCTTTTTTTAATGCTGACACAATAGCTTTGCACACTTCAGGGACAATGAGGCTTATTGTACATTTTGGTATCCTGAATAAATAGCTTAAACTTGCGTAAGAATCACCTGTGAACATACAATGTTCAATTTCAAACAATTTACTTGTCAATAAAGATATTAAATAATATTTCACCAAGTAATGATTTACTTACCGGATGCTGAAAATCATAAGGTCACAGCGAGTCGTTCAGTTACACCGATAGCTTTTCTAAATTTGGTATCTTGCTTTGATATAATAGGACCAATCTTACAAGCAATCTTTTCGAAATAACCGGGTTTCATCCTTAAAAAATTCAAAAATTGCGCTGGATCCTCAATACTAAGCTCAGACATTAATTGCCCGTAGGCACCGAATTTATCGCGTCTCGAAATCCCCTCTCGAACCCACACTGAACGTTTTTTCTTCTTTTTCAACAGTTTCAAAATAATTACACTCGCCGCGATTTTTCGTTTCGATGCTTTCATCTTGACCACACGAACTGAACTGCAGAATGGAAGATATGTACGACACTTGTGTCCGTATGTATGATGTAAACGGGTCGGATATTTCTACCGAATTACGGCATTGCGAGAACTGTCGGACACTTATCCACGACATAAGTATCTGGTAATTTCTCTCAGATGTAAACAGTCAAAGTGAATTTCTGTCGGACATTTGACACTTATGTCCGGAGAGAAGTGTCAGATGTAAACGTACCTTTAGATGTAAACTTACCTTAAGAGGTTAGTGATTGTAAGCGGGTTGCATTTATGCGGTTCAAAAATCAATGCAAAACAGAACAGAAATGTATGTGCATTTGAAATTCTGTGATTATAAAGGATTTTTGCTTTTATGCGGGTTGTATATATCCGGGTTGTACTGTTGGGCATCTGTAGTACTAGTAAGCTAGGGTATAGCCTAGTAGGTAGTGTGTTGGTCTTGTAATGCGAAGGTCGTGAGTTCAAATCCCTGTCGGCGCAATATATAATTCGGCACATTGCCTGCTTGGATATACCTTGGTCACCTCAATCTTAGAAAATGTAAAATTCGTAAAAAGAGGGTTGTGCGAAGGGCTAAGAACCCTTCCACAATAAGTAATGAAAAATGTTAAGTAAGCTGAATATCAGGAGGCCAAGGTCCGATTGCGGCTGTAGCGCCATTGTAGAAGAAGCAGAAGTAGATCTGTAGTACTTGGGAGTTGTTATTAAAACAAATCCATTTGAAATAATCTGGGGCAAAGCCGCTAAAAAAATGTTACATATACACAAAGCTATCCACTAAATTAATTTGATTTGATTACCTTCCCAATTACATCTAACAAAATGCAATTCTGCTTTTCTCTTAGCTGCGTTTTATTTGTTTACTTCTTCTAGGAGGGAGTCACCGCGTCATTCTTCGAGGCTGAGAATAAAATAGCAAACAATATCGATGCAAATTAATTCCACAAAAAGTTGAACATATCTTTCCATTGTTCGGAATTCCTTTCAAAAAACTTACCGAAACGTTTCGCAACAACGCAACTAACAAATGAACTGTCAAAATTTATAATAATAAGTCATTCCGTACGGAAATCTGGTTGTTGGGGGTTCCTTGAACCGCATCATCTGCATCACGAAAACAAAAATCACAGAACCGACATCGAGAGGTGCGCTGCAGTTCAATGCACCGCGGTACAGCGGCACTTGACATGACGCCCAATTAGCGCTGACATCCGAAATCTTAGATGTATATTAGCGGTAAAATTGTCCAATTGTTTAATCGGAATGAAGGCGGTGGATCCGATGCAGCCCATTCGCCCCGGAAATCAAAAGTCCGTTAATCATTTCACCTTGCAGCCTCGGTCGGTTTTGTGAATCATCACGGCACGTAAACGACGTCTTTCCCCATTTTTTCGGACTGTAAAAGTGACATGTCATGATGCACATACGAGGAAAACAAGCGTTCACGATGCGATTACATATGTGAGTATGACGAGATGGTGGGTAACGGGGGGCTTGTTAATTCCACGTACTACGTCATACGGTCCAGCACCGATCGATGGCTTTTCGCCCCGTGTCTGCACTGGGAGGTGACGTGCGGTCAAGAACCCGCTGTTGGCATGCGATGTTCCGTTGACGTTCGAATGTGGCATCCGAGTGAGTGTGGGTGCGTATCTGTGTACGGGGGGCTCATAATTTGCCTTAATGACAGCAAAACAATTTCACGAGTTTACGGAATACCTTTCGGCCATGAGCGTGAGCGCCGATATCGCTGGCCCGGCTGCTGGGCTAATGACATCTCGGTTTCAATTCAAGGTGATTTGCCGGACTGGAATGACCGAGCAGAAGTCACTTGCGTACGAGCAACAGCGTCCTGAACAGTGCGAGGGCCCCATATGCAGTGCTTGCGGAATGCATCGCTCGACGTTGATTAGATCTAATTAGGGGCGACCGCAGTTGATTAGCACGATTGGAGGAGATATCAGCATGCACTGAGCTTGGAACCGCATGGCTACTGCACAAGCCCAGTATGAAGCTGGTGGCTTCCTGGCTGGTTCCGTCTGGTGGTTGCGATCGACTCAAGGACGAACGCTGATCAGCTTCGAAGATGAGGTCAAGTGCCATTCAACTTGTTCTCGATCGCGCAACGCTCGGGGATGGCGATTCGATCGGAAGCGATCACATCACATGCGAGTGCGCCTCTAATTACGTTTCGCTCGCTGATTGATATTCATGCGCGCGCAACTCCACACCACATCGCTTACTGCGGGGTGATCGTGCCCAGTGGAACTGATCTGGCGGCGTTTGCCCTTTCTTTTGGCACGACTGCAACTCCGTCGGACGAAGGTCGTGCACACCAGCAAATCTTCACAGTGTCTTTTATTTTCCTATTTAAGTTCCATCTCTAATTACACATACGGAGCGCTCGGATCCTTGCGGATCCACGGCGAGTTGGTTGCAACGAAATGATCTGCGACCGCCATAAATCATAGAGCGATCTTGATGTGTGTGACTCACATCCAACACGTTGTTGCAGCCTTCTTGCTGCGGATCCCATCGACGCACGACGACTTTTTCTTAAAGGTTTTTGTCTCAAGATGATCTCGTCTGATCTTTTCGCGAAACATATAATTTCGCTTTGACATTTGAATTTCCAGTGAATTTTCTTTGAATTAGGAGCGACACGATCGCTGTTTTTATTCCGAACGGCGTCGTACATTTCAGCCACCCCTCCCCTTCTCCGTTCAGCTCCGTTAATTTACAACTTTATAAGCGAATTAAATTGCTTTCGGCATGCTGTCGAATTGTCAAAGTCGAGGTCGAAGATGCTATCAAGATAAAGAAGAAGAAAAAAATGGACAACGGTTGGAAATTCAGATGAAATGAGCGCGACAGTGGTCAACAAATTGTTGAAAATTGCTGAGCTATAAAACCATAAACAGGCGCTTCCGAAAGAATTAAATAAATCGTTTTCGGTGGGGTTTTGACAAGTTCTGCCAGGTAACCTGTAAGCGTGTAACAGGTACATCGAAAAGTCAGGTATTCGCCGCAATTTGGTCGTCTCTGCAAGAAACCCTGGAACCATAAAAGTGATTTATGGTGGAATTTAAATATTGCGGTTCCATCTAGTCGAGAAAAAGGTGACGATTATCTAGCTAGGGAATTGATCGTTTCCGCTAATGAGGAGCATTTTGTGAATGCGCCTCATTGGACAAGGATATTCCATCCTTTTTCGGTGTTTTGTTCAAAGTCGGCGATAGTCTATAGTTGGGCACAAAGTCCCGAATTAAAAAAACTAGAACGTAAGATCCCGGAAAACAAAATCCCTGAATTCAAAATACTGGAATTCAAATTACCGAAAAACAAAATTGCGGATTGCATAAGCTCGAATTTTTTTTATTTCGATACAGAAATATCGAAAGCAACTAAAGGAGTAAAAAGGTACGAGATTGAAGCGGGCTGAGTACCACCGACGTCCATCTCTGTGTTAGGATCGGTACTGAAGCACCGCGCTGGCTTGATGCCGGGTCTAGCTGAGTGAGTCGGAGAGGGAGAGGTGAAGGCAGTGCCGTGGCGCCCATTAATGCTTGCTTCCCTAAAAATATTAAACTGCAATCAAGACGAATATGTAAATTTATTGAAAAATGTCTAAAAGGAAACTCGCATTATTTTCGTCCGACACTGTAAATAACAACAGTCGAACAAAATTCCTCTATAAAGGAAAATCGGCGAGATGCGATTTGAAAAATGCATACACGAGACTGCAGGCATTTTACATGGCAAAATTTTCGCGCCCGACAAGCTCAAATTCGACTTCTATAGAAAGGAGAGATGCGTTGAGGTAATTCTTTCACTTCTCCCCAATATTTTCAGGGTATCAAGCTATTGCATTACTTCGATCAAAGTATTGCCAGTATGAAATTTCGGTACTGGCCGAAAAATGACCAGGAAGTAAAATGTGAAGAGGTAGATCTGGCAATATTGCCTATATTTGTAGCGGAAAAAACATATTATTATTATTTCTGAAATCCGTTTTGGAAATGGCATACATTTCAAAGAAATGTACTAATCCTCTAACGAGTAAAATTTACTAAGAGGCCGAATGGATTGCCGGTTGTAAAAGCAAACAAAAAGGATTTTGCTGGTCATTTTTATTATTTCTTCTTTTTATACAATGGCGCTACAGCCCAAATCGGACCTTAGCCTCCTGATATTCAGGTTCCTTAACATTTTATATTACTTATTGTGGAAGCGTTGTTTGCCCTTCGTACAACCCTCTTTCTACGAATTTTTCATTTTCGTAGATTGAGGTCGTCGTCGTCGCAGCGCTACAGCCCCTTTCGGGCCTTGGCTTCCCGTAGCCGAAGTCTCCAGCGATCTCGGTCCAGTGACCGCGTCCTCCAATTTTGAAATCCGAGCAGCGGTGAACAGTCTTCGTAAACAGAGTCGGACCACCGTTTCCTGGGTTTTCCCACTGGCCTCCGGCCCTCCGTTTTTCCCTCGAATATCTTTTTAGGTATTCGAGTTTCGTCCATCCTTTGTACATGTCCAGCCCATTGCAGCTTCCGCAGTCTGATGATAGTGGAAACCTCCGGTTCGTCAAATATATCATACAGCTCACTGTTGTATCTAGTTCGCCATCGGTCACCATCACGTTTCGCTCCAATTATTCGTCTCAGGACCCGTCTTTCGAAAGCGTTCAACATATTTGCGGATGCTTGTGTAAGGGTCCATGTTTCGCATCCGTAGCAAAGCACAGGTCTTACTATTGATTTGTAGACTTGGATTTTGGTCTTCCTGTGTACGCAACTGGCCTTAAGAATAGCTAAGACTGAATAATACGTTTTATTTACGAGCTGGATTCGTCTTTTTATTTCGTTCGTTTCATTTCCACTCTTTGTCAATTTTGTGACTAAATATATGAATTCGTCCACATTTTTCAAATTATATTCGTCAATTGTAATGTTTTGTCTATTGGGGGTCCTTTTCCTTGTTTGTGTCATTATTTTCGTTTTTGTTTCATTGATTTTCAGGCCAACTTCTTTTGCTGCTTGATTGTGGCTTAGTAGAATTTCTTTTGCGGATGTGAAAGAGCGTGATAATATGTTAATATCGTCCGCATAACCCACTATCTGGCTGGATTTATAAGGCAGCGTACCTCTTGTGTCAACGGTTAACTTTCTGATGACGTATTCTAAAGCTAGGTTAAAAAGCAGAGGGGCCAGCCCATCACCCTGTTTTAGTCCGACATTTGTGTCGAAGGCATCAGGTAGTTGGTTGTTGACTCTGACTTGTGATGTTGTTGATGTCGTCGTCATTTTGGTCAGTCGGACTAGTTTTGCTAGGATGCATTATTTTGTGCAGTACGTTTCGATCAATACTATCGTATGCTCGTTTAAAGTCCACAAAAACCTGGTGAACGTCGATGTTGAGTTCCCAGTATTTTTCAAGCACTTGCTTGACCGTAAAAAGTTGATCAGTCGTTGATCGACCAGCTCTAAAACCGCCTTGGTACTCCCCAATCACATTGTCAGCGTAAATTTTAATCTTATTATACTCTAGATGAAATCTGAGAGTATATTGTGTTTGCCTTACCGTTTGTAACGCTAAGAAATAATGCTCGCACAGAGCCGCCAAGGGTACAGAAATATTTATTGTCACTCAAAAACTTCGATTCCGAGTTGCTGTCTGTCCGTCTGTCCGTCTGTCCGTCTGTCTGTCTGTCTGTCTGTCCGTCTGTCCGTCTGTCCGTCTGTCCGTCTGTCCGTCTGTCCGTCTGTCTACAGCATAACTCTCGAACGCTTTGAGCTATCGTGCTGAAATTTGTTGTGTGTCATTTTTAGCAAAAAAGAAACTTTAAGTTCGTGAACGGGCCACATCCCTCCACTCCTTCTACCCCCTCCCATACAAATTTCACGAAATTTCGAAATTTTCAGAAATTGATTTTTCTTAGAAACTATTTAAGCTATCGATTTGAAATTTGGGTTCAAATATTATGATATAGATACCATTAATATGACTCAATATTGATCCGATCCCATCACTCCTTCTACCCACTCCCATACAAATGCATAATTTTGAAAAATGCAGTTTTTCGATTTTCATCGAAACTAGTAAAGTTATAAAAACGAAATTTTGCCACAATTAATTTTATTAAAATTCCAATCAGCACTGAAAAAATTAGCAACTTCCCCTCACTCGTTCTACCCCCTCCGATACAAATTTCACGAAATTTTGAAATTTAGATTAAATTATTTTTCTTCGAAACTGTTAAAGTTATCAATTTGATATTTCGCACAAAGTATAAAAATAGAAATATCAATAACAGGAAAAAAAATTGTTTTCATCCTTACACTCCTTCTACCCCCTCCCATACAAATGCATCATTTTTGTTAAATGCATTATATCGATTTCCATTAAAACTAGAAAAATTACAAACTTAAAATTTTGCCAGAATTTGTTTTTTAATAGTTGCAATAAATGCTGGAAAAAATTATCAGCTCAGCTTCCCTCCATCTACCCCCTCCCATATAAATATCTGTATTATAAATTCAAGAAAAGCATTTCTCCTTCGAATATATGAGAGCTGTCGACTTTGAAATTGAATCAAAACATAGTGATAAGGGTGATGATAAGCAGTTTCAAAATCATCTAAAACGTTCCATTTCCTCTGCCACCTCCCATACAAATGCCTCAATTTAAGGAAAACTATGACCAATTTCTTTAAAAATAATGAAAACTAAAAATTTTAAATTCAGCACGAAACATTTTACACGCCATTTTCGGTGTCACATAGGAGAAATACAAACCTCCACCTCTACTTCTACCACCTCCCATGCAAAGTCTCTTCTCACTATTCGAAAGAATTTGAGATGACATATTTGCCGGTATATTAAAGTCATTTCCATCTCATCTAGAGTATCATATGATTGGGCTTTAAGCCCAATCATAATTCTGTTATGTTTTTCTAATATTTTTGTCAGTATCTTATATGACGTGCAAAGTAGTGAGATACCTCTGTAGTTTTCGCACTGCAGTTTGTCTCCCTTTTTGTGGATAGGGCAAATAATGCATTGGCACCACTCCTCCGGTATTTGCTCCTGATTCCAGATGTACTGAATCACTTTATGGATGGCATTTCTGGTGCAGCTTCCGCCATATTTAATTAATTCCGCTGGAATTTCGTCGATGCCCGGCGCTTTATTGCTTTTCTGGCTTCTGATGGCAAATTCGACTTCTTCCAACGTTGGAGATTCCAGTGGGCATTCGTCGGAGGTTTGGAGACCTATCAGCTCCGATGTTTGGGAGCCGTGTGCGGGATTAAGGAGTTCTTTAAAGTATGACGCCCATCTTTCCTTAATCTGACTATCCTCGTCGATGATAGTGCCATTTCTGTCTTTACAGAGGGTTGTCTTAGGCTGATATCCACGTCTTAGGCTTTTCACTACTTTGTAGGCTTGTCGTGTTTTATTGCTCGCAAGATTGTCATCGATATTTCTCAATTGGTCGTCATAATATTTTCTTTTCTTACATCTAATGACCTTATTTGCTACTCGTCGGAGATTTTCGTATTTTTCTCTCTTCGTTCTGGTATTCCTTTCGAGAAACTGTCTGTACGCCTGATTTTTCTTATCTAACGCATCTTGGCATTCGTCGTTGAACCAGTCATTTCTTTTGCGCCGAGCTTCATACCCAACCACTTGTTCCGCAACGGTCTTTATGGTTGCCTTTATATCCATCCAAACTTGGTTCACAGGCTTCGGTATGTCATCCTGCAGAATCGGAGTGAGCTCTCTTTCAAGTGCTGCTGCGTAACTTTCCGCAACTGACGCCGTTTGGAGCTTTTCGATGTCAAACTTACGAAGAGGGCTGGTCTTTGTTTGATACGCCTTTGACATACGACATCGATATTTGGATTTGACCAAGTAGTGGTCCGAGTCACAATTTGCTACTCTGAATGTTCGACCGTCAATGATGCTGGAGGCCCATCTCCGCTGTATAAGGACATGGTCTATTTGGTTAAAGGTATTGCCATCTGGTGATGCCCATGTTCTTTTATGGATGCGTCGAAGTGGGAAGCATGTCGAACTTATAACTATGTCTCTGCTGCAAGCAAAGTCTATCAGGCGCTGGCCGTTGTCGATACTTTCGTCGTGGAGGCTATGCCCTCCAGTTGTTCCCGACCTTAGCGTTGAGGTCGCCAAGTATTATTTTAACGTCGTTGGAGGGCTTTCAAGGCTCGTATAAAAGGCATCTTTTGTTTCCTCATCTTTTTCTTACGTCGGAGCATGTACATTTATTAGCCATATTTTGAAGAATTTCGCTTTGATGCGGATCGCACACATCCCTTTATTCGCTTGAAGTCGATGACGTGTGATTTGAATTCCCTGTAAAGGCGACTCCAAATTCACGGCTTCCTGAGGGCTTCCCACTTTTAAAAATTGTGTGCGATCTCATGTCCTGAATCTCGCTACCAGTCCATTTCGTTTCCTGGACTGCCAACACATTTAATTTGTACTGACTGGCCTGTTGTAGTAATTCTTTAACAGCACCAGGTTTGTTTAATGATCTGGTATTCCAGGATCCAAAAGCATAGTCCGTTGTACGTTTGCGCGGTCGTTTCCGTTGGTCCAATCCTATCCGAGGCTTCGTCTTGGGTTCCAAAACAATGAAGATTTTTTTACGGTGACAGGGGAGTTAACCATTCGCCCAACCTCCGCTCTGGAGGAGTGGTTATTATTGTTGTTTCCGTTATCAGGCGCGGAAAACTCGCCTTCACCCTCCTACGTTAGGAACTCTCAAGTGAGAGTTCCCAGCGGCCACCACGAGGAGGTGTAGGTATGACTCGGTAGCAGAGCTGACGATGTTCTTACAGTAGGCTTTTCTCGGCTTTTAATACTTTATTGAAAGCCAGTAAGCCAATGCAGACCCGAGACCTTTTACTACCATTTGACCATTTGATTGAGGTGACCAAGGTATATCCAAGCAAGCAATGTGCTGGAATTATATATTGCGTCGACCGGGATTTGAACTCACGCATTACAAAACCAACACTTTACCTACTAGGCTACACCCTATTTTATATATTATTATTATTTGGTGACTTCAATAATTTAAATAAAACTGTAGACAGCCATGGAACAAAGACCATTGATCACTCAAAACCAGTACTTTCGTGTTCTAAATTTGGTTTAGGTACCACAATTTTTATTTTTTATTTTTATTTAATGCAGAAATTATATTTATTTATTTACATTGATTTTCACATAATTTTGCATTACTCCCCCTTTTAGGGGTTAGAGGTTAATATTGATTATCTAATTAAAATTAAAATTACTAATGTAACTCATAAACTATTACTATTTTTTATCGTTATAATTTCATTGTGATTTTAATTATACACTGCGAAGCATAACAATAAAAACGCAGCCAAATTATGCCCATTATAATCTGAGAGTATTATAAGTTTGCCAAAAAGTTTGTAACGCTAAGAAATAAGGCTCGGAGATATAAATTAATGGTACTGGAGTTTATATTATTACTCAAAAATCTCAAAATCGGATTTCCCTCCGTCCGTCCGTGTCATCTCTAGCTCGAGAACGCGTTGAGCTAGGAAGTTTAAATTTTGTACACGTCGTTTTCGACAAAAAAGAACAAATTCCTGAGCGGGACAAATCGCTCCACCCCTTGTACTCCCTCTCATACAAAATGAGACAATTTCAGAATTAGGCAATACACCGATTTCCTCGAAAAGTACAAAAGCTATTGATCTGAAATTTGGAATATTTTATTTTTTTACCGATTTCAATCAACGGTATAAAAATTATTTGAATCCCCAACTCCTTTTACCACGTCCTATATAAACTGGATTTTTTCATGAACTACTATAAACCAATTTACTCAGTACGTATAAAATTTAGCGAGCTGAAATTGTAAACTAAATATTTATTTAGAATTATAATAAGACTGAAAAAATAAGATGGTTAGCTTCACTCCCACACAAACTACACAATTTCACTAAATCCAATACACTAATTTTCTGAGTACCTATTAAATTTTTGAAGCTTAAATTTTCAATTAAATATTCTGATAAAAACTTTAGCATAATGTGAAAAGTTGGTTCAATACTGTTACGCCTTCTACCACTCCCCATTCAAAATTTCTTAAAATCCAAAAAATTTCGCATCTTACGCCCAATCGTAGTACTGTTATGTTTTTTGCAATATATTTAATGAAATACCATCAGTTTTTAATTGATTATGAAAGATTAGAGAGAAAGAGTAGCAAACAAAAATAATTAGCAACAACTGACCGCTAAAATTACCTTTAGTTAAACTTTGCTTAAATTTAGCCGGAGCATAAGTTTAAACGCAGTAAGGAGATTGTGATCATTTTGTACTATCAACTGTTGATAACAAGACAAATTTATTCAAAAATTATTAAGATCGTTGTTGTTGTTTATGATTTAAATACCACGCGGAACAGTGCTTACAGATGTGGAAATAGGCCAAATTCTTGCATTTTTATACTCTAGATGAAATCTGAGAGTATTATAAGTTTGCTCTAAAGTTTGTAACGCCAAGAAATAAGGCTCGGAGAAAAAAATGAATGATACAGAAGTTAATATAGTGACTCAAAAATCTCAAAACCGGATGTCCGTCCGTTCGCTCTCTAGCTTGAGAACGCGTTGGGCTAGAAAGTTCAAATTTCGTACACGTCGTTTTTGACAAAAATTTAAGGTCAAGTTCGTGAACGGGCCAAATCGCTCCACCCCTTCTACCCCATCCCATACAAAATGACACAAATGCGTAATTTGACAATAAACGGATTTGCTCGGAAACTATAAAAGATATTGGCCTGAAATTTGGAATATATTACTTTTATGATAATATCAATATACTGTATAAAAATTATGCGTGTTCTCTTCCTCGTTCTACCACCTCCCATACAAACTGTACTTGACATGAATTATTCTAAGTCAATTTACTCATTGCGTTTAAAATTTAGCGAGCTGAAATTGTGCACAAAATATTTATTTAAAATTGTTAGTATGACCAAACAAATTAGACGATTACCTTCACCCCTTCTACCCCCTCCCATACAAAATGATACAATTTCGCAATTCGACATTAAATGGATTTGCTCGCAAAGTATAAAACTATTAGTCTGAATTTCGGGATTTATTACTTCCATAATAATTTCAATATACGGTATAAAAATTATTTGCGTCCCCCCTCTCCTTCCACTCCCTCCCATACAAACTACACTTTTTCATGACATGCTCTAAGCCGATTTTCTCAGAACATATAATATTTAGCGAGCTCACATTTTGTAATAAGTATTTATTTAGCAATTTTACCAAGATCATAAAAAAATATTTGATTACCTTCACTGCTTCTACCCCCTCCCATACAATATGACACAGTTACACAACTTCACAAAAAACCTATTTTCTTGAAAAGTATGAACGTTACTAGTCAAAAATTAAAGAGATGTCAATTTTATGATATTCTTAGTTATTCCTGAAAAAATCACTAAAATCCCCCCACCCTTTCTACCACCTCCCATACAAACTGCACATTTTCACTAAATCTAACACACTAATTTTCTCAGCTTCTATTCAATTTTTGAAGTAAACATTTTGTATAAAACATTTTTGTAGCTACTTCAGCATGATGGCGAAAAAATTAGTTCAATGCTATCTATCTATCTAACACTCCCCATATAAAATTTCTTGGAGTTCCAAAAAATTCTTTCTCGTCTAGAGTATCGTAAGATTGCGCTTTACGCGCAACCGTAGCCCTGTTATGTTTTGTAGAAGGCGTGAGCAAGCGAGGTGCAATTGCTAAAAAGCTCAATCGGTCTGCCATTCTAAATGTGTTACAAAATCCTGAAAATAATGGAAAAGCAGAACAGGAGGACCAATAGGCAAGCTTTCAAAATGGAAGCAACTCCATGAAGACTGATGCCCAAATCGCCAAGGATTGTTGACTAGATGTGTCAAAATGAGCAGTCCACAGAGTTTTAAGAAGTTCTAAGCCCATTTGTCGTCAAAAGCTGAAATCGCCACCACGTCCTTTAATACGTCATAAGCCAGCAAGGCTAGAATTCGCTAAAAAATATAAAAATCAACATCTTTGGGGTAAAATGCTGAGAACTAACTTTTTATATACATTTTAACTGCTATTTCTTCTTCAAGACCATTTTTATTGACGAGAAAAAGTGAAACTTGGATGGCCCAAATGGTTTCAATGAGTAATGACAAGATTTGTGAAAGGATCCCCAAATTTTTTCAAAAGACGATTTTGGTGGAAGCACTTTAATGGGGAACTTTTTGAGCAGAACTGGCGTTTTCCAGTACTTCCATGAAGTCATCGGAGTACATAGAGGTGTTGCTCATGAATTTGTTGCCATTTATGAGATCCAGAGGCACTGAATATTGGGTTTTTCAACAGAACAATGCCAGAAAACATGTGAGCCGTGTCACTTATTCCTGATTGCAGGACCATAGCGTGCCAGTGATGTCAGATCCGCTTGCTCATTAGATCTGAAACCAATAGAAAACATTTGGGCAATCCGAGCAAAGAATATTACACGGAAAACAGGCAGTATGACAATATTCAACGGTCAAAAATGGCTGTTATTAACGCTTGGCAAAGTATTGATGAAAAACAATAACAAATTTAATAAATTATTATTTGAAGCAATAAGCAATAAAGGTGGTCCAACCAATCATTGGAATTTATCATTGTGTGTTATTTTATTTTACTTTATAAAATTACTAGCAGACCCCGCGACTTCGTCCGCGCTAAAACCGCATTAATAAGCTAAAATTGAGAGTGTTGCTAGAAATATATTATCTGGGGAAATATAATCTGCTCACTTTAAACCTCTTTCTAAATTAATTGCAAGTATTTTTCAACAGAAAATAAGTCGATTTGATATATTATTATTGAAAGTTAAGGATTTACTTCAATTTAAAGAGATTTACTGCTGTTAACATAATTATACTGACATCGATTTGAACAGATCTCAGTTTGTTTCCTGTCATTGGAACAACAAAAATCACTTTTATTTCAAATAGATGTTGACATTAACAACAACGTTTGTTATGACTTCAAACAGAATGTTTTCAAATAATTTTTATAATCTAGATGAAATCTAAAGGTACGTTTACATCTGACACTTATTGCCCGAATTTATGTCCGAGAGAAATCGTGACTAGTGTAAACGGAGATGAATTTATGTCCGATACTTATATTCTACTATCGGAGATAAGTGTCGACACTTCTGTCCAAACAGAAGTAAACGATGATTATTTGTAAATTCAAGCTCTCTCGACACTTATCGCAGAAGTTGACTGCTCGTCTACTTTTGCAATAAGTGTCGGGAAAACTGTAGGATGCAATGCAGTTCTTTTGTAACGTAAAGAAAAGCACTTAAAAATTAATAACCCGACTATCTCTTAAACTATGTAATTGAAACTTGAAACATAAATTAATCTATACTAGCGGAATATAAGAAAAATAGAATATTTGGGCATAATAGCAGTGGGGGGAAATGGGGAGCATTCCAAAATTGGTGCATTTTTGAAAATTTCAAACCGTTATATTTAAAAATCCAATGCAGGTATTAAGTTGAAATTTTGTGAGATCGTCGAGATCTATGACTTATAAATTTGATAAAATTTTTATTTTGATGGCTATAAGGAGAGTGAGGTAATGGCCCAAAATATCGTAAAATTTTGAAAAATTTTTGTAGGGCTCTGGTAAATTTAAGTTTTGTGCGAGAATAGCTATGAAAAAATAAACTGCCAAGAAGTCGGGCGCAACTTTATTATTTACCCCCATACATAATTACGCAATTTGAAAATAAACGGATTTGTTCGAAAAGTATAAATGCTATTGATCCGAAATTTGTAATATATTACTTTAATTATGATTTCAATCTACTATATAAAAGTTTTTTGAGTCCTCCCTTTCCTTCCAGAACCTCCCATACAAATTGCACTTTTTTATGAAATACTATAAGCAAATTTACTCAGTACGTATAAAATTGATCGAGTTGAAATTGTGCACAGTATCTATTACATTTTTGAAACCTAAATTTTGTATAAAACATTTTGATGGCAACTCTAGCGTGATGTGAAAAAATTAGTTCAATGTCGTCATCCCCTCCACCACTTCCCCTACGAAATTTCTTAATATGGAAAAAAATTGAAAAAAAATGACCACATAAACTGAACTGCAGAATGGAAGATATGTACGACACTTGTGTCCGTATGTAAACGGGTCGGACATTTCTTCCGAATTTCAGCATTGCGAGAACTGTCGGACACTTATCCACGACATAAGTGTCTGGTAATTTCTCTCAGATGTAAACAGTCAAAGCGAATTTCTGTCGGACACTTGACACTTATGTCCGGAGAGAAGTGTCAGATGTAAACGTACGTTAAGAGTATATTGTGTTTGCCTTGCCGTTTGTTACGCTAAGAAATAATGCTCACACAGAGTCGCCAAGGGTACAGAATTATTTGTTTCCGATCAAAAACCTCAAATCCGAGTGAACGTCTCTCTGTCCGTTCACGAACTTGGCATCACTTTTGAACAAAATCAGTGACCACAAAATTATGGTAGTTAGTGGCTAGTTCAACGCGCTGTGGAGCTATAGAGCGCACAGACGGACAAACGAACAGACGGTTTCGAGATTTTCAAGCAAAAATATTAACTTCTGTGTCATTCAGTTTTTTCTTCGAACGTTAATTCTTAGCATTACAAACTTGAAAGAAAACATATAATACAGTCAGATTCATTCCATCCCGCTCCCCAAAAAAATCTAATTTTAGCGAATTTTCTTCAGAAATATTTAAACTATGGATCTGTAAATCATCATATTACAAATATATCGTTTGCATAACAATGCTAGTCTATAAACGAAAATTGTTTCGGTATCCCATCACTTCTTATGCTCCACCCTTCGAATACCACAATTTTATAAAATTCTTTTAGTACTTTTTTTTTAATAATTATGAACCATGCTGTGTACATATTCTTTAATGTATTTTAAAGAGATATAGAACTGGAAATAGTTCGCATGATTACTTACGAATCTCTACACATAAAAAAAAAAAATTCTGGACGAACGCAAATCAAAACACACGGCCATATGGTCATACATATACATATAAGTCCATAAAAAAAATTTCCGGACGAACGCAAATCAAAACACAGGACACATGGTCATACATGTACATATTTTTATATATATGTATGTATACGTATGACCATGTGGCCGTGTGTTTTGATTTGCGTTCGTCCGAAATTGTTTTTTTTATGTGTAGAGATAGCAGAGACTTTTCCAAACAAACAAAAAATTCAGGCAAATCGGGTGAATAGTTGCGAACAACAAACGAAAAAATGTTTTCATACAAAATGTACTGAAAATTAAATTTTCCAAATTTTCCAATTTTCGGAGAAAATTTGCAATTTTTGGCTCCATTAGGATCTAAGTTGGGCTTTAACGAACACAACAAAAAACATAACAGGGCTACGATTGCGCGTAAAGCGCAATCTTACGATACTCTAGATGAAATAGAATTTTTTGTGATCCCAAGAAATTTTGAATGGGAAGTGTTAGAAGGAGTAGCATTGAACTAATTTTTTCC
The DNA here is from genome assembly GCA_963669355.1 of Chorisops tibialis. Taxonomy (NCBI): domain Eukaryota; kingdom Metazoa; phylum Arthropoda; class Insecta; order Diptera; family Stratiomyidae; genus Chorisops; species Chorisops tibialis. Next base: position 163,717,644 of record OY770262.1, read on the forward strand.
CCATCATGATAAAGTAGCTATAAAAATGTTTTATACAAAAAGCTTACTCCAAAAATTTAATAGGAGCTGAGAAAATTAGTGTGTTAGATTTAGTGAAAATGTGCAGTTTGTATGGGAGGTGGTAGAAAGAGTGGGGGGATTTTAGTGATTTTTTCAGAAATAGCTAAGAATATCATAAAATTGACATCTCTTAAATTTTAGACCACTAACATTCATACTTTTCAAGAAAATAGATTTTTTGTGAAACTGTGTCATATTGTATGGGAGGGGGTAGAAGGGGTGAAGCTAATCAAATACTTTTTTTCTGATCTTAGTGATAATACTAATTAAGTATTTATTACAAAATATGAGCTCGATGAATATTATATGTTCTAAGAAAATTGTCTTAGGGCATTTCATGAAAAAGTGTAGTTTGTATGGGAGGGGGTGGAATGAGAAGGAGGATGCAAATAATTTTTCTGCTGTAAATTTATATCATTATGAAAGTAATATATCCCTAAATTCAGACTAATATCTTCTATACTTTTCGATTAAATCCATTTATTGTCAAATTGCGAAATTGTATCATTTTGTATGGGAGGGGGTAGAAGGGGTGAAGCTAATCGTCTAATTTTTTTTGGTCTTACTAACAATTTTAAATAAATATTTGGTGCACAATTTCAGCCCGCTAAATTTTATACACACTGAGTAAATTGGCTTAGAGTAATTCTTGCCAAGTACTGTTTGTATGGGAGGGGGTAGAAGGAGTGAGAGGACACGCATAATTTTTATACAGTAGATTGATATTACCATAAAAGTGATATATACTAAATTTCAGGCCAATTGCTTTTATGCTTTTTGAGCAAATCTGTTAATTGTCAAATTGCGCAATTGTGTCATTTTGTATGGGAGGGGGTAGAAGGGGTAGAGCGATTTGGCCCGTTCAAGAACTTGACCTTACTTTTTTGTTAAAAACGGCGTGTACAAAATTTGAACTATCTAGCTCAACGCGTTCTCAAGCTAGAGAGCGAACGGACGGACGGACTGACATCCGGTTTTGAGATTTTTGAGTGATAATATTAACTTCTGTATCGTTCATTTTTTTCTCCGAGCCTTATTTCTTGGCGTTACAAACTTTAGAGCAAACTTATAATACTCTCAGATTTCATCTAGAGTATAAAAAAGTGAATTAATTAATTAGTTTAATATTGTATTTAACTTGAATTACTTGAGATCATTTTACTTTAACTTAAAAATACGTTGAAGTTTATAAAATCTAAAAGGGGAAGATGTAGGGACAGTTCGATATTACATTAACATTGCGAGAGTATAAAAGTATGAACACTGTTATACATAGATCTGTAATAAAGCAGTCGGTGACTGACAGTCGAATTAACAAGTTGTGTTTTAACTCTACAGTTGCAAGTGTTAGTAGGGTTGAGTGATCAGTGATAGATTTTTTAATGTTTCGGGTGATAAAGGGATTCGAGGGATTTTTGTTGAAGAAAATTTCGATTTAATAAAAGTTATTTTCTCACATTATCGTTTTATTCTTCTTTCAAGAAAAATTTATTCGAAAACATAAATTTATCGAATATCGAAAAGATTTATTTTAATGTTTAAATGAATTTTCTACGTAGAAGAGGGAAAATTACAAAATCGAACTTGGTATTATTAGAGATACTCAATACACACAAACACTGCTCTCCTAGTAAAGTTTGGACAATGCAATAATACCAACAGTTCACCGTGAGTTTAAAGACGCAAGACGCAACATAAGAATGTGAAAAACAGGCAAACTTGTAGTTTGCTTTCAAATGTATGGACACGAGCACAAACTTGTGATAAACTACAAATTTTTGTAAAGATTCACTCATTACAATAGAAAACAAATATGACTTCCGTAAATAACAATTCATTATGATTGTGTTTACTTCATAAAAGAAAAGGAATTGAGAAAATTCAAATTTCGGACAAAATTTCCCGTGCAATCGCTTTACATGCATTGTCAAAACTTTATTAGAAGAGAAGTGTTAGTGTGTATCGAGGATCTCTTGGTATCAGTGTGTTGATACACGTACTAGGCTAACGCAATCAAGAACGATTCACAAGCGATTTCTTGTTGCATGTAGTTACTGCATGGGGCACTAGAGGCCATTTCTTCTATTTGATGATTGAAACTGGTTTACCCAACATGATGTGGCGCTAATTTCAAACAAACAAATACCTAGTAACGAATAAAATATATCGATTACTTTCATTAAAGTAACGAATAGTTATTAGTACCGAAAAGTAACGAAACTTGACATCACTACCGCTAATGAGTAGCTTTTTTACAATGCGACAATGATATTCCTTCCTTTTCCGGTTTAACGGTTGTATTCAAAGTCGCCGATACTTATAAACTTAGTTTAGAGTTACATAAGAAATTCTGATACCGATTTTTCATCAAATAATATACAAACTGCCAACAAGTCGGGCGCAACTTTATTATTCTTGGCACAAGTTGAGGATACGTGGAAAGGTCAGGTTAGGGTGGATGGGGAAGTCTATGCGTCGTGGGTTCGATTCACACTCCAGACGGGATTTTTTTAAGCGCAAATTTTTCAGTTGCTACTGGTGATAAAAAATTATTCGCAATAAAATGGGGAAACGGTGTAAAAGTGAAACCGTTCCACTTCAAGAAGGCCTAGATACTCAGTAGATGGTTTCTGTTCGCTTTCTATCATTCAGTCCCCATAACATCTGCAAATATTTGTCAGTGAGCAGCCAGTACAACTGAGCAATATACCAGCTTCTCCACTCGCTACGGTCGTTCTCACTCCCCTTCCCCAACCTTCCCAATCCCATTCCTTCCCTCCATGACTGTGTTTGTGCATTGCACATAAAGGCCGAAATTGCCTATAACACATGTCATTCTGTAAAAAAAAAAAAAAATGCGAGTGGGGGTTCTAGGGCTGGGCTGTTATCAATTATTCAACACTGCGATTACGGCTGCTCTAGTACATAGAATCAATATTTCATTCGTATATATGTCCAAGTTTGGGTTTTTATGTGGGGGGTGGGAAAGGTGAGGGTGCGATTGAAAAGATGATGACATGTGAATAATTTTTTAATTTTTTGTTCGAATCACGCTCAAAATTCGCTGTATAGAATGTTAAATTCATAGACGAAGCAAACTCTATGAAATTCTCGGTGTATTTTATATTCTCAAAACCATACATTTGTATGGATAGGGGAGGTGAGGGAATATACCAATTTTTGATGCAGTTTTGTTAAGTTTAATTTGTTATTTTTTAGTTGATTTATTCAAATTGGTCGAAATCATACTCTTGTATGGGAGGGGGATAGAAGGGCAAGCGCGATTTCAAAACTTTTAACGCGATTTCGTTTGAACTATTTTTCAAAGTTTTTGTGCAAAATTTCAAATTGATAGCTTTGAATAGTTAGGTAATAATTGATTTCTTAAAAATAACCGAAAAAATAATTTTGTACGGGAGGGGTAGAAGTTTTAAAGGTATTTGACCAGTTAATATTTCATATTTGCTAGCACCTGTTTTACTGAGAATAATTGGTCCATTGTCGATCATCCGGGTTTGAAGCCACCTTGATATTCTCCGCTGTAACACGTAAACAAGCAATAAAATTCCTTTGTAATTTTCGAAACGCAAATAGTCACAGAAGTTACAACGGGCTGGACATGTGGAGCGGATGGATGACGTAAGGATTCACGAACCCACACTAAAAGGGAAAGTCAATGGACAAAGACCGGTCGGAAAACCACGAAAGCACTGGGAGGATTCAATTGATGCAGACAGCAAATCGCTTCTAAGATTTCCAAACTGTAGGACGCGGTCACTGAACCGAGATGGATGGAGGCGAAGCATTCAGGGGGTCAAGGCCTGATCTGTGCTGTAGCGCTATCGACAGGACATACAATGCTTTTCCGCCAGGGTAATTTTCCAGTTGTCCAGATTTTAACAATTAATTTTCCGCCAGGGTAATTTTCCAGTTGTCCAGATTTTAACAATTAATTTAAATATTCGACTGGTGAGCTCTGTTCCACCTTCTTTCAAGAGCTCTGCAAGGATTCCGTCAATTTCGGGCGCCTTGTTCGATCTCAGATTATGTAGGGCTGTCTCTACCTCATCATAGGTTGGAACAATGGGCAGTTGGTCTCCATCTGGATCTTCCGGAATTATAAAAGTTTCAGTTTATAATGTCGCTCTAGTTCGTTCAGAAGTATTGAACCAACGTGCACTAATTTCGGTAACGTCGCTTATGATGTTGCCTTCTTCGTCCTTACAGAGGGTAATTTGCGGTTTGTAACATTGTCTCACGGTATTAAATGCTGCGCTCACGTCATTTTTCTTCAGGTTTTCGTCCAGTGATAAAATTTTGTCATTATTAATTTTCATCTGCAGATATTCTTAGCGTCTCGCCTGAGCCGCTGATAGTTATCCTCTCTAACTCGTGTACGTCTTTCGAGAAACAGTACATAGGCTTCGTATTTCTTGCTGATGGCTTCTTGGCATTCCTCATCGAACCAGTCATTTAATTTTCTACGCTCTAAATGTCCTAAAGTGTCTTCAGCTGTGCGTTGAATACAATCCTTAAAGTTTCGCCACATTTGGTCAATACTTTCCTCAGGCTTATCCTGAGGTAATGCCTCAATATGTGCTTTGATTATGGTCATATATTCCACTTTCGTTATGTCGTCCTTCAGTTTTTGCACATTGAGCATAGAAGCCCAGCTCCTTTAAGTGTGGACTTTGTTAGCTATGCGACAGCGGTATTTAGCTCGAACATGAAAATGGTCCGAGTCACAGTTTGCGACATGTACTATACGAGTACTGATATCTAAAATGCTGGAGGTAGCAGTTTTTTCGATGAGAATGTGGCTGAAAGTGTGTCTATCTGGTGATGGCCTCGTCAATTTGTGAATGTTTCTATGCGGGAAGCAGGTGGAGCTTATGACTAGGTTTCAACTGTTGTCGAAGTCAATAAGTCTCTAGCCATTGTCTTTCATTTCATTATGGAGGCTATGCCCTCCTGTTACGCCCCTGTGAAACAGTTCATTGCTACTAGAATATTGATGTCACTGGAGGGCAGTCCGTGCTTATCAAGTCGGGCATAGAATTCGTCTTTAATGACATGGAGGAAGATGTTCTCCTCTGCAGGAGCATTGCAGTTGATAAACCAAACGCTGAATAACTTTAGCTTGAAGCGGATTAAGAAGATTCGTTCGTTGATCGGTATAAAGTTCGTTACGAGTTGTTTATACGCAATACCTACCACAAGGGCGACACCGAATTCTCTGCTTCCTTGCTTTTTCCCGCTGGTACAAATCGCGTGAGATCTGCAATTGTTAACTTGGCTTCCGAGCCATTTCGTTTCTTGAAGAGCGAAAGAGCGAGGATGCTGATGTTGTTACGAGACATCTCTTAACGACGTTCCCGCAGTGCACCCTTCGATGGAATGAGCGCACATTCCAAAATCCAAGAGATTAGTCCGTTGCCTTATAGTGATTTCTATTCGCCAAAAAAATGTGACCCGTTTTTGCCCTTTAAAATGCAAAATTATTGCAGTTTTGCACTCATTTTTCTCAGTTCCGTCGGTCAGGTCAATTTCCAATAGAACACTTTAAGTGCAAGTTTTTTGCATTTTTTTTATCATGTTGTCTCTATACCGAACAGCTGATTGCCTTTCGAAACTGTCAAAATAAAGCGTTTTAATTTGTCTTGTTATCTCTAAATGGTCCTGTGAAGATTTTGGGAAAATTAAGAAAAGTTACGTATGCACTCATATTGCATACTTCATGTAAAGTTCTAAGTCCTTTTAAGTAAGATCTATCCGTTAGAATCTGTTACCAATGTTGTCAGATGATTTATTTTTTTCATGTTGTTGTACATTACAGGTCAATTGAGTTGCACCGCCGAAAAATTCGGGGCAAGAAATGTGCATTTTCAGGTCAAGTTTTACCTAGTACGCAAACCATTTTTCTAGCAGAGCAGAATTTTTTTTTCCAATAGAACATAGGAACTGCTAGAATAAATGTTAAGGAAAAAAATGGGTCACATTTTTTTGCCGAATAGAAATCACTATTAGTCGTTGCCGTTTGATCTGTCCAATCCGAGGCTGTAGTCCGAGTCATTGGGCGCGCGAGTTTTTTTTTCGGGGTGACGTTGCCAGCGTTACGCCCAACCCCCAACCTGGAGGGCCAGTCTGGATGGCAGTTTCGATTAGGGGCACGAAAAACTCGCCTTCACCCTACTCCATCTGCTGTCTTGAACAAAACACCCGGTGGTCACCGCGATGAGGTGGAGATAGGATTCAGTAGCAGAGCTGTTGATGTTATTTACAGTAGGCTGTTCACAGAATTTATGCTACGTCATGTTCCAGATCACGATTACGCTCTATGACCCTTACTACCATTCGACCACCGTATCAGTTTCTTACAAAATATTAAAAACAGTTCAAATAAACTTTTTACTATTTTTTCCAAACTGCTTGTACAGTTAATAACTAACTTTGTCACAGATCCAGCAACTATATTGCCATTAGCCAGTTTTTTTGATTTAGGCATATTCTATAAAGTAATTTCAAATTTTCGACGGCATCTTCAAAATTTTTTTATTTAAGAAATACCAATTTAACGCTGAAACAAACGATTTAGTATTTATGCTATTCTTGAGACAATGTACGGCAAATGTAATTAAAATTTCCAATGTAATCTATTTGGCTTTTTGGATTGATAAATCGGATCTTCAATCTTGGTATGTTGCCTAGAGGGTAGGGTGTTGCTCAATGATGCTAAGCTCGTGAATTCAAACCTAGTTCGACACATAATTCCAACTTAAATTTGCGAAAAATAAAAAAAAAAAATTTGGAGGAAGGGGGCTAAGTGATGGACCTAGGTTTTTGGCACATAATATTATAACTACAATAACAGGTAAAAATGCTAACGAATTCGATGGACAGGAGGCCTAATTCCAAATGGAGCTGGAGTATCTTTGAAAAAAAAAAGAAAGCGAAACATAGTTTTAGATTGCAAAATTAAGTACTTGAATGCAAAAGGGGCTGCGTGTAAGGGAAAGATGTATCTGGACTGCCGGATACCTACTTTCTACACATTTTAGAAAAACACCCTTTAATGCAGTTTACTCAGCCATTATAGAAAGAGATAGAAGGGAAAAAATAGGGAGAAAAGCAGAGAGTGAAAGAGAAAATAGTTGGTCTACAATGCGAAGGTCGGAAGTTCAAATCCTAGTTGAGGCATAATTCCAGCACATTGCCTGCCTGAGTATACCTTAGTTGCATCAATTTACGAAAATGAAAATTCGTAGGTAGAGTGTTGTGCGAACAGTTCTTTCACATTGACAAATAAAATGTTAAGAAATCTGAAGGTCTAATGCCCGATTTGGACTGAAGTGTCCATGTAGTAGATGCGATTAGAGTGAGGAAAAAGAGTGAAATGTCAGTGGATGTTGTTTTTGAAAAGCTGAAGCTCATAAGACAATGGTAACATGAGTGCTAACAATGGTTTTCAAAGTTTTATAAGGGAGCATATGCCTGTTTTTTAATGTACGAGAAGTTGAAGGAAATAAAGTTAGCTGAGTGTTTCAAATATTAATTATACACAGATTTAAAAGAAATTTACGATATGTTTCCCTTAAGTAACTATAAATTCCCTCTACTACTTGTCAAACTTATACCACACTTGTATTTAGTACTTTTTTCAAAGCTTCATACGGAGGCAACCAAGAAATGATTTCGAATAACCTCAAGTGATACCTCACTTTTCAAAGAAACTCTACCGAAGTCTACAAGAGTTTTACACTCTGAAACTTATAAGTAAAACTTTTCAACTATACGAACATTCGGAGAAGTGTACTTCGTAAACACCTCGTTTTTTTTAAATTGTCGCAATTTTCCGACATTATTCGACAAAAAAAAAAACCATTTTCTACGCAATCTTGAAACCAAAACTGAAATCCTTAATTTTGCATCGTTCGCAAGACCGCTTAACATCCAGAACAAACTTATTAGGCATTACGACTTGTAGGTTGTAACTCTCTAAAGGAAATTAATCAAAAAGTCGTCACGTTGCATGATGTGCATGTTTGTCGAGTTCAAAACAACAAAATGCAAGGCTGGCATTAAGGTGGCGTTTGTTGTGCAGTCTTTCTCACAAATATATTCTCAAAAGTTTCCTGTTAATCAGAGGGAAATCCTTTTTCTTGTACACGATTCCATATATTTTAATACTGCCATGGTTTTACATGTAAAGGATAATAAATTAGTGGAAACCTGCACGACTCTTGCACATGTGAAACCCATTCCTTTCAAGTGCACACGTTCCATAATTATTTAAAATGTCGAGACATGGTCCTTAACTATGGCAAACATATCAGATAAGGAGTGAAAGTGTGAGGGAAGGTATGGTGATCTTACAGCAGAAATGAAACGAACATCGCGCCAAACTTACTCCCAGTTTGTAGTGGATTTGGCGACTTGGCAGTTGCACTGATGATTAATTATAAAAACGATTTAATACGAAAATCATTTGAAAGGATGTGACTGAACTCGGGAAATGCGCTTGTTTCAAACATCGCGACATATTTCGTTTCAGCTGAGATGCTTTTGAGCCAGTTGAAAGGATGCAGTATGAAATATCGCAAAAGTTCCGGATTTAATTAAATTAATTGCCATTTGTGCATAATTTGTTTAAACCTTCGCTTCCTTTCAACATTCAACTAGGATTTTATGATCCTAGTTGACATATGCCAGTTTGAAGAGCTGTGTACTAAAAGGTAGTAAATTATTGTGTGTTTCTACTTATGTTATGATGAATACAAACGCAAACCTTTAGACTTTTTCCATAGAGTACCCACATTATATGAAATAGTTGGCTGGAGGAAAAAATGGGGTATCTCTGGTTCAGGCGGAAATGCTCATACCAAGGTCGCTTAGTCAGGGATTATTGCCATAATTTAGAACCAACATACGAACATCTTTTGAAAACCTGAAATAAGCTATCGACAAGTGGTCAAACAAATCGGAAATTCCACTTCGTGCGTTATGCCACTCAAATTAAAATCGAAGATGCCCAAGAGAAGGCGAACAAGAAGCTGAAAAAGAAGAAGAAGCTTGAAAGCGTGTGGAGCTAAAAAAAAAGAGCGGCACACGTTCGCCTATTCATTGCCCAGTAGGCAGACAATAAATTTCTAGTATATTAGCTTTTTTCTGGCACGAGTTATAGAATTCGATCGGCCAGCATTTGTTCCTACTATTCATGTGGCCAGCCATAGTGGTCAATGTCTCTCCCTGTGGTCAAGGCTTTTATTCATGTCATGTTGCAAATGGCTAAGAGCCTTTTTGATTTCATTCGGCCCCGTCTTGCTCGGCCATTCTCTAAGAAATCTTATTTATTTTGAAGGAAATTCTTTAACCGGTCATTTAATCAAATTAAACTGAGCATTCAGGAACGTGATCGAGCAGAATTCTCTAGGACCTAAAGAGCTTAAGTGGTATTTTGTATTGTGCTCTGTTGGAGCATACTGTTGGATCTATCTGAAATCTTCCTGCAGGAGTATCTTTCTGATTTCTTTCTTCTTTCATTTTTCTTATTCAATTTTTTTTTCGAAAAAAGGTATACAAGCTAATTGTGAATGGGTAGATGATGAAATTTAATAATCCCTGGCGGGCTAAATGGAATAAAAGCAATGAAACACGAACCTCAATTGAAAAGGTATATAGAAAAATTCAAACATACAATGGTCGGATCCAACTCTAATGAGAATCGAAGTAGAATCTTTAAGTATCTTGCGATGAAAAGACGTTACTTCCACAGCGATTTCGTAAACATCGATTTTTCGAATGTGTCGACATTGCGTCGAGATGGTAATGGACGTGGAAAATTTCGATTTGATTAGATTTGCTGCTGAGTTAATCGTAGGGCAATAACTTGCAAGATGCATCTATTTCTTAGCGTGATGAGTACGCACTTTGCATAAAATGCAAAGTCACGTTCCTTTATTGGATTCGAACTCTCATTTGATGATTCTTAGAATATCGACTGTAGAGCAGGCTACGACTTTTGATAGTCAGAAGTCGTCTGGGAAATTAATAAAAATGATTTAGTACGTAAGTTTGGGAAACATAAGTGAAAAAAAATAAATGCTAGGCTGAAAATAATCGATTAATTAGCTGTATCCGTTTTGACCTTCGTTATTTCGATAATCATTTGAGATGAAAAGTAGGAAAACAAAATTGGAGACGGTTGTTTTAGCCTGAGACTTACCAAGCGGTACTCTCTGTTTGCGTTTCAAAACGCGAACAAAATACCCTAAATCATCAAGATACCGAAAATTAGTGACACCATCAACCTTACAATGATCCTTTCAAAAATTAATAAGTCCAACAAAAAAATATAGTTCGGCATCAACAATAATTCAACACAAACTGTGAATAAATTTCAAATATATCTGCGCAATAGTAATATACTTTAAATTTATTTTTTGGTAATCATAAATTTGGACGAGCGTGCTATCATATCTTTTATTTTTTGAATTAAATGCAATGCAAATGACGACATTTGGGTTTTTACTCGAAAATCATCCTTTGTTAAAAATTTAATTGAATCTTTTACAGTGGTAAAAAATTCGATAGTACGCACTTACACTCTACTTCTACGATGGCACTACAGTCCAAGTCAGACCTTGGCCTCCTGACATTCAGGTTCCTTAACATTTTTCATTACTTATTGTGGAAGGGTTGTTAGCCCTTCGCACAACCCTCTATCTACGAATTTTTCATTTTCGTAGATCGACGTGACCAAGGTATATCCAAGCAGGCAATGTGCTGGAATTCTATATTGCGTCGACCGGGATTTGAACTCACGACCTTCACATTACAATACCAACATGCTACCCACTAGGCTACACCCTAGCTTTACACTCAATCAATCAAATTCATGTTAAGACCCCCTATAGGGGTATAGGACAGAAACAGCTCTCTTCCACAAGGTGTGATCCTGAGCATCGGCCTTAAGCTGTTGCCAGGACTTGTTTATTCCTCTGGCCTCCTGCTCAACTGCTCGGTTCCATGTGGTACATGGTCGACCAACCTGACGTCTTCCTTCTATTCTATAGCCTGTTTGGCGATGTTTCGCTCTGGTTTCCTTAAAGTGTGACCGACCCATTGTCACTTCCACGTTTCAATCTCAATACCTATTTTAATCTGTCCAGTTGTACTCCGAAGATCGTCGTTGGAGATCACTTCTGGCCAGAATATTCCTAAAAATCGTCGGAGGCACTGGTTCACGAAAGTTTGCAGTTTCTTGGCAAGTCGAACGGTCACTTGTCACGTAGTACAACCATATAACAACGGATTTGACGCATGCCTCAAAAACTCGCTGCTTCGTATGAAGGGAGATCTCTCTTAACCTCCAAGCAAGTGTTCAGGAATGGGGATTTAGAGTTTGAGGGGCGATATTAAAGGACAAGACGGTGACAATAATGCTGAAGGGCTCACTTTCACAGTCACGTCATCCTTAGGTAAAGCTGGAGTGGAAAGGGCTCAGATATGCGACTGAAGTCAAATACCTGGGCATCAAAGTTCTTGAGCGGTTGGAATTTAAGCCTCACCTGCGAGAGCTCAGGGGGTCGTCTCCTAACTAGTGTCAATCAGATCCGCAGGGTGCTGCGCTGTGAGTGGAGTCTCTCCAGGCAATCTGTTCATGTCATATACGATGGTCTTTTCGTTTCTTACGCAACGTATGGATCGGTGGTATAGTACGAAGCTTCGACGACTGGTGAAGGCATCAACTCGATCAACTCGTGCCAGTGCATGTTTACCTGTATGCCGGACGATATCCACCGCGGCCATGAGGTACTCATGGGTGCTCTGCCATTAGATTTGAAGGTGAAGCGTCGTGCTATCACGTACAAGGTCCAGAAGGGACTTCCATTGCTGGTTAACGATTGGTTAACCTTGGAAGAGGTTAGGGAGAGGAGCCTTTGCAAAGAACTACTCGAACTTAAGGTCGTCACTGTGGCAAGCCAGTTAAGATGATACCGGTAAGGGAATGGTGACGCTCAAATTTATTGCGACCGGGACTTTGACTTTTGTCTAAGTCTGGGCTATTTCTTGACAGGCCATTGTAGTCCAAATGAATTCCTGAAGCCCGAGACGAAGGAATGCAAATATGGAGCGCTGATGGAAAGCTGGCTACATATTTTGGCCAAATGTCCAACATATGCAGATCTAATGCAGCTGGAAGCTCTATGGGGGTGGCAGTTGATGGGGCGAGCTGAACATAGGGAGGTTCTTCGCCAGCAGGGAAAGCTTGGAATGCCTCCGCGTCTTTGCATGCGAGGCATTCAAAAGAAGAAGGGCGGAAGCTGGCCATTAAGGGGTTTAAATGTGAGTCCTTTTGGTGTTTTGTGCCGTCTTGTCCGTCCCCTGTATGTTATATGTTCTTCTTTACACGCAAGGAAGGGATAACGTCGGTCATCAAATACCGGGTGAACGACTAAGGTCAATTCCGGTATTACCTTTTGGGGGGGAGCGTCGTCTCCACGTACCTGAGGAGTGCGACCACAAGTTGAAAGAAACTCAACTGTAGTAACCTTTACGGTTAGGTTTCTGGTACCACGGGAGTCGGGAAGCACATGGAAGGTTGCTTCCACCCTCGGCGATGGTTGAGGTCCGCTTAATGGTACACGCGGTGGCTGTGGTTATTGCCCATATCGCGGGCAGAGTTCTTTGGAGCTCGACGTGGAGTTGCATTTTCCAACCCGGTGCCATGACCGAGAGACTGGCAGAGATTTAGATAGGTCTTGCATCCAGCAGTATAAATGCCAAACTTGCACTTAATATAGACTGCTTCCTTCAGGGGCGCTAATGATTTTAGTCACAAATACAATCCGCGTTGCCAAAAACAACCCTAAGTACGCGACCTTGTATTGGGCTGTTTACGTAAAATGGTTAAAATATGGTTCTATTTCTTCCCTTGAGGGAGTGACCTGCCCAAAACGGAAACGAATTTGGAGAGCCAGAAGAGGTCTCTAATGAAAGTAGTGGATGAATTCCCGTGGGAAAAGGTACGTAATTCAATTGGCGACTGTTCACGCAGACTCCGGGCTTGTTTTGACCCAGAAGAAGGTCATTTTGAATAATTTTGCCTTATAAAAATTTATAATACAGTTCGAAAAATTTCCTGAAAATATAAATTTACAAAGTGAAGGTCTTCGTTTTGTATTGAAAATTTTCCTTGTTACAAAACTTATAACACGATTAGGTATAAGCAACTTGAAAACTAAACAAAAAGAGAATCTGAAAGCAAATTTCTTAATGAAAAGGACGTCAAAGGACGTTATTAAAGAATAGGTTATTAATCAATAGGCTCAACCTCATTAAACGTATTGGACATATCAAGCGATCAAAGCAATGTTGCTGGCGTATTTTCAAGCAATGATGATAGTTACTAAATAAGTTTTATGTTTCATTAAAATATTGAATTTTTTTTTTATTGAGTTAACATCATATGGGTTTTCATTATTTTTTTTGCGCGATTCTCTAAATAGCATGACGGTTTTTTTTTAAATTATGAAACACATCTTCGATTTTACTAGGAGTGGCATGTCTTTTTTTGCACGGTTTTCGCTGGAACGTATCTACCGTGTATAAAAAGAGTTGGGTGTATTGTGGAAATAAAAATTTAGTTCTTTGATGTTATTGAAAAGATCGGGGTTAGTTCTTACATAATTTAGGTTAATGTGCACATTGAAACATTTAAACATTTAAATTTGAAATCCATAAAAGTAAATATAATTGTAGTGTCTATCTGTTATTTGATTAAAAATGTCAATAAGTTAGTTTTTTGCTGTATTTTATCAATAACTAAGAAAAAACACACGTTTTTAAAATTCTTCACTGTCGGTCTGTCTATCTGTCCGGTTTTCACGCAAAAACGGCTAAACCGATTGTAATGAAACTTTCACAGTTTATTAGGTATGATTTGAGATGTAATCTGCGTTTAATCTTATTTAAATACCCCCACGCCTTCTACCACCTCCTATTAAAAGTGACTCATTTTCAAAAATATGTAATAATCAAATTTTCTTGAAAACTGTAAGATCTATTGGTGGCTGGGTGTGTATAGATAGGGTAAGCATCTGATCGGCGTCATAAGGCGACACTAAGTGTTGTAACTATCATATACACATCAAATGCGCTCATCATACCACCACGTGGTAGCCACCGGGTACTGGTTTTGTCCATCTGGACTTGACTTGCTGAACTGATAGGCGCGAGTGCTAATGAACCAGAAAAATCCTAGCACTATAATAATATGGCCCTCCAAGTTGGGGGTTGGGCGATGTGTTAACAACTCATCCTCGAAAAAACCACACCCGTTTCGAAACCTAAAGCAACGCCTCGGACTGGATTGATTCAACGGCGACGACCACGCAAACGAAAAATGGACTATTCCTTCAGATCTTGGAACGTGCGATCCCTGTACAGAGCAGGAGCAGTGAGAGCGCTTCTGGAAAAGGCAGCCAAATACAATATAAACATAATTGCACTCCAAGAAACTAAATTATTAGGTAGCGAGATTACTGACATTATATCGCACAGAATTTTTAAAAATGGGAAATCATCGGGAAGCCAGGAGTTTGGAATTGCGTTTATCGTGGACAACAAGGTTAAACACCAGGTCACCAACTTCAAACCCGTCAATGAACGTTTTTGTGCAATCCACATCAAAACAAAATTCTTTATGTTTGGCTTATTAATGTCCATGCCCCAACGGAAGACAAAGACGACGAAGTTAAAGACGATTTCTACAGCACCCTAGAACCCACATTCGACTCCCTTCCGTCGAACGATATTAAAATAGTATTAGGTGACTTTAACGCGAAAATGGGCAAAAAAGACACGTACATAGGGACAATTGGAACTCACAGTCTCCATGATATTAGTAACGACAACGGCCAGAGACTGACGGACTTTGCCAGCAGCAAAAATCTTATTGTAAGCTCGACATGCTTCTCGCATCGTGACATTCACAAGAAAACGTGGGCATCACCCGACAGACGAACATTCAATCAAATAGGCCATGTTCTAATAGAGAAAAGGACGGCCTCCTGCATTCTCGACGTGCACACATGTCGAGGTGCTAATTGCGACACAGATCACTATTTGGTAAAGACCAAGTTCCGATGTCGCCTGGCTCTGATCGAATTCCAGATGAGGTTCTAAAAACCAGCAACACCTGCATATCGCATCTCCTACATAGATTAGTCACGGACATATGGACGCAGGAAACACTTCCTGAAGATTGGCGCAAGAGCATCATATGTCCAATTTATAAAAAAGGTGACAAACTCTGCTGCGAAAACTACCGAGGTACGTCTTATAAAATCTTGACAAAATTTCTGGAAAAGAGAATTAAGACCTATGCGGACAAAGTAATTGGTGAATACCAAGGCGGATTTAGAACTGGACGACCGACCACGGACCAGATATTCTCAGTTTAACAGGTGCTGAAAAAGTGCTGGAAATATAATATTGATGTGCACCAGATATTTGTTGACTTCAAGCAAGCATACGACAGTATCGACAGGCGCATACTGTATAAAATCATGTTAGAGTTTGGAGTCCCACCGAAACTGGTTCGGCTTACAAGAATGACAATGACCGAGTTTTTGTCACGAGTCAGAGTAGGAAACGATTTGACTTTTAGTTTTAAAACAGACAACGGCCTTAAACAAGGTGACGGCCTCGCACCAATGCTGTTTAATTTGACACTCGAATATGTTGTTTGGAAAGTTCCCGTTGACACCAAGGGAAAACTATGCTAAGATCTCTGGAGAGTGCCAAGGAAGTATTTGTAAGCCTTGACTCGGTAGCAAGGGAAGTTGGACTACGTATTAATGAAAACAAAACAAAAATTATGACGCAATCTAGGAAAAAGACGCCAATCAGACAAAATATTACAGTAGGAGATTATAACTTAGAAAACGTAGACAACTTCATATACCTAGGGGCGAACCTATCAAAGGATGGAAGTGAACCCATTGAAATCAAAAGAAGGATAATGATGGCAAACAAGACTTATTATTCGGTACTTCCAATAATCAAAAACAAGAACATACACAGGAAAACAAAACTTAAACTATATAAAATCATCATAAAACCTGTGCTATGCTATGGCAGCGAAACGTGGACCTTAACTCACGCTTCCGAAAAACTGCTTAACGCTTTTGAAAGAAAGGTCCTCAGAAGAATCCTCGGACCTGTGAGGGAAGACTCGATCTGGAGAATACGATACAATAGAGAATTGTATGACAACTTCGACAATCCAGAAGTGTCAACCCTCATAACGTTTAAGAAGTTACACTGGGCTGGTCATGTGGAGCGTATGGATGAAGGAAGAATTCCCAAACGCACACTAAAAGGAAAAGTCAACGGACAAAAACCGATCGGAAAACCACGGAAACCCTGGGAGGATTCCATTGACGCAGACAGCAAATCACTGTTAAGATTTTCTAACTGGGGGACGCGGTCACTGAACAGAGTTGGATGGAGGCAAAGTATTCAGGAAGCCAAAGTCCTATTTGGGCTGTAGCGCAATCGTAATGTAATTTAATGCAAAAATGTAACGTAAGATATATTCATTTGAAATTTAAAATATACTATTTCTATTATAAATACAATATTTTCGTATACAAATTATGTGATTCACCCTACTCCTTCCACTACCTCCCATACAAACTGCACTTATTCATGAAATACTATAAACCAATTTTCTCACTATGTATAACGTTCAACGAGCTAAAATTTAGTACTAAATCCTTAATTAGTATTATTATTAATATCGGGAAACCATTAGCTAATTAGCCTTACTTCTACCCCCTCCCATACCATGTGATACAATTCCACGACTTTTCGAGAATTCGATTTTCTTGAAAAGCGTCGATATTACTGATCTAAAATTTAAAATATATTAATTGAATGATGATTATAGTTGTTTCTCAAAAATTACTAAAAACCCTCTACTTCTTCCACCAGCTCCCATTCAAACTACACTTTTTCATGAAATATTATACACCAATTTTCTTGGTATATATAACTTTCAACGAGCTAAACTTTTGTACAAAATCCTTAGTTCATCATGGCGCGACAGCCCAAATCGGGCCCTGGCCTCCTGAAGTCGTCGCCTCCAATCGTCTCGATCCAAAGACCGCGTCCTCCAGCTGCTAATTTTTAAAATGGCTTTGCTGTCTTCATCAACCGAGTCTTCCCATCGCTTGCGTGGTTTGCCTACTGGTCGGTTACCACTCGCTTTGCCTTTAAGAGCACGTTTGGGGATTCTTCTGTCTTCCATTCGCTCTACATGGCCAGCCCACTGCAGTTTACGTAGCTTGATGAACGTTGAAGCTTCTGGCTCGTCGTAGAGTTGATACAACTCATGGTTGTATCTTATTTGCCATTCCGTTCCTTCCTTCACAGGTCCCAAAATTCTTCGGAGGACCTTTCTTTCGAATGCGTTAGCTGCTTTTTTGGAAGTTAATGTCCACATCTCGCTGCCATAACAGAGCACAGGTCGTATAATAGTTTTATAAATCCGCAGCTTATTGTTCCTGTGCACTTTCTTGGATTTCATTATTGGAAGTTCCGAATAATACGTATTATTTGCAAGTATTATCCGTCGTTTGATTTCGTCTGTTTCATTACCGTCCTTTGTTAGTTTAGCCCCAAGATATATGAAGTTGTCCACACTCTCCAAATTATATTCCGCAATTGTTATGTTTTGTCTGATTGGCGCTCTCCTTCTTGTTTGCGTCATTACTTTTGTTTTGCTTTCATTAATGCGCAACCCGACTTCTTTTGCGGCAGAGTCAAGATTGACAAATACCTCCTTAGCACTAGGGAAGGATCTTGCTGGAATGTTAATGTCGTCAGCGTATGCTACTAGTTGGGTGGACTTGATAGTAGTGTCCCGTTGGTATCGACTGGAATTTTTCGGACGACATACTCTAGTGCCAAGTTGAAAAGCATAGGGGCTAGACCATCTCCTTGCCTTAAACCACATTCCGTTCGAAAGCTGGTTGTGGAATCGGTTTGTGTTCTCACTTGGGATTCAGTGTTCGTCATTGTGAGTCTTGTTAGTCGGACTAGTTTTGGAGGAATTCCAAAGTCAAGCATGATTTGGTACAGTACGCTCCTGTCGATACTGTCGTATGCTTGTTTAAAATCTACGAATATTTGGTGCACGTCTGTGTTATATTCCCAGCATTTCTCAAGCACCTGTTTCACCGAGAATATCTGGTCTGTTTTGGATCGTCCGGTTCTGAATCCGCCTTGGTATTCACCAATTATTTGATTAGTATAGGGCTTAAGACGACGTTCAATTGTTATTGTCATTATTTTATAGGACGCACACAACAATGATATTCCTCTGTAATTCTCACAGCAGAGTTTGTCTCCTTTCTTGTAAATTGGACATATAATTCTTTTTCGCCAGTCGTCGGGTATGATTTCCTCTGTCAAAATTTTGCATATCATGTTGTATAGTATTTCAGCGACACAGTTTCCACCGTTTTTCAGAAGTTCAACTGATATTTCGCCAATTCCCGGCGCTTTGTTTCGTTTTTGTTCACATAGGGCTGCTTTGAATTCAGCAAGCGTGGGTGGTATCGATGATGGTTCATCTTCGTCAGTTGAGGCTTCAATTGAAATGTTGTCTGTCTTTATCGGTGCTACTGGGATAGGATTCAAAAGATGTTCCAAGTAAGAAGCCCACCTCCTTTTGATTTCTTGTGCATCGCTGATGATGTTGCCCTCCACGTCTTTGCTAAGACTGGTTTTTGGCTTATATCCCATTTTTAAGTCTTTTACTATTGCGTATGCGTCCCGCGTTTTATTTTTTCTCATGGCGTCGTCCATTTTTTGTATTTTGTCATTATGGTACTTCCTTTGTTTTCGTCTGCAGGTCTTTTTCGCATATCGCCTAAGCTCGTCATATCTTTCTTTTTTGGCTCGTGTTGGTCGTTCAGTAAAAATTTTTTAAGCCTCGTTCTTTCTATCTATTGCGTCGCGACATTCTTGGTCGAACCAATCATTATTTTTTCGCCGTGCTTAATACCCTATTACCTCTTCCACGGAGGATTTGATGGCGTCTCGTATTTTCATCCACGCATTCTCCACTGGCATATTTTGGATAACTTCATATATTGGTGTCAGGTGTTTATTACATGCTAACATGTAAGCCTGCACCACCGTTTCGTCGTTAAGCTTGTCGACATTGAATTTGCGAGCTCTACTCGTTTTCGAATATCCACGACAAGCAATTCTGCATCGATACTTAGCTCTGACTAGATAGTGGTCAGAGTCACAATTCGCACCGCGAAGAGTTCGTACATCAAGTATGCTGGCAGCAGCCCTTTTCTCAATTAGAACTTGGTCTATTTGGTTGAAGGTGTGACCATCTGGTGATGACCACGTTCGTTTGTGAATATCGCCATGTGGGAAGCACGTAGAGCTTACTGTGATATTTTTGCTGTTTGCGAAATCAATAAGACGTTGGCCATTGTCGTTGGTTATGTCATGGAGACTGTGCCCTCCTGTTGTTCCTCTATGAGCCTCCTCTTTTCCGACTTTTGCATTAAAATCCCTTAAGACAATTTTTAGGTCATTCGAGGGCAGTGAATCATAGGTTGTCTCTAGGGTGGCATAAAATTCGTCTTTAGTTATATCGTCCTTGTCTTCTGTTGGTGCGTGAACGTTGATCAACCAAGTGTTGAAAAATTTAGTCTTTATTCGGATTGCACACAATCTTTAACTTACTGGTCTGAAGCTCGTGACCTGCTGTTTAAATTTTTTGTCAACGACAAAAGCGACTCCAAACTCTCTGCTTCCCGACAATTTTCCACTTGGATAGATTGTGTGTGATCTCATGTCCATGATTTCGCTATCGAGCCATTTCGTTTCTTGGATGGCAGTTATGTTGATGTTGTGTTTTGCCACTTCTTCGAGGAACTCTTTCAGAGCTCCTGTCCTAAATAAGGATCGAACATTCCAAGATCCAATAGAGTAGTCCATTTTCTGTTTGCGGGGTCGTTGCCGTTGAGTCCATCCTTTCCGAGGCTGTTCTTCAGGTTTCGGGACAGTGTTTTTTTCCGGTGATGCGTTGTCGGCGCCTCGCCCAACCCCCGACCTGGAGGGCCGGTCCTACTTATTTATTACACCCTAGTAGAAAAAGGGTGGGAGTTTTGAGCTAAATATGATATGCTGGAGTTCTCACAACTATGCTGCAAGTCCAACTATGTCATACTTTTTGCCTACTTCCTGAGACGCACTGGTGTTACTGGCCATACAGGTTAACTCCATGTTCCCTCCTCCTTTCTCAAACCGGGCTTGGGACCGTCTATGGCGGAGTTAAAAATATAAATCCTTAGTAAGCATTATTATTACTATCAGGAAAAAATTAACCAATTAGCGTCACTCCTTTTACCCCCTCCCATACAATGTGACACAACTTTTACAACTTTCCGAAAATTCAATTTACTTGAAAAGTATAAATGTTACTGATCTGCAATTTAAAATACATCGATTGCATGTTTAAAAAAAAAAAATTTCCTCGATAGAGGGTTGCGCGAAGGGCTAACAACCTTTTCACAATAAATAATAAAAGAAATGTTAAGGAACCTGAATGTCATTAGGCCGTGGCCCAATTTGGGGTGTAGCGCCATTGTAGATGAGAAATCCCTAAAAATCCCCTACTCATTCTACCACCTCCCATACAAACTGCACTATTTCACTAAATCCAATACATTAATTTTCTAAGTACCTATTCAATTTTTGAAGCTTAAATTTGGTACAAAACGTTTTTGTAACTACTCTAGCTGATGTGAAACAAATTAGTTCAGAGCTGTCACCCCTTCTCCCAATCCTCATACAAAATTTCTTAAGATCACAAAAATTTCAATTTCATCTATAGCATCTTTTGATTGGGCTTTACGCACAATCGTAGTCCTGTTATGTTTTTAAGTTTAATATTATTTTATTTGGCCTTTTTTTTTAATTAACACAAACTACAACTATATACATTTCCTTAACGCATATTGAAATATGTACATGATCTCAAATCATCCCTGTGAGCCTGTCCTATACAAATACGATTATCATGGTTTCTTGCTTCATAGCTTATAGTTGTGCTTCCAACAAAATATAAAATAATGTGTTCAAAGAGCCATTAAAGTGAGCAGATTATATATCCCACACAATGTATTACTAACCGTAACGCATTCTCAAAAATTTCTTATTATTACGATTTTTACGCGGACGAAGTCGCGGGTGATCGCTAGTTAATAATAAAAATCTTAAGCCCTTAATCATAATTTTCGAACTAAGTTCAATTTAATGAACAGCATTACCTTAAGTAGGAAATTTAATAACAATTAATTAATGAAAACAATAAATTCAATCCCCTCTCTACCACTCCCTACAAAATTTTTAAAATAATAATAAAAAAAATATATTTGTTATCTAGAGTAACGCATGATTAGGCTTTACACCCAATCGTACTCCTGTTACGTTTTTTCTTTAGTTTTGATCCGAATGTTCACTGGCCTCCGAACTCAGGTTAAACAATTGTTTTCGATTGAAAGCCTTATAAAAAAAACTTATTATCATTTGAGATAATAAAACATTTCCAACAAGTGTAAACAAATTTAAATTGAATTTCGTACATCCTTGTGCGAATGCAGCAATTATAAATTAATTTATTACCAATTAAATTTAATTCGAATCGATTATTAAATCCATTTTTTTCTTTTAATATTCGCTGATAATGCTCATTGCAAAATGATTCTCCATCTTCACGTGTCTCATGCAAATCTCCATTGCAATTCGCAACGAAATGCAGTGAAATGGCATTTAATCGGTCCGCGCGTCCCGATTATATCCGATTAAAAGTTTGCGTTTCGATTCGTCGAAAACGCAATGGCTGCGACGACGCTTCTGTCTCATTAAAATGCGACTTGTTCGCATAAAAGCAGCAAAAAACCGCGAGCATAATTGACGCAATTCTTGCCGAAGATCAAAGAAGCGATGACGGGACAAATTGAAAGCGCGTCGAAATGGCCGATTGTGCAGTTTCCGCACCGAATGACCCCAAATGCAATCTGCAGGCGATAATCTGCGCTGATAGAGTAATCTTTCAGTGCAATTAAATCGCTCCGGAGGCACCACGATGGGCTGCAAGCAGGCTCACCAGGAATCATCGCATCGTTTTGGGGACTCCTCCATTCCAGCATCATCATACGGAGGGGCGGACGACGGGATCATAAAATCGAGATAGCGCAATTAAAACGACAAGAAAAACGTTCGGTTGTCGACAAGCAGCAACAACAGCAGCAACAAATTTATGCTTACACGGTCAACATGTCGTGAAGAAGCGAGCGTACGACTTGAGGTAGTTCCCCAATCGTACGGACCACTAACTTGCTCCGTCCAGCATCGAAGTGCGGACTCGAACCAGGCCCGCAGAGCATAGTTATATCTGTGCCCATATGTGGTGCACGAGCCGCTTATGCTGCAATGGCCAAAGCGCGCAGCATAACCGGTTCCAGAATTAATCGCCGAACATTAAACCAAATCAAATCGCAGCTACTGTTTTCCGCGCCGAATTAATTATCCACGCTCTCGCTCTCCACATGGAACCCGTTCTGGAAATCTTAGCGCTCCGTCCTAAGATTGAGCGCGGCTATCTTTTCGTCATTGCGAACGAAATAAAGATCCCGGCCGGGCACACATATTGTGATTAGCGGGCCGCAATATCGACTCCAAACTAATAACAAATTTCAATGACTCCCAGCAACAATAACCAGCAAAATGCCTTAATGGCCGATTAAGCCCAATAATGACCCATAAATTTCCGACCGATAGCATCGGAGCAGTTCAAGACGTCGAAAACTTTCGTTCCGAGTGTCTTAGATCGGGGCTCGCTGCATAAAATAGCGTGTACAGTTTTTCATCGAGCTTGATGTTAGGATACCACCCGCTTCCCGTTCCGAGATTTTCTTCGACAAATCTTTGCGTTTATTTCCAGCCGAACCCCTGTCGTCCCTTCAAGACGTGCCTCGTTTAAGATCAGGTCTTCAAGGGCCCTTCGGCCATGCCAAGAGGTTATTCGATGCTCACTGCGAAGTAAATTTGCTAAAGCTGGAGCTTTGCGATTGCAGAATCCAATGCAACGTACACGAACTTGTTTTCAACTCTATTTTCTTCCGAGATTTTTTGTTTTTCTATTTTTCGTCGATTTTCTTCGGCTCATGCAAAATCTGTCGTTTTGTTAGCGAGTTGGCGACTCTCTGTATCGTAGCTAGACTACATATCTACAATCTTTATAGCCAAGCTATTCGAGCATGTATCTATGGAAGAACTTTCTAGTTCTGTAGGAGCATATGACTGCGAACAGAACATGGCACATATCTGGGATTTGTTCGCAAATTACCATAACAAGGCCGTAAAGTGAATAAATGGAAAGCTCTTGCCGGGGTATCGTAAACAATGAGAAAACTGTTGAAGGAATTGGCATCGGATCGGATTTGATTAGCGTTGTGCTGATTGCGTTTCTTCAACAAAATTATCCAAGATACATATCGCCCGAACAAATAAACAAACAAACAAACAAACACTTATCTAAATGATGTCTTAACATGATGATGAGTAAAGTCTACCCGCGCGGCCCGAACGATGACTGGACCAACAGCGTGTCTTTCGTAATTTGGCTAACAGGCTGTACAACAACTCGTATCTTCTGATTAAATTGTTTGTGAACGAACCGAACGCTTTTCCAGCTACATATTTGTAGGTTATTAGGCAAGTATATTAACACACTCGCACAACATGAAAGTTTAGTCACACGTATCGAACGAAAATAGCTTCAAGGAGTTTTTAAGGTTGAATGTTGCGAAGAAAAATTATGTTTAACGATGACCCCATACCGGCCGCCATATTTTAATGTGAGCCAGAAAATTATTTATTGGTTAAGAGATTCGAAGCGAATTTTAAATTACGACTCTAGGTATGCTAGGGGATCATATGGCAAAGAGAGTTTTGAAAACCCTTCGAAGTCTTTCTATGATGAAAAAGAAAATGGTCAAACCGACATTCCGAATTTTGGCTCGGATAGCGTCAAATAAAAGACTGAAATCGGGATGGGTCAGGAACGGATAGATTAAATGTATATAAATAAAATAGTAAAGGCACACTTTGCCTATCACTCGCTGTATATCCATACCCAAACTGCAAGACCGGATATTCTAGCACACGGCAAATGGAAGGTGCTACCGGGAAGTTCCCGGCTATCACCTGATCCCAGTTCTTTTTCGCCAGCGGGGTGTCGCGCGTTGTTTCTTTCCAATTAATTCCGCATCTAGGGAACTGCTCTAATCCAGAGTTTAACTATATCCGGGCAAAATGGCTATTCCAAAGACATGTCATGTACTTTTGCTACGTGTATAAAAGCCACGCAGTGACTGCAGCGAAGACATTATCAGAACTGGATGGGTTATCTAAATCTATCCAGTCTGTCTACACTGCAAACCCTGACGCTGAAATCGTTATCACGGGCGATTTCAAAATTGATAACATTGTCAGGCTTAAACATTCCCCCACTACGGACCAGGGACGTGATACTGAGCTTTTTGTCTCTTTAAACCGACTAACACAACTGGTGGATGATCCTGCTCCAGATATTGCGGGACAGATACTTCCAACCTTCTTAATTTTTTCCTCACCAGCCAGTCTGAAAAATATCAGGTTTCTGTCATATCCCTATCGCCAATTGCATATACGGATCATTCCTTGATTCGTGCACAATTCCCAGTTGCAGCACTTACACCGCTGACAATCAAGACAACTCGAAGAATTATTTGGAATTTCAATAGAGATAATAGGGGAGCCCTAAAAATCCATAGCGAAACATCGCCAAACAAGCTATGGATTGTAATCCTCAAGGAAGGCGTCGGGTTGTTCGAAAATGTAGCACATGGAAGCGAGCAGCTGAGCAGGAGGCCAGAGTAATAAACATGTCCTGGCAGCAGCTAAGGGCCGATGCTCAGGATCGCGCCTTGTGAAAGAAAGCTGTTTCTGTCCTATTGGAGGTCTTAACAGGAATTTGATTAAAATGGCTTATTCAATGCCTTTAAATGATAATTAATGGTACTTTGATTCCTATGACTGCGATGAAGTTTGTAGACTTGTCACCTAGTTTTTTTGAAAGATAAGAAGCTAATGCATTTATAAAAGAGTCAGACCGGTGAAGGACTCTTGGTTCAATAAAAATTGTCTCAATACAATTCAGACCAAGAAAGAAACATTTCAAGCGTTTAAAAGTAATAAAACACCTGTCAACAGAGAACTCTTCAAGAAATGTCTGCAAGTCCATAATTAAGTGTGTTTGATCATGACCCAAAATTTCAGTGCCCGGAAGGATCGAAATCTTACAGATCAGTCACCAAAATAATCAACAACAATTTAATTTCTTCTTCAGTACCACTTCTAATTGATGGCGACCGTGCTATTATTGCTCTGTCGAAAAAGGTAACTCTTTCGCTAGAATCTTACGCTTTTCACCTTCAAATCAATCGCTTCCCGCTCTAAATGATTCTGGTTTCTCATTGCCCACACTAAATTTTCGCACGAGTCTTATTTCTAGCATCCTTCAAGAGCTCAATATCCACAAATCTTCTGGTCCGGACGGTATTCCCCTCATTACCCTTAAAAAGTGCTCCTCTTCTTTAACTAAAACTCGTCGCAATCTTTTTTATCTTTCTTGCTCTTCTGAGTACGTTCCACGTATGTGGAAAGTTGGGAATATTCAGCCAATTCCCAAGAAAGGAAGTAAAATGAACCTCGCCCAATAGCCATTACTTCAGTGGTCTATAAAGTAATGAAAACTGCTGTCAATCGTACAAGCTCATCCAAGATCGTCAGTATGGGTTCCATTCTGGACTTGACAGAGCGTTAGAACTCATGCTTACTTATGGCGAAGGTAATGTTCTCGCAAATGACATTACAAACGCTTTTGACAGAGCTTGGCACGAAAGTCTGATAGTTAAGCTTAGGGTAATTGGCCTTAACGGTTCCCTTGTTCAATGGAGTTATCTCTCTGAACGCACTATACTGGTAGTATTAGATGGCGTTACTTCTCCTTCTTTCCAATTGATTCCGGCGTCAAGGTCCTGTTTTACCTCCAGCACTTTTCTTAGTTTTCATAAACGATCGTCTCTCGTCTACTCCCAATCCAATCCATAGTTTTGGAGATGACAGTACTTTAGACAATACCTATGAATTTAATTCTGCTGTGGAATCAAACAGTCATTCTATTGCTTCCAATCGCACGGAGTTATTAGGTTCGCTGAAATCAGATCTCAACTTAAATCTGGAATGGGGCAGAAAAAGTAGAGTAAAGTTGAATGCAGGCCTGTCATCTATCCTTCAAACGTGATGTTCCAGTGTTGTCTCGCATTGTAACCTTTGGTGGTGCACAACTTAGCTCTTCGGAGAATTCCACACTGCTGGGCGTCAAAATTAATGGCCACCTGGATTGGGCCCAACATAAATTTGATATTGCTCTTGATACCTCTAAACATTTAGTTGTTCTCCGGAAGTGTAAGAAAATATTTCACACCCACCAACATAGCAACCATTTATAAGATTTACATTAGACCACGTTTAGAGTACAACTCACACCTCGCGTTGCTTAATTGAATTCAAAAACATGCGTTCGACTGATTCGTGAAAAAACCATCAATGTTGGAGTACTGAGCATTTACTTACAATACTTCCGTTGTAAATGCAATACGGAATTAGGCGCACTTATTCCTTCACTGTATAGTTTTTTCGGAATACTTGCCAACCTGAACATGCACACGAGTGTACAGTCAAACCTTTACCTTCTCGTACAGTGAAATATAGGCAGTCATTCATTTCCTGAATGTCAAGACTTTGGAACAAATGGCCAACAAGTTTGTTTTCCGACAGGTACAACCTGCGGTGCTTCAACAACAATGTTCACCGTCATTTTTATCTCTCTCCTCCGTAATAAACCTCATTCCATTCCCTTTTCCTATACCGACATAGCTGTGCATTGCAAAAAAGGGTGACCCCCTAAGTAATACTTGGTACCGTAAAAAATGAAATAAATAGAAAACATAACAGGACTACGATTGGGCATAAGGCGCTGCGGTACCCTAAATGAAAGAGAAATTTTTTAATATCAAGAAATTTTGTGGGGAAGTGGTACAGGGGTTGACGACATTGAACTAATTTTTTTTTATCAGGTTAAAGTTGCTATCAAAATATTTTATAAAATATTTAGGATTCAAAAATTTAATAGGTACCGAGAAAATTAGTGTATTAGATTTAGTGAAATTGTTCAGTTTGTATGGGAGGTGGTAGAAGGAGGCACGAGTTCTTAAAGACTTTTTCAAAAATAACTATAAACATCATGTTCCTGATATATTTTAAATTGTAGATCAGTAGCATTCATACTTTTCAGGGAAATCCACTTTTTGTAAAGATGTGAAATTGTGTAAGTTGTATGGGAGGGGGTAGAAGGTGTAAGCCTAATAGTCTAATTTTTTTTTGGCTTACTAATAATTCTAAATAAATATTGAAAAATGAAAAAGTTCAGTTTGTATGGGAGGTGATGGAAGTAAAGACTCAAATACTTTTTATATAGTAGATAGAAGTATTCATAAAAATAATATATTCCAAATTTCAGATCAATAGCATCTATGCTTTTCGAGAAAATCCGTTTATTGTCATCATTTTGTATAGGAGGGGGTTAGACAGGGTAAAGCTATTTGTCTAATTTTTTTGTCTTACTAATAATTCTAAATAAGTTATAAGTGCACAATTTGAGCTCGATAAATTTTATTCGTGCTGAGTAGAGTGGTTTAGAGCATTTCATTAAAAAGTGCAATTTGTATGGGAGGTGGTGGAAGGAGAGGGAAGACGCAAATAATTTTTATACGATAGATTAAAACTATCATAGAAGTAATATATTCCAAATTCCAGACTAGCTTTTATACTTTTTGAACAAATTCGTTTATTGTCGAATTGCGAAATTGTGTCATTTTGTATGGGAGGGGATAGAAGGGGTGAAGCTCATCATCTAATATTTTTTATCTTACTAATAATTTTAAATAAATATTTAGTGGACAATTTCAGCTCGCTAAATTTTATACACACTGTGTAAATTGATTTAGAGTATGAAAAAGTACAGTTTGTATGGAAGGTGGTGGAAGGAGACGGAGGACGCGCATAATTTTAATATGGTAGATTGAAATCGTCATTAAATTAATATATTCTAAATTTCATACTATTATAATTTTGGAGCAAACCCGTTTATTGTCAAAATGCGAAATTGTGTCATTTTGTATGGGAGGAGGTAGAAGGGGTGGATCGGTTTGGCCTATTCACCTTACGTTTTTGTCAAAAACGAGGTGTACAAAATTTAAACTATCTAGCTCAACCCGTTCTCAAGCTAGAGAGCGCACAGACGAACGGACGGATGGACAGACGGATGGACAGACAGATGGACAGACGGACGGAAGGATATACGAATTTGACATTTTTGAGTGATTGTATGAAGTTCTGTATCAGTCTTTTTTTTCCGAGCCTTATTTCTTAGCTTTACAAACTTTAGAGTAAACTTGTAATACTCTGCAAATTCATCTAGAGTATAATAATAAAAAAATACTGATAAGGGATTCATTCATACATGCAGTCTAGCTACTAATCTGAATATTATGTCTCTAAATTCGCGTATCGACGGTTGACGAGCATAGGTGGTTAAATAAATTTTTTTTAGAAATTGGGGTAATTTATGGGAGCAGCATACTGCCGTCTTTAGAATGTTTTAAGTTATGAAATATTCATAATATTTAATAAGAAAGTATTCCAGGAGTTGGGAGGGCTCAGGGTCAATAAAGCAGAACTAAATACATGACCTAGACACGAAGGACTGTCCCAGTGAGATATTACTATAGACGAATACAACTTCAAGCAGGTGGATGAATTCGTATACCTGGGAGCCCTTCTCACAAAGACGGCAATGAGCGACATGAAATTCAAAAAAGAATCACGACAGCTAACAAAGCATTTTATGCGGTCCTCCCCATAATGAAATCAAGGAAAGTTCATCGAAACAATAAACTACGCATCTACAAGATATTAATTCGTCCTGTGTTGCTATATGGATGCGAAACATGGACCTAGACGCGGGTGTTGAAGAAGGCAATCGACACATTTGAGCGAAAAATTCTTCGGAAGGTGTACGGAGCAGGTAAGGAAGGAAATGATTGGCGAGTTCAATACAACCATGAGCTGTATCAACTATTTGACGATCCACCAGCATCTATCGTGATAAAAGTGCGCAAGCTACAATGGGCTGACCACGTGGAACGAATGCACGAGAAAATAATCCCTAAACGAGTGCTCAAGGGCAAAGCTCAAGGCAACCGACCGCAAGGGAAGCCACGAAAGCGATGGAAGGACTCAGTCGACGCAGATTGTAGATCGCTTCTCGATTTTTCAAACTGGAGGACGCGGTCGTTGGACCGAGACAACTGGAGGAGGTGCATCCGGGAACCCAAGGCTCGATATTGACTGTAACGCCATTGCATCATCATCATCAAATAATCATAATATTCCGACTTGTTAAAAATATGGACACATAATTTTTTCCAGCTTAATTATCACAGTGAAGTTCGGCTCCAAAATGCTCTTCTGTAGAATTTTCATTTTGTAACTTAGTCACTTCTGCTTGTGAACCAACGATATATATTCTAGCGGAAATACAGTCTAAATTTACAGATATCCACAATATTAATTCAGGAGAAATCCAACCGGAGAGCAGGAGCGAGTCTGAATTTTAGTTATTTTTACAGAAACAACTATAGTCCTTATGAAAGGCTTATGGGGGTTACTTACTTGAGGGTTTTCCATACAAAATGGGATACCATTTTCTCAAGAACCGCTTAGCAGATTTTAATCAAATTTGCTTTTTTGCTTGCACATATACACCCATACGCATATTGACATATACATATTGCTAAGAGCTGCGACAAAGAGTCATCATACATGTTCTGTAGGAAGAATCATCCAGAAAATGCAAAGCACGTAGTCGGCAGCAGCAAATGCTTGATCTTCAGGAGAGCCATCACAAGTGAAAATCATGCAGATAATACAAACTAATCTAAGCCACTGTAGGACAGCTTAGGATATCCTGACACTGACACAAATTGCTAAGGACGAGGAAGCGGATATCGTCTTGATTAGTGAACCGTACAAAACTCTGGACGGTAATATCTGGATATGTGACAGAGAAAAGCTAGCGGCAAACACGCCTTCCAAGAAACCAGTGAACAGACGGAGGGCGTCGTATGAGCGAAAATAAATGTAACTTACTTCAACAGCTGTTATGCATAACGATGAGGGAATACCAGAAAAGGCTAGATAATCTAACGACCGATACACGCTATAAAACTCGAGTGGTCATAGGCGGTGACTTCAATGCATGGGCAAACACGCGTCGCAAAGCAGGAAAGGGCTCCATCATAAGACATAACCTTTGTAAGCAACTCCCTTCTACGGAATACAAAATGGCGTCTTAGCGAGGAATGTATACAGAGTGATCATAAGGCAATTATATTTGATATAAAACAAAGAAAAGCCGTGCAAAATAGAAAAATAAACCCTTCGACAGGGACATGTTCGAAGGAACGCTGAACACCGACATTACAACTCGAAGTGAGACAGCAAGGATCCTCGTGGACAAACTCACCCACACTACCATCACAGCGTGCAGTGCAGCGATGCCCAGAAGGACAACTAGTGGAAGAGATGCACAAAGCTACTGGTGGAACGAAGAAATAAAGACATTCAGGGAAAAGTGCTTACAAGCCCAACGCAGAGTCCAAAGATCAAGGGGAAGAGTAGATTTTTTAGGACCGATTAGACATTTTCAAAGTGACGAGACGAGACCTAAACAAGGCGATTAAACAGAGTAAGGCAATTTGTTTCAAAAATCTCTGTAACGAAGCGAATATAAATCCAACATACAGGATGGTGATAACAAGGTCATAGGTCCCCATAAATAACTTGCCCGATAATGCTAAGATCAATAGTAGAGCACCTGTTCCCCAAAGGCCAACTACTATGTGTAGCTTAACCAGATAGATCAGCATATCGTCCATGCCTACAATCACGTCTGAGCAACTATTTCAGGCATGCAGAAAGATAGGCGACAACAAGGCACCTGAACCCGATGGCATCCCATATACGTCAGTAAGAAATGCTATTTAAAAGATGCCCGACAACGATACAAAAGTGTTTAGAGGAACGAGTCTTTCCTGAACCATGGAAGGACCAACATTTGATACTGTTACCAAAAGGAAACAAGTCTCCTAGAGAACTATCGTCATATCGCCCAAAATGACTACTTGACACTTTGGGAAAGATCCTTGACGAATCATTAACAACAGACAGCTCGTATTAGCAGACGAGAAAGGAGCACTATCACACCACCAGTTCGGATTCTGGAAATTGCGTTCAACTGGTGACGCCATAAAAGTGGTGGTCGATACTGCATCTGAGGCGATACTAGGAGAAAGATGGCGAAGGGGGAAAAAGATATGTTATGCAGTAGTGACACTTGACATTATGACTGCATTTAACTCGGCAGATTGGTCACTCATAAGGAGATCGTTAGTCAGGATGAATACACCATACTATTTGTTGAGAATAATTTCAAATTACTTCATCAACAGGAAGTTGAGGAGTGAGGTACTACAACATCACCGCGGGAGTTCCACAAGGATCGCAACTGGGTCCCCTCCGGTGGAATATCATGCACGATGGAGTTCTTCGATTATCGTTGCCGCAAGGAGTAAAATTAATCGGGTTCGCTGACGACATCGCCATTGTTACCGTGGTCAAGCACATCCTCTAAATAGAAAAAGTAGTCATAAAAATTAAAGACTGGCTAGAGTCCGCCGGTTTAGAATTATATAACCACAAAACGGAGGCTATTCTAATATCAAGTCGACAAAAAATTGAATACGCAATCATTCAGGTCGGCAGTCAAGCCATCAGATTCAAGTAAGCAATTAAATATCTAGGAGCAATGCTCGATAATAGATTAAAGTTTAAAGTTCACGTGGACTTCTCGAGCAAAAAGGCGTCACAAATGTAGGCATCCCTTTTCTGAATACTGCCAATCATCGGTGGACCCGGATATGCCAGAAGGATTCTCCTTTCCAGAGTAGTCATCTCGGTCCTCATATACGATGCTCCGATTTTGGCGACAGCGTTAGCGACAAAGGCAATAAGGAAAAAGGTATAATCAACGCATAGGCTCTTCACGATAAGAGCAATCAGCGGTTTTCGAACAATATCGGACGAAGCACCCTGTGTCATAGCCGGAATGATCCCCTTGGACATTCTCGCGATTGAGATGCTGTGGATCTACGAAAGAAGAGCCCTGATCCAACAAGAGGTAGCTGTTTCAGGAAAATAAAAGGGGAGGAAAAGGCAACATCAATAGACATGTGGCAAACCAGGTGGGAGAACACTATAAAAAGCAGATAGACCTATAGGACAATCCCTGCGGTTGAGGTCTGGACAAAGTGAGTGTATGGGGACTGCAATTATTACATCTCCCAGTTCCTATCAGGCCACGACGGCTACCGCAATTACCTACATAGATTTGGACACGACAACTCACCTCTTTGTCTAGATTGCATAGATCAAGAAGAAGACACAGAACACGCGGTTTTCAACTGCAGTCGCTTTGAAAAGGATCTTCGGCGCTGTGTGCAGGGGTGTGCTTTTGTACGCAGGCATATATCAGCTGACAGTTCTTTGTCAGGATCAGGTATGTGAATCGTGCATACCAATGGCACGGGCAATTGATATCTAATGAAGATTTCACACCTCCCTGGCGTAACCAAAAACACATAGGACAAAAACCATTCTCTTCCACAAGGTTTAGTTGTACTCTTCTTGAAATCTAGAGAGTATTATAAGGTTCCGCTAACGAATTTCACGACACTAAGAAAAATGTTCGGAGAATAAATTGATTAGACTTAATATTCTTATCGACACTCGAAAACCGAAGCTCGCATCTTAGTCCTTTCTAGAAATTATTCGAATCCCACTACCCGTTTGACCACATCCCCCATAAAGTGTGTTCAATTTCACGCATTACAACAAACCGATTTTATCAGTAAAGTTAAGCTAGGGTGTAGCCTAGTGGGTAGCGTGTTAGTCTTGTAATGCGAAGGTCGTAAGTTCAAATCCCGGTCGACGCAATATATAATTCCAGCACATTGCCTGCTTGGATATACTTTGGTCACCTCAATCTACGAAAATGAAAATTTCTAGATAGAGGGTTGTGCGAAGGGCTAACAACTCTTCCACAATAAGTAATGAAAAACGTTAAGGAACTTGAATGTCAAGAGGCCAAGGTCCGATTTGGGCTGTAGCGCCATTGTAGATAGAGATAGATAGATTGACGTATGAAGTTTATCGATCCCATATTAAGCAGTAAATATTTTTTTTGGCATTGTTAGTAAAATAAAAATAAATAACATTAACTTCGCACCTTCAACCACCTCCCATACAAGAGATCACAATTTTACAACTATTTATAGTATTATATTATTATTATTATATATATATTTATATTTATATATATATATTATTATATTTCAGAAAAAATAGCTGGGTGTAGTCTATTGTGTAGGGAGTTGGTCTACAATGCGATTGTTGTGAGTTCAAATCCCAATCGACGTATAATCCCACCACAATGCCTACTTAGATGTACCTCGGTCACCTCAATCTACAAAAATGAAAAACTCGTAGATTGAGGGTTGTACGCAGAGCTAGAAAACCGTTCCACCTGAAAATCAGGAGGCCAAAGTCCGATTGGGGCTGAAGTGCAGCAGAAGGTTTCAGAAAAAATTACTGAAAACCCTGTAATTCTTCTTACACCTCCCATACTATCTGCGATTTTCTCAGAATTAGTAATTTTTTAAGCTCAATCTTTTTGTGCACAACAATTTGATAGCAACTCCATAATGATGTGAAAAAAAATTTCAATGTATTCTTTCGACCTCCCACACAATAAATAGTAATTCCTTAAAGTCACAAAAATTTCTCGTAAAATATAGTATGTTCGGGTTTTACGCACAACTGTAGTTTGCGCAAAGAATTCTTCTTAATAAATAGATGAATACCTGCCCAATTTACCACCCTCCATATAAATACCTTACTATATTATTATATTTTAAAGCAAACTAAACTTGGTAAAAAGTAAAGAAATCTTCATATTGTTCCCATTTTTTTTTTGTTCCTAATTCATTAAATAAATAAATTGCTTCAAATTTAACTTTTCGAAGCGGAAATAAATTCGTGAAATGTCATCTTAAAAAGCCTCCATTGCACTTTACACTTAATTTTCGATATTTTGATATTCCTGTCCGCTTTTACGATTTATATAAGAATAAAACAAGGAAAATAAGCACAATAAATTTTGTCATCGCAAACCAAGGTAAACGCTCGCAGTTATTAAATGCATCAAAAGCGGTGGCTGTAGCTTTTTCCACTGACTCGGAGAATACGAATAAATTGCAACCAGATGCACGATAAGCGTCGTTAAGGTGATATTTTACTGAAATAAAATTAAGTATAAGGATATGTTTGGGTACTCTGCGATTGATACTTTTTTGCTTCATAGGCGCTGATTAAAAAATTGCCATTTTGTTAATGTCTCCTGCATTCTTCGATAACCGCAAATATTTGAACTGAAACGGCCCACGGCATACAGAGTGGAGGCTGCAGTTCAACCTTTCATTCCACAAATGAGAATTTGTTTTACAAATTGCTTTTATTTATATTTTTAATTTCGCAATGTTCCTGTCGTATGTGTTTCTGAAATTTTTGTTAATTGCTCTTGCGAAAGAGCTTTGGTCGATATTTTGGGAATTTTGCGAAATTTTTTGACTATTTTTGAATGCGACGTATTTTGCAGTCAATGGTCATCTGGTTCGAATTCTGAGAATCGGTCTTATGGTCAGTGCACTGTTGTGACAGGAATTTCGCGTATTTCTTATGCCGTTTTTTTTTATCAGCCAACTCTCCTAAAAGTGGGTACGAAATTTTTGGATTGAGTCCCAGAAGTGGGTTGCATAAAACCAGAGTCCAATAAGCTTTTGGAAATAGTGAGCTAAAAATAGCAGTGCAAACCGAAAGAGGGTATTTTATCACAAGTGTTTTCGCCTATTCAAGGTTATCCGCTGATTGGCGGAAGTTTATTCATCTCAAAGGAACAGAATTTTGGCACAGATGTGAAGATGATTTCGAGAAAATGCACTTACCCAGTTAGTGGTTAGTATTCTGGATAATCGGAAAGTGCTGCCTAATTAGCTTAGAGAGGTGATGCGTCAATGGCATTATATGCAATTTTTATTGCCGTCCATGTAAGTAGCATATGACTAGAAAGTTGCCAAGCGGAAGGTCGGCACTCGCAAAAATAATCTCCGCAATAAAATCTACCGGTCAGCGATAAATTTAATTCAGTGCCGTACTTTGTGCAATTTTACGATCTCAATATCAATCTGACATTAAGAGATAGTGGTGGCCCTAATAAAATTTTTAATTAGGCACATGAACGATGCTTTCTAGAACAATCGTCAAAGACGACGACGTCTTAGTGATATCCGTAAATATATTACTACAGAAATATGCACTCGAATGCAGTAATGCAACAATCGTAATAATCGTAATTACGAATGCAATTAATGTCCTTGCTTTCAAGTGGCATACTTACTGGTCAGCGGAATTTTATTATTCACTTATCTGCATTTTCGACATTTCAATATCTCATTTCGTATAATTTCTGGATTTTTGCAATTTTGTATGTTTTAATTGCGCCATTAAATTTTTAATCAAATAAATATTCGAAAGTTTATTTTATTACGTTTACTTGATGAATGATAAAGCAAAATTATAAACGATAATTATTATCGATGCAATTGTTACAGCATAATTTTTTGCATTAATTTTTCTGTGACAGTAAACATTAAAATCATCATTTTCATTTTAAGACTGCCAATAGGGTCATAGGACAAAATAGTTCTCTTCAACAAGGCGCGATTCTGAGCATCGGCCTTTAGTTGTCGCCAGAACTTGTTCACTACTCTGACCAGTATTAAGATAAATATAAAGAAATTTATTTTAAAAACATAACAGGGCTACGATTGCGCGTAAAGCGCAATCTTACGATACTCTAGATGAAATAGAATTTTTTGTGATCCCAAGAAATTTTGTATGGGAAGTGTTAGAAGGGATGATAGCATTGTACTAATTTTTTCGACATCATGCTAAAGTAGCTATGAAAATGTTTTATACAAAATGCTTACTCCAAAAACTGAATGGGAATTGAGAAAATTAGTGAGTTTGATTTAGTGAAAATGTGCAGTTTGTATGGGAGGTGGTAGAAAGAGTGGGGGGATTTTGATGATTTTTTCAGAAATAACTAGGAATATTATAAAATTGGCATCCCTTAAATTTCAGACTAGTGCCATTCATAATTTTCAAGAAAATCGATTTTTTGTGAAGTTGTGAAACTGTGTCATATTGTATGGGAGAGGATAGAAGTAGTGAAGCAAATCAAATATTTTTTTTTTCATCTTAGTAATAATATTAATTAAATATTTATTACAAAATATGAGCTCAACAAATGTTATATGTTCTGAGAAAATCGGCTAAGAGCATTTCAGGAAAAAGTGTAGTTTGTATGGGAGGGGGTGGAAGGAAAGGGAGGAAGCAAATAATTTTTGTACTGTAAATTTAAATCATTAAAAAAGTAATATGTACCAAAATTGAGACCAATAGCTTTTATACTTTTTGAGTAAATCCATTTATTGTTAAATTGCAAAATTGTGTCATTTTGTATGGGAGGGGGTAGAAGGGGTGAAGTTAATCATCTCATTTTTTTTGACCTTACTAAAAATTTTAAATAAGTATTTGGTGCACAATTTCAGCCCGCTGAATTTTATAAGCACTGAGGAAATTGGCTTAGAGTAATTCATGATAAGTACAGTTTGTATGGGAGGTGGTAGAAGGAGGGGGAGGACACGCACAGTTTTTATATGATAGATTGACATTATCATAAAAGTAATATATTTTGAATTTCAGGCCAATAACTTTTATACTTTTTGAGCAAATCCGTTTATTGTCAAATTGCGTAATTGTGTCATTTTGTATGGGAGGGGGTAGAAGGGGTGGAGCGATTTGGCCCGTTCACGAACTTGACCTTACTTTTTTGTCAAAAACGACGTGTACAAAATTTGAACTTTCTAGCTCAACGCGTTCTCAAGCTAGAGAGCGCACGGACGGACGGACAGACGGACGGACAGACGGACGGACAGACGGACGGACGGACGGACGGACGGACGGACATCCGGTTTTGAAATTTTTGAGTGATAATATTAACTTCTGTATTCATCATTTTTTTCTCCGAGCATTATTTCTTGGCGTTACAAACCTTAGAGCGAACTTATAATACTCTCAGATTCCATCTAGAGTATAAATATGTACTAATCTGTGTACAATTTTCGATATCTTTATGGATCTTCAGTGACTCGAATGTGGGTTGCAAAGGGTTAAATTTCTTTCATTTTTTCCTAATCGAGAGATTACATTAACGCGAAACCGAGCTATTAATAAGCGAAGAATTAATTTGGAAAGCCGTGTGAACTTAACCGATTTAATTTACTAATCCGAAGTACTTCGAAGTTTTTTTTAAGCAAAAGTTATTGTAAATTTTACAATTCACTCAAAGATTTTAACCTTTATTTATAAATAAGATCGAATTTAATTGCTTCAGAACTTTAGAGGTCAAAAGATGTTTCGCCATAGGTTTTTAAGGATCAAGAATTATCTGAAGGGTCTTGATAGGTAATAACAGCCTTGTTTTAAAAAATACATCCACCAAATTCGACACTAGTGTTTAATAAGTTTTGGCTAACTTTTTTTTTTTTTTACAGCACCGAGTATAACTTAGGGGGTCACCCTTTAATGCAATGCACAGCTATGTCGGTATAGGAAGAGGAAGTGGAGGTATTAAGGTGGAGAGAGACGAAAATGACGGTGGACATTGTTCTTGAAACACCGCAGGCTGTACTTGTTGGGAAACAAACTAGCTGGCAAATCGTTCCAAAGTCTTGACGTTCGGGAAATGAATGACTGCCTAAATTTCACTGTACGAGAAGGCAAGGGTTTGACTGTGTACTCGTGTGCGCGTTCAGCTTGGCGAGTATTCCGGGGAAAAGTATGCAGTGGAGGAATGAGTGCGCTTAGTTCCGTACTGCATTTACCGTGGAAATAACGATAGTAAATACTGAGTACTCCGACATTTCTGCGATGCTCAAGAGAATCCATAGAAGACGTGATGGTTTCGTCTCCAATCAGTCGGAACGCATGTTTTTGAATACGATCGAGCAACGCGAGGTGTGTTTTGGGTGCCCCAGCCCAAACATGCGAGTTATACTCTAAACGTGGTCTAATGTAGGCCTTATAGATGGTTGCTAAGTCGATGGGTGTGAAATATTTTTTGCATTTTCGAAGAACACCTAGGCGTTTAGAGGCGTCAAGGGCAATATCAAAGATATGCTGGCCCCAATTTAGGTGGTCACTAATTTTGACGCCTAACAGTGAGAAATTCTCCGAAGTGGTAAGCCGTGCACCATCAAAGGTTATATTGTGAGACAACACTGAAGCATGGATAAATGACAGACCTGTGTTTTGGATGCGTTGAACTCTACTCTGTTTTTCCTGCCCCATTCCAGGATTAAGTTGAGATCCGAGTTCAGCGAACTGAATAACTCCCTGCGATTGGAAGCAATAGAATGAATGTTTGATTCTGCAGCAGAGTTAAATTCATAGATGTTGTCTAAAGTACTGTCATCTGCAAAACTATGGATTGGATTGAGAGTGGACGACAGAAGGTCGTTTATGAATACTAAGAAAAGAGTAGGAGATAAAACAGAACCTTGTGGGACGCCGCAATCAATTGGGTAGGAGGAAGAAGTAACGCCATCTAATACTACTCGTATAGTGCGTTCTGAAAGATAGCTCTCAATCCATTGGACGAGGGTATCATTGAGGCCGATGGCCCTAAGCTTAACTAAGAGACATTCGTGCCAAACTCTGTCAAAAGCTTTTGCAATGTCAAGTGCGAGAACTTGACCTTCACCATATTTATGTAAGCATGAGTTCCAACGCTCTGTCAAGTAGACTAAAAGATCACCCGTCGACCGTCCAGAACGGAACCCATATTGACGATCATGGAGGAGCTGTTTATCCTCCTGCCATCGAAAATTGCATCGTGTATTGGCGGACTGGAATGTGGAGTGATTGAAAGTGGACCCTGATTTCGGATGAAAAATTATCATCAGCGACGAAGCACATTTCTGGGTGAGCAGATTCATTAACAATCGACAATGATTCACGAAAAGCCACTGTTTGCTGTGCATTTTGGTCTGACAACGGCATTTTCGGAAACTTTTTTTTGAATGAGGAAGTTAATGACGATCGATATCGAGTGAAGATAACTGATTATTGACCGAATTGGATGAAATTAGCCTGATTCACAAGTGGTTTTATCAGAAAAGCGCCAAACGTAACAATCAACTTTTTGCACGAGAAGCTTGAGAGTTCGGTTATCTCGCCAGATACACTGTACGGCAAACAATTTTTTGTTTCAGTTCATACACCATTCCTGCTGATTCTTATATAAAATGACCTCCTCAAGTCGAATATGACCGTTTTTCCTCATCACCCACCGTTTTCGGAAGAGGCCCACCTATTTTCATCAATTTTCCATCTAAATTTAGAGGGATGAAAAGGATTATTTTAGCCACTAATTTCCTTTTGAGGGGCTAGAGAGCTAAAAATATCTAAAACGTGAACATTTCTAGCAAGGAGGTATATTTGGAGCGGAGGGGGAGGACTTCATTGTAAAAAAATTCATTGGAAAATATAGATTTTTCCGGTTTTTTTTATTTATTTTGCACAATTCCAGCTTCCAGCCACCTTCATCCTCCCTCAAATACCCTAAATAATAAAGATATATAGCAAGAATACATAGCGATATTAACAAAAATATATAATAAATATATAAGGTAAGGACCTTCATTTGGTGCTTGCTTTTCTTTTATACCCTGAGGTTGAAAAGGTTTTTACGTCGTTTTCTAAGAGATTCC
The DNA here is from genome assembly GCA_963669355.1 of Chorisops tibialis. Classification (NCBI taxonomy): domain Eukaryota; kingdom Metazoa; phylum Arthropoda; class Insecta; order Diptera; family Stratiomyidae; genus Chorisops; species Chorisops tibialis. The sequence goes on from OY770262.1 coordinate 163,757,978, forward strand.
ACTGCTGAAGTCGAGATGCAAGGAGCTTTTTCTCTTATGTAACTCCAAGTCCCTGACAAGATCATTCAACTCCGACTGAGTAACGATTAAGGTTGTCGATGAACTGAATCTTCTAAGCACTTTTCATCACTGATGGATGGAACATTTGATGGTACAGGCTATGCCTCAAAGTTGGCAAAATCCGTATGTGGCTCTAGCGTGCAGGTTTTTTGGTGCACTGGGATTGGCATAGAATCGCTGTGAGCAACTAGTCTTAGAGCTGAAGGGATATTTGGATACTGAATTATATGCTTACTTTTGCTAGAGAGCCCGACGGTGGAAGACATACAAAAGCAACAACCTGTGAGATGACAGCGAGGTTTGTAACGATCACTCTATAATATCACTCTATAAATTTGTTTTAGGGCGGTGGAAAATATTTGTTTTTTTTTATCGAGTAGGGAAGAAAAAAGGGAAAAAAAATGATTTTTTTTTTAAAAGAGTCAGTTTTGTGGTTTTAGGGGATCAACGAGAACGACCGAATACGAAGGATAAATAGTAATTTATTTTTTTTCAAATCAAGTTTTATTAAACGCAAAAAAAAGAAGAAAAAAACAAAAAAAAACATAACAGGGCTACGATTACGCATTAAGCATAATCTTACGATACTCTAGATGAAATAGAATTTTTTGTGATCCCAAGAAATTTTGTATGGGAAGTGTTAGAAGGGATGATAGCCTTGAACTAATTTTGTCCCCATTATGCTAAAGTAGCTACAAAAATGTTTTATACAAAATGCTTACTCCAAAAATTGAATGGGAATTGAGAAAATTTGTGAGTTAGATTGAGTGAAAATGTGCAGTTTGTATGGGAGGTGGTAGAAAGAGTGGGAGGATTCTAGTAATTTTTTCAGAAATAACTAGGAATATTATAGAATTGACATCCCTTAAATTTCAGACTAGTGCCTTTCATACTTTTAAGGAAAATCGATTTTTTGTAAATTAGTGAAACTGTGTCATATTGTATGGGAGGTGGTAGAAGCAGTGAAGCTAATCGAATATTTTTTTCTGATCTTAGTGATAATACTAATTAAGTATTTATTACAAAATATGAGCTCAATAAATGATATATGTTCTGAGAAAATCGTCTTAGAGCATTTCGTGAAAAAGTGTAGTTTGTATGGGAGGAGAAGGAGGACGCAAATAATTTTTCAAATGTAGATTTAAATTATTATGAAAGTTATATATTTCAAAATTCAGATTAATAGCTTTTATACTTTTCGAGTAAATTCATTTAATATCAAATTGCGAAATTGTGTCATTTTGTATGGGAGGGTATAGAAGGGGTAAAGCTAATCGTCTAATTTTTTTTGACCTTACTAATAATTTTAAATAAATATTTGGTGCACAATTTCAGCCCGCTAAATTTTATAAGCACTGAGTAAATTGGCTTAGAGTAATTCATGACAAGTGCAGTTTGTATGGGAGGTGGTAGAAGGAGGAGGAGGACACGCATAATTTTTATAGGTAGATTGATATTATCATAAAAGTAATATATTCCAAATTTCAGGCCAATAGCTTTTATACATTTTGAGCAAATCCGTTTAATGTCAAATTGCGCAATTGCGTCATTTTGCATGGGAGGGGGTAGAAGGGGTGGAGCGATTTGGCCCGTTCACGAACTTGACCTTACTTTTTTGTTAAAAACGACGTATACAAAATTTGAACTCTCTAGCTCAACGCGTTCTCAAGCTAGAGAGCGAACGGACGGACGGACGGACATCCGGTTTTGAGATTTTTGAGTGATAATATTATCTTCTGTATCATTCATTTTTTTCTCCGAGCCTTATTTCTTGGCGTTACAAACTTTAGAGCAAACTTATAATACTCTCAGATTCTATCTAGAGTATAATAATAAGTGGATGAATTGTAGCAGTTCTGTGAGAAACAGAATTCATTAGAGGGCCTTAGTAGATTACATTTGGTCAAAAAAAATTGAGCGACGATAATATACGATCGATTTCCTTATTTTTGAGGACGGGAGGAAGTTTTTCGATATAAAATGGAATATTCTACAGCTGAATACAAGAAAAGGAATCTAGAAGAAAAATTGAATTTATACAATGAAATAAATATGAGAACTCAAACATTGAATTGAATATTAAGAGGAATCTTGGTGACAATTATTGGAGTATTATTATTAATCATTATTTTTTTTTTAATTATTATAATTTTTTTTTTATGTACATACATATATGTATATATCAAATATCTGTTCTTTCAATAATCAATTTAGGATTTATTCAAGTAAAAAAGGGGGAGAAATATAGTTAAGGATAAATATTTTAATTTCCAGTGAATGAAACGAGTGCGCACTTAGTATCATCACTGAAAAATTTCTCGGGTGAGTTTTTATTTATTTATTTTGTTTTTCTCTCTTCTTTTTCTTTTTTTTTGGCAAATTGAGTATATGAATGTTGATATATATATTGAACAAGATATATATATATAAATATATATGTATATAAATTCATATTGGATAATCATTTGTAAAGAAGAATATTGTAATAATTAAATAAGTTTTTTTATTGTTTTGATTAAAATTAAAAATTTATACGAATTTTTTTTATTTTTTTATAAATAATGACTCTGTAAGTCATTAATAGTATGTGGTTGATGATTGGTTTTCTATTTCATTCCCTTTTCTCCATCTCCAAATCTGGAGAATTGTTTCTTTAATTGTATGGGTTGCGACAACACGACCCAACTCTGACTGAGCTAGTCAAAGACAGGTGGTCGCAGACAATTGCCGCATACATATTAAAGAATTATAAATGAATCATCTTATAGAAGGTGGTTAAAGGTTCCCGCCAAACCATGGGCACAGCAAATTGCATTGATTTACAGGTACTTTTGAGTTATTTTGTCAAGCTACTGCAACAAGTAGTGCAGCAAACTGTTGAAGCCCTATTCTTTTGGTGATGACCAACTTCGCAATCAAATACAATTTGTAGGCAGTTCTAAGAAGCGGAAAAAGGCGTTTGCGTTGCCCTTTGAAAATTGATTCCCCGCAAACATAGCAGAAGCTATCGGGATGATTTTTACACTCGCGTGGCATAATTGTACAGTAAATCAATTGATAAGAAAGATTTCCGGATTTTAGATTGTTGCACTTTATTAAAAGTGGCGTTTCGGTCGATGCTGAGACCTTTATTAAACTGATGGACAACTACCGAAGATTATAATTTTATATATGTAGTATATAAATTGGTTAATTAAGTATCAGGTACATAAAGTAAGAACAAAGCTGGAATATGTGGTTATGGAATATGGAAACTGGAATAAGTAAAAAATAATAAGTCGGGCGAAAATTTATTATTCTTGAGACAAGCTACGGATAAGTGGAAAGTCAGTATGCATTTTAGAGTGGTTAGGGAAGAGTAAGCGAAAGGGAGTTGTTGGGCAGGGCTGTTGCCACTTTAACAATATTTCATTCGTTTCTGCAAGTTTGGGTTTTTATGAGGGGAGGGAGAGGGGTAATGAAAGGGTGGGTGGATGTTAATAGCTTTTTAATTGATTACTTGAATCACGTCCAATATTCTCTGTATAGAATGTGTTTCATAGACGAAGTCGCATAGAAATTTCATAAAATTCAGTGCATTTTACATTCACGAAACCAACCATTTGTATGGGAGGGGGTAGAGGAGGTAGGGGAATCGTAAAATTTCTGACGAAATTTTATTTCCTTTCTCTTGTAAGGTGCTCGTACAAAATTTCAAGTTTGTAGCTTTTAATTTGTTGGTTATTAGTTGATTCGATGAAGTAGGTAGAAATCATCCTTTTGTATGGGAGGGGGTAGAATGGCAAGCGAATGGTCGAATGGTAGTAAGGGTCACAGAGCGTAATCGTGATCTGGTACATGACGTAGCATAAATTCTGTGAAAAGCCCACTGTAAATAAAATCAACAGCTCTGCTACTGAATCCTATCTCCACCTCCCCGCGGTGGCCACCGTGTGTTTTGTTCAAAACAGCAGACGGAGAAGAGTGAAGGCGAGTGTTCCGCGCCTCTAATCAGAACTGCCACCCAGACTGGCCCTCCAGGTTGGGGGTTGGGCGAAACGCTGACAACGTCTCCCCGGAAAAAACTCGCGTGTCCAGGAACCCGGATTACAGCCTCGGATTGGACGGATCAAACGGCAACGGAAAATGGACTATTTTTTTTGGATCTTGGAATGTGCGTTCACTACATCGAACGGGTGCACTGCGGGAACTTCTTCAGGAGATGTCTCGTAACAACATCAGCATCCTCGCTCTCCAGGAAACGAAGTGGCTCGGAAACGAAATTAACGATAGCAGATCTCACACAATTTTTACCAGCGGAAAAGAGCTAGGACGCAGAGAATTCTGTGTCGCCTTTGTGCTAGATAATGTGTTCAAACAACTCCCAATGAAATTTATACCGATCAACGAACGAATCTGCTTAATCGCTTCAAGTTGAAGTTCTTCAGCGTTTGGTTCATTAACTGCCATGCTCCTATAGAGGAGAAAGATGATGTCACTAAAGACGAATTCTATGCCAGACTTGACTGCACTTTTGACGGGCTGCCCTCCAATGACATCAAAATTCTTATAGGAGACTTCAACAGTAAAATTGGCAACGAACTCTTTCATAGGGGCGTATCAGGAGGTCATAGCCTCCATAATGCAACGAATGACAATTTGCCAAAGACTTATTGACTTCGCCAGCAATAAGAATCTAGTCATAAGCTCCACCTGCTTCCCGCATAAAAATATTCATAAAATGACGTGGGCATCACCAGATGGGCACACCTTCAACCAAATCGACCACGTTCTCATTGAAAAAAGGGCTGCCTCCAGCATTCTAGATGTCAGGACTCTACGTGGCGCGAACTGTGACTCGGACCATTTTCTTGTTCGAGCTAAATACCGCTGTCGCATAGCTAACAAGGGCCACACTAAGAGGAGCTGGGCTCCGAAGCTCAATATGCAAAAACTGAACGACGACACAACGAAAGTTTAATATATGACCACAATCAAAGCACATATTGAGGCATTACCTTAGGCTAAGCCAGAAAAAAGTATTGACCAAATGTGGCAGAACATTAAGGATAGTATTCACCACGCAGCAGAATACACTTTAGGACATTTAGAGCGGAGGAAACGAAATGACTGGTTCGATGAAGAATGCCAAGAAGCCATCACCAAGAAAAACGAAGCCTGACGCGGTTTTCGGAGAAGTTAATCGACACTTTTGAGCAAAAAATTCTTCGGAAGGTACACGGAACAGCTAAGGAAGGAGATGATTGGCGAATTCGATACAACCATGAGCTGTATCAAGTATTTGACGACCCACCAGCATCTATAGTGATCAAACTGCGCAAGCTGCAATGGGCTGGCCATGTGGAACGAATGCACGAGGAACGAATCCCAAAACGAGTGCTCAAGGGCAAAGCTCAAGGTAACCGACCGCAGGGGAAGCCACGAAAGCGATGACTCAGTTGACGCAGACTGCAGATCGCTTCTCAATTTTACAAACTGGAGGACGCGGTCGTTGGACCGAGACAACTGAAGGAGGTGCATCCGGGAGGCCAAGGCTCAATATGGGCTGTAGCGCCATTGCATCATCATCATCAGAAAGGCAACCACGATTTTAAAACTTTTAACGCAATTACATTTCAAATATTTTTTATAAGTTATTGTGTACAATTGGAAATTGATAGCTTTTAATAGTTAGCTGATATTGATTGATTTCTTAAAAATTGTCGAAAAAATAATTTTGTATGGGAGGGGGTAGAAGTTTTGAAGGCTTGCGACCAGTTAATATTTCGCATATTTAGAGACTTTTCTTTAAAAACATTTCGCAAATTTTCAAGTTTCTACCTTAAAATTTTACCCAAAAATTTTCAGTTTATGTGTTTTTTTCAATGCACATGGAACACCTTGTGCACGTTAGACCGGCTGAGGTCGGTTTATAACAATTCTCGGACAAATTATTTTTTTCTATGTATATTAAATAGATTATCGACATGCAAAATTTAAACTTTGTATCTTTGGTTTGGTGAATGTTTTCACAGTGCATTTCGAATTGAAAGAAAAGATTTCCGGATTCTATTTGTATCTTTCACCAGAGCCCTAAAAAAATCACTCGAAATTTTCGACATTTTTGCTTACCACCTCCCTCCTCTTACACCTCCCAACTTAAAATTTTTACCAAAATTAAAGACTATTTAGTTCTACAATCTGACAAATTTTCGATTTGATATCTGTTCTCAGTTTTGAGATAAAAGGATTTGTAATTTTGAAAAGTGCACCATTTTTGAAATCTTCCCCATTTCCCCCAATACTATTATTTCAAGATGTTATATTTTCCTGGTATAGATTAATATAAGTTTCAAGTTTCAATTACAAAGCTTAAGAGGTAGTTGAGATATTAATTTTTAAGTGTTTTTCTTTGCACCTCCCCTGACCCTTCCCCATACAATAATTAACCACTTTCTAAGCAGATTCCAATGGAACTATCTGCCACCTTAACGGTCCCGAAATAAGAATTTTTTACAATAAGTAATTTCGAAGACATAATCATTTGAAAAAACAATTCGGCCGACAGTTTGTTTTTAGCCCCCCCTTTTCGGACGCCAATGGATAAAAAAATTAAATTATTTTTATAAGTTGTCCCACAAACTCCTCTATATGTGTGTTGAGTTTTAGTTTCCTAGCTGTTACCGTGGTTGAGATATTTGAAATCGTATTTTTCGACTTAAGCGCTCCCCCCGCCTCCCCCTGAACCCTTACACCCCCCAAAATGGGTATCCGCCTGAGATCCGCAACTATCTACAATCCCCCCAAAAATGAACTTTCTATCTTGAAGGGCTTGGGAGTTCATGTGCGCTGAGCGTACACACCGGCGTACGGCGGACGGCGTACAGACAGACGGATTTTTTTTTTGCATTTTTAGGCGAATTTAGTCATGAAACGCGAAAAAACAATATTTCAGGGTAGCAAATTTTTTTTTTTTTCCAAGTCGATCACAATACTTTATTATTAAAATAATAAAGTAAAATTGGAAAAACCGGAAAAAAATCGATAACTTTTAATGATTTTTTGTTACAATTTAAGAGGGCGAATCCCCAAAATCTACCTCTCTGCTATAAATGTTGATGTTTTGGATCTTTTCATTTCTTTAGACCCTCAAGAGGAATTTCAAGGCTAATGGAAAATTGATAAAAAATGTTGGTGAGGCCTCCCCCGAAAACGGTGGGTGATGGGGAAAAATCGAGGGTCATATTCGGGTTCAGGAGGTCAATTTACTTAAGAATCAGCAGGAATGGTGTCAGGGCTTATTTTCATGCCGTACAGTGATATCAAATGCCCACCACGATCATGTGACTTACCATCCTTAGAATTTTCCTTGTGGCAACGTTAAGTCCCGGATCTATGCGATCAATTGATTTATTAAGGACCAACATAACATAAGCCGCAGTGACCTTTAGTCAAATATTAATTTCCTTACCTTTATGAAAAATAAATTATATGGATAAAATTCACACAATGTTTTTTTATCCTCATTTCTCTTTGTAAAACCTTTTGTACGAAGGGCATACACAAAGTAAATTTCCCATGGATAAAAAAAATACAAAAACTTCCAAAAACTCATAAAAAACAAAACAGGAGCACGATCGCGCGTAAAGCACAATTGTACGATACTCTAGATGAAATAGAAATTTTTGTGATAATAAAAAATGTTGTATGTTGGGGAGTGGTAGAAAAGGTAACCGCATTGAACTAATTTTTCTTCCATCATGATTGAGTAGCTATAATAATGCTCTATACAAAATTCAAGCTTCAAAAATTTAATAGGTACTGAGAAGATTGGTGTATTAAATTCAGTGAAATTGTGCAGCTTCTGTGGGAAGTGGTAGAAGGGGTCGAGAGCCTTTAGTGATTTTTTCCAGAAATAACTTTGAGTATTATGAAATTGACATCTCTTAAATTTTAGACTAGTAAAATTCACACTTTACAAGAAAATCGATTTTTTGAAAAGTTGAAAATTCATTTCATTTCATTTATTGACTTAAATTATTGTTACAAAAACAAACTGGTGGTTATACGGTCTTGATTACAAAACGTATCACCTAAAAATTAAAAGCATCAATTTGAAATTTTGCACAAAACCTTTCAAAAATAGTTGAAACGGAACTGAGTCAAAAGTTTTGAGATCGCACACGCTCTTCTACCCCTCCCATACAAAAGTATGATTTCGACCAATTTCAATAAATCAACTGCTAACCAACAAATTAAAAGCTAAGAACTTGAAATTTTGTACGAGCACCTTACAAAAGAAATGAAATAAAAGTGCATCATAAATTTTACATTTTCCGTACCTCCTCTATCTCGTCCCATACAAATGATTGGTTTCGTGAATGTAAAATACACCAAATTTTATGAAAATTCTATGTAACTTCGTCTATGAAACTGACATTCTATGCAGAAAATATTGGACGTAATTGAAGCAATCAATTGAACAATTATTGACATTCACCCATCCTTAATACGACCCCTCCCCCCTCCTCACAAAAACCCAAACTTGCATAAACGAATGAAATATTGATTACATGTACTGGAGCTATTGATCGTATTCGCAATTAAGTGTTGAATTGGCATCATCCCTGCCCTAAAGGGGGTTCTACTTGTGAGAGGGGGTTTCACTTGTGAAAGGGGGTTCCACTTGTGAAAGGGGGTTCCACTTAGTCTTCCCTAACCACTTTAACTTGCATATTGACTTTCCATACATCTTTAACTTATCCCAAAAATAGTAAAGTTGCGCCCGACTTTTTGGCAGTTTATTTTATATCGAAATTCTATGAAATCCATTGTGATGTAAGTTAAGTCGGCCTTTGAACAAGACCTGATATTATTCAAAACATAAAAGAATTGTGCTGGGTCGTAAAGCCCAATCATAGAATGCTCTAGTCTAGATGGAATGGAGAAAGTTTAATGTAGCGGAAAATATGTCATCTCATGTTCTATCGAATAGTGAATAGTGAACTTTGTATGACAAGTGGCGTAAGCATAGGAGGAGGTTTACATTTTTGTACATGACACGGAACGTAGTATGCATTACGTTTCGTGCTGAATTTAAAATTTTTTGTTTTCATAATTTTCAAGAACATTGTTTTTCTGAAATTAGGGCACTCGTATCGGTGGTCGAAGGGGAAGAGGATGGTTTTGAATGATTTTGAAACTGCTTATCAATACCATGCTTATCACCATGCTTTGTTTGAATTTCAAAGTCGATAGCTCTCATGTTCGAATGAGAAATGCTATTCCTGAATTTTTAATATTGAAATTTGTATAGGATGGTGTAGAAGGAGTGAAGCGAAACTGATAATTTTTTAAGCATTTACTGAAATTATTACGGAACAACTTTTTTGCAAAATTTTAAATTTTCACTTTTTCTAGTGTAATGGGAAACCATATAATTTTCCAAAATTATACATTTATATGGCAGGTGGTAGACGGAGAAATCGCATTGAAACACATTTTTTTCGACATTAATAATATTTGCAATGTTATAATTTGCTCAAAATTTCAAATCGATAGCTTTAACAATTTCCAAGAAAAATAATTTCGAAATTTTGTGAAATGCTTATGGAAGGAGTATGGTGAAGTTGACAATTTTTTTAAAATTTTTTGAAATTAATGATATTCACATCATTACACTTGGACCTGGTTTTCAAGACAATAGCTTAAATAGTTTCGGAGAAAAAACATTTTCTTCAAACTTCGAACAATATGAAATTTGTATGGGAGGTGGTAGAAGGAAATTAAAGTTTCTTAAATTTTTAAAAATTTAATAGCTATTGAGAAAATTAGTACAATAGATTTTGTGAAATTGTGTATAATAGTTTGTATGGGAGGTGGTAGAAAGAGTAGGAAATTCTTAATACTTTTTATCAGAAATAACTATCAACATCATGCCATTAACATAGTATTAAATCGCAAATCAGTATCAGTAAATTGAACTTTTGTGAAGTTGTGAATTTCTTTCATGTTGTATGGAAGGGGGTAGAAGAAATGAAGCTAATCTTCTAATTTTATATCTGTCTTACTGATAATTCGAAATAAATATTTAATGCATAATTTCAGCTTGATAACTTCTGTAGGTTTTGAGAAAATTGGTTTGGAGTATTCCATGAAAAAGTGCAGTTTGTTTGGGAGGTGGTGACTCCGAAGGATTCGAATAATTTGTGTGCCGTATTTATAAATTATCATAAAAACAATTTGTTCTAAATTTTAAATCAAAAGCTTTAATACTTTTCGAGAAAATCAATTTATTGTCAAATTGCAAAATTGTGTGATTTAGTATGCGGGAGGTAGAATGGCGGAGTTATTTGGCTCATTAATGAACTTGACCTAAATTTTTTTTAAAAAATTCATGTAGAAATTTTAAATTTTGTAGTTTAACGCGTTCTAAAGTTAGAGAGCGCACGAACAGACGGACAGAATCCGGTTTCGAATTTTTTAACGATGAAACAATCAATTTTTTCTGATTCTTGTTTCTTAGCGCTACAAACTTTACTTCATCTAGACTACAAACAGAAAATTAAAAAAATTTCTAGTATTGTGTTTAATTACAGAAACGTAACCGCAACATAAATTGTATCCTGAAATAAAACGATTTTTCTTATGCTGTAAAACATATTTAAGTCCCTTAAATCCCATGGTATAAACCTGCCTGTCAATGTCACATTTTTCCGAGGCATGAACTGAACGAAAAAAAAAAGAATTCAAAAAATGTATTTCCAGAATAAAATTCGTCTTTGAAGACGTACCGTGTTCCCTCGTTTGTTTACCTTTGACCTCCGCCGTTTTCGATTTGAATCTGCATCTTTGTATCTTGTCTACATCGTGCAACGTTTTGCTTTCTATTTTCGAGGAGGCATCAGCATCGTCATCATCCTCATCGGGGACTTATGTTGTAGCTATCGCGGCCTAGACTAAACAAATGTTCAAATTTGTTCGCGTGCGCTAATGTCTTGATCGGATTTCGTGACGAGCCTATTTCTTGAACGAAATCTTCCTCGGGCTCGGATTGGGGTTTGGGTGGCAGCATATCGTCAAGAGGACGGACGACTCAAGAGTCGTTTGAAATAAATGGTCCGTGCAGCATCTGATGACGACCGTCAGTCATCCTGTCGGATCGATAAGTACGAAACTGTGGAGTTCGGCCTCGTCGATGGGCGAAATGAAGTAGTTTTCCCCGGTTCTTCTTTGCCATGCTGCGTGGAGTTCGGGGAATCCCCTGCTGCTGTAGCTGCTGCTGTTGACCGCCCGACAGTTGATTTGCCATCTCAGCTATTTTCGGTGATTGATCGAAGCCTTCGTATCGACTCGACTCTTCCCCAAAGTACCGAGCAATGCTCGAAATTTGTCGATAATTGATGAGCTCCTTTCTGGACTTGTAATTACACAACGCTATGATTACAACCGCTTTGATGTCGGCCCGATTACAAATTAGACAACTTCCATATGGGATTGTTATGGGCGAATCAATGCTTGGCGGAATTGGGTAATCGGTGGACTGTTTTGAATTTTAGTTTATGCGTTTTAAATTGGATAATTTTTGATTGAAGGCTACAGACGAGAGTGCGTTAGACGTCGAATGTTTACTTTAGAATTTTGCCAAAAATTATGAGTTAGTTGTTTTTAAACGTAAGTATGGTTTAAATTATTATTTAGTGTTGTAAAAAACGAAAAAAAAAAATGTTTAAGTTATATATACAATACAGATTTTTTTCTTTTTTGACTGATGTAATAATAAAGCGAGAATAAACTTAAATGGGATGCAAATTTTAGAGAAAGTTGAAACATTTTGTTCCGTAAATGAAAAATAGCCATTAATTCGCTTATAGTTTTCAAAAACTGCAAAAAAATTTCGTTTTCAAACAAATTACTAATTATATTTCGAAAGATAACTACTTACTTTTTATTTATTTACTTAATTCATCAACATATGATTACTTACAGATTATACTATATAACAAAGATTACAGTGAAACATTATATTGTTTTTTTAACAAATCTGATTTCATCTGAGCAATATTAAGATTAAAATCGATGTTGCTATAATTAACGTTAAAACACGTGAAATTGAAGTTATCACTTCGTGCTGGCCGTAATTAGTGCGATGGAATGGAATGTCGAGAAGTACGTACTCTCTCAAGAATCGATAAGTTATTTTGAAGGCGAGAGCTCTTAACAAGAGCGGAGACACAATTTCACTTGAAATTAATTTTACTACGACTGAAGAATGAATCGCCTATGTTCGAGTGACTCCAACGAAAGTAGTTGAAGTCGTTCTTGATAAGGAGGAAGCCATATTGGATCTCACCAGGGAAGACCATTGAAAGCAAATCTTAAAAATCTTCGCTGTACAAACTCTATCCTATTGTTATGAATATCATAATACGGAGTCTAAGCAGGGCAGGCATATTCAAGAATTGAACGAACAGAAGCACAGTAAAGTTTCTTTGCAATGTAAGGGTCATTAAAGTCCTAACACCATCGTTTTACAAAGCCCGGAATGGAGGTAGCCTTGATAACAATACAATCAACGTGGTCGTCAAAGGTAAATTTATCATTGAATAGTACACCTAAATTGCGTACTTTGCTTAATTTCTGTAAAGCAATTCCCTCTAAGACATAGAAAAATTCGAATGAATTATTTTGCCTGGAACCAGTGTTTGTCATTTTGCAAAAGTAGATAATCATTCGTATAGGTGATAGTACGAAATATATTTGCATCGTCGGCATACAAGAGAATATTTGAGTTGGAGATGACCGAACTCACGAAATTAATAAATAAAATAAACAGAAGTGGACCAAGATGACTACCCTGAGGTACACCCGAAGTATTTGGAATAATCGATGAGACAGCATCTTGAACTTGTACTTGTTAGGTGCGATTAGAAAGATTGGATTTGATCCACATAGTAAAAATAGTAGGGAATTCGAGTGGGCAAAGCTTGTAATATAGTAACAGTAAAGTACCCGGATTTTGTAAATAAAATTGCTCTGGGGAATGATATTTCAATTTTTTTCCCAAAAATTAGGGCGGTCTGTTAATCAGTTTGTTTACAGCAGCTGGTTGAATGGATACACCTCAGTAGTCCGACGGCGATTTTTGTTTTATGTACTTTTTCTTCTCCATTCCGATGATTGTTGACTGGCTTGCAAGTCAAACTCATAGATCCATGTCTCATCAACAGTTATAATGCGCTCCATGAATGTGGGATTTCAAGCATGTCCAAAAAGACCTTTTCACTAAAATTTTTTTGAATAAAATTCAGCTTTATCGGAACAAGTCGGACAAGGACTTGTTTTATGGCCAAAGTATACACCAAAAAGGAACAAACGGACTCGCCAGGGATGTTGAGCTCTCCTGCTATCTCTCTAACACTAGCATGACTATTTTTGAGCACCATTTCCTTTACGTTTTGAATGTTTTCGTTAGTTGAAGCGGTCAAAGGTCGTCCATAACGAGTCATATCTTCAACGATCTCTCGGCCGTCTTTAAAGGCTCGTAGGCTCATGGTTTTGATATTACTGAATAACTGTAAGCCTTTTCCGATAGTCGCAACGATTCCGCACATGAAATTTGGTTTGAAACATAAAATTTGAGACAAATTCTTTGTTCCATAGTGCTATCCATCTTAAAAATCGCCATGGACTACTGAGGTGTACCTATTCAACTAGTTGCTGTAAACAAACTGATTAACAGACCACCCAAATTTTTGGGATAATAATTACGGAGAGTCCTACATGGTTACAAAAAAAATTTTAAATATCATTCCCCAGAGTAATTTTATTTACAAAACCCGTGTACTTTATGGTCACAATGTACAATGTTCAATCATGGGAATCACAAAATTTGAAAATTTCATCAGGTTTGTTATTGGCGATCTATCTTTGGTGAACCCGTGTTGGATTGGGCTAATTATTGATTTGCAATGAAAGTTCATTACGTCACAGACAATTGCCGCGAATAATTTTGGAACACTAGACAGACTAGCTATGGGCCGGTAATTTCACGCATCGTTCCTTTTGCCTTTCTTGAACAGGGTAGTTATTGTCGAGGAGCTCAGTGGAGATAAAAGTGCAGAGGAGCATCTTTTAAGCAGAACGGACGGTATACCTTCTGGGCCGCTAGTGAAACTTTCAGCGATGTTCGTGATGAACTTCAATATAGTGGGCTCATCAATAAAGAAATCCTTCACCTCTAGTATAGTAGAGAGAATTTCGTCAAGTATTGAAAATTCTTAAGATTAAATCACAGTTTGGGGCATCAAATGCAGCACGAAAATTTTCCCAAAAAAAGTTGCTAATTATTTTGGGGTCGTAGATAACTTCCCCGGCAAAAGACAGTGTCGCAGGAAAACTAACTATTCGCCTTTTAGAATTGACGAAATTCCAGATCTGCTTATCTTTAATTGTCTTTTTCATATCAATCAGATAACATTGACAGGCCGATTTTGGCTTGGTAAGAAATAAATCGCGTAACTCAGAGTAGCGTTTATAAACAGATTCAACCCTTAAGAGACAGTACATCTTCTATGCTTTTGGTAGTTTAACAATAGAATAAGGTCACGCATAGAGTTTGTGTTGAACATATTTTTCTAGATGAAATCTGAGAGTATTAAACGTTTGCGCTAAGGTTTTCAACGCTAAGAGATAAGGCTCGAAAAAAAATTGATGAAATCACTAAGGCAGATGTCCACCTGTCTGTGCGCTATCTAGCTTGAGAACGCGTTGAGCTAGATAGTTCAAGTTTTGAAAACGTCATTTTTGACAAAAAAGTAAGGTCAAGTTCGTAAATGAGACAAATCGCACCACCCCTTGTCCCATACAAAATATCACAATTTCGCATTTTGGTAATAAACGGATTTCCTCGAAAAGAATAAAAGCTATTGGTTTGAAATTTGCAATATATTACTATTCAATCTTTGGTATAAAAATTATGAGTGTCCTCTTTCTCCTTCCACCACCTCCCGTACAATATGACACAGTTTTACAACTTCACAAAAAATCTATTTTCTTGAAAAGTATGAATGTTACTGGTCTAATATTTAAGAGATGTCAATTTTATGATATTCTTAGTTATTTCTAAAAAAATCACTAAAATCCCCTTACTCTTTCTACCACCTCCCATACAAACTGCACATTTTCACTAAATCTAACACACTAATTTTCTCAGTTCGCATTCAATTTTTGGAGTAAGCATTTTGTCTAAAACATTTTTGTAGCTACCTTAGCATGATGGGGAAAAATTTAGTTCAATGCTATCATCCCTTCTAACACTTCCCATGCGAAATTTCTTGGGATCACAAAAGATTGCGTTTTACGCGCAATCGTAGCCCTGTTATGTTTTGTTTTGTTTTTGGACATAGTAAAGTTTGAGTTGTTTTCTGTCTTGGAAAAAAATCGGAAAAAATTCACGCAATCAATTAGATTTTATGACCATTTAAAGGTTCATCGAATTTCATTCATTTTTTTCCATTCAGTATCATCTAGTTACTTGAGCAAGACTGGATTTGTGGAATTAGCCTTTTTGAGGCCGGATGCTCCAACAAATTTTGATAGTCCTTTCTTTTTTTAAGGTATATAATTTTTATACTCTAGATGAAATCTGAGACTATATATCGTTTCCCTTACCGTTTATAACGCTAAGAAGAAATATTAAGAAATTGATTTTCCTTTGAAACTATTTAAGCTATGAACTTGAAATTTAGGTCAAAATATTACAATATAGATGTCATTAATATCATGGAATATTGACGCGATCCCCTTACACCTTCTACCCCCTCCCATACAAATGGACAATTTTGGAAAATATATATTTTCGATTTTCATTGAAACTAGTAAAGCTGAAAAGACGAAATTTTGTCAGAATTAATTTTACTGTAATTCCAATTTATTTGAAAAAACATAACAGGGCTACGATTGCGCGTAAGCCGCAATCTTACGATACTCTAGATGAAATAGAATTTTTTGTGATCCCAAGAAATTTTGTATGGGGAGTTTTAGAAGGGGTGATAGCATTGAATTAATTTTTTCCCCATCATGCTAAAGTAGCTATAAAAATATTTTATACAAAATGCTTACTCCAAAAATTGAATAGGAGCTGAGAAAATTAGTGTGTTAGATTTAGTGAAAATATGCAGTTTGTATGGGAGGTGGTAGAAAGAGTAGGGGATTTTAGTAACTTTTTCAGAAATAACTAAGAATATCATAAAATTTACATCTCTTAAATTTTAGACCTGTGACATTCATACTTTTCAAGAAAATAGATTTTTTGTGAAGTTGTGAAACTGTGTCATATTGTATGGGAGGGGGTAGAAGCAGTAAAGTTAATTAAATATTTTTTTCTGATCTAAGTGATAATGCTAAATAAGGATTTATCACAAAATGTGAGCTCGATAAATGTTATATGTTCTGAGAAAATCGGCTTAGAGCATTTCATGAAAAAGTGTAGTTTGTATGGGAGGGGTTGGAAGGAGAAGGAGGACGCAAATATTTTTAATTTTTATACTGTATATTGAAATCATTTTATAATAACTTTTATACTTTTTGAGCAAATCCATTTATAGTCGAATTGCGAATTGTGCCATTTTGTATGGGAGGGGGTAGAAGGGGTGAAGCTAATCGTCTAACTTTTTGTAGCCTTACTAAAAATTTTAAATAAATATTTAGTGCACAATTTCAGCTCGCAAAAGTTTATACGCACTGAGTAAATTGGCTTAGAGTAATTCAAGTCAAGTACAGTTTGTATGGGAGGTGGTAGAAGGAACGTTAGATTGATGATATCATAAAACTAATATATTTTAAATTTCAGACCAATAGCTTTTTTATTATTCGAGCAAATCCGTTTATTGTCAAATTGTGCATTTATGTCATTTTGTATGGGACGGGGTAGAAGGGGTGGAGCGATTTGGCCCGTTCACGAACTTGACCTTACTTTTTTGCTAAAAATGGCACACACAAATTTTTAGCATTATAGCTCAAAGCTTTCGAGAATTATGCTGTAGACAGACGCACAGACAGTCAGACGGACAGACGGTCACTCGGAATCGATGTTTTTGAGCGACAACAAATATTTATGTACCCTTGGCGGCTCTGTGCGAGCGTTATTTCTTAGCGTTACAAACGGAAAGGCAAACACAATATACTCTCAGATTTCATCTAGAGTATAATAATTACCAACTTTACCTCACTCCTTCTACCCCCTCCCATACAAATTTCACGAAATTTTGAAATTTAAATTAAATTATTTTTCTACAAAACTATTAAAGTTATCAACTTTATATTTTGTATAAAGTATACAAACAGAAATATTAATAATGCGAAAATTTGTTTTGATCCATACACTCCTTCTACCCCTCCCATACAAATGCATAATTATTGTTAAATGCATTTTATCGATTTTCATTCAAACTAGAAAAAGTACAAACTTCAAATTTTGCCAGAATTTGTTTCTTAATAATTGAAATAAGTTGTAGAAAAAATTATCAGCTCCGCTTCACTCCTTCTACCACCTATCATACAAATATCTGTATTATAAATTCAAGAAAAGCATTTCTCCTTCAAGTATATGAGAGCTATCGACTTTGAAATTGAATCAAAGCATGGTGATAAGGATAATGATAAGCAGTTTCAAAATCATTTTAAACGCTCCACTTTCTCTGGTGGTGGTCCCCTACAAATGCCTCAATTTCAGGAAAAACTATGACCAATCGCTTTAAAAATAATGAAAACTAAAAACTTTAAATTCAGCAAAAAACATTTTGCATACCATGTTCGGTGCCATGTACGAAAAATACAAACCTCCCCCTCTACTTCTACCACCTCCCATGCAAAATTCTCTATTCACTATTCGATAGAATTTGAGGTGACATATTTTCGGGTATATCAAAGTCATTTCGATCTCATCTAGAGTATCATATGATTGGGCATGAAGCCCAATCATAATTCTTTTATGTTTTAATTTGGATATATTCTTATATTCTAACGTGTTCCACTATATGCTGCTGTCTACCATTCTTGCAACTGATAATTTTGAATAGGCTTGAACCAGTGCAAAATATCTCCAGATAAACTTTGGATTATAAAACTCAAGGAAGACTTCTATCGTGCTTCCAATTTATAAAATATCTTTAGGAAAATCTTTCACAAAAAGCTACTTTACCTTCGGTCTTCTTTTGCGGAAATAAATGAAATTGAATTGACAGAGTTCCACTCAGCCACAACAGGCAAGGGTGGTATACATATAATAGCTTGAACAGGCCGATTACAAGCTCGTTCACAATTTCGTATAGATACTATACTACAGCGGAGAATGTTTTTCTACGATTAAACGGGTAAACATACGATCAAGCACATTAAACACTTCTGAAAAAGATAGCTAGTATTACCTGATCCTTTGCCACCATCACGAACAATATGTTCAACTGAGAATGGATCAAATTGTGCTTAAAGTTCAATACACTTTAAAATGTTTCCATTGTTTGGCGCTCCGAACTTCTTCTCTGTACCTCTAAAAGCTAGTCCTCGTGAATATAAGGATTTCACAACTGCAACCACTCATTTTAGCACTTCTCTCCAATAGAGTGTTTCTTTCCACACCTCATTCGATAAAACTGTCTATTTTACCGAGTTCATTTTGTCGACAGAAAAATGCATAGGCACAAGCTTTTTGTGATTTTGAGTTCTCTTGTCCCTGTGTTCTTTGTATAACACCACAAAAATTTTTAATTATTCTGAAATCTTGTGAAATTCAAGTTTTTGTGTATTGAATATTATATGAGGGGCACAAATGTAGAGAGCGGCTTTTCTATACCATTGTCGTAGGGTATAAATTTTCATTTTACTTAAATTTTCCCGCAAATTGTGCTTTATTATTCTAATAATGAAATATTGTGATAAAGTTGGGAAACAAGATGCGCTACCCTAAATTTCTTTTTGCACGTTTCATAACTAAATTACCCCAAAACTGTGAAAAAAAAGTCTATATGTACGCCGTACGTGTGCTCAGCGTAATATCTTCCAAACCCTAGAATTTAGAAAGATAATTTTTAAGTGGAATGGAAATAATCTCAGGATTCTGAGTCAAGAGTACTCCAATTTTGGGGGTGTATGGGTTAAGAGGGCGGCGATAGGAGTAATACAGAAAACTTTGGCTCTAGCTAAAAACTCAAAATCGACACACACACAAAAGGATTTGTGGAACAAAAGCAATTTAAAGAATTTATTTTTTTTTCGAATTCGTAGATAGTATGAGGTTCTAAATAAATTTTTATTTCAGAATTACTTAATGAATGCTGAATCTATAAAAAAATCGGATAGTAGTTATTTTTGAACTTTTGTAAACTCGAAGCGAAAACACCTTGGTTACCCTTCTGATATGAAATATAACGATCAAATTTCTAGCGACATATTATCGTCTTATGATTTATTTGCAGTTTTCTTCCAATCAGTCTATAATAAACCTTTTAATTCAAATCGATATGCTAGTGTTAGTTCTATAACTGATATTGGCTTAATTAGAGTATCTGATGATGATGTTTATACCGCACTCTGTAAATTAAAAAATAATACGAGTCCTGGCCCGGATAATATTCCTGCATCTATGTTGAAGTTTTGCCAAGATTCTCTGCTAATCCCATTAAAAACTATATTTAATTTCTCTTTGAAAAACGGTGAATTTCTAGAGCAGTGAAAAGTTTCCTAGATCACTGCCATTTACAAGTCAGGACCTAGACATCTAGTTGAAAATTACAGAGCTATCTCTAAACTATCTGAGATTCTCAAACCTTTTGTAAGTATTGCAAAAGACAAGCTTTATTTTTTAGTTCGAGAACACATCTCAACCTGTGGTTTTGTTGCTGGAAGGTCAGCATAAACTAACCTTACTCTATGTAGCAATTTTTCCACTAGTTCACTTAAAGCGGGGTGTCAAGTTAATGTTCTGTACACGGACTTCGTCAAGGCATAGAGTGCATGTCAATCTCCTTTTGCCGAAGTTATATGCTCTTGGCTTTCATTCCAAAATACTTGATTGGCGTCTTCTTACCTGAGCAATAGAACCCAATAAGTCAATATTGATTTTTTTATATCTAGATGTATTTGTGTCCACTCGGAGGTTGCTCAAGGTAGCCAGTTAGGGCCACTTTTGATCAGATTTTTCATAAATGATGTCTTCCCTATTTTCTACTATTGTTCTTGTTTGGGCTATGCCGACGATGTAAAGATTTTCATTCGAGTTGAAATCTAGAAGATTGCCAAAAAATTCAAGGTGAGATTAATTCATTTGTTGATTGGTGTAAATTTAATCTTTTTTTATTTATCGTTGTCTCCCACCCATCTTGAATTGCTTTTTTCTGGATAATACAAAACTACATCGATCCCAGGAAGCCAATGATCTAGGTGTATTACAGGATCATAAATTAAGTTTTGTCACTTATATGGATCGCATGGTTGCAAGAGCTAATTCACTTTTGGGTTTTGTTAAGTGAAATTCAGTTGATTTTCAAGATTCATAACTTTGAAATCACTCTTTTGCCCGCTGATAAGGCCCCTTCTGAAATATTGTACAGTTATTTGGGATTCATCATATGCCATTCATAGTAGATGAATTGGGGGTGTTCAGAGAAGATTCACTCGTTTTGCATTGAGAAAGATGGATTGGTCAAATGATATGCCACGATGTGGAAATCGTTGTAAGTTAATCGACCTACAATTTCTAGATGTTCAAAGAAAACATTAATTCAATTTTTCGTAACAGAATTAATGCTCCTGAGCTGCTTTATAAAATCTCCATTTACATAAATTCCGAAGATACCTCTACGTATTCGTGATTTTTATCCTGCTCATAAAACAGTTTATGAACCCAATGAGCCCTTAACTCGCAGCATATTTAATTTTAATTCGGATGCTAATTCCATTGATATCCACTTTAATAAAGACTGCTTTAGATAAATGGTATTAGACGCCTTAAATCGTACCTGATCGTAAGTGTTGATTTATGTTTTAATTCTGCTTAGGTTATTTTTTTAATTTTATTTTTATTTTAAGCTTTTTCCAATCTACTAATTTTATTGTTTCATTGACTTAATATTTAATGTTTGATATAACTTTTTTTACTTTATTATTTTAATAATAAAGTATTGTGATCGACTTGGAAAAAAAAATTTGCTACCCTGAAATTTTATTTTTTCGCGTTTCATGACTAAATTAGCCTAAAAATGCAAAAAAAAAAAATCCGTCTGTCTGTACGCCGTACGCCGTCCGCCGTCCGCCGTACGCCGACGTGTACGCTCAGCGCGCATTAACTCCCAAACCGTTCAAGATAGAAAGTTCATTTTTGGAGGAATTGTAGATAGTTGCGGATCTCAGGTGAACACCCATTTTGGGGGGCGTACGGGTTCAGGGGGAGGCGGGGGGAGCGCTAAAACCGAAAAATACGAATTCAAATATCTCAACCATGGTTACAGCTAGGAAGCTAAAAATCAACATACATATAGAAAAGTTTGTGGGACAACTTTTAAAAAAATTTAATTTTTTTATCCATTGGAGTGCAAAAAGGGGGGGCTAAGAACCAATTGTCGGCCGAATTTTTTTTTCAAGTGATTATATTTTCGAAATTACTTACCATAGAAAATGAGGAGCATTTCAAAAATGGCGCACTTTCCAAAATTTCAAACCGTTATAATTCAAAATTTAGTGCAGATATCAAATCGAAAATTGTCAAATTGTAGAACTAAATAATTTTTAAATTTGGTAAAAATTTTGGGTCGGGAGGTGTAAGGGGAGGGAGGTGGTAACCAAAAATGTCGAAAATTTTAAGTGATTTTTTAAAGGCTCTGGTGAAAGATACAAAATTTAAATTTTCCAGGTAGATACATCTATTTGTTGTACATACAGAAAAAATAATAAAAATTCAACAATTGTTATGCACCGACCCCCCTGGTCTACCGTGCACAAGGTATTTCATGTGCAATGAAAAAACCAAATAAACTGAAAATTTTTCAATGAAATTTTACGGTAGAAACTTCAAAATTTGCAGAATGCATTTAAAAAAAAAAAATTAAATTTACGAAATATTAACTGGTCGAAAACCTTTACAACTTCCACCCCCTCCCATACAAAATTATTTTTTCGACCATATTTAAGAAATCAATTATCACCTAACTATCAAAAGCTATCAATTTGAAATTTTGCACAAAAACTTATAAAAATAAGTGAAATGAAATTACGTTAAAAGTTTTGAAATCGCAATTGGCCTTCTACCCCCTCCCATACAAAAGTATGATTTCGACCAATTTCATTAAATCAACTAATAACCAACAAATTAAAAGCTACGAACTGGAAATTTTGTACGAACACCTTACATGAGAAAAGAAAGAAAATTGCGTCACAAATTGTACTATTCCTCTACCCCCTCCCATACAAAATTATTTTTTCGAGTATTTTGAAGAAATCAGTTATCAGCTAACTCCTTAAAAGCTATCAATTTCAAATTTTGCATAAAAACTTAATTAATTGAAATGAAGTTGCTTTAAAAGTTTTGCAATTGCGCTTGCCCTACTACCCCCTCCCATGAAAAAGTATCATTTCGACCAATTTTATTGAATCAACTAATAACTAACAAATTAAAAGCTACAAATTTGAAATTTTGTACGAGCACACTACAAGAGAAAGGAAATAAAATTGCGTAACAAATCTTACGATTCACCTACCTCCTCTACCCCCATACAAATGTTTGGTTTCGTTAATGTAAAATACACAGAATCTTATGAAAATTCTATGCAACTTTGTCTATGAAACTGACAATCTATACACAGAATATTGGACGTGATGCAAGCAATCAATTAAAAAATGATTAACATCCACCCACTCTTACCATCACGCTTCACCACTCCCCTCATAAAAACTCAAACTTGCATAAATAAACGAACGAAATATTGATTATAAGTACTGGAGCCTATGAACGTTTCCGCAAAGTGTTAAATTGACAATTGCCCTGCCCAAGAACCCGTTCCACTTAGTCTTCCCTAACTACTCTAACATGCATATTGACTTTCCACGCATCCGCAACTTGCCCCTTGAATAATAAAGTTTCGCCCGACTTGTTGGCAGTTTATTTTAAATTAATGTTAATTGTATTTTGTATCATCTAGCCTGTAAGGACTTTGTATGGTAGGCTAAACAAATAAATAAATAATTTAATTTTTGTGTCCATTGGAGTCCGAAATAAATAAGCTAAAAAAAATTGTCGACCTTTTAAATAATAACCTCTTCAGAATTTTTCAACCAAAGAAATTTATATATTATTACTAATTTATTAATTAGTCGACTTAAAGAGAGGCCTCTACAAGTAGAGGGAGCGTTACAGATGGTAAAAAGGAAAGCATTTAAAAATTAATATCTCAATTAACTCTTAAAGTATGTAGATGATACATTAAATATATATTGAGCTGTACTAGCGAAATATGAAAAAAAAAAAATTTTTTAATTTTAGGCACAGTAGTGGATGGAAGTATAGGCATTTCATAAATAGTGCACTTTTCAATATTTCAAGTCGTTATATCTCAAAACTATATACTGATATTAAGTTAAAATTTCGTTGGATTATAAAGCTATTTGATCATTTATTTTGGTAATATTTTGAGTTGGGGGAGTAAATGGAGGAAGGTGGTGGAAGGTGGAGTGCAAAAGAGTCGAAAGCTTTGAGTTAATTATTTAGAGCTCTGGTGAAAGATCGATTTGATATACATAAAGCAAAAATTATAAAAAATAATTAACTAAAACTGTTATGCTAGAGTGTAGCCTAGTGGGTAGCGTGAGCTCAAATCACAGTCAACGCATAATTCCAGCACACAGCCTGCTTGGATATACCTTGGTAACCTCAATCAACGAAAATGAAAAAATCGCAGATAGAGGGTTGTGCGAAGAGCTAACAAACTTTAAACAATAAGTAATGAAAATGTTAAGGAACCTGAAAATCATTAGGGCAAGACCCGATTTGGACTGTAGTGCCATTGAAGAAGAAAACTGCTATTCAGCGCTGTAGGGCCCTAACTCGCTCAAGTTGTTTCAAGTGTATTGAAAAAAACGCAAAATTTTTTGAGCAACCTACTCAAAACATTCCATGAGACTGGCTCAGTGCAAGATGTGAAAGCACCGAATCAATTTCGCCCCGGACGTATGACCGAAAATATTGCTGCACTGAAGGACAGTATTGGAAATGACGCGAACACTTCCATTCATTATCATGCTCAAGAACTCGACCTCTCCACGTCTATTCTACAGTGGCCTGTCGTGCATTAATGCAAGGGAGGCAATGCTTCTTTTACGTTTTGCCCTTTACACAGTTTAGAAAAGCTAACCTAAAAACATAACAGAGCTACGATACTATGAAATAGAATTTTTTGTGATCCCAAGACATTTTGTATAGGGAGTGTTAGAATGTATGATAGCATTGAACTAATTTTTCCCCATCATGCTAAAGTAGCTATAAAAATGTTTTGTACAAAATGCTTACTCCGAAAATTGAATGGGAACTGAGAAAATTAGTGAGTTAGATTTAGTGAAAATGTGCAGTTTGTATGGGAGGTGGTAGAAAGAGTGGGGGGATTTTAGTGATTTTTTCAGAAATAAGTAGAAATATTATAAAATTAACATTCCTTAAATTTCCGACTAGTGCCTTTCATACTTTTCAAGAACATCGGTTTTTTGTGAAGTTGTGAAACTGTGTCATATTGTATGGGAGGGGGTAGAAGTGGTGAAGCTAATCAAATATTTTTTTCTGATCTTAGTGATAATACTAATTAAGTATTTATTACAAAATATGAGCTCGATAAATGTTATATGTTCCGAGAAAATCGTCTTAGAGCATTTCATGAAAAAGTGTAGTTTGCATGGGAGAGGGTGGAAGGAGAGAGACGACGCAAATAATTTTTCTACTGTAGATTGAAATCATTATGAAAGTAATATATCCCAAAATTCAGACTAATAGCATTTATACTTTTCGAGGAAATCCATTTATTGTTAAATTGCGAAATTGTGTCATTTTGTATGGGAGAGGGTAGAAGGGGTGAAGCTAATCGTCTAATTTTTTTGGCCTTACTAAAAATTTTAAATAAATTTTTGGTGCAAAATTTCAGCCTGCTAAATTTTATACGCACTGAGTAAATTGGCTTAGAGTAATTCATGACTAGTACAGTTTGTATGGGAGGTGCTAGAAGGAGAAGGAGAACATGCATAATTTTTATACGGTAGATTGATATTATCATAAAGGTAATATATTCAAAATCTCAGTCCAATAGCTTTCATACTTTATGAGCAAATCCGTTTATTGTTAGATTGCAGAATTGTGTCAATTTGTATGGGAGGAGGTAGAAGGGGTGGAGCGATTTGGCACGTTCACGAACTTGATCTTACTCTTTTGTCAAAAACGACGTGTACAAAATTTCAACTATCTAGCTGAACGTGTTCTCAATCTAGAGATCGCACGGACGGACGGACGGGCATCCTGTTTTGAGATTTTTGAGTGATAATATTAATTTCTGTATCATTCATTTTTTTCTCCGACCCTTATTTATACTCTCAGATTTCATCTAGAGTATAAAATTACCATAATTCGTATTCTCTCTTGGTTTTTAATATTCAGTCAGCAATGAGGCAATTTTCAGTGCAATGCAGTTTGATATTTTATTTCTGAAATCGTTATTTTTTCAATATTTATTAGTTTTTGGTTCGTGTTTAAGCTTAGATTTTGCATTCAATGCAAAGAGGCGGGACTGAAAGTAAATATGCGTAAAACCAAGTACATGCAAATACACCGATTGTTCTTAATGGACAGGATGTGGAAGATGTGCAAGATTTTTGCTATCTCGGAAGCATTGTCAGCATGGATGGCGAAGCCGAAAAGGATGCTGAGGCTCGGCTAAATAAAGCTCGTCAGGCCTTCGGTATCCTTTCCCCTTTCTGGAGGTTAAGAGAGATCTCTCTTCGCACGAAGCTGCAAGTTTTTGACGCATGCGTCAAATCCGTGTTGTTATATGGTTGTGCTACTTGAAAAGGTACCGTTCGACTTACCAAGAAACTGCAGACTTTCGTGAACCAATGCTTCCGACGCATTTAAGAATATTCTGGCCAGAAGTGATCTCCAACTACGAACTTTAGAGTGCAACTGGCCAGACTAAATAGGTATTGAGATTCAACGGCGAAAATGGCAGTGGATCGGTCATACTTTGAGGAAACCAAAACGAAACATCGCCAAACAGGCTCTGGATTATAATCCTCAAGGAAGACGTCGGGTTGGTCGACCATGTAACGCATGGAAGCGAGCAGTTGAGCAGGAGGCTAGAGGAATAACTAAGTCCTGGCAATACTTTAAGGCTGATCCTCAGGATCGCGCCTTGTGGAAGAGAGTTGTTTCTGTCCTATGCTCCTATAGGGGGTCTAGGCTAAGCACTTTAGCAACGGACAATTTAACGCGGGACAGAGATAGTCGCATTGGGTTTAAGTATGCCAAACAAGGATAGCGAAACAACTCTTTCGAAAATTTGACAATTGTATCGGGCAAGTTAACGCGAGACCGAGTTAGTTGCAATAGGCTTAAGCCAGACAAGAATAGCGAAACGATTGCTTTGAAAATTTTCGAGCATTTCGCCAGTATGGGAGGAAAATATGTACTTTCATTCCCATTTACCTACAAAGCAAAGCATGCTTATAGTCTCTCCTTATTATATATCCTCCTTGAATACAATACACTAAATTTCTCAGTGTCTACACAATTTTTTAAGCATACATTTTCAATAAAACATTTTCGTAGCTACTCGAGCATGATGTGAGAAAAATTATTTCAATGCCTTCACCCCTTCTACCACTTCCCATACAAAATTTCATAAGATCACAAAAATTTCTAGTTCATCTAGAGTATTGAATGATAGGGCTTTAGGCGCAATCGTAGTCCTGTTATGTTTTTTGAATCCTATTTGCCATAATTCTCAATTCATAAAATCTTTTGTTTTCCTATAATTTCAATTATATCTTCCAATGATCCTCTTATTTTTCCAAAAATTTATTTAAAAAAAAAACATTCCATTGAAATATTAAACAACAATATAGTTGCGTATTTTCTTGATTATTAAAACTTCATTTCAGTTTCTTATAATATCAACTAGAAACAAAATAAAAAAAAAAGAATTAGTAAAATCATAATATTTAATTCTAAAACTAAATTTAGATTTTCTGGGGCAACATTTCACATACTTGCATGCACACAATTTTATGACGGATTTATCGGCGCATATATTCGAATCGAAATAGCTCGCACGTGTGTTGTCACCTTGCGGTGACAGTATGGAAAATCTGTCGCTGACAGTTTGAAATGACTTATGGACATGATGTTTTATATCGAATTGTAAAACCAGTTTAAAGCTTATGACTATTATGGCATACCTGACGACTGATCTGTGTTCTTAATTTGCTGGAAATGTGTCTTAGAGAATTTCATATTTCCGCGCTCTATGTTCTAATTTAATTATTGTATATAATTGCTAAAGTATGTTAGAATTTTCTCAACGATTTTCTTCACATGGATTATTTAGCTGTGATTTAATTAAACTGAATCATGAGGTGATGAAATAAATTTTCATGGACTTTCAGTTTTCCTCATGTATTATTATGAAACAAACAGATATGCAGTCGGGACATAACTTTGAAATCGTATCTTTTTTGAAAATAATTTTGCAGTGGGTTAATATATCACTAACCCAATTCTAAAAATACAAAATGATATTTTGATAAACTTTAAATTTGTTTTATTTAAAAGCTGAAAATGGCGAAAAATTACTAAGTTTTAGTTTTCTTGAAATTTGCTTGATTTTCATATTGGAAAAAATACTCAAAATATTATTTCTTCAATTTGCTTCCTTTAATTTTATGTGGTTGACATTTTCCAAATGGTTTAAAATCATGAGAATCTCCAACGATGTCACATTTGACGAAAAGATTTCTGCCGATCAGTTGATGAAATTGTTTTAACTAAATCTGATATCTGAAACTATTTCATATGCTAGAACACTTCATCAATATTCACTAAGCTAGACTCTATTTGCGAGAAAGATACACTAAACCCACCGACTTTGATGATTATTTAACAAAGATTGTGTTTTTCTCTGACTTTCTTATCAAATTACTCATTCACTATTCAGCTTCCTGGTTAGGAAGCTGAATGATGCACGTTGTGTGACGCATTATAGATTATAGGCAACCAATTGCAACTTGTACATATCCATTGTTATGGATATTTATAGACTCAATAATTTAAAAAAAAAGAAATAAAATTATAGTAATTTGAACATTTTGAAAGTCATGTTAGGTAGTTAGATGTGTCTGCCTAGACAAAGGTCTGGGCGCGGATAGAACATTCGCTGGTCCGTTGTGATGCCAAAGGATCTCAAAAAACCACAGTCCTACTTGGTGAACAAATTGGAGCTTTCTATGAAGGAGTGATGGCTCTTGACAAGTCCGTCCGGTTGTAATACATGTCACACCATTCGCCCATCTATCGTTTGCTTTGCTTATTGCAGTAAACTTAAGTTTCTGCTTACAAAATGCGAGAGGCATACGCAACTTATCTTTTTCAGACTGATTTTGGAAGGTAGTTCCATGCTGAGCGTTAGCCTTGAAATTCGTAAGAAACCTTTAGAAATAACATCCAACCAGGCAATGATGATTTCGGAAGTATTTTAAAATTCGGCAGGTATTACGCAATCCAGTCCTGGCAATTTATATGGGTTGAAGCTGTGTACTGCCCAAAAAACTTTATTCCACGAGATAATAAATTTTGAATCGCCCATTGGAGGCTTGAGTTCGTGCTCAGTGATTATTGAGCTACACGAAAAGTGAGTATTTAAGTGAAGATCAATGATTTCGTCACTCGAGTAGGCGTATGACTGGTCGCATTTCTTCAAGTATCTGGGCATTGAAAGAATTTTGCGAAGTTTTGACGATTCAAAAATCTTCTACCATGCCGCAAAAAACTTCACAGGATTCACGCTGTACTTTCCACAAGTTTTTTTTTGACATGGATATGTCGAATGGCTCGACTTAACCAAAACTGTTGTGCATCAAAAAATATGTTACAGTGAGTCTATCTCTCTATTAGACGCTCATAATCTCAACTGAGTAGCAAGAAAATAAAATAATCAGTTCACTGACTGTGCATGCGTTCACAGCTGGCCTAAATTCACATTTTTTCCATACCGAAACGAATCTGAAATACCAGGTACGCAGAACTATGTTCAGCGGGCTGTTCAGATTCAGTATGAAAATTGTGAAATCAAAGCGGTGCTTATCTCGCCGAGAGGTAGAATTGCCGCCGACTTTTAGGTTTGCCACCGAACTATGACCGCCTAGTTCTTAAGGTCGGATTTTTATTGCAAAGCGGTCGAATTGGCGGCCGCATTTTTGCTTTGATTTTTCTCCGGGAAGGGCATTACTGTTTTTTTCTCTGAATTCAAGCCTCCTGAATTCGTTGCTTCCAATCGTCACGATCAACTACTTCCTGCTAACAATATCGCTGAAGGTTAGAGTGCACCCTTTATTTACTATGTGTTTCATTAGCGTCGTAGACCTGGATGAATGGTATGTTGTCGATTTTGCTGTATTCCACTATCTTCTACTCTTCTACAATGGCGCTACAGACCAAATCGGACCTTGGCCTCCTGATATTCAGGTTCCTTAACATTTAATATTACTTATTGTGGAAGGGTTGTTAGCCCTTCGCACAACTCTCCTTCTACGAATTTTTAATTTTCGTAGATTGAGGTGACCAAGGTATATCCAAGCAGGTAATGTGCTGGAATTATATATTGCGTCGCCCGGGATTTGAACTCACGACCTTGGCATTACAAGATCTACACGCTACCTACTAGGCTACACTCTAGTATTCCACTATCATGTCCCTTTAAATACATATCTCAAAATATAATGATGATGTGAGAAATGATTTTAATTCAACTTCCTTGACGAATTTTCGAAGAACAAAATCAAAATGTTGTTCAAAATTTATATTTTTGGAATTTTAAAACGCAAATTACATTAGAATGCCTTCTTTAATGGCACTGTAGCCCAAATCGAGCTTAGGCTTCCTGACCTTCAGTTTCCCTTATATTTTTTTTTTTGTTATTCTGGAAGGGTTGTTCATCCAAACCTCTATCTACGAAGCTTCATGTTTTTAGATTAAGGTGAGCCAGATATACCCACGTAAGCAGTGTGGTAGAATTATCTGTCGACCTTGCCTTAGTGATTGTATTAATTCGGCCACGTCTGTAAGTGAAAATAAAAAATGTTTTAAAATAAACTTTAAGTTATGATTTTTAATTTTATTAAAATCGATCTCGATCGTACTTTAACATATCATTGATTACATGAGGCAGTTAAATCATTTATCACTATATTAGAGCGAATGGCTTCCTGCTGATTTTGAATATTGGTTTTAATAGATTGTCTCCAAAATTAAGTTGCAACATGATGTGGGAAAATCTACATACGTACATGATTACGGTTGTGTTTTTTTTTGCGAAGGACTTTAAATTGAAATAAAATATAGAAAAATGTTTTTGAAATTGGCTTTATTTGAAAGATAATTTTATGGCATTAACGTTTAAATATAATTTCGAGCATATACTTGCCGGCTGGCCAATTTTCACACACTCTTCACAGTAAATCAGGCTGTACTTCGGCAGTAACGCGTCGAATGTTGGCTTCCTAATACTCTGGTTTCTGGTTTATCAGCGTAGACGTAAGACTTTACATATTCCCAGAGAACAAAACCTAATGGCTTCAAATCCCACGGGCGAGGTGGCCAGTTGACAGGTCCGATTCGAAGAATTAATCGATCATTAAATATTTCTTCACATAAATTAATTGTATCGCGCGCTGTGTGGTATGTGGCGCCGTCCTGCTGAAACCACATATCTGCGACATTAATGTCTTCTAATTGAGGCACGAAAAAGTTAGCAATAATGTCTCTGTACCGCTCACCGTTGACTATTACGCTCTGACCATCATCATTTTTGAAGAAATTTGGATCAATGATTCCAGCGGCACAAAAAGCGCACCAAACGTTGTTTTTTCTGTATGTAATTGTGTTTCAGCAATGGCTTGTGGATTATCATCGCTCCAAATGTTGCAATTCTGCTTATTGACATGGCCATTTAGCCAAAAGTGTGCTTCATCACTGAACAAAATTTTCAAATGATATTGGGGATCGATAGCAATGCTTCCTTCGGCCCATTCACCAAATGTACGACGCGACGATCTTCTCTTCTTCTACAATGGCGCTACAGCCCAAATCGGATCTTGGCTTCATGACATTCAGGTTCCTTAACATTTTTTTTAATTACTTATTGTGGAAGGGTTGTTAGCCCTTCGCATAACCCTCTTTTTTCATTTTCGTAGATTGATGTGACCAAGTAGGCAATGTGCTGGAATTATAAATTGCGTCGACCGAGATTTGAGCTCACGACCTTCGCATTACAAAACCAACACGCTACCCACTAGGCTACTCCCTAGCGGCGAACGATGATCATGTGGCTTCAATTCCTATACGGACTTTGGCGAACCAATGCCTCTGACGCATTTTAGGAATATTCTGGCCAGAAGTGATCTCCAAGGATGAACTTTGGAGTACAACCAGCCAGACTAAAATAGGTATTGAGATTCAAAGGCGAAAGTGACAGTAAATTGGTCATACTTTGAGGAAACCAGAGCGAAACACCGCCAAACAGGCTCTGGATTATAATTATCAAGGAAGACGTCGGGTTGGTCGACCTTGTAACATATGAAAACAAGCATTTGAGTAGGAGGCCAGAGGAATAAACAAGTCCTGGCAACAGCTTAACCCGCCACTCCTCCTACCACCTCCCATAGAAACTGCACAATTTTATTAAAACCCATTCACTTATTTTCTCAGCACCTGTTACATTTCTGAAGCTTAAATATTGTAGAAAATATTTTGAAAGAAACTCTAGCATGATCTGCGAATAATTAGTTCAATGCTGTCATCCTTTCTACCTAATTCAAAATTTCTTAAAATCAAAAAACAATTTCTTTCATCTAGAATATTGCATTATTCGGCTTTAGATCGAAGTCCTGTTATGTTTTTAACCACGGTTTTAAAACTTTCGAAAATTCGTATGGTTGTCTTAACGTAGACCATCTACGCTTGG
Source organism: Chorisops tibialis (assembly GCA_963669355.1). Lineage (NCBI taxonomy): Eukaryota > Metazoa > Arthropoda > Insecta > Diptera > Stratiomyidae > Chorisops > Chorisops tibialis. Next base: position 163,790,275 of record OY770262.1, read on the forward strand.
CGGTGATATTGATATTGAGACTGAAGTTCCAATGATAGAATTAATAATTCTCGTATGACGTCATACATTAGTACTAACTCTAATATGAATTCTAGGCTTTAAATTTTGTTTTTACACTGAAGTAAGTTGAAGTTGAGCTAGGGTGTAGCCTAATAGGTAGCGTGTTGGTCTCGTAATGCGAAGGTCGTGAGTTCAAATCCCGGTTGGCGCAATATATAATTCCAGCATATTGCCTGCTTGGATATATCTTGGTCAGCTTAATCTACGAAAATGAAAAAAATCATAGAAAGAGGGTTGTGCGAAGGGCTAATAACCCTTCCACAATAAGTAATGAAAAATGTTAAGGAACCTGAATATCAGGAGGCCAAGGTCCGATTTGGGCTGTAGCGCCATTGTAGAAGTAGAAGAAGTTGAACTTGGATCATCACAGTTTTTAAAATGATTATGTCGTGATTCATAAGATTTCTTTACCACCTTTATTGTTTTGAAACTCGAGAAATACATCGTTACAGGTCAGCTCTATTTGCTTTTCATCCACCACTCAACACTAAAGCAAATTAATGCGCGCGTACTAACATTATAAGGAACACGTTCATGAACTCGATCGGAATGTTTAAGATCTTAACAAACAGCAGTGAAAGAACACATGGACTCTAGAACGCGTGGTTCAAAGACTGAAAATCTGGGAGAATCAACCAACCAAAAACAAATGACATAGGAAATATAGAGAATCAACCACAACCCCACGTATGGGCTCGTACGACAGGGAAGACTCGAACGGCAAGAAAACACCCTTTAGAAAGCAACAACAGCTACACGTAGAGACTCGTGCGACAGAGAAAAAAATCGGTCGACGAGACAATGCTTTATAGAAGCAATTAACCGCGCTTGAACGAGAGGGAAAAGGGAATGATTCGGTTGACAAGGGAAAGGGAGTAAGAATGCGATTGTTTTTGATGGACAGTCAGTTTGATTTAGAGGAGTCGACGATTTAGTTGATGTTTAGAAAGCGAAAGAGTCAAGTTTGGTAAGCGATAGTTTGTGAGCGAAAAAGTCTCAAGTTTAAGATAGAAAGATAATTAAATAAAGTTTTGCGGTTAAATTAAAGTGAACTTGCTAAATTTGTAGTTTTATTTTTACTTGAAAACCAGCGGCTCCTTGCGCACTTCAATATTTTCTAGACTTCCTCCACCAATATGCTTTCAAATAAATCATAAGGGTTGATTTATTACTTAACGTGGTTGATTCGTCAATCAGTAAACTAAATTTTGATTCGAAATAAACAATTCAAGAAATGATCCCTTCTCTTATTCCACAGGCTATATTATTAATTATATTTGTAGCTGAAGATCGAGAACGAAGAATTGAACCAAGTTTTAAGCAATGAGTTAGTTGCAAATTAATAAGATTTTTATAATCAGAAAACTTTTTCGCAACGAAGTAAGCAGTTCTAGACAGTTTTGTGTTTTATTCTATTGATGTTGCAGTAACCACACTTTCTTCAATACGATTCTTAAAAGCACCAGTGCATCCTTTTTTCGCTAGATTATGACTTGTTGACTCATTGTGTTTTACTTTATTATTTTAATAATAAAGTATTGTGATCGAATTGGGAAAAAAAAAATTTGCTACCCTGAAATTTTGTTTTTTCGCGTTTCTCGACTGTCTCTTAAGCTATGTAATTGAAACTTGAAACGTATACTAAGCTTTACTAGCGAAATATGAAATATAATATGTGGACGTAATAGTAGTGGGGGGAAATAGGAAGCATTTAAAAAATGGAGCACTTTCCAAATTTACAAATCGCTATATCTCAAAATTGAGTACAGATATCAAATCAAAAATTTCTCAGATTGTATACCTATATATTCTTTAATTTTGGTAAAAAATTTAAGTTGGGGGGTGTAAGGTGGGGGTGTGTTGAGAATTTTGAGTGATTTTTTTGGGGCTCTGGTAAGAGATAAAAAGTTTTAATTTTGCACGTCGACACATCTATTTGATGTACATAGAAAAAAATAGTAGTTTGCTCCAAAATTGTTATGCACCGAAGTGAGGGTCTAACGTGCACAATGTGTTTCATGGCTGTGTAAAACCCTTATAGATCAATTTTCTATAACGGGCTGTAAATGCGAGAAGTTACCAACCCGCAGACCTAGTGGGACTAAGTACACCAATTTCAAACTGTACATGCCCAAACAGTATGACTGGCTCTTCTTCAGCACGAAATCGGGCGTCTTCAAATGGAACAACATGGAAATCAGCCACTGGAAGTCAAGTTTGAAGCGCAATAAGTACGGCAATAACAATATTAGTAATAAGAATAGCAACAATAACAGCAAAAAAATTAATAATAGGAATAACATCATTAGTCAAGAAATTAATAGTAACAATAATAGGAATAAATTAGTTACGAATACAAATAAGAAAAAAACTTCTCCCGATTCGTTGCTTCGAAAGCCTAATACTAACACTACCTCTAAAACCAGAACTAATCGCATGAACTCCGATAAAAATTCTTTGCCTCATTCCATGAACCCTCCTATTTCGAATCCGCTACCGACTTCAAACCTGGTCCCAATTCCTACTTCAAAGCCTGACCTAGCTTCTGGTCCGTTCAATAATTTCGTGCGTGGAGAAACAATTAATCCTTACCCTTCGTCGTCAGTAACACATACTGGGGATAAAAATGAAAAATCATCTTGCGAAAATCTTAAATCTGCAGTCGCTGTTCACAATAACTCCCCTTTCCTTGACCCACTTTTTCCTCCAGTAAAGCTCTCGATGAACTCTGCAAATTCTGAGGAGAACAGATATCTATTATCTCGATTGAGAGAGCACAGAATATTTGACAACGTGCGGCTGTATCTTGCGTATATGCACAACAAATCTGATTCAACCTGCATTAACGACAAAACAAAAACCAGTTTGATGCTATCCATTCAACAAGAAGGGCTTCCAACGGACTTAAAAACGCTACGGCTGATCTATACACTCTTCCACGAGCAGTTCAATCTTTCTCTTGACCAAGTTCATAAAGATCTCGCGACATACGGTTCCCGTGTTTCCTCGAAGCATATTTCTGATATGCAAAAAAGCCGGGAAGATCAAAATCGGTTTTTTCGTTCCTAATTCAAAAAATAATCTACGTTTTTTTTACCACAACGGAGGTGGCATTAGAGGGAAGATAAATAATCTCTTCATTGACGCGAAATCTTGCCACTTTATGTCATAATTATTACGGAAACTGGGCTAAACGACTCCTTCAAAAATGAAGAAATACTGAACAACAACTGGGCCATATACAGAAATGACAGGAATTACAGCACAACAGGTCTGTCAAAAGGAGGAGGCGTCCTGATTGCAGTTCATAAATCTTTATGTAGCGAGATTATTAACACAACACCATCAACATTTTTTGAACATAAATTTATCAGAATCAAACTGATCAACAAATATGTTTACATTGGTGTTGTATATATCCAGCCTAACTCTGAAGACCAAAAATACTACGACATTCTTGACATTTTTAATAGTGTCAACTGCTCTTTAGCAGAAAATGACAACATTTTCCTTCTCGGCGATTTTAATCGCCCAAGTATTTCTTTTCACACGAATTATTCGGATAACACTATTATACCATGGAATCTTACGTCTGACACAACTATTATCGACACTCTGTACAAACATAACAGGGCTACGATTGCGCGTAAAGCGCAATCTTACGATACTCTAGATGAAATAGAATATTTTGTGATCCCAAGAAATTTTGTATAGGGAGTGTTAGAAGGGATGATAGCATTGAACTAATTTTTTCGCCATCATGCTAAAGTAGCTATGAAAATGTTTTATACAAAATGCTAACTCCAAAAACTGAATGGAACTGAGAAAATTAGTGAGTTTGATTTAGTGAAAATGTGCAGTTTGTATGGGAGGTGGTAGAAAGAGTGGGGGGATTTTAATGATTTTTTCAGAAATAACTAGGAATATTATAAAATTGGCATCCCTTAAATTTCAGACTAGTGCCATTCATACTTTTAAAGAAAATCGATTTTTTGTGGAGTTGTGAAACTGTGTCATATTGTATGGGAGGGGGTAGAAGTAGTGAAGCAAATCAAATATTTTTTTTCTCATCTTAGTAATAATATTAATTAAATATTTATCACAAAATATGAGCTCAACAAATGTTATATGTTCTGAGAAAATCGGCTTAGAGCATTTCAGGAAAAAGTGTAGTTTGTATTCCCATGGAAGGAAAAGAAGGAAGCAAATAATTTTTGTACTGTAAATTTAAATCATTAAAAAAGTAATATATACCAAAATTGAGACCAATAGCTTTTATACTTTTTGAGTAAATCCATTTATTGTCAAATTGCGAAATTGTGTCATTTTGTATGGGAGCGGGTAGAAGGGGTGAAGCTAATCATCTCATTTTTTTTCACCTTACTAACAATTTTAAATAAATATTTGGTGCACAATTTCAGCCCGCTGAATTTTATAAGCACTGAGGAAATTGGCTTAGAGTAATTCATGATAAGTACAGTTTGTATGGGAGGTGGTAGAAGGAGGTGGAGGACAAGCACAATTTTTATATGATAGATTGATATTATCATAAAAGTAATATATTCTAAATTTCAGGCCAATAACTTTTATACTTTTTGAGCAAATCCGTTTATTGTCAAATTGCGTAATTGTGTAATTTTGTATGGGAGGATGTAGAAGGGGTGGAGCGATTTGGCCCGTTCACGAACTTGACCTTACTTTTTCGTCAAAAACGACGTGTACAAAATTTGAACTTTCTAGCTCAACGCGTTCTCAAGCTAGAGAGCGCACGGACGGACGGACGGACGGACGGACGGACATCCGGTTTTGAGATTTTTGAGTGATAACATTAACTTCTGTATCATTCATTTTTTTCTCCGAGCCTTATTTCTTGGCGTTACAAACCTTAGAGCGAACTTATAATACTCTCAGATTCCATCTAGAGTATAATAACGACTTACATCAGGTAGTAAAATTACCCAATAAAAATGGGAGATGGCTTGATATGATCTTTACCGACGCATATGATGAAGTGATTGTTGGCCATGCCTCTGACGCTGAGAATCTTTTCTCTAATACTCAACATCACTCTGCCATCATAGTAGATCTACCATACGATCACAATAATTTTGTTCACTCTTACAATAATAATATTGTATTTGACTTCCGTAATGCTGATTTCAATGGCATTAATAATGAATTGTCCACGATAGACTGGACAGCCCTTTTCTCATCTAATGATCTTGACAATGCCATAACAGCATTCTACGATGTGATATTCGAAATTGCTATCAAGTACGTCCCTGTAATAAAGCAAAAAGGTAAATTATCGGAACCCTGGTTAGATAAAAACCTAAATCACTACGGAATGGAAGAAATAAGCTATTCAAAAAGCTTAAGAAAGTGGGCGTAATTTCTCCCAATCTCCAAAAAAATATGACACGCTGGGTTCAGAGTTCTCTTCTGAGTCCCGGATTGCATATAAGGGTTATGTAAAAAAAATCGGTGAAGATATCATAACAGAACCGAAAAGATTTTTCGACTTCGTTAACACAAAACGTAAGAGTTCGGGTTATCCCGTAACCATGTCCAATGGAATCACGCAATCTTCCTGCAGGCATGATATTTGCGATATGTTTGCTGACCGTTTTCGCGACGTTTTTGGAGCCCAGTCGGATTCGACCGAACTCGAGCCCAACATTTCGGTTCCTCCACTCGTTGAAAATATTTCATTAACGATTGAGGAGATGCTTGATACACTTACAACTGCTGATGTCAAAAAAAGTCCAGGTCCTGATCTCATTCCCCCCTTATTCTTATCGAAATGTGCCCTTCAGCTCTCAACACCTCTTTACTGGCTCTTTAACAAGTCACTCTCATTGGGAGTATTCCCATCGGCCTGAAAATCGTCGCATCTCACACCCACCCATAAGAATGGTGACAAACGAAATGTGGAGAACTATAGAGGTATAGCTATTCTATCACCCATACCGAAATTATTCGAAAAAATTATCTGCGACAAATTAACCAAAATAATCAACCCTATTCTTAATGACCAGCAGCACGGTTTTAGAAAAGGGCGCTCAACCATGACTAACCTCATGATTCTAGTATCTGATACACTCTGCGCAATGGAAAATGGGCATCAAATCGACGCAGTATACACCGACTTTAGCAAAGCCTTCGACCGAGTTGATCACAACATCCTGATTTTAAAATTAAGAAAAATTGGTGTTGCAGGATCCCTACTTGACTGGATTAAATCCTATCTCAGTAATAGAGCTCAATTTGTCAAATTCCAAGGCTTTATTTCCAAAGAAATAGTAGTGTCCTCTGGGATACCCCAAGGAAGTCACTTGGGACCTCTCTTATTTAACATTTTCATCTCAGATTTATCTGAAGTATTAGAAAATGTCTCGCATCTATTGTACGCTGTTGATCTGAAAATATATCATACTGTTACCTCACCCGATGATGCCGCATTCCTGCAATCCAAGCTTATTGCACTAGATGAGTGGTGTAGCCAGAACAAGTTAGAGCTTAATGTCGGTAAATGCCACACGATAAGCTTCTCACATAAAAGATCCACATACCTACATGACTATTTCCTAAGTGGATCTCAACTACATCGCGTAGATCAAATTGAGGACCTCGGCATTCTAGTATAACAATAAACTGTGCTTTAAATCTCACTACAACCGATTAATCTCAAGAGCCAATAACTTCTTGGATTTATTAAGAGAAGAGCCAAAGAGTTTAAGAGTGTATGGGTCACTAAAACATTATTCTGTTCCCTTGTCCGTCCTGTTCTGGAATATGTATGTCCCATTTGGGATCCCTCTTTCCAGTTATACAGCAATAGAATAGAGTCAATACAGAAGCAATTCCTTTTCTTTGCTCTTAGGGACTTGTATGATCCTAGTGACTTTGAAAACCTTCCACTGTACGCAACTAGGCTCCAAATATTAAATCTTTTACCTCTTAGTTCAAGAAGAACTATGCTTACATCCTGTTTTACCTTAGATGTTTTGAATGGCGATATTATGGTTGATCACATCTTAAATAAATTCAGACTCAATGACAATGTCAGGCTGACGAGACATTCAGGACTACTAAAGGAATATCCGCATAGTACAGTTTACGGACAAAATGACCCTATTAACAGATGTTGTACAGTATTTAACAAATTCAGTGCACACTACACACCCCCAATGAGTAAATTGACATACAAACTAAGACTGCGCTCTGCTTTATAAAGTATCCAAAACCCTGTATGACCATCCCTCTACCAGTGCCCATCTTACTAGTTTAGATTAAGTTATGTAAGTTAATTTGTTTTAAGTTACATTAAATTAAATTAAATTAAATTAAAAAGTATAAGTTAATGATTATATAACTAAATATCTTGTTATGATAAATAAATAAATAAAAAAACACATAAGCTGAACATTTTTGAATGAAAGTTTTAGGTAGAAACTTCAAAATTTGCTAAATGCATTGAAAAAAAATTTCTAAAAGTTTCAAATATCAACTGGTCTAGTATCTTTAAAACTTCTACCTCCTCCCATACAAATTTATTTTTTCGGCCATTTTTAAGAAATCGATTATCACCTAACTATTAAAAGCTATCGATTTGAAATTTTGCGCAAAACTTACAAAAATAGGTAAAATAAAATTACGGTTAAAGGTTTGAAATCGCACTTGCCCTTCTACCCTCTCCCACACAAAAGTATGATTTCGACCAATTTCATTAAATCAACTGATAACCAACAACTTAAAAGCTACAAATTTGAAATTTTGTACAAGTACCTTACAAAAGAAAGGAATTAAAATTGCGTCACAAATTTTTACGATTTCCCTTCCTCCTCTACCCCCTCCCATACAAATGTTTCGTTTCGTGAATTTAAAATACACCGAATCCAATGAAAATTCTATGCTATTTCGTCTATGAAACTGACATTCTATACAGAGAATATTGGACTTGGTTCAAGCAATCAATTAAAAAACTATTAACATTCACCCACCCTTACTATCACCCCTCACTCTTCCCTTCATGAAAACTCAAACTTCCATAAATATACGAACGAAATATGGAGCTTTTGAACGTTTCCGCAAAGTGTTAAATGGGGAACTGCTTTGCTAAGGAATCCCTTTTCTCTTAGTCTTCCCTAACCACTCTAACCTGCATATTGACTTTCCACGCATGCGCATTTTATCCCAAAAATAATAAAGTTTCGCCCGACTTGTTGGCAGTTTATTTTAATTTTAATACGAATATTTGACAACTTATTTAGCCGATGTTAAGCGTATAACGTCGAATGAGATCGGTCACACCAGCCGGCGTCAAGGATTACGGTGTTAAGAGCTTTTGAGGAAGCTACAATTGCAAACGGATTGGAAGGTAATGGTAGCAAGATAATGGGAGTCTGGGAAAATAATTAATGCGAGTTGGTTAGTTTAAATGATACTGAACAATTTTCTTTATTGATTAACACTTTTATAAAATGAAAAGTGAAATGCTTAAAATTAATGTCCAATGTAAACAAAAAGATAAACATAATAATAATTTCTTTTTTACTAGACTGTAAGTTAGATGATCGAGCATAAGAAATGATGACGCATTCATAATTAGCGTTCATGCTCGATCGTTAACATACTTACAGATTATTATTATTATTTTTTGCAAGCTGGGTTGAATGATCACCCCTTACTTGAATATGATTATAATGCATGTTTTCTTCAGAAACTTTTTAAGGTTTTATTATATTCGCTCAGGATATAATAGCGTGTCTCACCGTATACAGCCCTGTTACCAGAGGGTATACGCTTTTTCTATAAAATAAGCAGTTTGTGCTACACAGTATGTTGTAAACTCATCACCTGGTTTAAGGGGTTTCGTGGAACCTGACAATATCCATCCGAATTCAGTTTGTTGTGCTACAGGTGTATCGTGTGTTCCCTTTATTACTCCTGCCAACAGCATTTCAGAAAATACATCTGTTCCCAAGATTGCGTCTATATCTGGATCTGCTAATGTGACACCCTTGATATGAGTCCAATATGTACTTTTAATAGGATGGGTTGGAATTCGTCTTGTTAATTTTGGCATCACAAGAGCTGTAGTTGTTAATTCGAATTGGGATGAAAAATGTGGCTGAATTTTAAGGACAACACTGCTTCGTATTGTTCCTGCTTCGGTATTTCCCAGTCCAGACACTTTAACTGTCGTCTTATTCTTTCTCTACCGTAAAAGTAAGTTGTACAGTTCGTTCTGTTACAAATGTAGCCTGAGAACCTTGATCAATAAGACTTCGTACTTCCTTGTATGAAACATCTGACGCCCTTAGTTTGAGTAGAGCAGTAGCTAATAATGCAAAGTTATATTGATTATAATTGGTCGAGGCGTGAGATGTTGTTTCTTGATTCATAGTTGAATCTGCTTTTGTTATGAAAGCTTCTGATTTAATCTGACTATTCGATCGTATTTTATTTTCATTCTAGTAATGTATTTTCATTGTAGTAATGTATGATGTTTTCCTTTACATTTTTGGCACACGTATTTGCTATTACATTGTCGTATAGACAATTGCAGACAATTAAAGCAAAGGTTGATGTCTTTGACTATATTAGATCGTTGTTTTACATCCAAGTCAATAAATTTCTGGCACCGCCATAGATGATCGTCACTTTTGCATACTGTGCAAGTTTTTCGACCGTCCCTTCCATGATAAGTCGATACAACATGTTGCTTTTTGTTAAATCGTGCTACCGGAACGTTATTTCGTATTTTTTCTCGTCTTGAAGATTCCAACGTCTGACATCTATGCTCCAAGAATATTAGGAAGTCCTCCAGTATTTGTACTTCCCCTGGCTTAGTGATTCGTTCTTCGTAAAATTTTAACGTGTCGTTATCAATTTTTTGTGATAATAGATGTGTTAAAATTGGACTCCACCAGTCTCAATTCCTAAATTTTTTAACGCCATTAAGCACTCTTTTGATGTGTCATGGAGATTTCTTATGCCTTCTGCTGATTCAAAAGTGAGACGTTGTTGTGTTAGTAGTCTCTCTAATTGTGCAGAAACTAACAATCTACGATTCCCATAGCGGGTATTGGGCAACTCGCAGGTGGCTTTGTAGTTCTCCTTTGTTACTGACAAATGTTGAAGAAGCTTGCCTGCGCTTCCTGTGATATTGGATTTCAGGAAGACCAATTTTTCCACATCACTTAAATGATTGTTGTCATGTACAACTTGCTTATAGATGTCTTTGAATGTTCCACATTGCTTGTAGTCACCATCAAACTTTGGGATTTGAATGGACGGTAGACTAATCTTAATCGCTTTGGTATGTATACCGTCCTCATTTGTTTTGTACCTGCAGTAAATAATTTATTAGCGTCTGCATATAGTTGGTCATACCTTGTTTGTAGTTCCACGCAAGCCTTGGAGCATTTATCTTCAACTCTGTGATAGAGCGTTTTTGCTTCTTATTCTACAACTTCTTCAGCAGATGAGTATTCGACGTAGATGTCCGTAAATCGGGTCTAATACGTTTTAGTTTGGTGTATGGTTTCTTTAAAATATACTCCTGGCTGATCTCCATAACTTTCTGCAGTGCTGATTGTCCTCATCAGTAATGCCGCTAAAGTATTTAGTTTCCTAGCATTGCTAGATTCCGGTCTCGGAACAAACTCCTGCTCTGAGTAATTGTTCTTTGATGGCTGCCCCAAGGTATGTTCGTCTTCTATACGCCTGTTGGATTCCAAGCGTAGCTCGTCTAGTCTTGCATTCAACAAGGCAAAAACTGTCTTGTCAATTTCACGGTAGAATCCGGCCTCACAATAGGGATGATCTGGAGCTTCTTCGCGGTATTCTTCCATTTTTGCATCTGGGTGCTGGAAAAGCGTCCATAGCTGGTTCAAGAATTTCAACCGCTTCTCCACGTATTTGACTGTCTTCCGACTTGATGGGTCCTTACGGAAGTTGGTAAGCAGCTTTGCCACGCTTTCCCCTATCTCTTTTTGGGAACGTACTAAATCTTCCATCTTCAGCTGGTGCAGTTTGACGTCTAAGATAAAGATTTTTCTGTAGTTCGTTTGTAATATCACCCCTAAATCAGTTTCAGTCTAGGTTCACGGTAACTTGGCCAGTGATATTGCAAGAGGCTCGACGGACCATGTTAAGATTCCTTTGCTTGAAAAGAACTTTAACTTGATAATGTATTAAAAAATAATACTGAAGTTTAATTCTCTACTAGAATTTATTTAGAACTTAATAGTACATACAATCATCGTTGCTTATACCTATATAGTAATAAATTGCTGATTATAATGATTAAAAATGTATATAATTACTTGTCGATACTGACCAACAAATATTATGCTATGACATAAGATTTTATTTGCATAGCATATCAATGTCGTAATCAATTAAGTATAGACAAGTAATTTTACAGAATGCTTGATTTGCTTAATTCTATTTTACTTTAATACAAGCGAGACAGTGCATACGTAAAGTATTTGACCACTTCAAGCAATGTCTTCTTGTACGGGGTATACGCCGTATACCCAATGACGACAACCCTGGTATTGCAAAATCGACCTACAGTTTCTCGATTTAATCGCTCTGATGGACGATTACGAGCACCATAAAATGCACGTAATGCCCGATAAGTTTCTCGAATTGAACCATGGTTTTCAAAATAAATTTCAACAATTTGCAAATGTTGCTCCGGTGTGTCTGTCTATCCACGATGAATTGCCGAACAAAACTAACCCCAAGACAACCGGGAACTGTCATATCGGCTGTCACAGAAAACAGTTTTGCCAATTTAAAGCTCTCCGCCGCTAAAAAAACATCCTTCATCATCCTTAACGGCATTTACCTATTTTTGTAACTTTTGAAGCACTTGACCCGCTAATTAAAAAATCATGTTGTGACATCCAAGCAATCGAAAGTAATCGTTCCTACACTTTCCGTTAATTTCATGCGATTTTTCATCTTGTGAAGCCGATTAAAATGCTAATTTACCGGGAATTCTTAAATTTCCGTTAAATTAAAGCGCTGCTATAAAATCCAGTGATGACTAATGGCACATCATCAAGCCCAGAAGACAACGAAGAATACACGCGAGGCGTTTGCGGTCTTTGAGGCCCCAAATCGGTTCCGATCGAACGACTAAGCAAACCACAACTCACAAAGGCCAATCGCCGTCGGAAATGCCATAAAGATTTCGGGCAAAAACTTGCGACACGTTCGTATCACATCATCGCACATGGCTGCGAACGACTTCGCCATCTTCGTACCTTAATTACCTGCTATTGTAGCATTGTTGTAGCTGCTGACTTGAGTTTTGTAAGACGCATTTCAAGGTATTGGATGAATCTTGCTGGGTCGCTGCTATACAGACGCCGTCTGTGCCGCCCACCCACACACGTGTCTACGGTTTGCTCCCCGTCAAAACAAACCCCAGTCTGCATTTCTATGAGCCCCATTCCGTGCGCGTCCTTCATCGCTCTTGCTCACCTGCTTAATTCATTTCTGAGCGATTTGCATTAACTGTTAGCACGTATTTGTCGGGTATTGCGGACACAGCCAAGCGCCATGCCCGAGCTCGATTTGCATAAAATTAAAAGTGGCGCGTCCGACGGACAGCTCTCGGCCCGAACAAGTCAGCCAACCACCTGAGCAACTGACCTGCATCGCTACATCCTAATGGGACATGGGGACAATAAAATTGCACCTACGCAATCCAGACGCGACTTATTACCCAAGGCAGCATCGTCTTGCAGTCGCTCTCGCTTTTAAACGCTCGAATGGCGCACTGAAAATTTGATTGGCGTTGACGCGGCTTTCTCGTACCCATCATCGTGCCAAATTCGATCCCACACGTAGCATTACACATGTGCGATACGCGGCCACTGTGTCGAATCGTTCGCACGCCCAAATCACCTTCATCCCAGGACAACTTGTAACTCAACGGTTTTATTTGTTGTCTAGGCGCATACCCACCCACTCACCAGGTGCAAAAGTCGATGCCCGTAAGCCTTGTGCTGGTGTCCACGTGCTTTTATTACTGTCGCCAGTCGACAGACTTTTGCCTAATCGTCTGCATTTATACGATCGTAAGTCTTTGCTTAGTTTTTAAGACGATCGCGATAAGATCTATCGCGGAATGACTTCATCTCCGGACGGGATCACGACTTGGCCCTCTTCGTCGAGCATTGCACGGTCTAAGGTGAAATATGAGCGATTGCGCAGCATCTGGACCGATCGTGGTAACGCTTACGAAATCTAAGGCGACGTCCGCGAGCGTGGAATTATTCAAATTAGAGATCAAACTGTAAACACTAAGAAGGTCTTCGGATTGTTTGGCTTAACTTTGTCTTCACCTCGACTTGCGTTTCTCGGCCCGATTTCATAATTCGACTTAAGTTTTTTTCAAATTGATCTTGATAAATTCATAATTCATCTCGATGGCAATGGGATAGGCGCAAGCGAGCGCGCTAGATCAACGGCCATGTGTTTGTAATTGAAAAGTTTATGGCGATTTTTAGGGCCCGATAATTCTGTAGTTGGCATTCATGATTATTCGGTTCGTATACCTTAAGTGTTATTTGTTATGAGGTTTAAATTTCAGCTCTCTATCTTTAATAGTTTTCAAGTAACGTTTTACTTCCAATAATCATACGAGCCGTGTTATTGATTGTTTTATCCTTCATCCGTTCGCGCCTACCAGATTCACAATTCCGATCTTGTGGGCGGCAATTTAGCCGCCTATAACTTTTTTATCGTCTTCATGATTATATTCATATGTTGGTATGTGCTAATACAGCAAAAGTGAACGAAATCTTTATTTTTGACATTCTGCTAATTGGAATCAGGTTGTTTTTTCCGTTTGAAAATACAGTGCATCGCAGTAAACTAACTAACTAAGATTATTATGGTAGCAATTAGTCAAATCGGTATAGGGGGATGAATTTCCTGCCATATGGATAACATACCTATATACTACCTGTACCATTCGATGGTATCATAGGAGATGATACGCTGAAAGCTCTCGAGGCGGTAATAGATAGGAAAAACAACGTCCTCCATATAAAATCCAACATTAAGAACCCCTTAAAATCTTAATCAATCAATCAATCAAATTCCTGTTAAGACCCCCTATAGGGGCATAGGACAGAAACAACTCTCTTCCACAAGGCGCGATCCTGAGCATCGGCTTTAAGCTGTTGCCAGGACTTGTTTATTCCTCTGGCCTCCTGCTCAACTGCTCGCTTCCATGTGTTACATGGTCGACCAACCCGACGTCTTCCTTGAGGGTTATAATCCAGAGCCTGTTTTGCGATGTTTCGCTCTGGTTTCCTCAAAGTATGACCGATCCACTGCCACTTTCGCCGTTGAATCTCAATACCTATTTTAGTCTGGCGAGTTGTACTCCAAAGTTCGTCGTTGGAGATCACTTCTGGCCAGAATATTCCTAAAATGCGCCGGAGGCATTGGTTTACGAAAGTCTGTAGTTTCTTGGTGAGTCGAACGGTCACTTTCCACGTAGTACAGCCATATAACAACACGGATTTGACGCATGCGTCAAAAACTCGCAGCTTCGTGCGAAAGGAGATCTCTCTTAACCTCCAGAAAGGGGAAAGGATACCGAAGGCCTGACGAGCTTTATTTAGCCGAGCCTCAACATCCTTTTCGGCTCCACCGTCCATGCTGATAATGCTTCCGAGATAGCAAAAATCTTGCACCTCTTCCACATCCTGTCCATTAAGAACAATCGGTGTGCTTGCGTTCGAACCCATGTGCATGTACTTGGTTTTACGCACATTTATTTTCAGTCCCGCCTCTTTGCATTTAGAATGCAACGAGCGAACATTTGACTCTAAGTCCGAACGGGTATGTGCAAGCAAACACACGTCATCAGCATAATCAAGGTGACTTAAGATGTTAAATAGTCTCCATTGAAGACCTTTACCTTCCCCACCTTCCAGTGCAGCTTTCAAGATGTCATTTATTAACACCAGAAACAGGGCTGGTGATAATATGCAGCCTTGTCTGACACCCGTTCGCACAGGAAAGCTCTCGGACAGCTCTCCTCTATGCAAGACGCGACACCTTGCATCTTCGTAGGATTCTTTAATCATAGCTATGACCTTATCTGGGATACCTCTCCTACGCAAAGCATTCCATATGTAATCTCGCTTAACGCTGTCGAAAGCCTTCTCGAAGTCCACAAACATGAGATGTAGTGGCGAACCCATTTCGGCTGACTGCTCTAATATTATCCGTAGGGTATTTGTGTGGTCGGTACAAGACGACCCTTTACGGAATCCAGCCTGATAAACTTCGAGAGTGCTCTCGACGACATCACTAATCCTATTGAGAATTACCTTAGCCATAATTTTTGATACGGCAGTAAGTAGACATATACCACGCCAATTGCCACAATCCCGAAGGTCGCCCTTCTTCGGAATTTTCACAATGACGCCCTCCTTCCATTCAGTCGGATATCTTCCATCATTCCACACCTTAGTGAAGAGTGGGAGGAGTATATCGGCTGTTATTTCCGGGTCCGCTTTAAGGAGTTCGGTTGGTAGTCCGTCTATACCTGGAGCTTTCCTTCCCGCCATTGACCGAATGGCGGAAACTATCTCTTCCTTATCTGGGGGATCGTCCCTAATAAAGGATTGTTGCGGTTGGATGTTTGGAAGTTGTTCTGTTTCCGGAATATCTTCATCTGACAAGATGTTTAAAATATCAGAGAAGTATTCCTTCCATCGTCGCAGCTGGTGTTCACTCATATTAAGGAGAGTTCCGTTGACATCTCTCACCAGGTGGTTGGCGGTGAAATTCCTGTTCGTCAACTGTTTCATGATTTTAAATAGTGAACCCATATCCCCAAGGTAAGCCGCAGATTCTGCCTTGTTTGCCAGATCTTCAATGGCCTTTCTCTTGTCGCGTCTAACAGCCTTTTTAAGCTGTATATGAGCATCGCGGTAGTTCTGCCTCAAGTCGGGCGTTCGTTGGTTAACATCGGGTTGAGAGATGATTGCCAATTTGGTTTTTTTCTGATTGCCAACCTTGTCCCATGTGTCTTGCGACATCCAGGGTTTCTCACCGCTTTGCGCATATCCCACAGATTCTTCAGCACTAGTTAGAAAAGTGTTTCTGGTTGCCTCCCAATTGGCGTCCAGTGTGCGCATTTCATGTTCACCCAATGCGGATGACTTTTCGCGTAGAATGGTGGTGTATTCGAGTTTTTTGTTGGGATCTCTGAGTTTATCCACATTAAGCTTGCGCTTCATTTGAAGAATTTGTGGTCGTCGGATAGCTGCTGTACACAATCTCAAGCAGGCAACCATCAAGTGGTGATCGCTCCCCACGTCAGCTCCACGTTTTGCTCGCACATCGAGGAGACATCTTCTCCATCGGCGACTTATAGCCAAATGGTCGATCTGGTTCTGAGTAACACCATCAGGGGAAACCCAAGATGTTTTATGATGACTCTTGTGTGAAAAAAGGGTCCCTCCGATGACCATTTGCCGAGTACTACAGAACTCCACAAATAATTCGCCGTTTTCGGGTCTCTTAATCCAAGGTCGTGAAGGGTCGACCCAAGGGTCACCATGCCTCCCCATGACGTGTTCTAGTCCAGTGTTGTTTGACCCAACCTGGGCGTTCATATCTCCCGAGATGATAATAATATCACCTCTTGGAACACGTTCGAAGGTGGCACTCAGTTGGCTATAAAACTCCTCGTTGTCACCAGATGTTGCGGTATTAGTTGGTGCGTAGCACTGCAGAATTGTGACGTTTCTGACACTGGTCCTGAGCCTGACGACGATAATCCTATCCGAGATTGGTTCCCAGCTAATGAGACTGTTTCTCGCTCTCGGCGTAAGGACGAACGCCACGCCATTTCTGGCTTCACTTTCAGGGCCAATGTACAGAATAGTGTTTCCGCTAGGGGTTCGTTCTTCTCCTGATCCTGTCCACCTGACCTCGCTCAAGCCCAAGATTTGGATGTTATAGTGCTTCATTTCACGGTCGATCACTGATTGGCGGTGCAAGGACCGAGTAACCCCAGCTCTTCCCCCGTCATTCAATGTTCGAACGTTCCAGAAGCCAATCATAGTCCGTTTTCGAATGCCAAAAGTCGTTACCGTAGAATCAGTCCGTATCCGAGGCGATGTATCCGTTTCTCGTATCATTTAGGTCTTAAGATCACGGGTGATAAGCCCATGATCCAAAAAAAATCTTAAGTTTTAAAAATTAAAATCTTAAGTTTCCAGTTAATTAAACAACATTCAGGTCAAGTGCGATCACCTTAATAGCAGACTGAATGAAAAACTGCAAAATATTCTAAACGAACACCTATACATATTTTTAGCCCGAATACATACAACGAAGTAGTCGAGACTAGCGTCAGTGTTGAAATCAGGACATCAACTTTTGAGACAATATACTAAGTCCTATGCCTACACAGTCAATTTGAGAACCAAAAACTAACTTACGTTGTTGCTACAGCCCAAATCGAACCATGGCCACCTGCATACTTTGCCTTCATCCATCTCGTTTCAGTGACCGCGTCCTCCAGTTAGAAAATCTTAACAGTGATTTGCTGTCTGCGTCTATCGAATCCTCCCAGCGCTTCCGTGGTTTTCCGACCGATCTTTGCCTATTGACTTTACCTTTTAGTGCGCGTTTGGGAATTCTTCCATCATCCTTCTACAACTTCTACAATGGCGCTACAGCCCAAATCGGACCTTGGCCTCCTGACATTCAGGTTCCTTAACATTTTTTTTTATTACTTATTATGGAAGGGTTGTTAGCCCTTCGCACAACCCTTTTTCCACGAATTTTTCATTTTCGTAGATTGAGGTGACCAAGGTATATCCAAGCAGGCAATGTGCTGGAATTATATGTTGCGTTGACCGAGATTTGAACTCACGACCTTCGCATTACAAGACCAACACGCTACCCACTAGGCAACACCCCATTGAATTACCCTTTTAGTGCGCGTTTGGGAATCCTTCCATCATCCATCCGCTCCATATGACCAGCCCATTGTAAATTCTTAAGTTTTATGAGGGTTGACACTACTGGATTATCGAAGATGACATAATTGAATATAAAAGTTAATCTTTAAATCATCTAATTTTTGGTCATTCACTTACAAAGGACTTTTCTTAATCCCAATCTTTGAGTGCAGACAGATCCGAAAAAAATGTTCAGAAAATTAGGATCCGACTATAGGCATATTCTTTCAATTATCACTCTGAGCACTTAGAGAAGCTCATAAGGTCACAAATATTAAACATGGTTTAATAACAATTCCACACAAATTAAATTCAGTTAAGCGAGACGCCGCATAATTACTTTATTATTCTAATAATAAAGTATTGTGATCGACACAGAATAAAAACATAACAGGACTATGATTGCTCGTAAAGCGTAATCATACAATCCTCTAAATGAAATAGAAATTTTTGTGATTTGAAGAAATTTTGTATGGGGAGTGGTAGAAGGAGTGAAAGCATTAAGCTATTTTCTTCACATCGTGCTAGAGTATCTACAAAAATGTTTTAAACAAATTACAGCTACAAAAATAGAAATAGGTACTGTAAACATTTGTGTATTTGATTTTATGAAATTGTGCAGTTTGTTTGGGAGGTAGAGGAAGGAATAGGGTGTTTTAAGTGAGTTTTTCTGAAATCGCTTTGAACGTTATGCAAATGACTTCTTCCGAATTTCAGACCAGTAAAATTTATACTTGGCTAGGGTGTAGCCTAGTCGGTAGCGTTTTGGTCTTGTAATGCGAAGGTCGTGAGTTCAAATCCCGGTGGTCGCAATATATAATTTCAACACATTGCCTGCTTGGACATACCTTGGTCACCTCATTCTACGAAAATGAAAAATTCGTAGAAAGAGGGTTGTGCGAAGGGCTAACAACATTTCCACAATAAGTAATGAAAATGTTAAGGAACCTGATGGTCAGGAGGCCAAGGTCCGATTTGGGCTGTAGCGCCATTGTAGAAGAAGATAGAAGAAAATTTATACTTTTTAAGAAAATCGATTTATTGTAAAGTTGTGAAATTTAGTCACTTTGTTTGGGAGGAGATAGAAGCAGTGATGCTAATCATTTAATTTTTTTCGATCTCAGAAATAATGCTAATTTAGTATTTTGTACAAAATTTGTGTTCGACAAATAATATACGTACTGAAAACATTGGTTCAATATTCTAGGATAAGTGCAGTTTGTAT
The DNA here is from genome assembly GCA_963669355.1 of Chorisops tibialis. NCBI lineage: Eukaryota > Metazoa > Arthropoda > Insecta > Diptera > Stratiomyidae > Chorisops > Chorisops tibialis. The sequence goes on from OY770262.1 coordinate 163,809,583, forward strand.
AGGAGGTGGTGAAAGGATATTGAAAAAATTTTATACCATTCATCACATTTATGATAAAAATAATATTTTCCAACTTTCAAATCATTAGCTCTTATAGTTTCCAAGAAAATTGTATTACTGTAAATTATCGATAATGAAACACTTTATATGGAAGAGGGTAGAAGGGGTGAAACGATTTGGGCCGTTCAAGAACTTGATCTTGCTTTTTTGTCGAAAACGACGTGTACAAAATTTGAAATTTCTATCTCAACGCGATCTCAAGCTAGAGAGCGCACAGACGGACGGACGGACTGACATTCGGTTTAGAGATTTTTGAGCGCCAACAAATTTTTCTGTACCCTTGACGCCTCTGTGCGAGCATTATTTCTTGGCGTTACAAACTTTGGTGCAAACTTATAATACTCTCAGATTCCATCTAGAGTATAAAAATTTCAAATTCCTGTGAAGACCCCTATAGAGGCATAGGATAGAAGCAACTCTCTTCCACAAGGCGTGATCCTGAGCATCTGCCTTAAGTATAAATAAACTGCCAACAAGTCGGGCGCAACTTTATTATTCTTGGAACAAGGTGGAAAGTCAATATGCAGGTTAGAGTGGTTATGGAAGACTAAGTGAAAGGGAGTTCTTGGGCAGGGATGTTGTCAATTTAATTGCGGAAACGATTAATAATATTTCATTCGTTTATGCAAATTTGGGTTTTTATGAGGGGAGGGGGAGGGGTGATAGTAAGGCTGGGTGAATGTTAATCATTTTTTAATTAATTGCATGAATCACTTCCAATACTTTCTGCATAGAATGTCAGTTTTATAGACAAAGTTGCATTCAATTTTCATAAAATTCGGAGTATTTTACATACGTGAAACCGAACATCTGTATGGGAGGGGGAGAGGAAATGAAAAATCTTACAATTTATGATGCGGTTTTATTTCATTTCTTTTGTAAGGTGCTCGTAAAAACTTTTAAGCTCGCAGCTCTTAATTTGTTGGTTATTAGTTGATTTAATGAAATTGGTCGAAATCATACTTTTGTATGGGAGGGGATAGAAAGGCAGGCGTGATCTCAAAACTTTTGACGCAGTTTTGTTTCAACTATTTTTTAAAGTTGTTGTCCAAATTTTTAAATTAATAGCATTTAATAGTTACGTGATAATTGATTTCTTAAGAATAGTCGAAAAAACAATTTTGTACGGGAGGAGGTAGAATTTTTAAAGATATTCGATCAGTTAATATTTCAAACTTTTAGAGATTTTTTTTAAATGCGCTTTCGCAAATTCTCAAGTTTCTACCTTAAAATTTCATTCAAATATTTTTAGTTTATGTGCTTTTTTCAATGCACATGAAACACCTTGTGCACGTTCGACCGGCGGGGTCGGTTTATAACAATTGTCGAACAAATTATTATTTTTCTTCTATGTATATTAAATAGATGTATTCATATGCAAAATTTGTATCTTTCACCAGAGTCCTAAAAAAATCACTCGAAATTTTCGATATTTTTGCTTATCACCTCCCTTCCCTTACACCCTCTAACTTAAAATTTTTATCAAAATTAAAAACAATATAGTTCTAGTTGAGATATAACGATTTCTAATTTTGAAAAATGCACCATTTTTGAAATGCTTCCCATTTCCCTCCACTACTCTTATGTATATATAAATTTTATATTTTGTTGGATTTTGCTAGTACAGTTTAATAAACGTTTTAAGTTTCAATCACATAGCTTAAGAGATAGTTGAGATATTCATTTTCAAGTGTATTTCCTTGCATCCCCTGACCCTCCCCCTTAAAATAATTAGCTTATTTCTAAGCTGATTCTGGTGGATCTGTATACTACCTTAATGGTCTCAAAATATATGATAATTAATTTCGAAGATATGATCATTTGAAAAAGAAGATTCGGCCGACAATTTGTTTTTAGTCCCAACTTTTCGGACGCCAATGGGTAAGAAAATTCAATTATTTTTAGAGTTTGTCCCACAACCCTGTCTATACGTATGCTGATTTTCAGTTTCCTATCTGAGTTCATGGTGAAGATATTAGCAAGTGTAGTTTTTGACTCTTTTCCTCCCCCGCCTCCCCCTTCCACCTTACACTCCCTAAAATTTGGTTAATGAAGCTCCCTTATCAAATTAATAATCCACCCAAAAACCAACATTCTACATTTAACGGTCTCGGAGGTATGAGTCCATACGTACGGCGGGACAAATTTTTTTTTTTGGGTTAATTAAGTGACGAAACGCGAAAAAAACAAAATCTCAAGGTTACAAATTTTTTTTTCTGTGTCGATCACAATATTTTATTATTAAAATAATAAAGTAAAATTTGCTACCCTGAATTTTTTTTTCGCGTCATTACTAAATTAGCCTAAAAATGCACAAAAAATCAGTCTGTTTGTGTGTCGTACGCTGTACGTTTACGCTCCGACGACATTCAAAGACGCATATCTCCAAATTCCTTGTAGATAGAGAGAGAGTTCGTTTCTAGGTAAATTGTAGATTGGGTGGAGAACTTTCTTTGTCTAAGTGGAAAGTGTGGGAAAGTTGAAATTATATATATTCGGGTATATTGATTTATGGGAAAAAAGTGAAAATAAATTATTATTTTTTATCCACTGGAGTAAAAAAAGAGGGGGAGGGTTGCTAAAAACCTGATAAAAGGTGAAAAGTTCAAATTTTGCACGTGCATACTTCCATTTGATATACATAAAGAGAAAATAATCATATTATCCAGCAAAGTGGGCCGTAACCTGCACGAGGTGTTTTATGTGTGATGAAAAAAAATACATAAACTGAAAATTGTTGATTGAAAATTTATGCTAAAAACTTAAAAATTTACAAAATGCATGCATAAGAGAATAAAACTGGTCAAAACTTCTACCCCTTCCATACAAAAGTTTCTTTTCGACCATTTCTAAGAAATCAATTGTCACCAAACCACTAAAAGCTTTCAACTTTAAATTTTGCGCATAATCTTTCTAAAATATTTTAAAACTCATAGTGCAACTTAGAGTTTTAAAATTCCCCCAGCTCTTCTATCCTCTCCCATACAAAAGTACGATTTCGACCAATTTCAATAAAACAACAAATAACCAACAAATTAAAAGCTACAAACTTGAAATTTTGTATGAGTTACTTTCATGAGAAATGAAATAAAATGACATCATAAATTTTACTGTTGTACTCATATTTAATTCATAAAAAATTCTTTTTTATGATTGTTTTTTTTTTTATTTATTTAAGAATTCATCAACATATGATTACTTACTAATTTGGAAGTTATTGGTTAGTACTCGCCTTAATTAGTTCGTAATTAGTTCTCCTCAACGGCGAACGGAAAATATGTTGTATGTAAGCTCACGAGATTTTTATTCGGCCTCAAAAATGATCCAGCAATATTCCAAATAATGTTCAACGACGTGTTGAAACCTTTTATCGGAAAAATCTGCTTTGTTTATATATATAGACGATGTTATCATCCTTGGTGAAACTGATGAAAAAGATTTAAAAAATTTACAAACTATGCACTTCCAGTTAGAAGAAGCAAATCTTAAAGTAAATATGGAAAAATTAACTTTAGTGGAGTTCCTTGGCTACATAATCACACAGGATGGTATCCTGTCCGAACTGAAGAAAATTGCCGCCATTCGAAAAATTAAACCTTCTGAAAATTTAAATAACCTCAAATCCTTTATTGGACTGACCTTCTACTATCGCAAGAGAGTAAGAGTAAGAGAGTTACAAAACTCTTAACGTAATTACCAAGAGGAGAAAACGCCCAAATAAAAGCTAACCAGTCCTCGAAGAAAAGTATGTAAGTAAAAAAAAAATATTAAGGAACCTGAAGGTCAGGAGGCAAGGCCCGTTTTGGACTGCAGTGCCATCGTAGAAGAAGAAGTCCTCGAAAAAAGAAACCAAACTAGGAAAAACGGAATTGGAAGCCTTCAATACATTAAAAGAACTATTGACCTCTTCCGAAATCCTAACATTTCCAGACCTCAGCAAAACCTTCATCCTGACAAAAGACGCATCGAAACATGCGATTGGAGCGGTCCCGTCCCAAGGCGAAATTGGTAAAGATCGACCAATGGCCTACATATCGAGGTCCTTAAATAAAACAGAAACGACCTTGGATTAAGAGACCCGAAAACGGCGAATTATTTGTGGAGTTTTGTAGTAATCGGCAAATGGTCATCGGAGGGACCCTTTTTCCACACAAGAGTTATCCCAAATTATCTTGGGTTTCCCCTGATGGTCTTACTCAGAACCAGATCGACCATTTGGCTATAAGTCGCCGATGGAGAGATGTCTTCTCGATGTGCGAGCGAAACGTGGAGCTGACGTGGGGAGCGATCACCACTTGATGGTTGCCTGCTTGAGATTGTGTACAGCAGCTATCCGACGACCACAAATTCTTCAAATGAAGCGCAAGCTTAATGTGGATAAACTTAAAGATCCCAACAAAAAACGCGAATACACCACTATTCTACGCGAAAAGTCATCCACATTGGGTGAATATGAAATGCGCACACTGGACGCCAATTGGGAGGCAACCAGAAACACTTTTCTAACTAGTGCTGAAGAGTCTGTGGGATATGTGCAAAGCGGTGAGAAACCCTGGATGTCGCAAGACACATGGGTCAAGGTTGGCAAACGGAAAAAAGCCAAATTGGCAATCATCTCTCAACCCGATGTCAACCAACGAACGCCCGACTTGAGGCAGAACTACCGCGATGCTTATATACAGCTTGAGAGGGCTGTTAGACGCGACAAGAGAAAGGCCATTGAAGATCTGGCAAACAAGGCAGAATCTGCGGCTTACCTTGGGGATATGGGTTCACTTTTCAAAATCATGAAACAGTTGACGAACAGGAATTTCACCGCCAACCACCTGGTGAGAGATGTCAACGGAACTCTCCTTAATATGAGTGAACACCAGTTGCGGCGATGGAAGGAATACTTCTCTGATATTTTAAACATCTTGTCAGAGGAAGATATTCTGGAAACAGAACAACTACCAAACATCCAACCGCAACAATCCTTTATTAGGGACGATCCCCCAGATAAGGAAGAGATAGTTTCCGCCATTCGGTCAATGGCGGGAAGGAAAGCTCCAGGTATAGACGGACTACCAACCGAACTCCTCAAAGCGGACCCGGAAATCACAGCCGATATACTCCTCCTACTCTTCACTAAGGTGTGGTGTGAGGGAAGATATCCGACTGAATGGAAGGAGGGCGTCATTGTGAAAATTCCGAAGAAGGGCGACCTTCGGGATTGTGGCAATTGGCGTGGTATATGTCTACTTACTGCCGTATCAAAAATTATGGCTAAGGTAATTCTCAATAGGATTAGTGATGTCGTCGAGAGCACTCTCGAAGTTTATCAGGCTGGATTCCGTAAAGGGTCGTCTTGTACCGACCACACAAATACCCTACAGATAATATTAGAGCAGTCAGCCGAAATGGGTTCGCCACTACATCTCATGTTTGTAGACTTCGAGAAGCCTTTCGACAGCGTTAAGCGAGATTACATATGGAATGCTTTGCGTAGGAGAGGTATTCCAGATAAGGTCATAGCTATGATTAAAGAATCCTACGAAGATGCAAGGTGTCGCGTCTTGCATAGAGGAGAACTGTCCGAGAGCTTCCCTGTGCGAACGGGTGTCAGACAAGGCTGCATATTATCACCAGCCCTGTTTCTGGTGGTAATAAATGACATCTTGAAAGCTGCACTGGAAGGTGGGGAAGGTAAAGGTCTTCAATGGAGACTATTTAACATCTTAAGTCACCTTGATTATGCTGATGACGTGTGTTTGCTTGCACATAACCGTTCGGACTTAGAGTCAAATGTTCGCTCGTTGCATTCTTAATGCAAAGAGGCGGGACTGAAAATAAATGTGCGTAAAACCAAGTACATGCACATGGGTTCGAACGCAAGCACACCGATTGTTCTTAACGGACAGGATGTGGAAGAGGAGCAAGATATTCGCTATCTTGGAAGCATTGTCAGCATGGATGGCGGAGCCGAAAAGGATGTTGAGGCTCGGCTAAATTAAGCTCGTCAGGCCTTCGGTATCCTTTCCCCTTTCTGGAGGTTAAGAGAGATCTCCCTTCGCACGAAGCTGCGAGTTTTTGACGCATGCGTCAAATCTGTGTTGTTGTATGGTTGTACTACGTGGAAAGTGACCGTTCGACTTACCAAGAAACTACAGACTTTCGTAAACCAATGCCTCTGGCGCATTTTAGGAATATTCTGGCCAGAAGTGATCTCCAACGACGAACTTTGGAGTACAACTGGTCAGACTAAAATAGGTATTGAGATTCAACGGCGGAAGTGGCAGTAGATCGGTCATACTTTGAGGAAACCAGAGCAAAATATCGCAAAACAGGCTCTGGATTATAATCCTCAAGGAAGACGTCGGGTTGGTCGACCATGTAACACATGGAAGCGAGCAGTTGAGCAGGAGGCCAGAGGAATAAACAAGTCCTGGCAACAGCTTAAAGCCGATGCTCAGGATCGCGCCTTGTGGAAGAGAGTTGTTTCTGTCCTATGCCCCTATAGGGGGTCTTAACAGGAATTTGATTGATTTGATTGATATCAATTTGAAATTTTGAACAAAACTTTCGAAAATAGTTGAAATGGAACTGCGTCAAAAGTTTTGAGATCGCACTTGCCCTTCTACCCCCTCCCATACAAAAGTATGATTTCGTCCAATTTCATCCAATTTCATCAACAAATAACCAACAAATTAAAAACTACGAACCTGGAATTTTGTGCGAGCACCTTACAAAAGAAATGAAATAAAACTACATCACAAATTTTACATTTCGCTTACCTCCTCTATCCCCTCCATTCAAATGATTGGTTTCGTGAATGCAAAATACACGAAATTTTATGAAATTCAACTTCGTCTATGAAACTGACTTTCTATGCAGAAAATATTGGACATAATTGAAGCAATCAATTGGAAAATTATTGACATTCACCCACCCATAATATGACCCCTCCCCACTCCCTCACAAAAACCCAAACTTGCATAAACGAATGAAATATTGATTATATGTACTGGAGCTATTGATGGTATTCGCAACTAAGTGTTGAATTGGCATCATCCTTGCCCTAAAAGGGGTTCCACTTGTGGAAGGGGGTTCCACTTGTGGAAGGGGGTTCGACTTGTGGAAGGGGGTTCCACTTAATCTTCTCTAACCAATTTAACTTGCATATTGACTTTTCATGCATCTTTAACTTGTCCCAAAAATAATAAAGTTGCGCTCGACTTGTTGGCAGTTTATTTTTATTATTTTGCTTCCTATAAGCGCGTGTACGATAAACTTTAGTAAGTAAGTAATCCGACACGCGCGTTACGTTCCTTAATACCTAGAAACTTAAGTAAATAACACGTTATGCTAAGTTGACAAATTTATTTTAAGAATCTGTTAAAGTTAAAAATGAAGCCAGTTGCATTTGAACCGTTGCCTTGATTAAATTGAATTATAACTGAAAGAAACTCGTCGTTAATTTTTCATAGCTTTCATACCCCTTTCTCAAATACCAAAGGTCATTACCGTAGAATCCGTCCGTCTTCGAGACATTGTATTAATTTTCTCGTATCAGTTATTGGTTCAAGATCGCGGTTGATAAAAATGATGATCCAGTGAGTGCCCATTTGCCATTTTTTGAGAAAGCTGGACTACCCGCTGGTGAATTCTGTCTCCCCCAGCCTTTTACGACAAGTAAGACTGCTGTGAAATAATTTTAACCATAGTTCCACAAAGAAAGATGTTGTGTGATCATAACATGGGGAACTAACACACTGACCTACTCTAATTTAATTGTATTATAGTACTGTTTAGGGTCTCCAATCCCGAAATTTTTGGCTAAGATTTCATGATTGGAGGCCCTACTCTAGAGTATCTTTCCAAAACAAATAAAACTCCTTCAAAACTTATACATATAGTGAATGTCTGTAGAAGTTTTGGTTGTAATCTTCCACTTCAGTCTACCTTTCGATAATCACCTGATTCAACGATGACATTGAAATGTTCATCCACTTGTGTTGTTTACTTCGAACGACATTGAGATTTACCTACGTACGACAGAGTCCAGAAATCAAAATATTTGTATGCTCCATACTCCTTGATAACTCAAAAAAAAAAAAAAAACATAATAATAATAATAATAAAATGTTCAAGTCACCGCATTTTTATCATTATAAACTTGGGACAAGTGTCTGATAAGAGGTAAATATTTCCGGTGAAAGCGATTATGCCTCCCAACACAGAACGCTGATGACTGTCTTATCGCTAAGGCATTAAGAGACTAAAGTCTTTTCATTTTTTTTTATTTTTTTATTTTTTACCTTCATATTCTGTTCTTTATCAAGAGATTACCTCATGCATAAGCCATACCTGCCCAAGACATTATTGAGTAGTCCCGTCGCCATTAAGCATTTTCTCTATTTACCAAATGGCGACAGATCAGGTGGGGTGTGTCTTTCTCGAAAATAAAAATAATAATAACGAAAAAAAAAAGAAAAACAGCTGATTTACTATAAGATATCAATTTTCTGGCTTAAATATAGAGTGCTGCTTCGAAGATTCAAAGTTCATGCTTTGGAGAATATGAGCAGTTTTAAAGGGAGAAACTAATAAAAAAAATCAAGATTATGTTTTAAAGTTTGATAGGAATTTATGAGAGTAATAAATGTAAAGCTATGAAACGCTTCCATCATAATTTTTATCCTAGGAGTTTGGCGTCCTATTTTAAAAAATTCTTATGTTTAATGTTTATCTTCAGCCTTGACTTACGAACTCTGTTAGATCAAGGTTAATACGAAAAAAAACATAACAGGTCTCCGATTGCGCGTAAAGCGCAATCTTACGATACTCTAGATGAAATAGAATTATTTGTGATACCAAGAAATTTTATATGGGGAGTATTAGAAAGGATGATAGCATTGAACTAATTTTTTTCCCCATCATGCTAAAGTAGCGATTAAAATGTTTTATACAAAATACAAACTTCAAAAATTGAATGTGAACTGAGAAAATTAGTGAGTTAGATTTAGTGAAAATGTGCAGTTTGTATGGGAGGTGGTAGAAAGAGTGGGGGGATTTTAGTGATTTTTTCAGAACTAACTAGGAGTATTATAAAATTGACATCCCATAAATTTCAGAGTAGTGCCATTCATACTTTTCAAGTAAATCGATTTTTTGTGAAGTTGTGAAACTGTGTCATATTGTATGGGAGGGGTAGAAGCAGTGAAGCTAATCAAATATTTTTTCTGATCTCAGTGATAATACTAATTAAGTATTTATTACAAAATATGAGCTCAATAAATGTTATATGTTCTGAGAAAATCGTCATAGGGCATATCATGAAAAAGTGTAGTTTGCATGAGAGGGGGTGGAAGGAGAAAGTGGACACAAATAATTTTTCTACTCTAGATTTAAATCATTATGAGAGTAATGTATCCCAAAATTCAGACTAATAGCTTTTATACTTTTCCAGTAAATCCATTTATTGCCAAATTGCGAAATTGTGTCATTTTGTATGGGAGGGGGTAGAAGGGGTAGAGGTAATCGTCTAATTTTTTTTGGCCGTACTAACAATTTTAAATAAATATTTGGAGAACAATTACAGCCCGCTAAATTTTATACACACTGAGTAAATTGGCTTAGAGTAATTCATGACAATTACAGTTTGTAAGGGAGGTGGTAGAAGGAGTAGGAGAACACGCATTTTTATATGGTAGATTGCTATTATTATAAAAGTGAAATATTCCAAATTTCAGGCCAATAGCTTTTATACTTTTCGATCAAATCCGTTTATTGTTAATCCGCGCAATTATGTCATTTTGCATGGGAGGGGGTAGAAGGGGTGGAACGATTTGGCCCGTTCACGAACTTTACCTTACTTTTTTGTCAAAAACTACGTGTAAAAAATTTGAACTATCTACCTCAACGTGTTCTCAAGCTAGAGAGCGCACAGACGGACAGACGGACGGACGGACATCCAGTTTTGAGATTTTTGAGTGATAATATTAACTTCTGTATCATTCATTTTTTTCTTCGAGCCTTATTTCTAGGCGTTACAAACTTAAGAGCAAACTTACAATACTCTCAGATTACATCTAGAGTATAAAAATGAATGCAGGAAGCTAAGCAATCTCGGACTGAAATTAAATCTGGGATTTTCGTATCCATTCCAGTACCATTTTGAAAAACATAACAGGACTACGACTGGGCGGAAAGCCCAATCGTCCGGTACTCTAGATGAAAGAGAATTTTTTTCATTTTAAGAAATTTTTTAGGGCAAGCAGTAGAGGGGGTGACGACATTGAAATAATTTTTCCACATCACGCTAAGGTTGCTAATGTTTTCATTCAAAAATTTAAAAGGTACTGAGAAAATTAGTGTATTGAATTTAGTGAAATTGTGCAGTTTGTATGGGAGGTGGTACAAGGAGTGCGAATTTATTAATGACGTTCTTACAAATAACTGTAAACATCATTTAATTGAAATATTTTAAATTGCAGATAAGTAGCGTTCATACTTTTCAGGAAAATCGACTTTTTGTAAAGTTGTTGAATTGTGTCAAATTGTATGGAAGGGGGTAGAAGGAGTGAAGCTAATCGCCTAATTTTTCTTAGTCTTACTAATAATTTTAAATAATTATTTAGTGCATAATTTCAGCTCTATAAATTTCATACGTACCGAGTAAAATTATTTAGAGTATTTCATAAAAAAGTGCAGTTTGTATGGGAGGGGGTGGAAGGAAGGAAAAGACTCAACTAATTTTTATAAAGCAGATTGAAATTATTATAAAAGTAATATATTCAAAATTTCAGATCAATAGCTTTCATACTTTTTGCTAAAATCCGTTTATTGTCGAATTACGAAATTGTGTCATATTGTATGGGAGGGGGTAGAAGGGGTGAAACTAAATGTCTAATTTTTTTTTGTCTTACTAATAATTCTAAATAAATATTTCGTGCACAATTTCAGCACGCTAAATCTTATACGCACTGAGTGAATTGGTTTAGAGTATTTCATGAAAAAGTACAGTTTGTATGGGAGGTGGTAGAAGAAGGAAAAGGACACTCATAAGTTTTATATGGTAGATTGATATTATCATGAAAGTAATATTTTTCAAATTGGAGACCAATAACTTTTATACTTTTCAAGGAAATCCGTTTATTGTCAAACTGCGTAATTGTGTCATTTTGTGTGGGAGGGGGTAGAAGGGGTGGAGCGATTTGGCCCATTCACGAACTTGTCCTTAATTTTGTGTGATAAACGACGTGTACAAAATTGGAACTTTCTAGATAAACGCGTTCTGAAGCTAGAGAGGACACGGTCGGACGGACGGACTTCCGGTTTTGAGATTTTTGAGTGATTATATGAACTTCGGTATCATTCATTTTTTTCTCCGAGCCTTATTTCTTAGCGTTACAAACTTTGTGTCAAACTTATAATACTCTCAGATTTCATCTAGAGTATAAACATTAAATCATGTAATTTTGTGGAGGCTTTTAGTGCCACAGTACTAACCGACTAAGCCGTGCGCTCTAGATAGATGTATGATCAACACGGCCGCATAACATTTCTAGATGTTCGAGTTCAAATTTAACTCTAGCTACAGTGTAGCCTGGTAGGTAGCGTGTTGGTCTTGTAGTGCGAAGGAGGGGATTCAAATCCCGGTCGACGCAATATATAATTCCAGCACATTGCCTGCTTGGATATACCTTGGTCACGTCAATCTACGAAAACTAAAATAAAAATTCGTAGAAAGAGGGTTGTGCGAAGGACTAACAAACCATAAGTAATGAAAAATGTTAAGGAACCTGAGTGTCAGGAGGCCAAGATCCGATTTGGGCTGTAGCGCCATAGTAGAAGTAGAAATTTAACTCTGCACGATATTCCGCAATAGAGCAATATGCCTAGAACAAAAAAATAGCACCGAAAAGCGAGAAGGATATGAAGTGCATATAATGGTAGTACTCAGTGTTGAAGGACGAAAAAATAGCTTGAAGGTACAGGTACAAAATTGGTGTCATTAAAAAGGTATCGCAAAATATAATTGGTTCCCCGTGACATCAAAACAATAAACTGAGGTTATAAAGTTAATAAAATACTTGCAACCAGCAGACTCCTAAATGACTGAATGAATCTCTACAATACCATATTATTCAATAGTCCCCAATGATCTGTAAATGCTGATCTGATTCTCTCTTTTAGAGACAGCAAGCACGTGCTTTAAGATTGCGTCTAAAGATGTTAGGGAAAAGCACTGTAATAGCAGCTTTTGGCCGACTTAAATCTTAGGTTAAGGTTGCTCAGTGGTTAACGCAATCCTGGATCCCAGGATCAAATCTTTTTCTCGACATGAAAAAAATCACTTGCTTATTCGTTACACACTTTGAGCTCTAAATGGCACTTTTTTGCTCAATACAAAATATACGCTGTAAAATTGCACTTATTAAATCTGAAGCGCAGAGCCTACTTCAGCGGACATGTAATATTAAAACCTATGTATATGAAATGTTAGCGAGTTCGAAGCACTTCCTCGCGATAAATTAAGTGCATTTAAAATACCTCACAAGCGCCTGTTTTTCCCGCTGGAATAGGTAAAGAGTGAAACGTCCCGAAAAATGTATACATAGTAAGAGCTGCCCTCATATACTATGACAGAGTGTTGTATTGTAAATAAATCTTCTCCACCGTGAAAAATTAAAAGATTCTGAACGTGAAGAAAAATGGTTCAGTATTGCTAAATTAAAAATTTTATACGCGCTTAGAAATTTAAGATCAAGACGCTCTTATTGGTTGGAGAAACGCAAGTGGCGCAATTTTAAAATGGCGTCAATAAAAAATTGGAACAGTTCAATAAAACGATTGGGATCATGCGAATCAAAACAATCAATGCAACTACAATCGTATTTCAGTGATGATTTTGAAGCACTTTATTTTCCGTTGGGCTTATGATTTTTTCTTTCATGGTTTCGTGTATCTATATTTAACAAAGAACAAATCATGGAGAATAAATGGAGTGTACACGTTACAAAATGTTGTACAGACACTAACCGGAATATTCTAAACAGACTTTTAGCATAAAATTGTGCCGAACGACGAGTGCCGTTATGGAGAATAGGGACCATAGTAATATTCTTTTTTTTTCTTGTGAGTCAATAAAGACGCGAAGGCATTATGTGTACGTATAACGATTGCACAATTGAAATGGAAACAACAAAGTAAGAAATGTCCATTCATATTTAAAAAAAATGGAGTACTAAAAAAATTGCGTTTTGTTCCGTCCGTTTTCAAGCTTTTTTTACAGAATGACTTATGTTATAGGCAATTTCGGCACAAACACAATCCTGGAGGGAAGGAATGTGATTGAGAAAGGGAGGGAGAACGACTGTAACGAATGGTGGATCTGGTATATTTTGCAGTTGTATTGCTAGTGACAAATATTTGCAGATGGTATAGGGGTAGCGATTGTTTACTTGTCGAATGTATAGATATAAAAAGAAAGATCGGTATCATATCTTAATTATACTTAAACAGTTTACAAAGTCGAGGCAACTTCTCGAAATGAACTCACCAATATGCGTGCAATCTCGACGCATACAAGCGAATAATCTATGTGTAAAATATGCTTTAGTAATCAGCTGTTTAAATTTTTGGAAGGTATAACTTTGAGCGAACCAATCAAAATCAGTCATTTGACAGGTAGAAATTTTTAATGTGAAAAGTTTTTTGATCTATGGGCAAGATAGCAAGTTTGTAAACTCTGTCCTCTTTTACTCCGATCGGTATGCGGTACCACTGAATGGCGTTTGTGCTTTTTGTATCTGTCTCGCTCCGGCTTGCAGTTTTTGTAGGCTTGTCGTGATTACGGGAGCAGTTATCAATTTTCCTTTCATCTTGTTTTTCATAATATTGCCGTATTTCAGTGTAAATCCGGAACCGGAACAGATAGAGACGTGGAACCCAGAAATGGCACACCTTGACGAAAATACTTTTCGAATGCCATTTAATTTGTTTACTTTGGATCATTGGTTTGGGCTGTAGTGGGTTTACCAAAAAACACTTATTCATTTAAACATGTATCGGGTGAGTGCGAAAGTTCATGCGGAGTTTGAGATTAAAAGTCACACAGTGATAGACAAACCAAGTTCTTTATTCAATCAGTGATATGTTCTCCATCGTTTTTTATAATCTGTTTCCAACGTTCTGGCAGTATAAAAACTGCGCGGTTTAGATTCGAAGAACGAAGACACAACGTTTTTTAAGGCATCCAAAGAGTCAAGTTTTTTTTTTTTAAATGATTTTGCAATGACCGGAACAAATGATAATCAGATGGTGCTATATCAGGAGAATACGGTGGATGAGTTAGGACATCCCATTTCAGGCTGTTTAGTTTGTGCAGCTTCTGTCTCGAAACGTATGGTCTGGCGTTGTCGTGATGAAAGACTACGCCCTTGCGATTTGACAAAATCGGACGTTTCTGTTTGATTTCTCGATTCAGATTGGTTGATTGGCGACAGTACTTGCCCGAATCAATCGTTTGGTCAGCTGGTAGAAACTCAAAATAAATTATGCCCTTGCAATCCCACCAAACACAGAGCATCGCCTTTATCGGGTGCAAACTGGCCTTTGCCATTGCGTCACCATGCTCACCTGCCTGTTTCCATGTGCGTTTGCGCTGAACATTGTTTTACAGGACCCATTTCTCATCGCCCGTCACTAATCGATCCAAAAACGGCTCGTTTTTGAGCCGCCGGAATAAAGAAACGGCAGCAGAAATTCGCTCGATTTTGTTCCTCTCGGTCAGCAAATGGGGCACCCTTATATCGAGCTTCAAATCGAATCCCATGTTTTTTTAACGTTGAAAAGCGGTTGATCGGTCAACGTTAAGTGCTGTAGCTCTGTTGAAATTCGCGGAGTGTTCTGAACTAAAGTACGCACAACATCGTCATCTATGTGTGAAGGTCGACCTGAGCGTGGCTCATCTTCAAGGTTAAACTCTCCGCGGCGAAATTTCGCAAACCATTTTTCCACAGTTTGTTTAGCTGGTGCTTGATCTCAATAAACCTCTTGAATGTTTTTTGCGGCTGCAGCAACGTTTATTTCCTTCTGAAACTCGTAAAGCATAATATGCCGTAAATGCACCTTATCGACACTCATTTTGAAAGTAATCTTTCTCGAAGCAGTTTGTATCTACACAATTTGTTTCAAATGAAAGCTGCGCACGTCACCTTTCCAACGATCTATCTTACGTAGATGGCAGTATTAATGACAACACTTTACGTCGCTTCTAACGCCATATATTGCACCTCCGTACGAACTTTTGCACTCACCCAATAGATTATATGAAATTTTTAGTAAATAGGTTGTAACTACGAGAAAAAATAGATATTCATAGTGAGTTTCGCAAGGACCTTGCAGACACTAAGTTTGCATCGCTATCTTTGCATTATTCACACGTTCCATTATACAGGATCCGTTTGGCAATGTATTTGAAAATAATTTTTTGACCTTCGGCTTAGTTATTTAGATAGTGTCCAATCACTACATATATTTCATATCCTTGTCCTTTTTCGTTGTAATATTTTGTTCTATGGCTCTTGGCCTATTAGCGTCTAAGGCAGGGCCCGCTTTCACCAGCCCTTACTTACGAGTCCGTCGTAAGTATGCCTGAAACGAATCGCAACACTCCTTCGCAACGATTTCGTTAATTTTAAAAATGAAATGTAAAATTATTGCACTAGAGTTTTAGGTTTAGTTGGGTCTAAAATTTACTTGAATAATTAAATTATGAAGTCTTCGCCTATTGTGATTCTATTTTCTTGCAGACGGGCAATTTCTGTATCTCCAAATTCAATCCTTCGATCTGGAAGGCGTTCTTTCTAGGGATGGATTAAGTGCAGTTCGTCAGGCCCGATTGTTGTAGGGGTAATTGGTTAATTGGAGCTTATGAATTTTCCAGAAATCTATGAGAGGTACAGAGTTAGACCGAACTACTACTACTGATACTCTAAATATTGAAAGAGAAAGCAGCATAGTAATATGTCACATCTTTTATCTCGATTAAATCCAATCTGAAATAAATTGATTTTCAGCTCGCAACTGCATCGTATCTCGACCATATCCGAGCGTATTCACACGAATATTAAGCAGGTCATAAGTCAATCGATGCGCTAGTGTGCAAAGCTTACTCCCTGTGATTTTATAGGTGAACAGGATGGGGTGGTCCGGCATATAACGAACAATTACACGTTGCTTTAGCCTGAACCACGTACGCGTAGTGGTGCCCTCATTGGAAATTCCGAAACAGTGCCGAGTCGTACATCATCCTGGCAATGGCTGGCTGCTCTGTGAAAATAGGAAATATCCACATACGTGGTCGGATCCAATCCTGGATGCAATGCGATCAACAAATAAAACCGAAACTCACTGAGCGCGATTTTTATTTCGTTTCTTTTAAATGGGGAAATGAAGCGACTTCGAGGGTCATAAATTTCGGATTTCAGCTGCCAAATGAGACCACCAGAGTGCACTTGAAATAATCCTTCGCCAGGCAAGATATATATACTTCTCGTATTATGAAGCTTTGCTTTGCGGCAAAGTGGGTCAGTGCTTTTTTGCTGACTCCCGTCGAAAATGTATTTCATCTTGTGCGCAAAACACAAATTTAATTGGGAACGGATAGCGATGGACAGGGCCCTCGATTCTTGCTCTGAAGGATGCTGTACAGCAAGTAATGACCACCGCGCCGATTGCATTGACCGACAACGTGCATGCCAATAAAAGTGGCGATTTTTGTAAACAATTTCGAATTTATTAATTGCGTACTGCGCGATAAAATTATCGCTGTTCCTCTCGTAAAATGCTATTTTTGGGAGTGCTGTAACGATATGTAAAAATAGTTCGTACACCGGGCCGTTTGCAAGTACATTGCCTTGTAGAAGCTTGTCGGCGCCCAAAAGTGTGGGTACCGGCGATCTATTTTCGAGCGAAAACTCAATTCACTTCGTCCGATGAATTTTCCAAATAATTTTCTCAAATGTTTTTGTTGAAGAACGTAAATCAGGTGTGCCATCTGCGAAAGCAGAAAAACCACTGCGGCCAGTTCGATGCATTCTTCGCGGCCCGTAAATAAATTTTGTGAAGCGGGCGAGGTGCTTCTTATGCGATTTGAAAGACGATTTATTGCACCCTGCGCCACCTCCGGTTCAACACTTCGGGCCGTTTCGAGATGTTTACCTAATTGATTTGCTGACAGGCTAACGCACATCGTCATATTTTTTGGAGTAATTGTGCTGGTTGAGTGCGATTTATGAGTCGTGTCTACAAATCTGTTTACCGCTCTAGATATCCTCAATCGTTTATGGAAAACAAGTGTAATGAATTGGATTTTTCGCGAATAATATTTGGATTTGTCTTGCGGGTAGGTAAGATTTTGTTGGGGATAAAGACGCTTTGGTGGTGGGAGTTTAGGTCAATCGAGGTCAGTTTTATTGAATGCACTTTTTTAAAGAATTTCGCATAAAGCTCAGGGTGCATTTGGGAGATTAAAATCCAGGCTTTTCCTCATAGTGTTTGAATTCTCACTAATTTACTTTTTTTTTTACATAATTTTTTATAGTATTGTTTTTTTTTATTAACTCAAAGAAAATTGGAAAAAATTCCAAAATCTATGCAATATGTAAGTAGATGAAGTGAAATAATTCATACCGAATGTAGAGCATTCGCCGAGCACACTTAAGCCTAGCGAAGCATTAGGAAATTTGTGTCTTTCCGTTGAGTCAACTCTTTTTAACTACTCACTTAATTGAGTCGATCTAAAAGTTTGCTTCAGAAGAGTCACAAGATTTGAGACACACGAAAACCGAACGAAAACCGCATAGGGCTAAACGGGATTAAAAGCACGGAAAAGCCTAAAATGCCGGTGAACGTTGAGTTTGAAACGGCGAAGGTCGCATGACAATGGGAATACAGCCTCTGGCAATGCATTCCAAAGCTTTGAACTTCGGGGTATGAATGACTATCTATATTTCACTGTAAGGGAAGTTAGAAGCTTAACAGTAAGCTCGTGTGCACTTGAAGCTAGGCGAGTATTACTAGGAAATGTGTAAAGAGGTAGAATAAGTTTAGAAAGCTCCTCACTGTATTTACCATGAATGTAGCTCTTTATGATTTTCAAGGAATGTGATGTGGTGGTGGAAAAGTTTTAACAATTTTGGTAAAATAGTTGCCAGTCATGCCAACTTACTGAAAATTTTCAGTAAGAAATTTTTAACTAAGAACGGAAAGAATACCATCTGCAGCCACCGAATTCATCTGATTTGGGTCCCTGCGACTTCTTTCTGTTCGGTCGAATCGGAAAAAACGCTCCGGGTAACGTATTATATGTAGCCAATAGGATAGTGACGCTGAAATTTGGAGGGAATGTCAATGACGGATTTGGCAACTTAATAAAAATGTAAGAACTCAAATCAGCTGAGTGAGAGCACCACATGGCAGTTCTTCCTGAAACTTTTTGATCAAGGAAGTATAGTAGAAAGAAAGAAATTGCGAAAATAAAGTATTTCAATATCAGGTAGTAACTCTGTCTAAAGTCGGATGCAGTTATTTAGGGTGTAGCCGAGTAGGTAACGTGTTGGTTTTTAATGCGAAGATCGGGAGTTCAAATCGGTTGACGCATAATTTCAGGACACTACACGCTTGGGTACATAACATACATATATCTTGGTTACATTAATATGCGAAACATGAAAATTCGTAGATCAAGGGTTGTGCGATGGACTAACAACCCTTTCGAAATAACAAATAAATGTTAGGGAACCTAAAGATCGGGAGACTAAAATTTCGATTTGGGCATTTTTAAAGGTTTATTCTAAATATTATTTTATGAGAAAAAATACTGTCGAGCTAAATTTCTTCTATCTAACTTTTCAAACGAAGTTTCTGAGAAAATTCATTATGAAACTGTGAATTTGTATGAGAGGTAGTGAAAAAGATAGCGGGCAACAAAATTTTTAATCTCGCATTAACATAGTTGGATTAAAAGGAAAGATTTCCGAATTCTGCAATGTTAGCTTTATTATTCGTGGCATTCCGGTCTCTGCTGAGACCTTTATCAAACTTATCACGAATAATAAATTATAACATTGTAGAATCCGGAAATCGTTCCTTTCAAATTCGAAAAAAAAAATTATGTTAGACTGTAGAAGGTCGAAAGCCTTTTTCGCTCTTCTTTACTTAAATTGTGTTATTGCAATTTTTTTTCCCATTTCCTATACTGAATTGAAATGTGCATTGCATTCCCCACGTGCATCGCATTTCCAACAGGGGTGATATCCATTGGACGCAAAAGGCCGGATAGGCTGATTTCAGTAGTTTTCCACTTATAGTTTGGCAACTCCGGACCCAGCCGTTCTATCAGTAACAAAGCCTTGCTGAGAGTTTGACTGATGTAGGAGCGCTTGTAGTGACCCAGGAAGACCGGACCAACACATCGTACCAGTAGTATACCAGATGTAAATATTTATATGGGCTCTTTTTTTTAACGCGGGGAAAAGCATCCAAAGCCTTGAAGTGCGGGACTTAAACCCGCTAAAAACCCTTCGCCTAACCTACTACCCCGGGGATTACCGTTAAGTACTGCGTCAGGAGGAAGGAGGAGCATGAAGCTCAAACGTCAATTTACTGTCACATGCAATGTCTTATGTCACCTGTGTATGTCACTGCCTATTTTATTTAACTGTCAGCTGTTGTAGTTCCTGTAGGCACTTCTGTCTCAGTCTTCCGAGTCTCCTTCTTACTTACTTACTTACGATGGCGCTACAGCCCAAATCGGGCTTTGGCCTCCTGAATGCTTTGCCTCCATCCATCTCGGTTCAGTGACAGCGTCCTCCAGTTTGAAAAACTTAGCAGTGATTTGCTGTCTGCGTCAATCGAATCCTCCCAGCGCTTTCGTGGTTTTCCTACCGGTCTTTGTCCGTTGACTTTCCCATTTAGTGTGCGTTTGGGAATTCTTCCGTCATCCATCCGCCCATTGTAACTTTTTAAACTTTATGAGGGTTGATACTTCTGGATTGTCGAAGATGGCATACAATTCTCTATTGTATCGTATTCTCCAGATCGAGTCTTCCCTCACAGATCCGAGGATTCTTCTGAGGACCTTTCTTTCAAAAGCGTTGAGGAGTTTTTCGGACGCCTGAGTTAATGTCCACGTTTCGCTGCCATAGCATAGCACAGGTCGCATAATCGTTTATATAACTTAAGTTTTGTTTTCCTGTGTACGTTCTTGTTTTTAATTATTGGAAGTACCAAATAATACGTCTTGTTTGCCATAATTATTCTTCTTTTAATTTCGATGGGTTCGCTTCCATCCTTCGATAGGCCCATAGGTATATAAAGTTGTCTACGTTTTCTAGGTTATAGTCTCCTACTCTAATATTTTGTCTGATTGGCGTTTTTTTCCTAGATTGCGTCATAATTTTTGTTTTATTTTCATTAATACGTAGTCCAACTTCCCTTGCTACCGAGTCAAGGCTTACAAGAACTTCCTTAGCACTCTCCAGAGATCTTGCAAGGATATCTATGTCGTCGGCATATGCTACGAGTTGTGTGGATTTGAACATAGTGTTCCTCTGGTGTCAACGGGAAGTTTCCGAACAACATATTCGAGTGTTAAGTTGAAAAGCATTGGTTCGAGGCCGTCACCTTGTTTAAGGCCGTTGTCTGTTTTAAAACTAAAAGTCAAATCGTTTCCTACTCTGACTCGTGACAAAAACTTGGTCATTGTCATCCTTGTAAGCTGAACCAGTTTCGGTGGGACTCCGAACTCTATCATGATTTTATACAGTACGCGCCTGTCGATACTGTCGTATGCTTGCTTGAAGTCAACAAATAACTGGTGCACATCAATATTATATTCCCAGCACTTTTCCAGCACCTGTTTAACTGAGAATATCTGGTCCGTGGTCGAGCGTCCAGCTCTAAATCCGCCTTGGTATTCACCAATTACTTTGTCAGCATAGGGTTTAATTCTCTTTTCTAGAATTTTCGTCAAGATCTTATAAGACGTACACAACAGAGATATTCCTCGGTAGTTTTCGCAGCAGAGTTTGTCACCTTTTTTATAAATTGGACATATGATGCTCTTGCGTCAATCTTCAGGAAGTATTTCCTGTGTCCATATGTCCGTGACTAATCTATGTAGGAGATGCGCTATGCAGGTTTCGCCGGCTTTCAGAAGTTCAGCTGAGATTTGATCAGTGCCCGGCGCTTTGTTGTTTGAGTGGTTCCTTAAGGCTGTTTTTTCTTCTTCCAGTGTGGGAGGACTCAAAGCGGATCCTTCATCAGCTACTACATCAGTTATACCTGCTATTGTATCTGCTGCTGTTCGTGTAGGTGATGGGCTCGTTTTCGGTTTGTATCCTTCTTCATCCTTTTAACAAGGGAATACGCGGCTCTTGTGTTGTGTAATTTAAATTGTTCGTCCATGTTTTTAATTTCGTAATTATTGTACTTCCGTTTTTTTTGTCTGCATATTTTGTTTGCAAATCGTCTAAGATATTTGTATTTGTCCTGTTTGGCTCGTTTCCGCCGTTCCGTTAATATTTTGTAGGCTTGATTTTTTGGTTCTAAGGCATTTTAGCACTCGTTGTCGAACCAATCATTTCTTTTGTGCCGGGGTTGTTGTCCTATCACCTCCCCTACGACATATGTAATGCCATCTTTGATATTTTGCCACATTTCTTCTATTGGCATACTGGCGGTGGTATTCAGCATTGTCGCGAAGTGCCTCTCCAAGGCTGATACATATTTCGCAACTATTTTCTCGTCTTTGAGTTTTCCTATGTCGAATTTAGGAACCGGTTATGTTTTTGGGTGTCCTCGGTTTGCGATTCGACATCGGAACTTGGTTTTTACCAAATAGTGGTCTGTGTCGCAATTAGCCCCTCGACATGTACGCACGTCGAGAATGCAGGAGGCCGTCTTTTTCCCTATTAGAACATGGTCTATTTGGTTGAATGTTCTTCCGTCGGGTGATGCCCACGTTCTCTTAGGAATGTCACGTTGTGGGAGGCATGTCGAGCTTACAATAAGGCTTTTGCTCCTGGCGAAATCAATCAGCCTCTGGCCGTTGACGTTACTAATATCATGGGGACTGTGCCTTCCAATTGTCCCTATATATGTTTCTTCTTTGCCTACTTTTGCGTTAAAGTCACCTAATACTATTTTAATATCATTCGACGGAAGGGAGTCGAATCTTGATTCTAAGGTGCTGTAGAAATCGTTTCTAACTTCGTCGTCTTTGTCTTCCGTTGGGGCATGGACATTAATAAGCCAAACATTAAAGAAACTTGTTTTGATGCGGATTGCACACAATCGTTCATTGACGGATTTGAAGTTGGTAACTTGGTGTTTAAACTTGTTGTCGACGATAAACACTCCAAATTCCCGGCTTCCCGATGATTTCCCACTTTTGAAAATTGTGTGCGATCTATAGTCAGTAATCTCTCTACCTAACAATTTAGTTTCTTGGAGTGCAATTATGTTTTTATTGTATTTGGCTGCCTGTTCCAGAAGCGCTCTCACTGCTCCTGCTCTGTACAGGGATCGCACGTTCCAAGATCCGAAGGAATAGTCCATTTTTCGTTTGCGTGGTCGTTGTCATTGAATCAATCCAGTCCAAGGCGTTGCTTCAGGTTTCGAAACGGGTGTGGTTTTTCCGAGGATGAGTTGTTAACACATCGCCCAACCCCCAACTTTGAGGGCCATATTATTATAGTGCTAGAATTTTTCTGGTTCATTTTCACTCGCGCCTATCAGTTCAGCAAGTCAAGTCCGGATGGACAAGACCAGTACCCAGTGGTTACCACGTGGAGGTATGATAAGCACAATTGATGTGTATATGACAGTTACAACACTGGGCGTCGCCTAATGACGCCGATCAGATGCCTACCCTATCTATACCCACCCAATCCGAGTCTCTTTCGCTCAATGAGAACTGTCACACACATCTCAGTCACCGCGTTCCATATTTCGTTGCTGCTCAGCATAAGTAGGAGAATGTTGTCGTGGTTAATATTATCTCCCACGATGTCCTCTAGTCTTCTTCTGTCCATTTCGTAGATTGGACAGTGAAAGAATACATGCTCTACATTTTTTATTGTATCTGTACAGCTTGGACATGACGCCGAGGAGTCATGGCCATATTTGCGCAAATAGCTTCTGCTCTGACAGAAATTGGATCATATAGTAATCTACTTCACCATGCTTCCGTCCGACCCACTTATCTACGTCTCTTATGAGTCTATACGTCCAACGGCCTTTGGTTACGGTGTTCGATTGCAATTGCCAGGCATTGGTACTTATCCGTTGCTCTTCTTTTTTCTCTTCCACTGTTAAGCATCGGTTTATCGTATTCTTTTTGTGATATAATCGTTCTGATTCACCAACTAGTATGTCTGGTGGTCTTAAACCAGTTACGATATTTGCGGCGTCATATAAGATTGTGCGAAATCCACCGCAAACCCTTAATTGCTTACTCTATGAAATTTTTTTTAACATATTCACGTAAATTTTGTATCGTGGTTCTACACTCCATATCGGTGCAGCATACATTATAATACTTCGCGTCACTCTTGAAAGAAGTATCCTCCTGCTTAGGCTAGGTCCTTCAATGTTCGCCATTGTTCTGCATAGGGCGGAGTTCACTCGTCCTGCTTTTGCGCAGATAGCTTCGATGTTCGAGCTCTTTGGGACTATATCCGTACAGACATACTGAGCCGATCTTGATTAGTCGCAAACTAAACCTAGGAACTGTGGTTGATGATTGGATAAAATCTGCGAAAGCAGGGTACAATATTGTTGCATGTTAGCCCTAGTCGATTATTAAATATCCGCGCACGTACGAACAGTAAAAAAACACTTGCATGGACTTAATCGGGATGTTCAAGGTCTGAACAAACAGTAATGAAAGAAAACGCACGATCATCGAATGTCTGCAGACCTTGAACATTCAACCAACCATCAACAAATTACACAAATTAGCCACACAGAAAGACTGGAACAACGAAGAAATGCTTGATAGAAGAAATTAACAGTGCTCGGCAGAGAAAAGCGATAATAATAACACTAATTCTGAATATCTGCCACCAAATGCGACTCGATCGGAATGTTATATACCAGCTTTACCACTCGTTACGGTCATTGTCACTCTCCCTTCCTGACCTTTCCATTCCCATTAATCTTTCCTTCCATACTTGTTTTTGTGCATTGCATAAAAAGGCCGAAAACGCTTATAAAAAAGTGCATGATAGGTAGTCCTAACCAAAGACGATTAGCAGGGGAGCAATCGTCGAAGGCGAATGGTGTCATATGCAGGACACGTAGACGGACAAAAGATGCACGTGGGTGTTTCTTGGAGGAAAGTAGTGAATTTAAGTGAGTGAATGATTAGGTAGTAGCGAGCTGAAGGAAGCGAAATTGGATGTTAACGGGTCATATGCAGGATCATATGGGAGATTCATGGTTGGAAGAAGGCAGAATGGTGGATTCGTCCAGAAGAAAGTAATGAACGGAGACGAGAGAAATACTTTCAAAGCACCTAACACCCAAGGGGATCGAAATCGGAGGTAAACGCTGATGATGATTTGATGGAGATGAGTTTTGGATTTGATGGAGGGAATTCAGGATTTGTCTAATGGAAGGATTTGGTAGATGAGCTGACTTATACGATGCGGCACAAGCGAATCAGCACAGTCATGGTTGAGGTTCCTTCGATGTAATTGCGATGGCTGTAGTTGACGTCCACATCGCGCATAGAGCGACAGACTCGACTGCATTATGCTACATGCTGTATCCGTTTAATCGATTTGCTACTTTGAGCGAGGAGTTCCCGGATCAACCGAGTTCCATTACCCAGAAAATGGAAAAGATTTAGATAGGTCTTGCACTTACCATTATGAATGCTGAGTCAACAAGTCAGTGGGCGCTATTGATTGTCATTACAAAAACAATCCGAAGTGGGGTGTGTGTGGAAAGGTTGAAGGGATATCGCCCGTTTGCAAACTTGACCTTACTTTTCGCCGAAAATAACGTGTACAGTATTTAAGATTTATAGTGCAGCGCGTTCTTAAGAGAGTGCACGGATGGACGGATATCCGACTTTGAGATTTTCGAGCGGCAAGAACTATTTCTGTACCATTTGTGTGAGCATTATTTATTAGCGTATCAAACTTTAAAGCAAATTTATAATACTCTCAGATTTCATGTAGAGTATAATTACATTATTTTTTGAGTATGCCCCTCAAACTGCTCTATTTGCATGCCTATTTTCCGGTTTCTATCTGTAGTCATAGTAATGCTTTTTAAATTTGTAGTTTTTAGCTCTACTTTCCTCCTTGCTTCCCGCTTACCAACTACACCCCTAAAATTGCAGTCAGATTAAGCAGCACCCCATCTATAATCCACCCCAAAAATGAACTTTCTATCTTTAAAAGAATGCGATGTTCAAAATTCAATTTCCAAATCGGCTTTGACTATATTATCGCCATATTTTTGTATAATCTTTCAAATGAAATGACAATTTGAATTTTGTTAGTAGTCCACCCGGTCTCCCCTATCTATGAGTTTTCGGGGTCGCGGATTGCGAATCTGTATAATGAAGAATGAAACGGAAATAGATTTATTTTGTTCATTAAAATTTGAGTAGGTTTGAATAATATTTTATTGACGTATTTCTTACAAAATTATCTTTTTGCCAATTAAGTAGTCTCGATGATATAAAAACTTGAATTTTCATCACTTCTAGCGACCGATCTTTTCGGTGAAATTCAGAAAAAGTTTCTGAAATGTTATGGGTATTTCGACGTCGTAATCTGCCACCCAGCTATATAAAAGAACTGTAATCGGATGAATAGTATTCTTCATTTCTAACTTTTATAGCCGTTTGGTAAATTCAAAGTTAACGATAGAACCTCTTTTAAGGTACTACAACTCACTAAGCTTTCCGGTTCATTCAAAGTTAATGGTAGAGCGTTTAGATGCCGTTTCTCTATTGACCGGTTCATGGGGAAGTTTTCAAGTTGCCGGAGGTTCATCGAACCTGGCAATCGTTCAAAAAAATAATCAATTGAAATTAACAAAATAGTAAAAAAAAAATAAAGTCGATGGACTTGAAGAAGACAAGACCCACTATCATGAAAACTTAAGACAAACGCTGACCGTTCGTCGTTGATAAGCGGATAGAAATTAATTGTCCAGCAGACAACTTAATGTAGAAAAGCTATGAAAACAAACCGGCAGAGTATCCTATAAAAGACAAATTCCCACGGTCCAAAATATCTCCACCATTTTATCAATATATGACGCGTCTTTAACGAGAAGTGACCAGAAAGGTCCACGCTATGGCCTTGATGGTGGTGCCAAGAAGTGAGCTTCAAGCCAGAAGCTAAGTTGGAGATATTCAAGCCCCGGTATATAATGATGACTAATGGCAGCGGACATACTACTGTGGGGCATATCGCGTCTCAGCCACTTATGGACGTCTTTCAACCGATCGAATCGCACATATGAAGCTATCGAGTTCTGTGTGCTGCTCCTCGCCGTAATCTTAAGAAGATAAGGTGTACAGAATAACATCGCAGAGACTTGCAAATTTCGCGATGACATCAGCTGTGACTGGAGGCTGTCGGAGATGGGAATCAAGCAAGCGATGTTAAGGATGGGCGATGTTTGGTGGACGACAACATAATCAAACCGTTTATGCATATCCAGCTTCTTAGAGATAGCGACAGCTGCAGGTGGTGTCTCGGGGCTAAATGGTGTCATAATCACAAGCGTGGAGGATCTAAGTCATAAATACCGCGATTATGCTAATCTATTACATATGCCACGAGCCATTGAAAATTCAATCGTGATGACACATATCCCGTATTTGTTTTTGTAAACAACTGCT
The DNA here is from genome assembly GCA_963669355.1 of Chorisops tibialis. NCBI lineage: Eukaryota > Metazoa > Arthropoda > Insecta > Diptera > Stratiomyidae > Chorisops > Chorisops tibialis. The sequence continues at coordinate 163,836,563 of OY770262.1, forward strand.
TCGAATGTTTACATCGTTCGATATACGATATTATTATTGTTGTGAAAATGTGCAAAACAATTATCAGTCTTAACAGAAAATTAACGATAGCGCTGCCTGAAATCTGAATATGTTTATAAAATGGTCCATCAAAATAGTTCGCTTTATATTTTTTTTGAAGAAAACCTACAAATTAAGACTAACGAGTATCCAACGGTTTTGCTAGTTTGCGATTAATTTAAATTTTAATAGAGATTGAATTTTTCGGTGAAAAATAATTCCCGAAATTAACGCGAATCGGTGAAATGTAATTATGTAAATCTTTTATAAGCTTGCACAGCTGATTTAGTATCTTGTCAAAGCTAAGTATCTTCGTACTAAATTTTTCTACATATGACAAAGGAAAATAAGCCCAAAAGAGAACTTAAAAGTTTTAAGTTACCCAGGCAGTATTTTCGAGTCTAGAAAGGAAGAAGGTTCATCAAAATAGGACTAGATTGCAATTGATGGTGGTGGTCTTTAATAGTAAGTTGATATAATTTAGTTCGTGGTACAAAGGTTATCTTGCAGTTTGCATTTCGAAGTTTTATCATAGAACTCTAAAAATAGGTCGAATCTAAGCAAAAAGACTAAGCTGAAGCTCTTGAGACCCAAAAAAAAAACTCGCTATATATTCAGTGCCTCAATAATAATGTTTGTAGTAGACCGCAAAATTTTATCTGGGGAAAAGTTAAACCGCTCGAAATGTAGTTTAATAAAAAAAAAACTATAAACCTGTTGTATGAGATAACAAAAAAGGGAAGACAAATCGATTAGAACGTATTAAATTTTGTTGACGGAAAAGGGTAGTAGATCTACTCCGAATGTAATAAAGTGGTGTATACTATGTTTATACGGACACCAAACTTCACGCGTGAAACTTCAATCGCGAAGTTAAATATCGTATAAGTAGTGTGTGAAGTGTGTTTGAGATCCAAAGTTTAATTGCGTACTAAAAATATCATGTAAACAGTAACTAAACTGATAGCCTACTATCTCAACACATGAATACATTTTTCGTCACTGTCCAGCGTGTGAAGTACTTTTCTTATGCGATTCCCAACATGAATTAATTAAATTTGTAATATGTTTTGAAATTACACAGCAAATTGTTGATAAAAATTGCTTTCCTTTACACTTTGATGGTTGAGAGCTGTTGATTCGTAACTTTTACATTGAAAGTTTATCTTCTGAATAAACATATCGCAATCGAGGCTCCTCCGTATAAACATAGCAACTCTCTAAGATATTTTTCAAGCAAAACATAAAATATCTTCCAACAAGTCGGGTGCAACTTTATTATTCCTGGGACAAATTAACGATGCTTGAAAAGGCTAATAAAATGGGCCTTTATGGCAGAGCTCCTGTCAATTATTTAACACTTAATTGCGATTACGATCAATAACTCCGGTATATAGAATCAATATTTCATCCGTTTATTCATGCAAGTTTGAATTTGTATGGTAGGGGAGGGTGGAGGGAGGCGATAGAAGAATTGAGTGGATATTAATAATTGTTTGATCGGTTGCTTAAATTACGTTAAAAATCTCTACATGGAATTTCAGATTCATGGACGAATTAAATTCTATGAAATCCAGTGCATTTTATGTTCATGAAACCTTACATTTGTTTGGGAGGTGGTAGAAAATTTCGTTTCTTTTTTGAAAGGCGCTCCTATAAAATTTTTAAGTTCGCAGATTTTAATGTGTTGGGGATAGTTATTTTATTAAAAATTGGTCAAAATAATACTGTCGGAGGGAGCAAGTAGAAGTTTTGAAAGTATTCGACTAGTTAATATCATAATAACTGTAATATTAAATTTTCAAGTTACTAGCTTAATATTTCAATCCAAAATTTTCCAGTGCTTTTTCTTAAATATACAGTATGACTTCGGTTGAATCAACCCTCGGTCACGCAATTCCTTAATTTTTGCAACATTTAATTTCTCATAAAAAATTCTTATAAAAAATTAATGAAGCAGAAGTTCATATTATCACCCAAAAATTTCAAAACTGGATGTCCGTCCATCTGTCCGTTCGTCCGTGTCCCCTCTAGCTTGAGAAAGCGTTGACATTGAAAGTTGAAATTTTGTACACGTAATTTTTGACGAAAAAGTAAGAACAAGTTTGTGAACGGGCCAAATTGCTCCACCCCTTCTACCCCCTCCCATACAAAATGAGACAATTTCGGAATTTCACAATAAACTGATTTTCTCAAAAAGTATGAAAGCTATAGATCTGAAATTTAGAATATATCATTTTTATGATGCTATTAATCCACAGTATAAAAAATATAAGCATCGCCTCACTACTTTTACCACCTCCCATGGAAACTGCAATTTATGTTGGTATGATTTATCCACCTCAAATTGTGTATTAAATATTTATTTATAACTAGCGATCGCCCGCGACTTTGTCCGCGTAAGAATCGCAAAATAAGCAATTTTTGAGAATGTAGTTAGTAATACATTATCCGGGATACATAAACTGATTAGCTTAATGGCCCTTTGAAGACAATGGTTTCTATTTTGTTGGAATCAGAACCATAAATTATTAGGAATGAAACCACGGTACTCGCATTTGGGACAGGCTCGTGATCAAATCAATCCCGTGATCTAAGAACATATTCGTATTGAAGAGCACTAAGGACATGTGAATAGTTATAGCTTGTGCTAATAAAAAAAAAGCCCAACTAAAATAACATTAAGCTTAAGACCATAACAGGACTACGAGTCTGCGTAAAGCCAAAACAAACTGCAGATGAAATTTTTGTGATGTTCAGAATTTTGTATGGGGAGTGGTAGAAGGGGTGATAGTACTGAACTAATTTATTTCACATCAGCTAGAATAGCGATAAGAATGTTGTGTACCAAATTTAAGCTTCAAAAATTGAACAGGTACTGAGAAACTTAGAGCATTGGATTTAATGAAATTGTGCGATTTGTATGGGAGGTGGTAGAAGGAGTGGGGGGTTTTTGGTGATTTTTCGAGAAACAACTATAATTATCATGCAATTGCTATACTTTAAACTTCAGATCTGTATCATTTACACTTTTCAAGAAAATCGAATTGTTACATAGTCGTGGAATGTGTCTCATTGTATGGGAGGTGGTAGAAGGAGTGAAACTACTCGGTTAATTTTTTCCCGATATTAATAATAATGCTAATTAAGGAATCCGTACAAAATTTTAGCTCGATGAAAGCTATACGTATTGAGAAAATTCGCTTAGAGTATGTCATGAAAAAGTGCAGTTTGTATGGGAGGTGGTGGAAGGAGTGGGGGGTTCTTAATGATTTTTCGAAAAACAGCTGCAATCATTATACAATTGATACATTTTAAATTTTAGATCTGTGACTTTCACACCTTCCAAAAAAATTGAATTTTCGTAAAGTCGTGGAATTGTGTCACGTTGTACGGGAGGGGGTAGAAATAGTGAAGATAATCGGTTAATTTTTCCTGATATTAATAATAATGCTAATTAAGGATTTCGCACAAAATTTTAGCTCGATGGAATTTATACGTAATGAGAAAATTGGTGTATAGTATTTAATGAAAAAGTCTAGTTTGTATGAGAGGTGGGCGAAGGAGTGGGAGGATTTAAATAACTTGTATACTTAAAGATTGCATGTGTAATAGAAATAACTTGTTCTAAATTTCAAATTAATAGCTCTTATAGTTTCCAAAAAAATTTGAGTATTAGATATTATTAAAAATTAGTCACTTTGTATGGGAGGGGGTAGAAGGCGTGAGGGGAGAGAATTAAAACTAAAAGCAGATTTCATCCCGGAGCATACCTAATAAAATGTGAAAGTTTCATTACAATCGGTTCAGCGGTTTTTGCGTGAAAGCCGGACAGACTGACAGACAGACAGACGGACAGACAGAGAAGAATTTTAAAAGCGTGAGTTTCTGCTTAGTTATTGCTAAACTAAGGCAAAAAAGTAACTTATAGCCATTTCTAAGCAAATAACAGACAGACACTACAATTATATTTATATAGATTATTAGTAAGATCGTGATCCTCTTCGTCTTACAGTCATTCATTTCCTTATAGTATGCCTTTTGAGTTATTTAGGTTTAATTCATGTTTTAGTTTCAAATCAAAATTGAAGTGGTCAACTTGTCCTCAGATCAAATATATAATGAGAATTTGCAGATTTCTTAGAGTAAAGCCATTTCTTGAATTAAAGGGTTCAATAAAGAAGCGGTGTTACTTTTAGATAAAGTGCCATTCTAGCATTTTAGTGTACTCAACTGGATGCTTCTAACTCAACATGCAATCGCTGGAAAGTGTTGATGTTTCAACTCTGAGTAAAATGATAAAGATGAGCTACCATTGAAAACAATTAGGAATGAAATCGTATGCAAATGGTAAGTCGTTGCATCAATTCCACCAAACAATACTGAAAATTTTGTAAGAAAATTTTTAAAAGGTTTGGCGATCAATGGCCCTTGAAAGAATTTTAAGCAATCTACACGCAGAATAAATCGATGTCAATATTCCTAATTATAACAGTTTTCAACCTACTATAAGCCTCGGAGAATCAGACGCTTTTCAAAGCCCTAGCATCCAATAAATACGGATGGAGGGTAGTTTGGAACTGCCTTCAAAATCTAATCATCCTGGGAAAAAGGAACGATGTAACCTTAAAGTGGGTACCAGGACATATAGGAATTGAGGAAAATGAAGACGCTGATCGCCTTGCAAAAATCCGCGTTGAAACAAATTTTATTGGTTTATTGGCCATTCTGCGGAAAACCAAAAGGACACTCCAACCCTACACTAAGAAAGTGGGTTGAACAAGAGCATAAAATCTACTGGAATAGACTTCCAGGCTTATCAATCTCAAAAAAATTAATAATACCACAAAAAAAAAAGTGGAGGATATTCCAAAATAGTAGCAAGGAAAAGACACCATCTTCTCGGAAAAGGTTTCCTTTCTACTGAGAAGCTAGCCAACATGGCTCCCCTCAAGATACTTAGATTAGCTAAAGTTATTAAGTTATGTAAAGGAATTGGGGAAATAAACGCACAATAGGCCGAGAAGGTTGCAGTACTCTCAAGTGTTCCCCAAATTATAAAAAAGGCCTCAAGGAATATTGGCTCAGCTGCAGCAACTACCTCGGTTATTGCAACTGCATTAATTTCTATAATTGCGTTTATCGAGGTTGTACTCGAAATGAAACCTTGCATTTATATGGAATTTACTTTGTTGGTTGATTTATTGAAATTGTTCAAAATTGTACTTTTATATGAGAGTAAGGAAAAGAAGTGGGAAGGGTGGGGGGTGATTTCAAAAATTGTCGAAATTACACTTTTGTATAATTGGAGAAGATAGAATTTTTGAAGGTGTCTTGAAGCTTTCGACCAGTTAATATCTCACACTTTTATTTTGCATTTTTGTGTTTTTTATTTTAATACATATGAAACACCTTGCACACGTTTGAACCTCACTTCAGTGCATAACAGTTTTGGTTCAAATTCTTATTTTTTCTTTCTGTATATCAAATGGATGAAATTTTAAATTCTTTGGTGAATGTTTTCACAGTGCATTTTGAATTAAAAGAAAAGATTTCCGGATTCTACACTGTTAGGCTTTATTATTCGTGACGTTTCGGTCTCTGCTGAGATAAAGGTCTCAGCAGAGACCGAAACGTCACGAATAATAAAGCCTAACAGTGTAGAATCCGGAAATCTTTTCTTTTAATTTTAAATTCTTATCTTTTATCAGAAACCTAAGGAAATTTGTCCAAGTTTTCCATATTTTCCCTGACCAGCTCTCTCCCCTTATACAGTCCAACTTAAAAATTTTACCGAAATTATAGATCATTCACTTTTAAAAACTTCGATGTAAAATTACAGCAAATACTTCTACAATGGCACTACAGCCCAAATCGGGCCTTGGCCTCCTGACCTTCAGGTTCCTTCACATTTTTTCATTATTTATTGTGGAAGGGATGTTAGACCTTCCCACAACCCTCTATCTTTGAATTTTTTATTTTCGTAGATTGACGTGACCAAGGTATACCCAAGCAGGCAGTGTGCTGAAATTATGCGTCGACCGGGATTTGAACTCACGACATTCAAGCAAATATACTGGAAGTTTTTATAACGTACGGTATTGAAATTTTACAGTACCTTTTTTCAAATTTACAGTACATCTTTTACATTACACTAGTTTAAAATTATGCCGCGTGTTCTATAATATTGCAGTACTACCTTAGTGACAGTACATGCACTCAAAATATTCTAGCCTGAGCTGCAAATTTAAAAACAATAAATAAAATTATGTCTACTCGCAATGATTTCTTGTCTTCTTCGATAGCACTACAGCCCAAATCAGGCCTTGGACTTTTGATAAATAGATTCCGTAAAATTTTATTTGTTATTGTAAAAGTTTTGGTGGCCCTTTGCACAACCCTCTATCTACAACTTCTTTGTTCACAAATTCCACGCTTGACTGCATATTCACCAAAAATACTCACCTTTTTATATTGCTTTCGATTCGCTCGTATCTCATTCGCTATTCGTTCTCCATTTCGTTCGCCGTTGGCTTTTTCGGCTGTTTCAGTCATTATCGACCTCTGTCGACCACAATCGGCCTCCTCCGTTATTTCGTATATTGCCGGCACTCGTCGGCTACAGTCGACCTTCTCCGTTACACTAAATCATTTGACCACTGAATCGTGTAGATCGCTGTTCATTGCTTCTATAAAGCATTTCATCGTTACCCGAATCTTTTCACACGTTGTTAGTGTCAAGTATTCAGGCATTATCCGAGTTTGCCCGATCGCAGTTGTTCGTCACTGGTCATCTCCAATGCCGTCACTATTCATGGCGACATAGTGTGAGAACGTTCATGACTGCGAATTCGTGCCTACATGCAGTTGTTGTTGCGTATCTTCGTGTTCGGAATTATTTCGTTCTTGTTCGATTCTTTCTTGGTAACTCAATGACCGAACGTACAGTCGCTTTTGTTTGATGACCTTGGTATTCCGATTAAGTCGCATAGCGTTCTTTATGTTTATCGTACGAGCGCAATAACTTGGTGATAAGCAACTAGAGCTGAGATTTCGCATTACAGGAGAAGACCGCGGATATTTAATGAATGACAATGGCTAACAGTTAGGGTCTAGCCTGATAGGTAGCGTGTTGGTCTACAATGCGAAAGTCGTAAGTTCAAAACTTGACGCATAATTCAAGCACACTGATTGCTTCAATATACCATTGTTACCTCAATCTACGAAAATGAAAAATTCGTAGATAAAGGGTTATGCGAAGAGTTAACAACCCTTCCGCAATAAATAATGAAAATTTTAAATAATCTGAAGGTCATGAGGCCAAGACTTGATTTGGGCTGTAGCGTCATTGAAAAAGAAGAAAGGGCTAATATGCAACAATATCTTATTTATCCATATAAGTATTATTGTAACAAATGGAGCAGGCTTTATGTGCGTCGCAACATTCATCGAGTGCGAATCATTTTCTTATGAAATTTTCTGAACGGCAATCAATAACGTATTATAATTTTACTATGAAAGCTGAAAAATTCAAGCAAGCAAGTACCTGAGCCACAAATTTACAGTATCGAGAAGTAATATTTAATTTATTTACTGCTAAACTATATTAAATGTACTGCGAAGTAGTCATGAGTTATAAAAATTGTAATTTTCCTATAATCGTGTAGTGGAATTTCGCAGTTTTTTTTACAGTGTAGCTCTACAATATGTCGAAATCTCAATTTAATAACTGTATTGGATTTTAAGATAAATCGGTTCTATGTTATGCAAAGTGCACTCTTTTTGGAATGCCCCCATTTCCACGCGCTACTGTTATGTCCAAATTTTATAATTTTTTTATATTTCACTGGTGGATATTAGCTCCAAGTTTCAATTACATAGGCTAAAAGATAGTCGAGATATTAATTTTTAAGTTTTTTATTGGCACTGTCTCTGATCCCCTTTAAAAGTAGTTGCGCCCTTTAAAGTTGATTATGGTGGAACTATAGGTTACCTAAATGGTCTTAATACTACAACTAATTGTGTTAAGAATTTCCGAAGCTATAATTATTAGAAAAAAATTTGACCAAGAATTTGCTTTTAGCCCCCTTCTCTCTTTTCGGACCCCAATGGAAACGAAAATTAATTTATTTTTCCCTTTTTCACCATAAACCTATACATCCGAATGTTGAATTCCAGTTTTATATCTGCATTATGCGGAAAAATTAGCCAGTGTAGTTTTGGATTTTAGCCCTCTCCCCGTCTTCCCCTTCCAATATCTGGGATATCTGGGATCCTTAAAATTTATGTAGCAAAACTCACTTACCCAATCTGCAATCCGTCCAAAAAAATAATTCTAAGGATCTCGGATATCTGATTCGATTTGTACAGTGGACGGCGAACGACGTACAGACAGACGTATTTTGTTTTCAGTTATGAAACACGAAAAAAAAATTTTAGGATAGCAAATCTTACTTAATTATTCTAATAATAAAATATTGTGATCGACTTAAAAAAAAATTTGCTACCCTAAAATTTTGTTTTTTCGAGTTTCATGACTAAATTAGACTAAAAATGCAAAAAAAAATCCGGCTGTCTGTACGCCGTACGTGTACGCTCAAAACACATTTACTCACAAAGATAGAAAGTTCAAAAAAGTTTTGATGGCTGTTGATCTCAGACGGACTTAAATTTTATGGTGTTTAGGGGTTAGGGGGTTGCGGGAGGAGCGCTAGATCCGAAAAATACTAATTCGAATACCACACTTATGGTTCTAGCTAGAAAATTGATATTCGACACACATGTAGAAGGGCTTGTGTGATCACCTATAAAAATAAAATAAATAATTATTTATCCATTGGGGTCCTAAAAGGAAGAGGGGGCTAAAAACCACTTCCTGGCCGAATTTCGATTACATCTTCGGAATTAATATTTTAGGACAAATTAAGTGCTAAGCAGATCCACCATAATCAACTTAGAGGGTGGCCAATAATTGTAAAGGGGTAAAGTAAAATCTCGACTATCTTTTATTCTTTGTAATTAGATCCACCATAGTCAACTTAGAGGATGGCCAATAATTGTAAGGGGGAAGATTAGGGGGTACGCAAAGAAAAACACTTAAAAATTGAAATCTCGACTATCTTTTATTCTTTGTAAAATTGTGTCCTAAAACTATACTAGCGAAATATAAGAAAAATGTTAATGTTGGACATTATTGTAGTATAGGGAAATGGGGAGAATTAAAAAACTGGTCCACTTTTCAAAATTTCAAAACGTTATATCTCAAAATATCGCAAAATCCAAGGTAGATATTAAGTTGAAATTGAGCAAGATTGGTAAAATTTTTAAGCCTGGGAGGGGGAGTGCAAGGGGAGCGATGTGGTGGGCCAAAATGTCGAAATTGAATAATTGTTTTAAGGCTCTGGTAAAAGATATAAAGTTCAAATTTGGCCGGTGCATACATCTGTTTGTTATACATAAAGAAAAATAGTTTGAACCAAAATTCTTATGTACGGAAGGGGTGCCTTAATTTGCACGAGATGTTTCAGGTGTTTCGAAAAAACACAAAAACTTAAAATTTGTTAAGAGTTTAAGATATTTTTTGGCCGAATACCTTCAAAACTTCTACCCGTTCACAAACAAAAGTTTTTTATCGACCATTTTTAAGAAATCAATTAACACAAAACTATTAAAAACTATCAAATTGAAAATTTGTCCAAACACTTCCAAAAATAAATAAAACGAAGTTACATCACAAAGTTTTGAAATTTTTCTTGCCCTCTTACCACCTCGATCAACTTTAATAAATCAAATAATAACCAACAAATTAAATGCTTGGCATTTCAAATTTTGTACGAATACCTCTCCTAAGATAGTAAATAAAACTGCATAAGAAAGTTTGCGATTTCCTCTCCTTCTTTATCCCCTCCCATACGAACGTATGGTTTCAAGAATATCGAATACTTCGAATTTCGTAGAATTTAATTCATCTAAGAAATTTACATTCCATAAAGAGAATTTTTAAACGTGATTGAAGCAATCAATTAAAAAATTATTGACATCCAGTCACACCTTAAGTCAAACCCTTCTTCAACTCCCATACAAACCCAACTTGTATAAATAATATACAACTTTCTGGAGCTAGTGATCGTAATCGCAGTTAAGTGTTAAAGAGGCAGCTTACCGTGCTTATAAGCAGCTGCCATCCGAAGTTAATTGGATTAATTTCAAAAAAGAAAGGAACCTCTGTAAATCCACCTTACAACGAGAAAAATATTTGCATGACCAGAAAATGAGGCAAAAAATTTTGAGAAGTCCTAAGGGCAGAAAAAGTTTCTGGTCTCTCGCTCGTTCCATCAGAGGTAGTTCTGCATCATCGATTCCACCTTTAATCTACAACAATGAGGTTATTACGGATCCTAACATGAAGGCAAACACCTTAGCGGATCAATTCGCTGCCAACTCTTCTTTATCACCAACGAACTCAAACCTTCCAACGTATACTACGCTAAATTCCTCCTTAGGACAAATTAGTATTCGTCCGCGAAACGTATACCGAGTTCTTAAGAATCTAAATGCTAACAAATCGTCCGGTCCAGATGGAATCCCTGCTCTTGTCCTCAAAAATTGCTGCGCTTCTCTATCTAAACCTCTATGCAAACTTTACCGTCTCCCTTTATCGTCCTCCACTGTCCCATCTTCATGGAAGCTTGCAAATGTTCAGCCAGTTCCAAAAAAGGAGAACGCACCAATCCCGCTAATTATCGCCCAATAGCAATAACCTTAATTCTGTCCAAGGTCATGGAAACAATCATCAACAATAGAGTAATAGAATATCTCAACATCAATGATATTATTGACGACAAATAGTATGGATTCCGCAAAAAACGTTCCACAGGAGACCCTTTAACCACCCTCACTGAACGTTGGAACAAGAGCATTCACCAGTTTGGTGAATCTTGTATTATCGCTCTTGATATTTCCAAGGCTTTTGGCAGAGTATGGCACACTGCCCTTTTAATCAAACTTAAAGCTATTGGTTTGGGCGACTCTCTTATTTCCTTTATTTCCTGGGTTGAAAGTTTTTTAGCCAATCGTTCAATGCGTGTGGTATTGGATGGTGTGGTATCCTCTTCTTAGCTTAGTAAAACAACGTAGGTACATGGTTCAGTCATTGAATGACGACTTGGCGAAAATTCTTAGTTGGGGCAATAAGAATCAAGTTGAGTTTAATGCTTTGAAAACCCAGTGCTGTCTTGTGTCCGACAAACGTGACTCTAACCTTCACCCAATCACCTTCGAAGGCCAGCCATTAACCTCTTCTTCAAGTGTTAAGATGTTAGGTATCCAAATCACAGATAACTTATCTTGGAACGATCATATATTTAACATCGCCAAGGAAGTATCTAAATGTTTGGGCTACCTAAAACGGTGTAAAAACTCCTTCACCCCTTCTGGGTTACTAACAATTTATAAGGCCTATATTAGACCACGTCTTGAATTTAATTCCCACCTATGGGCGGGAGCTGCAAAAACTTCTCTCTCCTATCTGGATAGTATCCAGTCTCGGACTATTAAAATTATAGAGGATTCTGACATCACTTCTTCGCTCGATTCCCTCGAGCATAGACGAACTGTAAGCTCCCTAACCCTTTTGTATCGCTACTACAATGGAGATTATTCGGACGAAATCTCTAATCTCTTGCCCTCATGTATGCCCTTACGCCGTAATATTAGAGCTGCTTCGCGCGCTCATAATTATTCTCTCAACCCCACCTTCGGTCGCACTGTCAAATTTCGTGATTCGTTTTTAAACCGGACTGTTCGAATATGGAACTCGCTGCCCATCTCGGTGTTCCCGCATGACTACAACATTCAGCAAATTTCAATGAAATATTCATAGCCACTTCCGTCTCTATCCCCTTAATTCCCAAAAACCAATACCCTTCCCCCCTCACCGGAGTTGTGCTTCAGTACAAAAGGGCAACCCCTCTAAATCCGGTGACAAATAAAAAAAAAAAAAAAAAAAAATTTACAACAGGGTTCTAGGGGGCCCCCATTCACTTAGTCTTCCCTAGCCACCCTAATCTGCATATTGACTTCACACGCATCCTCAACGTGTCCCAAGAATAATGAAGTTACGCCCGACAGTGTCGATCACAATACTTTATATTTAGAATAATAACGTAGAACTAGATCTTTTACTTTCAAATGAAGCAATCGCAAATGGACTTTAAAATTCATTTGTTTCATTTAAGAAATTACTCCGGTCTATCGATTTAAAAACTCTCTTGGAAGTGAAAGAGCTCCCCAGAACATAACTGCTGTCGCATGTAATGTGCGTACGTGAATTATTGTGTAACTTGATTTAAATAATAACAAAACTAAACGTCATTCATAAATCAAATACAGAATTCTTCTGCTTATCCACGCGAATATAACGTCGTATGGGAAATGTTATTCAGAGCAAATTAAATTAAATGTAACTGTGAGTAAAATATGACCATCATTATACCGAACTTATCGCAAGACTACGCTACGAAATGCTTTAAATAGCCATAATTAACTTCGAAGTCTTGAACCGATTTAATTGTCCCTAACAACCGATTCTTATATGTAGTTACGCCGTTCGGCTTAATCATTCGCTAGAGTTCTCTTCTTTTATTGATACAATCCATAGAAAAACGAAGAAAATGAAAAAGTCCTTCCGGCAATTTGATTCGAGAGATAGAATAAATCCTAGAAATGCACTACCCGCTCCCGCAGAATTTCTAAGAATCAGTAACCCTTGATACGATGTCCCCATTCATTCGCATAGATTGCTGTTGGCCCCAGGTGCTGATTACCTCATCCTACGGGGTGAACTTGTTCGGCATAAATCCATTGATTGGTCCTTAATCAAACGGAATTTATGGGAAGTAACTGTCAGCCGCATATGTTGCAGATACGACACCACATACGCACATACACACGTTTCGTTCCCTTCTAATTTATTTATGTCTTCCTTATAAGAATGGAACCATTCGTCCTAGATAAGGTGTACGAAAATAGAACTCAATTGTAATGTTAGGCAATTTCATTCAATTTCTCTGAGATCTGGTTATATTTTGTATGTTTTTTATGTTTTATTACTTAGAACAGTTGGACAAAATTAAAATTTAATGCACAATCAGAAGTTTTTATTTGATAATATTTATTTCCAAAATAACCTCAAACGCTTTAAATTATGTTAAGTTGAAAAGAATATTTTTTATTCGCACAAATATTATAAGATAAATCAACCACACTCGTGATTTATTTAATGCTATGTTTCTATATAGTATTCGCATGCAATCAGTATAAATCGTCATGTTCAAGAACTGAATTATATCTCATTCGTTTCTAACGAATTTTACGATAAATTGAAAGAGACTTATATACGATACAGTAAAGTTTAACACTCATACAAAACCTAAGATCCTAAAAAAAAAAATGAATGCTGTGTATCAGAAGCAGGGTCGAAATTTGCACCCCTCTTATTCACAGGAAACAATAAACTAAAAAGGAAGCATTCCCAAGTGTCTCAAGCCAATTTTGACAATTATAATTTAAGTTGTAGAGCTCGGAATTCTGAGGGACAAGTAATTTTTTATCGGCAGTGATGAGAATTTAAATGGTGAAACACCTTCCCAAAGTTTGGCAAATAATCGACTGAGCTTTCGATTTTCGTAGAAGCACTCGATAGATTTTATGAGACTTGGCTAATATAGTGGGAGCACGAACGAAAAGCAATGTCGTCTGATAAGAGTGCACCCCCAAAAATGGGTAATCCATCCCTATTAATTTTTTTTTTTTTTTTTGTTTTTTGTTAACGAATAGTCTGATTTAAATAAAAACAAGGTGACGTTAATGCTTACTTAAAAATAAAATTTGCATGTTTATACTCTAGATGAAATCTGAGAGTATTATAAGTTTGCCACAAAGTTTGTAACGCCAAGAAATAAGGCTCGGAAAAAAAAATGAATGATACAGAAGTTCATATAATCACTCAAAAATCTCAAAACTGGATGTCCGTCCGTGCGTCCGTCTGTCTGTCTGTCTGTCTGTCCGTCTGTCTGTCTGTCCGTCTGTCCGTCTGTCCGTCTGTCCGTCTGTCCGTCTGTCCGTCCGTGTCCTCTCCGTTGAGCTTGAAAGTTCAAATTTTGTATACATCGTTTTGAACAAAAAAGTAAGGTCAAGTTCGTAAACGAACCAAATCGCTCTACCCCTTCTACCCCCTCCCATACAAAATGACACAATTTCGCAATCTGACAATAAACGGATTTCCTTGAAAAGTACAAATGACATTGATCTGAAATTTGGAATGTAATACTTTTATGATGATTCCAATCTACTCTATAAAAATAATTTGTGTCTTCCCCCTCCTTCCACCACCTCCCATACAAACTGCACTTTTTCGTGAAATGCTCTAAGCCAATTTACTCAGTGCGTATAATAGTTATCAAGCTGAAATTGTGTACAAAATATTTATTTAAAATTATTATTAAGGCCAAAAAAAAATGAGACGATTAGCTGTACCCCTTCTACCCCCTCCCATACAAAATGACACAATTTCGTAATTTCACAATAAACAGATTTGCTCGAAAAATATAAATGCTATTGATCTGAAATTTGGAATATATTACTTTTATGATAATATAAATCTACTTTACAAAAGTTATTTAAGTCCTCGTTTTCCTTCCACCACCTCCCATACAAACTGCACTTTTTCATGAAATGCTCTAAGCCAATTTACTCAGTGCGTATAAAATTGACCGAGCTGAAATTGTGCACTAAATATTTATTTAGAATTATTAGTAAAACCAAAAAAAAATTAGGCGATTAGCTTTACCCCTTCTACCCCCTCCCATACAAAATAACACAATTTCACAACTTTATAAAAAGTCGATTTTCATGAAAAGTATGAATACTACTGATCTGCAATTTAAGACATGTCAAAAGCATGATATTTATAGTTATTTCTGAAAAGTCATAATAAACTCGCCCCTCCTTCTATCACCTCCCATACAAACTGTACTACTTCACTACATCCAATACACTAATTTTCTCAGTACCTATTAAATTTTTAAATCCTAAATTTTGTATAAAACATTTTGATAGCAACCTTACCGTCATGTGAAAAAATTAGTTCAATGTCGTCACCCCCTCTACCACTTCCCCAACAAAATTTCTTAAGATACAAAAATTTCTCTTTCATCTAGAGTATCGGGCTTTATGCCCAATCGTACTCCTGTTATGTTTTTTCTCAATTCTTAATCAGCGGTATCCAAGCAAAAATAAGCACCAAACTCTATTTTTATGTACGCACTAACGTGACCTTTTTTTTATTTATATCAGAATATTCGTTAACAAAAAAAAAATTAAAATGAAAAAATTAAGGGTGGTTTATTTCTTTATAGGGATGCACTCTCATCAGAGGATATTGATTTTGGATAGCGCTCACACGATTTACATATATTTTTGCCAAGTATCATTGAAATCCATCTAAAGTTGAGTTGATTATTCGCAAAACGTTCAGGGGGTATTTCACCCTTTAAATGATCATAACTACTGATTAAAAAAATACGTGTGCCTTAGAGTTCCGATCTCTGCAACATATGTGAAAATTCTCAACATCGGCGGGAGACACTTGGCAATGTTTTTAGTTTTTTCCAACTTTGATCGAATGCCCTGTTCAAAGGATCGGGGATGCTGTAAAATGCCGGAATATCGATAATAACAACTCGTTTAGAATAGAAGGAGGGATAAGGCTATGGCTACTTCTGTCAGGGAATCTGATGCAGTTCTGAAAGAATATTCGTATTGTTTTTGCAAATGCGCAATGTTCAATAGAAACTGAAAGGACAAGACACCCATATATGTATAAAGAAGTTTGCCTTTCTTTTCCATTAAATTAAAAAAAGCACACTGTTCTTTTATCGCGATAGAGTAGATCTCTAGCAGATAACTGCTACATATAAGGGAAGCATGTTTTTAGGCCGTAAAACATCTGAGTTAACATTTACGTTTCGGTGCCCTAATGATACCACATGCCTTATTCTCGTCATATGAATTTATACTCTATATGAAATCTGAGAGTATATTGTGTTTGCCTTACCGTTTGTAACGCTAAAAAATAACACTCGCACAGAGTCGCCAAGGGTGTAGAAATATTTGTTGTCGCTCAAAAACCTCAATTCCGAGTGACCGTCTGTCCGTCTGTCTGTCTGTTCGTCTGTCCGTCTGTCCGTCTGTCCGTCTGTCCGTCTGTACGTCTCTCTACAGCATAACTCTCAAAAGCTTTGAGCAATAGTGCTAAACATTTTTGTGTGTCATTTTTAGCAAAAAGTAACTTCAAATTCGTGAATGGGCTACATCCCCCACTCCTTTTACCCCTCCCAAACAAGTTTCATGAAATTTCGAAATATTAAGAAATTGATTTTTCTTTGAAACTATTTAAGCTATCGACTTGAAATTTAGGTCAAAGTATTATAATAAAGATGTCATTAATATCACGGAATATTCATCCGATACCCTCACTTCTTCTACCCCTCCCAAATAAATGGACAATTTTGAAAAATATATATTTTCGATTTTCATTGAAACTAGTAAAGCTGAAAAGACGAAATTTTGTCAGAATTAATTCTACTATAATTGCAATTTATTTTAAAAATAATTATCATCTTCACCTCACTCATTCTACACCCTCCCAAACAAATTTCACGAAATTTTGAAATTTTAATTAAATTATTTTTCTTCGAAACTGTTAAAGGTATCAACTTGATATTTCGTATAAAGTATACAAATAGAAATGTCAATAACGCGAAAAATTTGTTTTGATCCGTACAGTCCTTCTACCTCCAATAAAAATGCGTAATTTTTGTTAAATGCGTTATATCGATTTCCATTAAAACTAGAAAAATACAAACTTAACATTTTGCCAGAATTTGTTTTTTAATAATTGAAATAAGTGCTACAAAAAATTATCAGCTCCGCTTGATTCCTTTTACTCCCTCCCATATAAATATTTGTATTATAAATCCAAGAAAAGCATTTCTCTTCGAATATATGAGAACTATCGCCTTTGAAATTGAATCAAAGCATGGTGATAAGGATGATGATAAGCAGTTTCAAAATCATCTAAAACGCTCCACTTCCTCTGCCACCTCCCATACGAATGCACCAATTTCAGGAAAACTATGTCCAATTTATTTAAAAATAATGAAAAATAAAACCTTTAAATTCGGCAATAAACATTTTGCATGCCATGTTCGGTGTCATAAACGAAAAATACAAACCTCCCCCTCTACTTCTACCACCTGCCTTGCAAAAGTCTCTATTCACTATTCGAAAGAATTTGAGATGACATATTTTCCAGTATATTAAAGTCATTTCCATCTCATCTAGAGTATCATATGATTGTGCTTTAAGACTCACTCCTCGATACAAATTTTTGTTTTGGAAATTCAAGAAAAGTATTTCTCCTTTGAACATATGAGAGCTATCGACTTTCAAACTGTAACAAAGTAATGTGATTAGGATGTTAATAAGCAGATTTAAAATCATCCAAAATTTCCCACTTTCTCTGCCACCTCCTACAAATATCATAAATTCAAAAAATAATTGTTTAATTTCCTCGAAAATTATGAAAGCAATAAACCTTAAATTCAGCATGTAATATTTTGTATACTTCGATCGGTATTACATACAAAAATTACAAACCTCCACCCTCTGCCCTCTGTCACTATTCACTATTCGAAAGAATTTGAGAAGACATATTTTCCGGTACAATAAACTCTTTCCTATTCCATCTATCAGTATCACATGATTGGGCTTTACGCCCGGTCTTAATGCTGTTATGTTTCTTAGTGTTTTTAAGGATTAAATTATTAGATATGTGAAAAATGCTATAGAATTTCGCCTGCCTCTTCTTAAAGGAGATCAAATTACAAACACTTTCGATTGTTTTGACCACGTTGGATCGAGCTACAAATGAATGTTCTCTAAAAATCAGTATTAGTCAATAGCACTCAGTAAACTTACTGCTAGAAAAGTAAATAATACTTAAGAATTGAAAGAGCAGGTTTGCGAATTTTACATTGTTTGCTTTATTATGTGTGACGTTTCGGTATCTGCGAAGACCTTTATTACTAGAGATCTCAGAAGAGACCGAAACTTCACAAATAATAAAGCAAACAGGGTAAAATCCGGAAATCTGTTCATTCAATTTTAAATGTACTGTGAAAACATTCACCAAACCAATATTTAAGAAGTTATGTCTACCAGAAAAGCGTTGTTACTTATAAGAACTTTTGGAACTGAAAAGTGATGCATTGGTTAGTCTGCATTGCATTAATTTTCAGTCCCAGATTCATAAGAAATAATGCTCAAACAGATTCTCCTAGGGTACAGAAATATATGTGGCCGTTCAAAAACCTCGATTCCGTCCGTCTACAACATAGCTCTCCAACGCTATAAGCTCTCGACTTGGAATTTTTGTTATATTATTTTCAGAAAAAAAGTAACCTAGTTCGTGAACTGACCACACCCTCACTGTTTTCTAGACTTTCAATACAAATTTCTCGAACTTTCAAAATTTGAAGAAATATATTTTTTTTCCAAAATTATTACAGCTAGCGACTTGAAAATGTAAACAAAGTATGCCGAATTAAGTATCATTAACCTTTATCTTATCTGCTTAATCCTTTTACCCCTCATGCGAATACACAATTTTTTTAATGCTTTATGTCGATTCTCATTGAAACTAGAGAAGTTGGAAACATAAATCTTTGCTTAATAATTGCAATAAATGAGCAAAACATTATCAATTTCGCCTCACTCCTTTTACCACCTCCCATACAAATTTGTATATCATACCATATCTTGATCGCTTTGCGTGTACAGCCCGATATTAAGCCGCAAGTTTACTGTTGTCTTTAGCAACACAGATTGTTATTGTTACGACAATCATTAAGGCTTACATCCATTGTGCTAAAAGATATTCGCAAGGACGACCAGATATCACAACGGATGACACCAGTCTATGCTTTTTCGTATGGTCAGTATTCACACTGTTAAAAGCAAGGCCTACCCAAACCTTTCCCAATCTTTGTTTCATGGGACCCGGTTGATACGCAACTCCACGTCGAGCACAAGGTTTGCACTAGGCATTCCAAGATAACCGTATAATGTACAAGTACAGCAGTACGGAATAAAGCTCTACCTGCGATGTATGTGGTAAACCACATCCAATACATGTCCTCCGAGGCGACTTCAATCATGGCTGTATTAGTTTGCCCGCACCACGTCGCATCCATAAGTCTCAATTCCTATTCACTCTACGTATAATAATAGTTGATCATTAATTGATTCATGACTTCACTGTTGCGTAAGATTTCGCTCCTATAATGTCGTACCGTGATTTTGGGGAAGAGGTCCAAAGTATCACCTCGAACATTACGGTTGCTACTTTCTTACGCATTTGATTATGTACTACCAATTCATCTCTATCAATAGCTCACTAAGTCTTATGTTTCAATTAGCTTTCGACAGTTGCTAATAAGGCGTCCCTGCTATACCAAGCCCCAACCAGTCTAATTATCAACAATTTAGGATCAATTTTCACATCCTTCCGTTAGTTACTAGGCCGTCCCGGCTAAGCCGAACCCCTGCTTTTCGCCTCCTTCAGTCCGCTCACGAGTCTTGGATCAATTTTCACATCCTTCAGCTTACTACTAAGCCGTCCCGGCTATATAGAATCCCTGCCTTTTGCATCCTTCCGTTTGCTACTTATACCACCCATGGCTACATCAATTTTCACATACTTCCGTCTGCTACTAGGCCGTCCCGGCTATACCGAACCCCTGATTTTCGCATCCTTCAGTCTGCTACTACTTTCCGCATACTATAATTATCATTTGCTACTTTTCTTCAATAGTTTGCATCAATTTTCACATTGTTCCGTTAGCTACTAGGCCGTCCCGGATATACCAAACCCCTGCTTTGCTTATCACTATCAAAATTCCTTAATGCAAGGAATTGCCATAAATCGATTCCGACTTTAAAAATTGAAAGTCGATTTATCCTTTGGCTCATCGTTTAGTGAAGGGACGACAAACATGAACATCTCAACACCAAGTACAGATAATAAAAACAAGAAATTGAAAAAAAAAAAATCTCTGACATTGGTGTCAACTAGCGTTAAATCTACGTCTTAAGCATAAATGAGTAAAAACAGATGCAACATCATTAATGGTCAGGATAAAAAGAAGTGGCCCCAAATGACTTTCTTGAGGAAGACCAGAATGCGCAGCAAATGGCTTAGAAGTACAACCCCTCAAAAGAACTTGGTAATTTCTATCAATTAGATATGAATTAATCCAATTGATAAACCAAGGTGGAAAACCCAACAAGTCCAATTTCAACAATATAATGGAGTGAGTTAATTTATCAAAAGCGTTACTCAAATCAGTATATGCATATACAATCAATTTGTTTCCCCTCTTCAATAGCCAAAATGATTTATTTGTAAACTCAATCAGATTAGTGACAGTGGATCTATTCCGGACAAAACCATGTTGTTTACTCGAAATTAAGGATTTACAGTGAAATGAAATGCTCCTATACACTATAGCTGACAGTTTAGCTATTGGTCGATAGTTTACAATGGCCGATTTTGCTCCACTTTTGTGGGCAGGGAAAATTCCAGTCTTAAGGGATCACTGATATAGTAGAGAGAGTGGTTCAGCGATAGAGAAACAGCAGCGTTTAAGGACAACTGCTGGAACTCCATTAGGGCCAGGTGAGAAACATCCTTAAGGAGAGATATGTGATTAACTACTTCTTCATAAGAAATCGGTATACTAGACAAAGTGGTGGAAGCAGTATCTCTAAAGTCGTCAAAGTATGATATGTCAAGGACAAAGTCACTACCAGTAAAAGATCCACTGAAGAATGTGGCAAAAAAATTGCAAATAGTAAATTGATCATTACTACATATTACTGCCAAGGAATTGAAAAGAAGCTGGATAACCATCAGATTTACGCTTACAATTAACAAATTTCCATAACTTCAAGGGATCTCTTATAATATCGGGCTGCACTTTAAGTAAATATTTAGAAGCGAGTAGATAGATCTTTGAATAAGTCATAATATTCTTCATACACATGGAAATCAGTGTCATTCTTCGTCCTAGTATACCTATTTTAGGCAGCATTGCGAGAATTGCGAATCGCACGCAACTCCCTAGTGTACTAGGGATAAGACAATGAGATATAGTTGCGATAAATAAAAGGAACTGTAACGACAAAAAATTGGTACAGGATATAATAAAAATCAACAGCGGCACCCTCAAAATCGGGATTGTCAAAAATTTCATTAAAGTTGAAATTAGAGATAAGGTAGTCCAACTGCGAAAAATCTGCCTTAATAAAATCGAAAGATAGCACTTTCTCACTAGGACTGAAAGAATGCTCCTCGTCAATTATACGAAACATGTTAATAGGAGTGTGCAAGACATCAATGGTCGAAATTGAGGTTACGCTCTCTTCCATGGAACAGGCACAGAATAAAAAACCAAGTCAAGCTGTCTGCCATAGGAATTCCTAACAAGGCTAAGTTGCTGAAGACCAAGTGCAAATTTTCGCCTCCTTCAGCCTGCTACTACTTTCCGCAAACCATTACCATCATTTGCTACTAATCCGACCCGGCTATACCGAACTCCTGCTTTTCACCTCCTTTAGTCTGCTACTACTTTCCACATTTTCCATTTGCTACTTTATGCGTGCCTTAATCCAACTTCCGTCAATTCCTTCACCTGACTTCTCTTGAGACATTATCGATATATTTTTTTTTTTTTTTTTTATAGTATGGGGACTACGTGAGTGCACTGCGGTCTTTCCAACCTATTGTACGGTGATTGCCCCATTTCCCTACCATATCCCAGTAGCTTTAGCTAATTTGAGTATTAGTGAGGGAGCCATGTTGGCTAGTTCCTCGGTGGAAAGGATGCCCTTCCCAAGAATCTTGAGTCTACTCCTTGCCATTGCTTCGCAGTGGCATAGGATATGTATTGTCGTTTCCGAGTCTTCGAGACAGAGGCGACATATGTCGGTTTCAGCTAAGCCCATTTTTTTGAGGTGATGGTTTACTCCACTATGCCCCGTCATTAGCCCGATTAGAGTATTGATGTCCCTTTTGCTGAATCCCAGGATATCCTCCACTTTGTTTTTATGTGGTAGGATTAATTTTTTCGAGGTTGATAAACCAGGAAGTCTATTCCAGTGGATTATATGTTCTTCTTGGACCCACTTTTTAATTGAGGAGTTAAGAAATCCTTTTGGTTTTCCGCAGAAAGGTTCTGGGCCAATTAAGTTTTCTTCCGCGCCGTTTTTAGCTAAGCGATCTGCCTCCTCATTTCCCTCAATTCCTAAGTGTCCTGGCACCCACATTAAGGTTACGTCATTCCTTTTCCCCAGGATTATTAGGTCTTGAAGGCAGTCCCAAACTAGCTTCGATCCATGTTTGTTGGATGATAAGGCTTTTAGAGCTGCCTGACTATCCGAGAGGATATAAATTGGTTTGTTGCGATGAGCTCTCCTTATGTTTTCTTGGATGCATAGCTCGATTGCCACTAGTTCAGCCTGGAAGATTGTGGCTTCTTTGCCGAGTGATTTTGAAACCGAGAAGTTAGGTCCCTTAACTCCAGCTCCCGTCCCCTCAGAGGTGCACGAACCGTCTGTGTACCAGATGGTTGAACCCTCTGTCATTTCAGGTGATGTGGATTGCCAGTCCGTGCGTTCACCAATAATAACCTTGAATGGGGTTTCAAAGTTATATTTTGTCGGCATATCGTCCGACAAAGTGGAGGCTAGAGCCTCCCATTTTGGGTTATTTAGGATTTTGAGGTGGCCTCTAAAATCCCCTGGTTTATAGTTGTTTTCCCTTTGTAAGCGTAACACCCCTTTGATAGCTTCCCTTTTTATTTGGAGATGTATCGGAGGAATGTTAAGGAACATTTCCATTGCCGCTGTGGGACAGGTTTTCATCGCACCTGTGATGCCAAGACAAGCTAGCCTTTGGATTTTTTGTAGCATGAGCTGTGCTTTTCTTTGCAACGTTTTAGTCCACCATACCGTTGATCCGTATGTGACTATTGGAAGAATGATTGTTCTGTAACACCAGTAAATTATTTTGGGCTTAAGTCCCCATTTCCTACCAAATAAGCTTCTACAGGCCCAAAATGCCTTTAGAGCTTTGGCATGAGTCCATTCTATATGTTTGTTCCAGTTGAGTTTTCTATCCAGTATAACTCCTAGATATTTTACCTCTTCTGAAAGGGGTATAATTGTTCCATTTATTGAAGGGGGTGTGATGTGGATATTCCTTCTATTTGTAAATGGTACCAACTCAGTCTTACTTGGGTTGATGTTCAAGTTTTTAGACCGACACCAGTTCATTATCATATCTAAGGCAGATTGTGTTCTTTCCGATATAATAGAACCATACTTATCTCTAATAATAATGACGAGGTCGTCAGCATATCCTATAACCTCGTATTCCTGTTCCACTAGATGGTCCAGGAGTTCTTCCACTACAATAGACCATAGAAGTGGAGATAGTACCCCACCTTGGGGACATCCTCTATAGGTCTGTGCAGTCAGTGAGCTATCACCCAGTTCCGTGATAGTCATTCGGCTTCTTAGCATGGCATGTATCCATCTAATTGTGGCCGTTTCCAGCCCTTTTTTCCTAGCTGCCGCTATTATGGCTTCATGGGGAGTATTATCAAATGCTCCCTCTATATCTAGGAATGCGCAAAGCGCAATTTCTTTATAGTCTTTCGCCTTTTCGATTTGTTTTACCAAATCGTGAAGAGCTGACTCTGTTGATTTGCCCTTTTGGTAGGCATATTGATTTTTGTTAAGACGAACCTTGTTAGGCCCTGTTCTTAAGTGTGCATCCACTAATTTCTCCATCGTTTTGACAAAGAAGGAGGTTAGGCTTATAGGACGATATGACTTGGGCTGATCAATAGGGCGATTGCCTGGCTTCGGTATAAATACCACCCTTGCTTTCCTCCATATTTTGGGGATGTATCCCCAACTATAACTGGCTTTAAAGATCCTTATCATTATAGGCAATAAGATCTCTAACCCCTTTTGCAATAAAGCGGGGAATATTTTGTCTACTCCGGCTGATTTGTAAGGCTTTAAGGTGTTAATCGCCCATCTTATCTTTTCCGGAGTGAAGATTTTTCCAGCAGCACTTTTGCTGGACGGAGTTTGACAATATGTCCTTTGCTCCGCTTCTAAATCTTCATTTCTGTTTATTATTCTGCAGCCTGGGAAGTGTGTTGCCAATAACACCTCAAGGGTTTCCATACTGCTTTTGGTAGAGGACCCGTCAGGTCTCTCTAGAAGTCCGATATTTATCGGGGTGTCTTTTGATAACACCTTTTGAAGTCTTGAGGCCGCTGGGAGATCGTCTATTTCTTCACAGAATCTACTCCACGACTCTTTCTTCAATTTTTTGAGAAGTTTGTTGTATTCGGTTAGGGACTCTCTATATTCGTCCCAATTCCCGAAGGTTTTTGCTCTGTTGAACAATTTCCTAGTTTCCTTGCGTTTTTTTGCAAGTTCCTCGTTCCACCAAGGTGTTTGTTTGGCCCTTTTTTTATGTAGAACAGGACAACTTTGTTCGTAAGCATTAATAATATTGTTTACGATTTTGTTCGCCATTTTATCAATGCAGTCTGGGCTACTTATTGATTCTTCTGCGATTCCTAGTTCATATTCTAGGACTGATTGGTACAGACTCCAATTGGTGCGTTTCGGATTTCTGTATTCCCTGATATATTCAATTGAAGTCTCAACATCAAAACAGATATGCCTATGATCTGATAGTGAGGCTTCCTTTGATTCGTGCCAACTCACGCACTTGTCTACCAGGCAGGGGCTAGTAATGGTTAGATCCAGTACTTCCTGCCTAATTGAGTTTATAAAGGTTGGTGAATTACCTTTATTAATTACGTCTAGGTTGTTAGTAGTTATATATTCTAAGAGTGACTCACCTCGTTTGTTTATATCGCTGCTACCCCAGATCGTGTGATGAGCGTTCACGTCGCAACCAAGAATTACTGGTATGTTGTTTGCCTTGCTGTAACTTACCAGCTCCATGACTCCTTGTGGTGGAGCCTCTAGCTCCTCCCCTGGAAAGTAGGCCGAGGCGATTATAACCTTTTGGCTTCCTCCTACCTTTGGTATATTCACCAATACCGCTACTAAATCTGTACGGATGAATAAAGGTATATTTAGGTAATTTATTTCTGATGATATCAGAATTGCAGCTCTAGGCCTGTCACTTCTTCTATCAAAAATCAACTTACCCATTTTTTTAGGAATATCAAATATTTTCCCCATAGCGGCTCTTGGTTCTTGTATTAGGGCTATGTGATATTCCTCTTTTGCGAATCTCCATGTTAGAATATCCATGGCCGCCGCTGCGCGATGGAGATTCGCTTCTACTTCTACAATGGCGCTACAGCCCAAATCGGACTTTGGCCTCCTGATATTCAGGTTCCTTAACATTTTTTTTATTACTTATTGTGGAAGGGTTGTTAGCCCTTCGTACAACCCTCTTTCTACGAATTTTTCATTTTCGTAGATTGAGGTGACCAAGGTATATCCAAGCAAGCAATGTGCTGGAGTTATATATTGCGTCGACTGGGATTTGAACTCACGATCTTCGCATTACAAGACCAACACACTACCTACTAGGCTATACCCTAGATGGAGATTCGCTTGAATTACTCTAATTTTCTTTAGAGTTTGGGCCATCTTTGTTCATCCGCGGCTCGCCGCTTTTGAACTCCTTGGCCTTAGGGCGAAGAGTGATGCTGGAGAATTTAAAGCATACTCTATGCCCCCTTTGTTTAAGCTATTCCATCGATTGGCCGTCGATGGAGAAGGTTATAATGGTGTTTGTGCCCTCTACCTTTCTACTCAACACTCTCCAGTTGGAGGCGCACCAACCAGCGTTTTGAGCATCAATGAGGGTGGTTATCTCCTATGGAGTTTTCTTTTCGTGAGGAAAATACCCCGTGATTATTTCTAATCGCGGGATATTCTCCTCCCGGACTGCCCGTATGTTCGTTGACTCGTCCGGCTTGATGCTTGCAGCTGTCTTTTCTAACCATGATGCTGTCTGCTCGTCAAGGCATATGATCAGCATCCAACCCGGCTTAAGGCTGAGTCCACCAAATTGTGGAATTATCCCTTCGGTTGTCGCTTTGGGAATCTCGTTCAGAATGAGTTCCTGTGTTGTAGCAAGTTGCTCTGCTGCTAGGATCTTATGAGGATGTTTGGTATGTATAATACCGATCCTTATCCCTTTAACTGCGTCTCTATAGCTTGTTCCTGACGTGGAGGGCTGAGCCTCTGCTGCAGGTTCATGCACTACGCTTTTTATTGTGGTTTTGGGTCTTTTGAACCCACTTCCCACAGATGGCGGTGTTGTTGAAGAGGTTCTGCCTCTCTTTCTCGCATGTATTTGTGCTGGTGATAGCGTCTTTTCGAGCGGCTGGCACGCAAGGTCGTACGCTTCACTCACAGTTTTCCCTTGATTACGATGGTATGAGTATCGTTTCCGGGCTGCTCCGCTTAGCCTTTTTTTCTTTTCGGCTAGAGTTAATTGTTTCAGTTCGGCTGATAACATTTGTTCGTCCACTAGAGGCTTGCTAGGAGTTTTCTTTCCGCCTTAAGTGGTGGTCTATTAATCTTTTGTGTGCCTGGAGGAATTGTCTCTTCTGTCATTTCACACATTTCTTGTTGAGGGGTGGTTTTTGTTTTTTCATCCTCATTTACGACTTCGGCCGTTGTTTTTGATGCTTTAGGGGATGCATCTGCCCTTTCGGTTACTTTAGGTTTTTCCATTTGGTTCCCACGAGTAGCGCGAGAAAGTAGAGTCACCCCCGGCAGAGCTCCGCATTACCAGGGGAAGGCTTGTTTAAACTGGAGGGCGCCTGGTATCCAGAGTTCGCATATTATTGGTTAGTTGCCCACTAACCATTCATCCATTGGCATATGCTGTTCCACCGTAGATTAGGGGATTTTTATATACGAGGTTAACTCCTCTAGCGTCATACTTTATAAAGGTCACCATATAGGTAGTACGTACACTTGCGAATCACTATAGGGATGAATCCCCTAGTAACCATCAATTTAATTTAAATCTGCCTGAAACATGACCAGACCAGATCCCAATTATATCGATGCTGCGGTAGGATACGGAATCGACAGCTAGCTGAGCGATTTGATCCCCCCTACCACATCCGCCTTAGACCATAGATAGGTTACGGAGCTGAAAGCTAGCTTTCAGCTTGATCCCCCCTATCTTGATAGGATACGGAGCCGACAGCAAGCTGTTCGACTTTCTCCCCCCTATCTGTAGATCTTTTAGCGTTACCCAGTCTGCACCACGAGTAGGCGATCTACGCAACAGACCTTATCGATATAACCTGGTACGGGGTTACCAATAATTCCTCTCGTTGTACTAAGTTTGAAGTCCTTGATGAGTACTTCCGTGAAGCAAGCTCCACTTTAGGCTAAATTCACACGTAACTTTGATACCGATCGATAAGCTCGAGTTACAAATTCGTATATAAGAACTTCAAGAGAAGCATTTCCCATCTGAGCATATAAGGGCTATCGACATAAGAATCGGAATACATTATGAATGAATGAACGCTGTCAAGAATTTTGATATTTAGTTTCAAAATCGTCCAAAATCTTTCCTTGTTTCTACCACCACCGACACAAAACTCATAATTTCAAAAAAAGTTTTTTATCAATTTACCAAGCTCAGTGTCATTAAAAAGTGATAAGCCTCCCACCATCAGATCTGCCACCCCCATAGAAAAGTCACTTTTTTTAAAGAATGTAAGACGACATATTTCTCGGCGAATTGAACTCTTTCTCATTTCATCTAGGACATTGCATGATTGCGAATGTGTAGGCTTTCAATTCCAAGGTCGCAAGTTCAAATCCCGAGCGACGAATAATATCAGCACATTGTCTGCTTGGGTATACCATGGTCAGCTCAATCTACGAAATTCATAGATAGAGAGTTGTGTTCCTGTTAAGGAATCTGAAGGTCAGAAGACCAAATCCTGATTTGGGCTGTAGTGCCATCGATAATAGATGCAGATTGCATGTTTAGCAATACGCCGAATCATAATTCTGATTTGTTTTTCATATATATACATATATATATATTTTTTTTTTTTTTTTTGAAGAAGCAAATTAAAGTAAATTGCAAATTCCCCACTATTTCCGCCTCCTCACATACGAATTTCAAAAAAGTCGATTTGTAAAAGAAATTAGTTTTCTTTGAAACCATCAACGCCATGGATTTGCAAATTCGGCAAAGTTTAATGATATGAAAACTAATTAATATTGAAGTTTTGCTCCGATTCCGTCACCACTTCTACTCCCCCCATATAAATGCATAATTTTTGAAAATTTGTTAAATCAATTTTCTTAAAACCTAACCGTGAATAATGAATATCGCAGAATATCTGCCAACAAGTCGGGTGCAACTTTACTTGCAACAAGTTGTGGATGAGGGGAAAGTCGATGTTCAGGTTATGTGTGCTGCAGATAATGAAGACTATGACTGTTGTCAATTATTCAACACCGAACTGCGCCTATAATCAATAGCTGCAGTACCTATAATAAATATTTCAATCATTTATTTATGCATGGACTTATATAGTACTTCTTCTACACAAATTAGTCGCGGAC
Organism: Chorisops tibialis; assembly: GCA_963669355.1. Classification (NCBI taxonomy): domain Eukaryota; kingdom Metazoa; phylum Arthropoda; class Insecta; order Diptera; family Stratiomyidae; genus Chorisops; species Chorisops tibialis. The sequence continues at coordinate 163,865,399 of OY770262.1, forward strand.
ACATTGAAATAGCAAACACTTCCTGAAGATCGGCGCAAAGGAATCATAAGTACAATTTATAAAAAAGTTAAAAACTCTGCTGCAAAAGCTACCGATTTGTGTACGTCTTATACTGTCTTGATGAAAGCTCTGGAACAGATAATTACTATCTATGCTCATAAAGTATTTAGTGTACTTAGAGCTGAACGATCGACTACGGTCCAGATGTTCTCGGTTAAACAGATGCTGGAAAAGTGCTGGGTAAATTGTATGATATTGATGCGCACCAGATATATGTTGACTTCCAACGGACTTACAACAATATCGAGAGGCACGTATTATATAAAATGGTGTAGGGAGCTTGAAGTCTCACCGGAGCTATTTCAAATCAGTGTACTGAAAAACAAATTCTACCGCAGAAAATAAGGCAAACAAAATCTTCGATTTATAAATTTGGGCTGGAACCTGGTGTCCGAACTTTAATTGAAGATGGTCTGTTCCCATATAGTAACTCAAGTTTGGATCATAAGAATGGCAATGACTGATTTTTTGTCACAAGGTCGAAAATGATCTGGCTTTCAGTTTTAGAATTGACAACGATCTTAAGCAACGTTATGGCCTGCCCCCCCCCCCCCCACCGATGCTTTTTAATTTGACATTCCTTCTTTTTGGTGTCCTCCAACAATTCAAGTTTTTGTTTCAAACTCAATCGCTTGATAAATCCATCATTAAAACTATTAATACCACATAGTGGTCCCACATTGCGAATTCACACCTCTGAAAAATTTCTATGTGAATATCTTCTTCATAATTAATTAAATAAGTTCGATTTCTACTGATAAATTTATATTTTTAGTAAATTTTCCTTAAATCACAAAACTTTACTTAAAATCACATAACACATAGATGTCGAGGTGTTGTATGATTGCGTGGCTGAGTGTGTATTAAGTTACGCCCCCAAAAAGTGGCTCCTACAAATGCTTGATAGGCTTTTTTCGAAAAATATCATAAAAACGATTTCGACTCCCTGGAGAAGTAACTCCTTCGAAGATCGTCCAATGGCAAGGTGTTTAGGAAATGCCACATGCTCTTTCAGTTAACGTACGTGATTATTTTGCTTCTCCAATTGTTCGCGTCACTCTTTTTTATACTCTTTTATGTAATCCACTCAACTGGTCGACTTTCGACCACAATCGCGATGAAACTAACGCAATTCAACGGACAATTAAATTTGCTCCTTTTTTGGTTGTTCGCGATCGGTCCAAATTCCGTCGCAAAACGCAAGAAACAATAATATTGAACGGGCTGCTACTGACAAAGATTTATAGATGTTAAAACAAACAGAAACCATCTACTGAGTATGATAGACCCTCTAGAAATGGAACTGTTACACTTTTACATCGTTTTCCCTTTTTATTTCGAATGATTTTTCATTAGATGTTGCAACTGAAAATTTACTGCCAGGAGTGTGAATCGAACCCTCGACCTATTGTTGTGAAGCAAATATGCTGCAGTTACGCCAGGAATACGTATGTATGCACTAAGAATCAAAAATATTAAAAAATAGTTAAATAAAATAAAAAAAAGCAGCAATTACACCAATTTACTTCTCCGAAAGGACTAAAGAAAATTGTAAATGGATTTTACCATTCAACTTAAATTTTTGATAAGAAATCTTATAAATTATCTATTGAAAGTGCCCCGTGTGAGACGTCCTTTTTTTTTGCCATTGGCTTTATGGCTCGAAATAATGATGGTCGTATGTGTTTTTGTACTATGTGCACTCTATTGCAGGTTGTAAAGGTACTTGAGTTCTAAAGAACTTTTTAAGTTCATCGTCTGCACTATAAGTTCAAATGTCTCGTTTCGGATTTTTTCCGATTTTCCTTAAAGGATATACGTAGCTAAGTATATAAGTCAATATTCGTTATCGAGTCTCTGTCGCCACAATTTTTACAAAAGGCTGTAAATTGAGAGGATATATCTGATTCGTGATATCGTCGTCGTATATGAAACTCGAAAGGTTTATTGAAAGTTGTGCGATGGAAAGTTGGATTTTTTTTTTCTTTTTTGAGAACGGAAGAGACTTTGTAATAAATTTATTGGCTTATTCGTGCGAGGATTTAAGAATGGTCATATCGATTTTCTTAGGGTGGGTAGGTTATCCTTTATCATAAAAAATTATTGTTGTATTATTATATTGGATTATTGTATCGTTTAGTTTGTGATATAGAGCTTTTGGATATGCAAAGATACTTACTCTGTCTAAATTTAGTGTTATTTTAGAAGAAGAAATATTGATATAGGCATCTTTTCGGACTGTCCAATAATAAAAGTTTAGCAGTCTTGAAGGGGTTTAATGAAGCTATGATAATTTTCATTTTGTATGGTGAGCGTTAGCATCGCATCCCTGGATGACTGGTATTTTGTGCATTTTGCTGTATTCCACAAGCTCCTTGATGTCTTGCGGTCGAGCATCTGGCTCCTCACCAGAAAAATAGGCCATATTTTCACCAGGACTGCTAATAAGTCTGTTTGGATGAAAAGAGGCAGATAATTAATTTCGGACGATATCTGAATTTCAGGTTTCGCTTCTTTTATCGCAAATCAACTTAACCATTTTTTGGGTAATTCCAATAATTTTTCCATTTACGTTCCTTGGTTCCTGTAGAAGGTCTACTAAGAATTCCTCCTTTGCGAATCTCCATGTTAATACGTCCATGGCCGCTTTTGCACGATGGAGATTCGCCTGAATAACTTTTGATTTATTCAGATTTACAGTCATTTTAGAGGAGTTGCGGCTTGCCGCTTCTAACCTCTTTGACCTCAGGGCCTAAAGTCACATTTGAGAATTTGTTGCAGACTCTGTACCCCTTTTGTTTAAGCTTCTCCATCGATAGGCCACCGATGGAGTAGGTTATAATAGTGTGTGTGCCCTTTGCCATTCCGCTAAGGACCTTCCAATTTGAGACGCACAAACCAGCATTTTGAGCATTATTAAGGGTTGTAATCTCCTCTGATGAATTTTCTTCCTGAGGAAAACATATTTCTAATCGAGTAATATTTTCCTTCCGGATGGTCCTGATCTTTGTCGACTCATCCGGCTTGATGCTCGTGACTGCTTTTTCTAGCCATGATGCGGTTTGCTCGTCCACGCACATGATCAGCATCCATCCAGGCTTGAGGCTGAGTTCACTAAATTGTGGATTTATTTTATCCCCTCTTTGGCTGCTTTAGGTATTTCGACCAAGATCGGTTTTTGTATTACAGCTTGTTTATTAACAATACCAATTCTGATCCCTTTTACCGCATCTCTGTAGCTAGTGCCCGACGTGGAGGGCTGAGCTTCTTCTGTTAGTCTATGCTCGATGGTTTTACTTAAGGTCTTAGACCTTTTATTTCCACTTCCGAAAGATGGCGGTGTCTTTGATGAGCTTCTGCTTCTTTTCATTGCCGTATTTAGTGCCGGATTTTTTGCATAGGCAGGCATGCAGGATCGTACGCTTCGCTTGCCATTTTGCTGTGGTTACGATGGTACGTATACCGTCTCCTAGTAGCACTGCTTAGTCACTTCCTGTTATCTTTAAAACTAAACTGTTTCAGTACTGCTGATAACAGTTGATCGTCCAATAGCGGCATTGCAGAGATTTTTTATCCACTTTAAATGGCGGTCTTATGTACTTGGTCGTGGCTGAAGGCTTGTCCTCTACAGTCACCTCGCGTACTTTTTCTGGGGGGTTAGTTGTTCCGTTCCCCTCTTCCATTTCGGTATTAGCCGCTGTTTGTGATGCTTTTGGGTAGGCGCATTTCCCTTTAGTATTACTTGGTTTCTCCATTAGATTCCTACGAGTAGCGCGTGAAAATAGAGTCATCCCTGGCAGAGCCCTGCATTACCAAGGAAGTCTGATTGACACTGGAGTGCGCCCGGTATCTAGAGTTCTTCGAGAATAGGCGACAGTGTTCTAAGCGGAAGTATTATGTAATAACGAATTAAAAATTATTTTATGATGCGAAAGCGACATCCTTTGTACAGCTTGCGAGGAAGACGAAGAATTTATCGAACATTATCTTTGCCACTGAACGCAAATCTCTAGCCGTCTCCTTCGTTTAGGCTCTAGATTCTTCTCAGAACTTGACGACCTCAGAGGCGTCCAACATTAGAGCCTACGACCCAAACCGAACCAAGTGGCGAGAACAAGAGGAGTGACTTGCATCTTATATATAAATTCCTTTGGAACCATTAGTTTCTTGAAATCTGCCTAAAACATGACCAGTCCAGATCGCTAGAATATCAATGTTTTATTAGGATACGGAACCGAAAGCTTAGCGATTTAATCCCCTCTATCACATCCGCAAAAGACCATAGATAGGGTACGGAGCCGACAGCAAGCTATTCGACTTTTCTCCCCCTTGTTCCCCCTATCTGTAGATCTTTTACCTATTCTGCACCGCGAGGATGCGATCTACATAACAGACCAATAATAATAGTAACAAAGATGATTATTTTATTTCCTGCAGTTTCGTTTGTTGGTATATGTTTACCTCTTTTATCTAAAGCTGCCGTTGTAGTATTATCGACATCATTTTTTATAGTTGAAGTTTGCCATTACTTATTTACAGACTTGTTTTAAAACTCGTAGCACTCTACATCTTGTGGCTTAGTCGATTTTGGTATTGAGAAATGTATTACGTTATTTCAAAGTTGAAATAAATTTTTCATTTTTATGATAAAATGATGAATCGTAACAGCGTGATTATCAGTAAATAGTTAGCTTACTAGCTAATCATGTAACTCATTATTTAAAAAAATGTGGCTTGGGTCAGTTTGGTTCTCAGACCCTCATATATTACTTATATTAACTTATTGGAGGATGACTACATCATACTCTACTTCCGTCAAAATAAGACATTTCTGTACATAAAACTGCAATATCTCGATAATTAAAAAAAAAGTATTCATCTTATTAATTATAGAAATTTTGGATTATTAAGCCATACGTTCTATCAATCTTTCTAATATTCCTAATAATTCTGATTACAAATATTTTAATATTCCATTTTATTTAGACCATAAAAAAAACAATCAAATAAATTCATGTAGATATTTATACTTGTTCTGAAAGTAAACTAAACTTTTATACAGTATTGACTAATTAAAATAATAATTAACTGGATCCGGGAATTGTTTATCGGAATTCAGTAATATTCTTGTTCAATCAGAAAACAAAATTTAAAGATTCTAAATTCGATCGAGTGCTGTTAATTTATTATCAATATTTTGAATTTCATATTCTTGACCACAGTGTATCCAAAACGAAAAAGAAAACATCTTCCATCTGTTATAAATACTGTCACTGTTTCTGGTCACACCTGCTCGTGAAGCAGATTGCATTGAGTAATCTGTAATTATTATTCAATAATAATAATCTCAATTTCATTTGCAATGGACAAGTAAAGAATTTTTTTTTTGAGTCATATAGGCAATCTATCGGTGAGAATAAACAATTTAACACGTATGCAATCGTACATTTCCTATTATATTTTTATTTCCATGTGACACGCAACCAATTCAGATTCACCTTCTCTGTAAATATTTGCCATCACTTTTATTTATAAAAATTTAGGCTTTTTTTTCATTTCCAGCGATTAAGACATCTGCTGATAGTAAATGGCACCTTCACTATTTATGAAGTTTATATCGCCACCACCCCCACCTGATAAGAAGCTTTTGATACAATAATAAACTAACATTAGCTAGCTTTTCGGTTAAATCTATTTTTATAATTTTCTCTCATGTTCTTGTAATCGTTTTCGTGGAAAAGTGGGCCAGGGATAGAGGTAGAGCAGTGGAAGTATGAGTAATATTTGGGTGAAAACCACATTGCGAAAGTAGGAAAATCCCAAATTTTTGAAACATTACTCGGATCCCGTTTCGAGGACTAATGAGAATCGTGATAAAGTGTATCTTCTTGATTTGAGCGCTAGTTTAAACTGAAATTCATATATCAAAATGAAATTACGTCTTAAAATGGCGAGACTTTTTCGGGGCACTGAACCTCGCCGTAGAGCTTAATATCTTGCGGCTTTGATGTATGCTTTTTTTGAAAATGAAATAAAACGAAAATAAAATACGCGCCGTGATAACGTCCATAATATGCCAAGAACACGCTTGAATGTGTAGTTGGAATCGCTAAGAGAGTGGTTTTCAGTTCTGTTCGTCTTCAAGATAAGGTTTCATTTTTCGTTGATGATGTTCTTAAAGAGCAATTTTTCGAATAAGAATACCGGTAATACGTGATTAATTAATTATGAATACGAATGCATTTAACGAAAGTATTGAGATCGGAAAAAAGGAATTCAACAGAAGAATCTTCGTACTTGTAACGAAATTGTCCGGTAACAAGTCAGGCGTTGCTTAAATATTTCTGAGATAAATCGGGGATGTGTGAAAAGTCAATATGCAGACTAAGGTGTTAGCCGATAGGAGAGTGATTTCAATTCATTTTCAATTATTTCACACATAACTGCAATTATTTTCAATAGTTCCAAAACTTAGATACAATATCGTTGCATGTCAGCTCTACTTTTTTTTATAGCACCGAACATAACTTAGGGGGTCGCCCTTTAATGCATTGGATGCACAGTAAGTCGGTATAGGATTGACGAGCGATGGGGCTAGAAGGAAGGTTCTGGAGGGCAGAGTTTGAACACTCGGTGGATGTTAACCTTGAAGCGCTGAATGTTGTAAGTTGATGGGAATGAGTGGGACGGTAATGCATTCCATATTATTGATGTTCGGATAACGAAGGACTGACCATACTTCACTGTAGGTGACGATAAAGGTTTAACAGTGAACTCTGACTGGCCGAGTATGCTTGGAATAGTTGAAAAGAGGAGGAATGAGGTTGGACAGTTCTTCACTGCATTTACCGTTTAAATATCGATAATAAACGCTGAGTACCGCAACATTTCTACGATGCTCGAGTGAATCTATAGAAGCTGTTATAGTCCCATCTCCTAGTGTTTCTGGATTCGATAGAGTACCGCAAGTTGTGTTTTGGGTGCTCCACATGTGTGAGTTGTACTCGAAACAGGGACGAGTTTAGGCCTTGTAGATATTAGCTAGATCGTAAGGCGTAAAATACTTTCTGCATCTTCGAAGAACACCAAGGCGTTTGGAGGCATCAATTGCAATATAAAACATAAATGAATTTTTGCCTAAATTTATGGCATTTGTATGGGAGGTGGTAGAGAAAGTGGGAGGTTTTGGATGATTTTGAATCTGCTTATGGGAGGGGGTAGAAGAGTGAAATGAAATTCATATTTTTTTTTATCATTTATTGATATTATTAAGGGACCAATTCTGGCCAAATTTTAAATATCTCCTTTTTCTAGTTTAAATGAAAATCGTTTAAGTGCATTTACCAAAATTCTGCAGTTGTATGGGAGGTGGTAGAAGGAGTATTCGAACCAAAACCATATTTGTAATACAGTCGATAGCTTTTACGGTTTTTGAAAAAAAATAATTTAATTGAAATTCCGAAATTTCGTGATATTTGTATGGGAGGGGGTAAAAAGAGTGAGGTGTAGTTGTTTTCAAAATTGATTGCAATTGTAATAAAATTAATTACGACAAAAATTGGTTCTTTTAGCTTTGTTAGTTGCAATGCACACCGAATAAATGCATTTTTGAAAATTGTGCATTTGTATGGTAGGAGGTAAAAGGAGTAAAGGGATCAGATCAATATTTCTTGACGTTAATGATATTCACATCATCATAATATGATCTAGTTTGCAAGTCGGTAGCTGAAATGGTTTCGTAAAAAAGTCAATTTCTTTAAATTTGAAAATTTCATGAAATCTGTATAGGAGAGGGTGGGAGGAGTGGGGGATGTGGCCCGTTCACGAACTTAAGTTTTGGATTTTGCTAAAAATGAAATGAACAAAATTTCGGCATGATAGCTCAAATCGTTCGAAAGTGGTGTTGTTGACAGATGGTCACTCGGAATTGAGGTTTTTGAGCAACAACGAATATTTGTGTGTCCTTGGCGACTCTATGCGAGCATTATTTCTTAGCGTTACAAACGGTAAGGCAAACGCAATATACTCTCAGATTTCATCTATAATGTATAAAAATATGTTTGCTCCAATTGAGATGTTTGTTATATTTTATGCCGAGTAATATGAATTCTTCTAAAGAGTGTAATTGCACGTTACTATAGGTTATGTTCGAGGAAGCTACCGGAATATCCTTTTAAGGGGTAGATGATAGGCCTGAGTTTTTGAGGCAATGAATTCTACTCTATTTTTCCTGCTGAGGTCTGAGTTCAATGAATAGTACAATTCGAAGCGTTTAGAATTCACCGAAGCATAATGAGCTAACGCAGCGCAGCCGAATTGAAAAGTATTATCCAGCGCACTGTCATCTGCAAAGCTTTGAATTGGTTTGAGTGTTGTTGACAGAAGGTCATTAATGAAGATTAAAAAGAGAGTATTGAATAGGACATAATCTACCACTGAAGACCGATAAAAAAAAAGCGCGCGGACGAACACTATGCTATGAAATAAGAAATACTTCCGACTAAATTCCGATCATGAACGCTGTGCGACTCGATCGGATTGTTAAAGGTCTCCAACAATAACAACACTATGAAGACATCTGCAATCAAATGCGACTCAATAGGAATGATCAAGATTCAACTAACAACAATCCTGTAAATTCTTTTGATGAGAAAGTAACAACAATTACACGTGTAGACTCGGCCGACAGGGAAAATATTCGGACGACAAGGAAATGCTTTATGAAAGCTAACAGCGCTCGGACGAGAAGGATAAAATTCGTACAACAAGGGAATGAAGAATAAGAGCGATATAAAATGGCGATCGTTTTTGATAACAGTCAGTCCGGTTTGAGCAATTGACATGTCAGTCGATATTTAGAAAGCGAAAAAGTCAAATTTGACAAACGATAACTTGTGAGCGAGAAAATTTCACGTGAAAAGTGTTAGTTGAATTAAATTAAGTTTTGCGAACTATTGCGCAATTCAATATTTAATGCGAATAATTATTCAAGATTAATTATCATGGAGGGGTAGGGGACTAGAAAGAATTGGTTTTGAAAACATAAATTCGTACTGCAGAAGGTAGCAGACGTAGAAGAATTGCAAAATTTGTGAAACATTTTTTTAGTTCCTTATATTAGAAAATCAATGTCAATTGTTGTTGCGAGAAAGAGTAGAATCTATAATGACGTTTGTCTGTGTGGCCCAATGATAACTCGAATAAATCTCAACAGAAAAAGGTATGAGTTATCACACAAATCGGACACATTACCGAAAATATCTGTATTGGTTTTGGGGATGATCGTAAACCAGAAACAGCAAAAAAAAAATAAATCTTTCAAATTTTTCTTTTGACTTGATCACGGAGTTTTGAGCAACGAAGTGTTACAACAACTTAAAACATTTTTTTTTGCTTTTCCACTGTGCTATTTGCTTCAACGCATATTCCTAAAATATGGCTTAGTATGTATTTCAATTATTTGCTTGAAGTATACTGTTAACAAAAATGAATCTATTTTCACTTTTTTCTCATTAAATAATATCCGAGGATTTTAATCGATGGCTCTGAGACAATTAGACCCAGTCGCAATCGATTTTTTTTATGAACTGAATTAGTCGTAGAACGTGCAAGAACAAATCTTAGGAGTAGCAATTTTTTTTCCAAGTTGTTCCCAATATTTAATTATTATAGCAATAAATTTAAAAAAAAAGACTCATTCGATCCGTTTACTACGAGTTCAGGATATGCCGTAGTGTACTGCTCTCAACAGGAGGTCTGCAAAACAATCTCAGAGCTGTGAGTTAAGGTTTAAATTTTAACAATAGAAAATTTTCAGATAGAGATTCAGGTAAGATTTTTTTTAATATGTAGCAAGCAAAACCATGAATACGTAATAACCAATGTATAATTCTGATATATAACATATAACAGCGGATACATAACAATAAAAAATCGAATGCTTGAACTGTCTTCTGGACATAGCATCGCCAGGACTACTCTCCTAGCCTTCCGCTCATCTAAGCTTAGGAGGCTGGAACCCCCCTCCCTTCAGGTTAATTTTTAAACATTTATATATGATAGATACTATAGAAGAATGTGAATTGCATTAAACTTAACCATTTTTGAAACTTTGATGGTGCATTTTGTTTGAATTCTGAACCCCAATACGCATTTGTTATACCCGGGCTCCGCACGAGAACATCTGGTATTTTAAGAAAAGGAAGGATATTTATTAAAGTAGTTGCTAGTTTTCAACTACTTCATGAAAGATATTTTTTATTTTCGCATATCAAGGGTGCTATTTGGAAAACATCTATTGATTCTGAATTAGCAGCAGTAGAGACTAGCATTTAAAAAATAAGGAAAAAAAAATAAATAAATAAAAACAGAAAAATGAAAGACTGACTTTTTGCTTAATTTGAACAGTTGTGAAAAATTTCAGTTTTTAGCTAAAGACTTTGTGAATAAATACCGATTCTTTTCATTCAGCTGTTGTCGTCCTATTTTAGCCCTTAGAATGAGAAAGTTTACAAAATCCGAAAATTTCATGGGCCTAGTACCCAAAAGGAGCACATAACTAAATTTTCATGTCTCTAAGTGGAGGCTTTACGGAATGAATATCCAAGTATACGATTTTTTTTTTCTAAATCGTTGCAAAAATACGATTATTCCACAAAAAGGGGTATTCACCCATTTTATATCTTGGTGATCAATCTATATATGCTCCACACCCTGACGCAGCGATCGTTGTTGCGGGTGATTTTAAGGTTCATAACGCTTCTTGGCGTGAATAATCTACGCATATGGACCAGCCGCATGATGCTGAGCTCTTCGCATCTACCAACGGCTTATTACAGGTGGTAGACAACCTTACTCGTCTACTTGACATTGCAGGCCAGTCTTCGAATCTGCTTGATCCTTTTTTAACCACCCACCCACTAAAGTATGATGTTTAATGTTGTTGGCTCCAGTTGATACATCTAATCATTTTATGATTTGAGCACAGTTTCCCATCTCAGCATCAAATCCAACGACTACAAAGACACCACGTAGAACGGTATGACCTTATAAGAAAGCCAATTCTGAGGCTCTTAACGCATTCTACCGCGCCTGTGATTGGAGGCTGTACTTTGAGTCCGGAAATTGTGATGTCATCGCACAAGTTATGACCGAGATAATCATAAACGGCATGAGGTTTTTTAAAAAGGATCAAACCTTCGTAAGATTTCTGGTTTACCATGAGTGCCTTGAAGCAATTAAAGCCATGAAGCAGTGTTTTAAAGCTTTTGACAACATCCACTGTACAAAATAGAGGCTCATTAAAAGTGTCAAGAAATACCTGCAATAAAATCTTAAAGCGAGCTACATAACCAGAAACATTGACTTTCTGGTCATTTGTAAAATTTGTCAATAACAATTTTAGCACGTCTGTAACACGGACGTCATTGGCGACCCACCCGCTGTTGATCCAGTTGAAAAAGCAATCCATTTGGCAGCAAACTCCGCAAGAAACTCCAAGCCTCCACCGTCGAATCATAGTCGTCTGTACTTACCGGACTCGGTCTTCTTGCTGCCACCACTTCGTTTTCGAACTAGGGTTATTTCCAGGATCCTGCAGTAGCTCAACATTTGAAAGTCTACTGGGATAGATGGCGTTCTCCCATTGTTCTTAAAAACAGCGCTTCCTCTCTAGCTAAAGCTCTTTGTAATCTCTATCATCTTTCATACTCTTCAGGGTGATTTTCTCAGATCTGGAAGGTCGCGAATGTTCAGCCAATTCCTAAAAAAGGAAGCAAAGCGAACCCTACTATTTATTGCCCAATAGCCATTACATGAGTGGAAACTGTTGTCAATCACAGGCTAGTCAACTTTTTTGTGGATAAAAATCTCAAACATTATCGCCAATATGGATTGTGCTCGGGACGTTCTACTGGCAATGTCTTTGTCTATCTTACCGAGCGTTAGAACTCCTGCATCCATAAATTCGGAGAAGGTCATGTACTTGCTCCTGACATTGCTAAAGCGTTAGAAAGAGTTTGGCATAAATGAATCTTATCCAAGCAGAATGGTTTTAACACAGCTTTTCTTAAATAGATTGAAAGCTTTCTCTCCGAGCGTTCTATTAGAGTCGTGCTAGATGAAGAAACTTCTGCACCCTTTTCCATTAATTCCGGCGTCCCTCAGGGCTCAGTTTTAACTCCTACGCTCTTCATAGTCTCCATAAGCGACCTTCTGTCGTCTATTCTCAATCCTATTCATTGTGTCGCAGATGACAGCACTTTGGATAACACTTACGAATTTGACTCCCCTGCGAAGGCACGTCCAACATCAATCTTATGCGGTAATGAGTCAATACAGACATTGAACTCTGACCTCAGTCTAATCCTGGAATAGGGCAGGAAACACAGAGTGGAGTTTCATGCCTTAAAAACGCAGTACTCTCATCTGTCTCTTAAATATAACGTTCCGTTTAATTGGAGCATAGATTTCGCCTTCTGCAAACTTCACCCTACTTGGTGTAAAATTTAAAAATCACTTTGATTGGAGCCAACACATCTATGAAGTCGCTCTTGATGCTTCGAAATTTCAAATTCTGCGGAAGTATACGAAATACTTTTCTGCCTTCAAAGTAACTACAATCTATAAGGCTTATATCCAACCACATCTTGAATACAACTCGCATGTTTGGGCTGGGGCCCCACAATTACTTCTGAATTTACCTGACCGTATCCAGAAACATGCATTCGGATTAATTGGAGATGAAGCTATGTCGGACTCAATTAACTCCCTCGAGTCGTCGAAATTTTGGAGTACGCTGCATTAAGTATAGCTACTTCTACGGTACCACCTCTATTCAATGCCCTCCGAAATACTCACCAAGCTGCACACTGTGGAGCCCTTGGAGAATAGTGAATTTTAGGCAGTCCTTCATTCCTCGGACGACAGTGTTGTGGAATTCAACATTCATCATGCAACCTCCAGCAGTTTAAGGAAAACGTTCACCGCCACTTCAAATTCATCCCTCCTGTGGTTTCCTGCTGATTTTCCTATATCCACTTGTTTCCTTTACCCATGTCGACTTAACTGAGCATCGCGTATTCAAGAGGAGATCACTCTGTCCTTGAGATATCCTTAACCCTTTCTGGAGGTTAAGAGAGATCTCCCTTCTCACGAAGCTGTGAGTATTTGACACATGTACGTAAAACGAAGTACGTGCATCTGGGTTCGAACACAGGCACATCGATTTTTCTTAACGGACAAGATGTGAAAGAGGTGGAAGACTTTTGTTATTAGTATCCAAAACCCTGACGAGCTTTATATATACAGGCCTAAATATCCTTTACGGCTCCGCCGTCCATGCTCACAATGCTTCCTAGGTAACAAAAATCTTGTACCTCTTCGACATCTTGTCCGTTAAGAATAATCGGTGTGCTTGTGTTCGAACCCATGTGCATCTACTAAGTTCTACGCACATTTGCTTTCAGATCTGCCTCTTAGCATTTAGAATTCAACGAGCGAACATTTGATTCGGTTATATTCAAGCAAACACACATCATCAAGGTGACTTAAGATGTTTAACAGTGCCCACTGAAGAACTTTATCTTCCCCACCTTTCAGTGCAGCTTCCAAGATGTCATTTATTACCACTAGAAACAAAGCTGGTGATAATATGCAGCCTTGTCTCACACCCATTCGAACAGAGAAGCTTTCTAGCAGCATTCCTTTATTTAACACGCAAAACCTTGCATCTCCGTAGGATTCCTTAAATATATCTATGATCTTATCTGGAATACCTCTCCTACGCAAAACATATCTAATCTCGCTTAACGTTGTTACTTGAATTTTAGACCACAATAATGAAAAAAGATGATTATTGAGCAGTAGGAGTAAGTAAGTGTTAACCCGAATGTTTTTTTAAATTTCTCAGTATGCGAAGAAATAGATTTGATGGCTAACCCTCGTGCACTTTCAAGTTCCTTAACATTTATTTGTTACTAGCAAACGCCCGCGACTTCGACCGCATAAAAATCGCAATAATAAGTAATTTTTGAGAATGTAGTTAGTAATACATTATGTGGGATATGTAATCTGCTTACTTTATTGGCTCTTTGAACACAATGTTTTATATTTTGTTGGAATCAGAACCATAAATTATGAAGAATGATAGCATGCTACTCGCATTTGAATGGGAGAGGCTCGTGATCAAATCAATCCCGTGATTTGAGATCATACACGTATTGAAGAGCATTTAGTACATGTGAATAATTATAGCTTGTGTTAATTAAAAACATAACAGGGCTACGATACTCTAGATGAAATATAATTTTTTGTGATCCCAAGAAATTTTGTATGGGGAGTGTTAGAAGGGGTGATAGCATTGAACTAATTTTTTCCCCATCATGCTAAAGTAGCTATAAAAATGTTTTATACAAAATGATTACTCCAATAATTGAATAGGAGCTGAGAAAATTAGTGTGTTAGATTTAGTGAAAATGTGCAGTTTGTATGGGAGGTGGTAGAAAGAGTGGGGGGATTTTAGTGATTTTTTCAGAAATAACTAAGAATATCACAAAATTGACACCTATTAAATTTTAGACCAGTAACATTCATACTTTTCAAGGAAATAGATTTTTTGTGAAGTTGTGAAACTGTGTCATATTATATGGGAGGGGGTAGCAGCAGTAAAGCTAATCAAATATTTTTTCTAATCTTAGTGATAATGCTAAATAAGTATTTATTACAAAATGTGAGCTCGATAAATGTCAAATGTTCTGAGAAAATTGGCTTAGAGCATTTCATGAAAAAGTGTAGTTTGTATGGGAGGGGTTGGAAGGAGAGGGAGGACGCAAATAATTTGTATACTGTATATTGAAATCATTATGAAAGTAATATATCCCGAAATTCAGACTAATAGCTTTTATACTTTTCGAGCAAATCCATTTATTGTAGAATTGCGAAATTGTGTCATTTTGTATGGGAGGGGGTAGAAGGGGTGAAGCTAATCGTCTAATTTTTTTTGGCCTTACTAACAATTTTAAATAAATATTTAGTGCATAATTTCAGCTTGCTAAATTTGATACGCACTGAGTAAATTGGCTTAGAGTAATTCATGACAAGTACAGTTTGTATGGGAGGTGGTAGAAGGAGGGAGAGGACACGCATAATTTTCATACGGTAGATTGATATTATTATGAAAGTAATATATTCCAAATTTCAGGTCAATTGGTTTTATACTTTTCGAGCAAATCCGTTTATTGTCAAATTGCGCATTTGTGTCATTTTGTATGGGAGGGGGTAGAAGGGGTGGAGCGATTTGGCCCGTTCACGAACTTGGCCTTACTTTTTTGTCGGAAACGACGTGTACGAAATTTGAGCTTTCTAGCTCAACGCGTTCTCAAGCTAGAGAGCGAACGGACTGACGGACAGACGGACAGACGGACGGACGGACAGACGGACAGACGGACAGACGGACAGACGGACAGACGGACAGACGGACATACGGTTTTGAGATTTCTGAGTGATAATATTAACTTCTGTATCATTCATTTTTTTCTCCGAGCCTTATTTCTTGGCGTTACAAACTTTAGAGCAAACTTATAATACTCTCAGATTCCATCTAGAGTATAAAAAAATCCCAAATAAAATAACATTAAGATTGAAAACCTAACAGGACTACGATTGTGAGTAGAGCCCAATCATACGATACCATAGATGAAATCGAAATTTTTCTGATATTATGAAATATTGTATGGAAAGTGGCTGCCCTGAACTAATTTGTTTCACATCATGCTAGAATAGCTATAAAAATGTTTTGTACCAAATTTAAGCTTCAAAAATTGAGTAGGTACTGAGAAACTTAGTGCATTGAATTTAATAAAATTATGCAATTCGTATGGGAGGTGGTAGAAAGAAAGTGGGGTTTTTGGTGATATTTCGAGAAACAACTATAATCATCATGCAATTGATATATTTTAAATTTCAGGTCTGTATCATTCACGCTTTTTAAGAAAATCCAATTTTCGTAAAGACGTGGAATTGTGTCACATTGTATGGGAGGGGGTAGAAGGAGTGAAGCTACTGGGTTAATTTTTTCCCGATATTAATAATGCTAATTTAGGATAGATTACAAAATTTGAGCTCAATGAAAGTTATATGTACTGAGAAAATTAGTTTATAATACTTTATGAAAAAGTGCAGTTTGTATGGGAGGTGGTGGAAGGAGTAAGGGGGTTTTAAGTGACTTTTTGAGAAGCAACTATAATTAATTTACAATTGACATATTTTAGATTTCAGATCAGTGAGATTTACAGTTTTCAAGAAAATCGAATTTAAGTAAAGTCGTGGAATTGTGTCACATTGTATGGGAGGTGGTAGAAGGGATGAAGCTAATCGGTTAATTTTTTTCCCAATATTAATAATAATGCAAATTAAGGATTAAGTACAACATTTAAGCTCGATGAAAGTTACACGTACTGAGAAAATTGGTGAATAGCATTTCATGAAAAAGTGCAGTTTGTATGGGAGGTGGTTGAAGGAGTAGGTGATTTTAAGTGAATTCTTGAGAAACAACTATAATCATTACGCAATTGATATATTTTAAATTTCAGATCTGCGTCATTCACGTTTTTCATGAAAATCGAATTTTTGTAAAGTCATGGAATTGTGTCATATTGTATGGGAGGGGGTAGAAGGAGTGAAGCTACTCGGTTGATTTTTTCCCGATATTAATAATAATGCAAATTAAGGATAAAGTACAACATTAAAGCTCGATGAAAGTTACACGTACTGAGAAAATTGGTGATTAGTCTTTCATCAAAAAGTGCAGTTTGAATGGGGGGTGGTGGAAGGAGTAGGGGATTCAAATAATTTGTATACCATAGATCACATTTCTGATTAAAATAGTATGTTCTCAATTTCAAATGAGTTGCTCCAATGGTTTTGAAGAAAATTTGATTAGTATATATTTTTGAAAATGAGTCACTTTGTATGGGAGGGGGTGGAAGGCGTGGGAGTATTGAAAAAAGACCACACGCAGATTACATCTCGGTGCACATCTAACAAACTGTGAAAGTTTCATTACAATCGGTTTAGCCGTTTTAGCGTGAAAACCGGAAAGACAGACAGACAGACAGAGAACATTTTTAAAAACGTTTGTTTCTGCTTAGTTATTGCTAAAATAAAGCAAAAAACTTATTTATAGCCATTTATAAACAAATAACAGACAGACACTACAATTATATTTATATGTATAGATTATGAAGGGGTTATTAGACCTTTGCACAACCCTCTATAATTGTCATTTCCATTGAATTGGCCAAGAAATACCCACACAAGTAGTGTGCTGAAATTATACGTCGACCGGGAATAACTTCTACCAATAATAAAAACAAGATTTGAATTAGTATATGTAACTCCTATTTCTAATAAAAAATATATTCAAAGTATCTATGATTTGTGTATTTAAAATTCCCAAGATAATAAAATTCTAATTCTCTATTCCATAATATAAAATACATCTTAATGTGCCAAGCAAATTATTAAAACTAGAATTTCCGGTGTTTCCTACAATCAACAAGTAAAATAATTTCGCAACAAAATATTGAGAGATAAAAAAAAATGTATACTTCTGTATATATGTACATATGTCGGAAAAGACGTCAAGTTTAGACGTGTTTCGTAACTGAGTCACGTACTAAAATCGTATATTTTAAATTCGAGATGGTCAACGGCATTTCAACGATTAAAAAATTATTGTGAGAAATTAATGAAATTCATAAGAGTGAAGTCGAAAAAAAAAACGTTGTTTTGATTGCTTTTCTGACTTTATCCGATAAGACTTCAAATTAAATGATCAGCAAGTTATTAGAGTATGTTTTTGTTTTTGCAGTAATTTTAAAGAAAGTCTTAATTTTGCTCTTAACTGAATCCTTTACGATAACCTTGACTTTCAATATTATCAATGCCAAAATGTCTTTAAACTTTGGACACACTTAAGATGACTATCGAGATATCTATTCGGAAAAAAAAGAAATATTTATTTTGCAAATATAACACAACATTATGAAATGCGTTTCACCTTGAAAAGTGTAGTTTATTTTATTATGCGTATTTTCTTTCGATGTGGGCAGGTATTAGAGAAATGCGTGAATTGAATTTCGACGATATGTATATAAGCAATATTGCGAAGAATTTTAATAGATTATGGATTTCCATAAGAAAACTATCATTGATGTTTATTTTGCTGGTAAGAAAAATAATGACATGGGGATGGGACGGTCATTTGTCCCGGATTACAATATTGGATGTTTTAATGCTCTCTGATTGCAAGCTAAAGCGAAGGTGGGTGGGATCGTGCGTGGTGGTTAAATTATCAATTATTTTAATCCACCCACATTTATTGATTTATTTAATTTATTAATAAAAACTGGACAACAATTTTTTTTTGAGGTTGCACGTCTGTTACACCTTTGCGTCCTGTTCAGATTCTATGATAGGTACAATACGTTGTATAAGCAAATAAAACATTTGTCGGGAATGTATTGTCAGTCTAGCGTTAAAACCAACTATTGCGAGTGAGATAATTGCCGAGATGGTTAGTAAGTTTAGAAAAGAACAGAACAGAACTACGTTAGCGCGTAAAGCCTAATCATGCAATATTCTAGATAAAATATAAATTTGTGTGCCTTTCTCTATGAAAAACAGAGTGACGGCATTGAACTAATTTTTCATATATCATTGCTATAAAAATATTTTACAGAAAATTTGAGCTTTGAAAATTCTATAAGTTCTGAGAAAATTAATGAATTTGATTTAGCGATTGTACAATTTATATGGGATGTGGTATAAGGAGTTTAGGGATTTTATTTTATTTTTTGCAGAAATAGCTACACCCACTACCCAATCGGTCCTTGACCCCTGCCCATAAGGCTCCTTAACATTTATTTCGTTTTTGTGGAAAAGTTGTTATTCTTTCGCACAATCCTCCATCTATGATTTTTTTTTCATTTTCGCAGATTAAGGTGGTCCGGATATACCTACACAAGTAGTGTGCTGGAATTATGCGGATTTGGATTCACGACCTTCGCATTGTATAATAGTCTAACACGCTACCCACTATGCTACACCCGGGTTTAACTATAAATGTCTTGCAGTTGAGATATTTCAAATTGGAGATACTTTTCAAGAAAATTGACTTATTATAAAGTCGTGAAATTCTGTTATATTGTTGTAGGGAAGGGCGTGTAGGAAGAGGGTGCGGGGGCGGGGGGAGTTAGAGGAGAAGAAGAAGGGGTAAAACGAGTTGATAAATTGTTTTAATAATAATTACTTAATTAAATAGTAGCTACCCAATGGGTCGAAAAAATTGGCCCATTCACGAACGACATTTTGAATACGTCTCTGTGGACAAAAACAAAGACGTATTCAAAATGTCAACTTTCCAGCTCAACGCGTTTTTGAACTAGAGACTGCTGGACAGACAGACAGTTGGATGGACGGACATCCGATTTTGAGATTTTTAAGTGATAATATGAACTTCTGTGTCATTCAGCTTTTCTTCGACCATTCTTCCTTAGCGTTAAAATCTTTGTGGCAAACTATTAATACTAAAAGTTTCAAAGTTCAATTGTACCTTGGTTCTATTGCTGTTTCGACGAGTTTAACCACGTTTTGAAAAAGTCGTTTTCACTAATTTTTTGTCCTTTGGTTTTTGTAAATTTTAAACATATGTCATCTTTTTAAAGTAGCCCGTACTTCGCACAGAAAATAAAATAGATTTCCTGTATCTAAAATTATTTTTTAAGTGTTGTTGATTATGAAATAATTTGCGAAGCCTTGTCACCATTTTAGGTCATTTCCCGAAAATCGATTTTAAGTTTTAGAAAATTTGATTTTAATGAAAAATAAACTGCTAACAAGTTGTGCGAAACTTTATTATTCTTGGGACAAGTTGCGGATGAGTAGAAAGTCAATATGCAGGTTAGAGTGGTTAGGGAAGGCTAAGTGAAAGGGAGTTCTTGGGCAGGGCTGTTGTCAATTTAACAATATTTCATTCGTTTCTGCAAGTTTGGGGCTTTATGAGGGGAGGTGGAGGGGTAATAGTAAGGGTGGGTAGATGTTAATAACGTTTTAATTAATTACTTGAGTAACGTCCAATATTCTCTGTATAGAATGTGTTTCATAGACGAAGTTGCATAAAATTTTCATAAAATTCTGAGTATCTTACATTCACGAAACCAAACATTTGTATGGGAGGGGGTAGAGAAGGTAGGGGAATCGTAAGATTTGATATGTAGTTATATTTCGATTCACTTGTAAGGTGCTTGTACAAAATTTCAAATTCGTAGCTTTTAGTTTGTTGGTTATTAGTTGATTTAATGAAATTGGTCGAAATCATAGTTTTGTATGGGAGGGAATAGAAGGCCAAGCGTGATTTCAAAACTTTTAACGTAATTTTATTTCAGTTATTTTTGTAAGTTTTTATGCAAAATTTCAAATTGATAGCTTTTAATAGTTAGGTGATAATTGATTTCTTGAAAAAATAATTTTGTATGGAAGGGGGTAGAAGTTTTAAAGGTTTTCGACCTGTTAATATTTCGTACATTTAGAGATTTTTTTTTAAATGCATTTCCCAAATTTTCAAGTTTTTACCTTAAAACTTTTCTCAACAATTTTCAGTTTATGTGTTTTTTCCAATGCACATGAAACACCTTGTGCACGTTAGACCGGGGGGTCGGTTTATAACAATTATTGATCAAGTTATTATTATTTTTCTATGTATATTAAATAGAAGTATCCACATGCAAATTTTAAACTTTGTATCTTTCACCAGAACTCTAAAAAAATCACTCAAAATTTTCGATATTTTTGCTTATCACCTATTTCCCCTTACACCTCCCAACTTAAATTTTTTACCAAAATTAACCATTATATAGTTCTACAATCTGACAAATTTTCGATTTGATATCTGTACTGTTTTTTGAGATATAAGGATTTGTAATTTTGAAAAGTGCGCCATTTTTGAAATACTTTCCATTTCGTCCCATTACTATTATTTCAATATTTTATATTTTTTTTGTATTTTTCTAGTACAGTTTAATACACTTTTCAAGTTTCAATTACATAGCTTAGTAAACAGCTGAGATATTGGTTTTCAAGTGTTTTTCTTTGCACCACCCCTGACCCTCCCCATTACAAAAATTAGCCTCCTTCTAAGCTGAATCCGATGGAACTATGTGCCACCGTAATGGCTCTAAAATATAAATTTTTTACGATAAGTAATTTCGAAGATAAAATCATTTGAAAAAACAATTCGGCCGACAATTTGTTTTTAGCCCCCCCTTTTCGGACGCCAATGGATAAGAAAATTAAATTATTTTTAAAGTTTGTCCCACAAATTTCTCTATGTCTCTACTGATTTTCAACTTCCTATCTGCATTCGTGGTGGAGATATTAGCAAGTGTAGCTTTTGACTTTTCCTCTCCCCCGCCTCCCCCTTCCACGTAACACCTTCCAAAATTTAGAAAAAAGAGCTCATTTACCCAATCAACAATCCACCCAAGAACGAACATTCTACCTTTAACGGTCTCGGAGATATGAGTCCATATGTACGGCGGACGGCGTACGGCGGGACGGATTTTTTTTTTGCATTTTTAGGCTAATTTAGTCATAAAACGCGAAAAAAAAATATCATTATAGCAAATTTTTTTTTTCTTGTGTCGATCACAATACTTTATTATTAGAATAATAAAGTAATTGGTATTGTTATGTTATTTGTGTTTATGAATATTTCTACATTCGTAATAATAATTATTTCTTTATAAAAGTCCAAGGTCCATGCCACTCCCATACAAAATGACACAATTGCGCAATTTAATAATAAATGGATATACTCGAAAAGTATAAAAGCTGTTAGTCTGAATTTTGGAATATATTACGTTCATAATGATTTCAATCTACGGTAGAAAAATTCTTTGCGCCCTCCCTCTCCTTCCACCCCTCCCATACAAACTACATTTTTTCATGAAATGCTCTAAGCCGTTTTTCTCAGAACATATAACATTTCTTGAGCTCATATTTTGTAATAAATACTTAATTAGTATTATCACTAAGATCAGAAAGAAATATTTGATTAGCTTTACTGCTTCTACCCCCTCCCATACAATATGACACAGTTTCATAACTTCACAAAAAATCGATTTTCTTGAAAAGTATGAATGGCACTAGTCTGAAATTAAAGCGATGTCAATTTTATAATATTCCTAGTTATTTCTGAAAAAATCACTAAAATCCCCCCACTCTTTCTACCACCTCCCATACAAACTGCACATTTTCACTAAATCTAACTCACTAATTTTCTCAGTTCCCATTCAATTTTTGGAGTAAGCATTTTGTATAAAACATTTTTAAAGCTACTTAAGCATGATGGGGAAAAATTAGTTTAATGCTATCATCCCTTCTAACACTCCCCTTACAAAATTTCTTGGGATCACAAAAAATTCTATTTCATCTAGAGTATCGTAAGATTGCGGTTTACGCGAAATCGTAGCCCTGTTATGTTTTTTTCTGGTTACGACGGGGTGGTGTGGAATCTTCATTAGATACCAATAGCCCGTGCATGTACGATTCGCATACCTGATCCTGATTGAGAACTACTAAACCTTACCCTCACACACTGACTACAACCACTCTCTCTACAGGACTGCCGTTAGTGATTACTTCGCGGGGCTGGCAAGCATTTTATGCTGTGCTCCTTAAATTGCTTCTGCTCTCCTTTCTCTCTCGATTCTCTGAAGATCCTTTTGCACATTCGTTACAAGTGTGCAAATTTTCATCCAATTTTCCTCTAATTGGGTTCATTATTTCTCCCTTCTGCGAAGCGACTGCCGTTGAAAACCGCGTGTTCTGTGTCTCCTTTTTGATCTGGGCAATTTGGACAATTTCTGTAGGTATTTGCAGTATTGCTGTGACCTTATAGGAGCTGGGAAAGGTAATAGTTGCAGTCCCCATACACTCGCTTTGTCCAGACCTCAACTTCGGCGATCCACCTGCCTTTTGTAGTGTTGTCCCACCTGGTTTGCCACATAGCTATTGATGGCTTAGTGAATGTTTTAACAGTGCATTTCGAATTGAGAGAAAGGATTTCCGGATTCTACACTGTTACGTATTATTATTAGTGTCGTTTCGGTCTCTGCTGAGACCTTCATCAAACAGTTTGATAAAGGTCTCAGCAGAAATCGGAACGTAACGAATAATAAAGCATAACGATGAAGAATCCGGAAATCTTTTCTTTCAAATAGCTGTTGATGTTACCTTTTCCTCTTCTTTTATTTTCCTGCCAATATTTTCCTATTGTTAAATCGAGGATCTTCTTTCGTGGATCCTTAGCTTCTTATTCGCGAAAATATCAACGGGAATCATTCCCGCTATGCGTCGGGTATTGTTCGGAAACCGCTGATTGCTGTTATCGCGCAGAGTCTATACGTTGATGACATCTTTTTCCTTGTTTTCTTTGTCGCTAACGCCGTCGCCCAAACCGAAGCAGCGTATAGGAGGACCGAGCTGACTACTTTGGAAAGTACAATCCTTTTCGCATATCCAGGTCCACCGATGTTTGGCGGTATTCGGGAAAGGGCTGCCTGCATTTGTGACGCCTTTTTGATTGAGAAGTCCGCGTGAACTTTTAATTTTAATCTACTCGTATTATCGAACATAATTCCTAGATATATAATTTCTTCCTTAGATCTGATGGCTTGACTGCCAAACTGAATGTTCGCATATTAAATTTGCTTTTGACTTGTTATTAGAATAGCCTCCGTTTTGTGGTTAGCTAGTTCTAAACAGGCGGACTCTGGCTAGTCTTTAATTTTTGATACTGCTTCATTTCTTGCTGACTCTATTTCGTGGATATGCTTAGCCACGGTAACAACGGCGATATCGTCGGCGAACCCGATTAATTTTACTCCTTGCGGCAACGATAGTCGAAGACTGCGCCATGCATGATTTTCCAGGAGAAGGCTCACTACTGATTCTTGTGGGATTGAGTTTGGTATCACACCTTTCTATTGGTGAAGTGTTTGAAATTATCCTAAACAAGTAGTATGATGTACTCATCCTGGCTTATCTATTTATAAAAGACCAATCTGCTAAGTTAAAGGCATTTTTAATATCCAGTGTCACTACTGCACAATATGTCTTTGTCCCCTTTCGGCATCTTTCTCCTTGTATCGCATAAGCTACAGTATCGACCACCACTTTTATGGCGTCAAAAGTTGAACGCGATTTCCTAAATCCGAACTGGTAGTCTGACAGTGCTCATTTCACCTCTGCTGATACGAGCAGTCTGTTGTTAATGATCTGGGGTCTTTCCTAAAGTGTCAAGTATACGTATTGGGCGATATGACGATGGCTCTCCAGGAGGCTCCTTCCTCTAAATACTTTTGCATCGTTGTTATAAAGATGTCGGACCTCTGTTAAATAGCATTTTTTACTGCCTTCAGACCCAGGTGCCTTTTTTTGCCAATCTTCCTGCATGCCTTAAAAAGTTCCTCCGACGGATGGACTTTATACTAATCCTGCTGGTTAAAAATATTATAACTTATTCAATGACTTATCTACTTGCTTGTATTCTGAATATTTACTTAAATTTCAGTCTATTGTAGATATCCCTTGAAGTTTTGAAAATTTGATAAGTGTAAGCGTAAATCTGATAGTTATCCAGCTTCTTTTCAATTCGTTGACAACAATAGCAATGATCAATTTACTATCTGTTGTTTTTTCGCCACAACCTTCAGTGGATCTTTTACTAATAGTTACTTTATCCCTGACGTGTTGTATTTTGATAACTTCAAAGATACTAGTTCAACTACTTTGTCTGGTATACCAAAATTCTTATAATGATGTAGTTAACAGCATCTCTCGCCTTGAGGATGTTTCTACTCCTGGCCCTGGTATTCCTGCAGTTGTCCTTAAACGTTGACGTCCCTCTATTGCTGAGCCACTCTCACCCTCTCTCTCTCTCTCTCTCTCTCCTCTTGCAAAGATTTCTAAAAACTGGGATTTTCCCGAATGTATGAAACGCCTCCTTTATCATACCAACCAGCAAAAGTGAAGCAAAATTTGTTGTTGTAAACTATCGACCTATAGCCAAAACTTTTTGAGTCTATAGTGTATGAGTGAATGTCGTTTCACACTGTAAATCCCCAATTTCGGGTAATCAACATGGTTTTGTCAGGAATAGGTCCACTATCACTAATCTGACGGAGACGAATAAATTCATAGTGAATATTAAGGAGGTGAATTGTATTAACATTAGTTTTTGATAAATTACCCCATTCCTTTACATTATTGAAATTAGACTTATTGGGTTCCTGCATGGATTATTAATTGGATTAAATCATATCTACTTAGTAGAACTTATCAAGTTCTCTTTCGTGATTGTATTTCTGAGCCACGTACTGCGCATTCTGGGGTTCGTAGATTGAGGTGACCAAGGTATATCCAAGCAGGCACTGTGCTGGAATTAATTGCGCCGACCGGGATTTGAACTCACGAACTCTTCGCATTATAATACCAACACCCTACCCACTAGGCTACACCCTAGCTTTTCTGAATAACTGAAAAGTCCTATTACATTATACAAGACATTTTTTGCCGCTATGGCACTATGAATATCGCAACCTTAAGATAAGTTAGTTGTCTCCAGATAACATTGTAAAATAATTCCTCCCTGTATCAATCGAGGTGCACTGAAATCCAGAATTTTAGAACACACTTTATTGGCTAGCCTAATGGAAATATCTCGATCAACAGATGTATGAATTGTTCTCTCGATTTAGTGAATTTAATAATTTATGGTACTAATTCCAACAAAACACAAAACATTGTGTGCAAGGAGGCATCAAACCAATAAGATGATACATGGCATTGATATATAGCCAAATATATTCTCAAAAATTGCATATTATTACAATTTTTACGTGTATGAACCTCACGGGCGATCGTTAGTCATATTTACTATAAAATACTTCATGGGTACAGGATATCTTCAGTCTCGATCGAAGATCACGTGTAGCAGAAATGAGATAATCTTTGACAAAACAGTTTAAACTTGATTTTTGCCACATCTTTCAGTGGATCTTTTACTAGTAGTAACTCTATCCCTGGCATGTCGCATGTTGATGACTTTAGAGATATGGATTCAACTTACTTTCTCTGGTATAGCTATTTCTTAATCACTTCTTTCACTTTAAGGATGTTTCTTCTCTTGGCCTTAATGGAGTTCCTGCAGTTAACTTTAAGCGATGCGTCTCTCTACTGATGAGCCTCTTTCTCTCCCTCCTCTTTCAAATATCCCTAAGAAGTGGAATTTTTCAAATGTGTGACCCACAAAACTTAAGCAAGAACCTGCTGTTGTAAACTATCGATCAATAGCCAAACTATCAACTATTCCAAAACTTTTTGAGTCTATAGTGTGTGCATATCTCTAAATTCCTAATTTCGTGGAAATAGCATGGTTTTATCACTAATCTGATGGAGCTTACGAACAAATCCATTGCGGATATTGCTGCTTAACCTAAACGGATTGTATTGATACTGATCTTCTTGAGGCTTTTGATAAATTGTTAGGTTTCGCTACACGGTTTATCAGTTGGATTAAGCCATACCTACTTAATAGAACTCTTTCATAATTGCACTTCTAAGCCATTACTGCTTATACTAGTGTTTCTCAAGGAAGTCAAATGGGGCCACTTCTGTTTAATCTGGTCATTAATGATATTGCTTCTGTTTTTAAATATCCGGAAGTACCCATTTATGCTGATGACATCAACATCTTTAGGTCACTTTGTTCCAAAGCTGAGAATCTCCTTCAAGAGAATTTGGTTTGTTAATTTTAGTAATTGGTGTCGCCTTGATAAGCTCCGATTGAATTTAGATAAATGTCATGTAATGTCATTTACATCGAAACAGTTGCATTATTGATTAGGTGTTACTTTTGAGAATGAAATTGATTTTGGTTTGCATATATATATATATAAGACTGTCCAGAAGTTCTGTGTTGAAACTCCCCACATGCTTATCCAAGAAATTTAGCAATTAATTCCTTTGTTAGACTCAGTCTCAATAAAACCTTCGACAAACCAAAAATCTCAAAATCCATAAAATTCAAGAAGCTTCAATGAGCTGGTCATTTGGAACGGATGGATGACAGAAGAATTCCGAAGCGCCCACTAAAGGGGAAATTCGATGGACAAAGGTCAGCTAAAAAACCAGGGAAGTGCTAGAAGGATTTTGTTGGCGTAGACAGCACACCACTGCTAAAGTTTTGAAACTGGTGGATGCGGTCACTAAACAGAGAAGGGTGGATTCGTAGTATGCAGGAGACTGATTTGGGCTGTAGCGCCAACGTATGTAAGTAAGTAAGCGAGACCTTCATGAGATCTCGCTTTGAATATGCTTTTCAATTTTAGTCTCCTTATTATGATGATCATATTACCAGAATTGAATGGATTCAGCGTAAATTTGTTAGAATAGCTTTATGTCACCTTAACTGAAACGGCAGAGTTCATTTTTCTCGCTATACTAATCGACTTCAGCAATTAAATATGTCATCAGTCTCGAAATAACGTGATGTTGCTGAAGTAATTTTTGCGCATCAACTTCATGCCGGATTAGTTGATTCCTCCACTCGTTTTGGTTTGATGCAGTTTTCTGTTGCTCCATTATTCTGATTAAATTGCATTTATAAGGAAGTAATGTCTTAAGTTTCGTCAGAAGCTCATTATTTTTAAAAACACAAATTATTTGAAAAACATGTTCAAAAACATCTAACATATATCTCAGGCTTAGATAAAACAAATTTAACTAAGTATCACTTACATGTCTGCAATCGAAACACGTTTTAAGTTTTTTAATTTAGTTTAGTAAAACGTCAGAAATCTTAAAAAAAAACCTCTAAGACAGGTGCAAATTTGCAGATTTTGATATTTTTCGAGTCCTTACCCCACTCCCCCCGTCTCTGAAATATTTTATTATTTTAAATTTGTCTGTCTGTACGCCGGTGTGTACGCTCAGCGCACATTAACTCCCAAACCCTTCAAGATAGAAAGTTCATTTTTGGGGGGATTGTAGATAAGTGCGGATATCAGGTGGATACCGATTTTGGGGAGTGTATGGGTTCAGGTGGAGGCGAGGGAAGCGCTTAAGCCGAAAAATACGAATTCAAATATCTCAACCATGATTACAGCTAGGAAGCTAAAACTAGACATACATATAGAGGAGTTTGTGGGACAACTTAAAAATAATTTGATTTATTTATCCATTGGGGTGCGAAAAGGGGGGGCCAAGAACCAATTGTCAGCCGAAATTTTTTTCAAATGATTATATCTTCGAAATTACTTACCATAAAAAATTTTTATTTTGAGACCATTAAGGTGGCATGTAGGTCCACTAGAATCAGATTAGATAAAAGCTAATTAGTGGAAGGGGGAGGGTCAGGTGGGGTGAAAAGAAAAACACTTAAAAATCAATATATCGGCTATTTATTAAGCTATGTAATTGAATCGTAGAAGCTATATTAAGCTATATTAGAGAAATACGAGAAAAATATAACATTTTGACGAAATAGTAGTGGGGGAAATGGGGAGCATTTCAAAAATTATGCACTTTCCAAAATTTCAAACCGTTATAATTCAAAATTTAGTGCAGATATCAAATTGAAATTTTGTCAAATCGTAGAACTAGGTAGTTTTTAAATTTGATGAAAATTTTATGTCGGGAGGTGTAAGGGGAGGGAGGCTGTAACCAAAAATGTCGAAAATTTTGAGTGATTTTTTAAGGGCTCTGGTGAACAAGATACACAATTTAAATTTTCCATGTGGATACATCTATTTATTGTACATACAGAAAAAATAATAAAAATTCTATAATTGTTATGCACCGACCCCCCTGGTCTACCGTGCACAAGGTGTTTCATATGCAATGAAAAAACCACATAAGCTGAAAAATTTTGAATGAAATTTGAAGGTAGAAACTTGAAAATTTGCGAAATGCATTAAAAAAAATCTTTGAAAGAATGAAATACAGGGTTATTATATATATAATAACTGGTTGAATACCTTGAAAGCTTTTACTCCCTCCCATACAAAAGTATGATTTCGACCAATTTCAATAAAACAACTGCTAACCAACCAATTAAAAGCTACGAACTTGAAATTTTGTTCGAGAACCTGAAAAGAGAAAAAAAAGAAAATTGCGTCACAAATTTTGAGATTCCCCTACCTCTTCTACCCCCTCCTATACAAAATTATTTTTTCGAGCATTTTTAAGAAATCAGCTATCAGCTAACTCTTAAAAGCTATCCATTTCAAATTTTGCCTAAAAACTTATAAAAATAATTGAAATGAAATTCCTTTAAAAGTTTTTCAATCGCGCTTGCCCTTCTACCCCCTCCCATACAAAAGTACCATTTTGACCTATTTCATTAAATCAACTAATAACCAACAAATTAAAAGCTACGAACTTGAAATTTTGTACGAGACACTACAAGAGAAAGGAAATAAAATTGCATCACAAATTCGACGATTCCCCTACCTCCTCTACCCCCTCCCATACAAATGTTCGGTTTCGTGAATGTAAAATACACCGAATCCTATGAAAATTCTATGCAACTTCGTCTATGAAACTGACATTCTATACAGAGAATATTGGAAGTAATTCAAGTAATCAATCAAAAAACTATTAACATCCACCCATTCTTACTATCACCCCTCGCCCCTCCCCTCATAAAAACTCAAACTTGCAAATACGAATTAAATATTGTTAAATTGACAACAGCCCTGCCCAGGAACTCCCTTTCACTTAGCCTTCTCTAACCACTCTAACCTGCATATTGACTTTCCACACATCCGCAACTTGTCCCAAGAATAATAAGGTTTCGCCCGACTTGTTGGCAGTTTATTTAACATTTTGATAAAGTTGAAACAAAAAGTTGGTGGAAAAATTAATTCTGTTGGGTAAAACTAAGATACTTATTCAAGTAAGAAAAATATTGCAGTTGTGGAATAAAACGTTATTCAAAATAAAATTAAGTAAAATAAATAAAAAAAACTATAAGTTCTCAAAAAATGAGGAATAATACTTTGGTTTTAGTTTTTTCAGCATAAGTTTCAAGAGACCATCCTTCAAGGACTTCGAGACCCCTTTCTTATAATATTTATGCAGCTTCTTGCAGATAAGTTTTTTCTTGATATTTTTATTTGTCCCTTTACTTTTAGAGTTACTTTACTAGGTTCATGTTCTCCATAAGACATTTTATATAATGATTGTAAAGGGTTAGATTTGTGAATGCTACTAATCTTTACTTCGGATACCTTGAATTCATTTTTTCTTTTACTGATTTCAATTCTATTACTACGAAAGTCATAAAAGTCCTCAAACGTTGACACGTGCACTGCAAACGGTGGACCTTTTTCTTTAGCACACCTTATTAGAGAGACGTATTGGTCAAGGGTATAAATTGGTCCAGATTGTTGTTCTTGCATTTTACTTTATTATTCTAATAATAAAGTATTGTGATCTACACAGGAAAAGAAAATTTGTTACCCTGAATTTTTTTTTTCGCGTTTCATGACTAAATTAGCCTAAAAATGCAAAAAAAAAAATCCGTCTCGCCGTACGCCGTACATATGGACTCATATCTCCGAGACCGTTAAAGGTAAAATGTTCGTTTTTGGGTGGATTGTTGATTGGGTAAGTGAGCTCTATTTTCTAACTTTTGGAAGGGGTTAGGTGGAAGAGGGAGCCGGGGGGAGGAAAAAAGTTGAAAACTACACTTGCTAATATCACCACCACGAATGCAGACAGAAAGTTGAAAATCAGTAGAGATATAGAGAGGGTTGTGGGACAAACTTTAAAAATAATTTAATATTTTTATCCATTGGCATCCGAAAAGGGGAGGAAGGGCTAAAAACAAATTGTCGGCCGAATTGCTTTTTCAAATGATTATATCTTCGAAATTACTTATCGTAATAAATTCATATTTTGGGACCATTAAAATGGCATATAGCTCCACCGTAATCAGCATAGAGAATGGCTAATTATTGTAAGGGGGAGGGTCAGGAGGGTACAAAGAAAAACACTTAAAAATTAATATCTCAACTATCTCTAAGCTATCATTCAAAAGTATGATTTCGACCATTATTAAGAAATCAATTATCACCTAACTATTCAAAGCGATCAATTTGAAATTTGGCATAAAAACTTACAAAAATAGTTTAAATAAAATTATGTTAAAAGTTTTGAAATTACGCTTGCCCTTCTACCCCCTCCCATACAAAACTATGATTTCGACCAATTTCATTAAATCAATTAATAACCAACAAACTAAAAGCTACGAACTTGAAATTTTGTACAAGCACCTTACAAGAGAAACGAAATGAAATTGCATATCAAGTTTTACGATTCTTCTACCTTCTCTACCCCCTCCCATACAAATGTTCGGTTTCGAGAATGTAAAATACACCGAATTTTATGAAAATTCTATGCAATTTCGTCTATGAAACTGACATTCTATGCAGAGAATATTGGATGTGATTCAAGCAATCAATTAAAAAACTATTAACATCCACCCACCCTTACTATCACCCCTCACAACTCCCCTCATAAGAACGCAAACATTTTTTTTTTTTACGGCACCGAGTATAATTTAGGGGGTCACCCTTTAATGCAATGCACAGTTACGGTGGTATAGGAAGTGAAAGTGTGGGTATTAAGGTGGAGAGAGACGAAAATGACGGTGGACATTGTTCTTGAAGCACCGCAGGCTGTACTTGTTGGGAAACAAACTAGCTGGCAAATCGTTCCAAAGTCTTGACGTTCGGGAAATGAATTACTGCCTATATTTCACTGTACGAGAAGGTAAGGGTTTGACCGTGTACTCGTGTGCGCGTTCAGCTTGGGAGTATTTCGGGGAAAGTATGCAGTGAGGAATGAGTGCGCTTAGTTCCGTACTGCATTTACCGTGGAAATATCGATAGTAAATGCTGAAGACTCCGACATTTCTGCGATGCTCGAGAGAATATATCGAAGACGTGATGGTTTCGTCTCCAATCAGTCGGAACGCATATTTTTGAATACGATCGAGCAACACGAGGTGTGTTTTGGGTACCCCAGCCCTGACATGCGACTTATACTCTAAGCGTGGTCTAATGTAGGCCTTATAGATGGTTGCTACGTCGATGGGTGTGAAACATTTTTTGCATTTTCGGAGAACACCTAGACGTTTAGAGGCGTCAAGGGCAATATCAAAGATATGCTGGACACAATTCAGGTGGTCACTAATTTGGACGCATAACAGTGTGAAATTCTCCGAAGTGGTAAGCTGTGCACCATCAAAGGTAACATTGTGAGACAACACTGAAACATCCCGTTGGAGGGATAGATGACAGGCCTATGTTTTGAATGCGTTGAACTCTACTCTGTTATTCCTGCCGCATTCCAGGATTAAGTTGAGATCCGAGTTCAGTGAACTGAATAACTCCCTGCGATTGGAAGCAATAGAATGATTGTTTGATTCCGCATCAGAGTTAAATTCATAGATGTTGTCTAAAGTACTGTCATCTGCAAAACTATGGATTAGATTGAGAGTGGACGACAGAAGGTCGTTTATGAAAACTAAGAAAAGAGTTGGAGATAAAACAGAACCTTGTGGGACGCCGGAATCAATTGGGTAGGAGGAAGAAGTAACGCCATCTAATAATACTCGTATAGTGCGTTCAGAGAGATAGCTCTCAATCCATAGAACAAGGGTATCGTTAAGGCCGATGGCCCTAAGCTTGACTAAGAGACATAAGAAACATGCTTAAATAAACGAACGACTACTGCCCTGCCAAAGAACCCCCTTTCACTTAGTCTTCCCTAACCACTCTAACCAGCATATTGACTTTCCACGCATCTGCAACTTGTCCCAAGAATAATAAAGTTTCACGCGACTTGTTGGCAGTTTGTTTTATCTGCATTTCTATGCAAAAGTGTATTCCATCCCCTTTATTTTGGGTATTCCCTGTAATTGAATACTTGCGTGTGATGGAATTGATGTTTATAAAATAAATAAGTGCTCTGCGACACATCTTCTTCTTCAATAGCACTACAGCCCAAATCGGGCCTTGGCCTCCTGACCTTCAGGTTCCTTAATATTTTCATTATTTATTGCGGAAGGGTTGTTAGCCCTTCGCACAACCCTCTATCTATGAATTTTGCATTTTCGTAGATTGAGGCTACCAAGGTATACCCAAGCAAGTATTGTGCTGGAATTATGTGTCGACCGGGATTTGAACTCACGACCTTCGCATTATAAACCAACACGCTACCCACTAGGCTACACCCTCTGCGATACATGTCAGTTATAAAATATTTTTTATTTTGCTCCGTACAATTATCAGAATAAAACATTACATCAACTTGATTGCTTGACGATGCATTAACTTGTTCTAAGTAACGCCAAAGACAGGATCCTATTTCAGTTGAGCCCTTGAAAGACTCTCCTTCGTGCCAAACATAGCAATCACCAACTTTGCTTTATACATTAAAAATTGTGAAATTGCCGCAACTTCATTTTTATTATCGGTGTTCTTATCTCTCTCCTTTTCAACCCACGATAGCCTCGTATTTGTCCTGAATAAGCTATTTCTCTTCGTCACCGCTATACAGTAAAGAGTTTCGATCCTAGGAATGGATCGAATGTGTCTTCTTATAGCTTCTTTAATTTCATCCGGCACTTTAAGTTGTTTTCCGTGCTTGCCCCTTAAACCTTTGGAAATGTGACAGTGTTGAAAAAAAAATCGCAACCTTTTCGTACAACGGAATAACGACACATCTGCTCTTGACGATGTCTTCCTTTTTCATTCAGTGTAAATTGTTGTTATTAATTGATTCAATTTGGGTCTCTAATAGCGAATATTCACTGTTTTAGGTGAAATTTGTTGAATTATTTCTGAAATGCAAATAAGCACATAGTAAGTAAAAGTTGAAGCAGAACAATAACCAATTAGCTCAAGAACTAGAAATATATAACTCTAAGATTTAATATGCTCTCCAGAGATAGCAAACATCTCATCTTTGATCTCTGCTCCAATTACTTTTTAATTATAAAACAGAAATATATTCTAAATGATTAGGTGAATTTAATCACTGAATAAAAAAGAAATAATTAATCATCTGCCCCACTAAACTCACTAAGAACTTTAAATATAATTTCTTAAAAAAAATCCAATTAAACATCAATCATAGTAATTCTCCATTTTTCTAGTCAAGACTCAATTTCAAAACGTCGCAAAAAAGTCACCTTTTCGAATGATAATTTTCAAAAACAAAAATAAAAAAATGTGATAATCGTCACCCTGAAAAGGTCGTACGCGGAAGTATTAACCAAACGTAAAAAATTAGTTATAACTATGATGACCTGTCTCGCAATTGCGAAAAATAATTCTTATCAAAATTTACGATGAAATTATTAATATAAATTTAATATCAATTAAAATTATAAATTATATTGTTGTTGAGTTCGAAAGTTAGCTGCTTGGATGTATGATTCGCCAATTTATTATTCAAATCGAGCCGGGCAAACGGCAGTTACAACCCAATTCGATGTCCGCTTATCGCGAGTTCAATTTAAAAATGACGTATACTATCGCTGTTACAACATGCGACATGCCCCTGTTATTTAGTGTGACATGCGTGCATCTTATCGCGAATATGTGCAGTGCAGTGATATTTGCGCTGCCATAGCTTATATACTCGTATGTAAAATTGGTGATTTTATTTTAGAGTCTGTTTCGCGGTTCCTTATCCCAAGCTAGCGTGCGTCACGCACATCATATAGGCTCAACGAACGCGTTAGATTTTTTCGAAGATGTCGCTCCGGTAGCGAGAGCTGACACGCCCGAATTATAGTAATCATCGGCTTATCAGTTGGGCGGCATGTGCCCAGAATTTCCCAGCTCGACGAAACGATGTGTGTACAAACAAATTAGACTCACTGACGGGACGATTCGCTGATAACTTGCATGTGTCCAGTTGTGTCGACACATACGTGACTCGGTTTGAGTAGCATTTTTTTGCGACCATATGTATAGTAACATATTGTGACCGGGGTCAATCACATTGGTTACGATGGCGAGTACCGCGCAATTAATCATTTCGCTTTTGTATCGCTCAATTTGCCCTTTTGTATATGGCAAATGACTATCGTTTCTGGATTGATTACTCACTGGGAATCGAGATATATTTGCTTAAGTTTGACTTTCAGATCACATCGCGGCTTATCAGCATCGATGGATGACACTAGATATGCAAAAAAACGAGTAAAGTGTTTGGATAGATTCAACGTGACTTTTCAGTATTCCACTAAAAACTTATTATCGACAGAGAGAGATGTGAGTCACGCCAGGTGTGTATACACAAAGGAAGCACACGAGTAGAAATAAACGTTTTCGTGCGATTAGAGAATGTAAACCAATATGAAAAATAAAATTCAACCTACAGAAGATAATAAAACTTCGAACCCAGTTCGCTGAATTTTTATATTAAATTAATTACAAACTTTTTCCAATCAATTCGGTCTTCGGTTCAATTGTTCATTTGTGAATTCTCGGTGGCAACCAAAACGATCTCTTTCTAGACCAAATTAATCGATTTTCTCCAATACATATAATCGTGACTTTTCGATTTCTGCTTAGACCTTTATCGTTGAATGTGAAATTCGGAAATCATTTCAGTAATGAAATATTGTCATTACTGTTCAAGTTCGGAAATATTATAAATATACGGATAAATCGTAAAGATTCGAGATAAAATGATTCATTACTTGCCTAAAATTATCGTTAATTTAAGTACATATAACATATACTACAGTATACAAATAATTGGAATAATCCCAAACCATACACTCATACACAGAGCAATAAATTATCCCTTTAATTCATACAACTAAAATTTTCATTATTAGCAATAATCAAATGATTTATTTATATTCCTATCGAATATTTTGTTAACATCCACCTTTAACCTAAAGCTCGTTAGTTCTCTTTTCAAGTCATTAATCTTATAACTGACGATTATTATAGGTAACACATCGTAGCTAGGTGGGTGCCAGGTACTTTGCTATAAATACACACATAATAACAAAATTTTATTCGAGAAGTGACTTCATTGGGTCACGTTGAACAAATCACCGTGACCTTATGCCTATGGATTTCTGAGATAACACGCAAAATTCGGATCTGGTATTCCAATAGGAATTACATACAATGATTACCAAATTCAGTAATCTGGTTACTTTTTATGTGAAAACTTCGGTGTCTTCGACATTTTAAATTTAGTTTTATTATATTAGGACGGGGCTGTTAACTTTCTGGGTTATCAAGCTTTAAGGTAAGAACTAGTGAGCGTCTTATCGGTGATTTTACTGATTCTTGGTAAATTTGTTTTTTTTTTTTTTCAGAAATGCTCACTGATCATCTGAACTATTGATTACCGATGGTTCAAATAAAAATTGCTATCAATGTTTTCATTAAAGGGAAATTTTTAATATTTACTCTATACAATACCAGAAGAGCTTCATAGAATAGCTCTTAATTAGATTATACGTCTTTCGAATTAATTATGCTAATTTACATTTGGTGATTGTAGATCTTTATGGCATATTATGTTTGCAATGAAGAGATATACCAAAATAAATTCATTAACACGTTGCTACCAAGACCTATTTGTAAGAACTGTTCCCAGAGCCGATACATAATCCCGAGTTTAAGTAAGTCGTCTTTCATCGGGTCCAATACATGTCTCCGGCGATGTTTTGGCATTGCTCTATCTTAACCAATTTTAAGGGATGGGCTCCAGAATTTGTAATTGGTACACAAATGTGTTAAGTGCTATCTGTTGATTTTGAGATAAGCGCATTTGAAACTTTTTTGCCTCAAGGTTCTTGTATAATGAATGTACTTACAACTACCGCCAAGGTGCTATATTGCCAATTCATCAGTTTATCACTTGCTTTAACTGTACATTCGATGGTATAGGACGTTTTCTTTAGAGGCGTTGAACTTTAAATTGGCAACACTGTTTTCTGTGTTCGCCGATTTGACAGTTCCCGGTTAGTTTGGTTTGGCAATTGCAAATTGTTCAAATTTGAAAATTCTGTTCAGTGATGAAGCACACTAGAATTGCCGCAATTGGAGCGATGATAATCTACAAGACATTATCGAAACCCCATTACATCCAGAAAAGGTCACCGTTTGGTGTGCTTTATGAGCCGGCGGAATCATTGGTCCATATGTCTTCAAAAATGATGATGGTCAGAGCGTTACAGTCAACGGTGAGCGATGCAGAGACATGATTACTAACTTTTTCGTGCCTCAATTTAAAGGAATTTATTTGCCAAACATGTTGTTTCAACACACGATACAATTAATTTACTGAAAGCAAGAAAGCAACATTTGATAATCGATTAATTTCACGAAATGGACCTGTTAACTGGCCACCTCGTTCGTGCGATTTGACGTCATTCGATTTTTTTCTCTGGGCATATGTAAAGTTCTATGTCAACGCCGATAACTAGAAACTATTGAGCACTTGGAAGCCAACATTTGACGCGTTATTGCCGAAATACAGTCTGATTTACTGCGAAGAGTGTGTGAAAACTGGAATTCTAGATTACGCCTTGTACGCGCCAGTTAAATGCCGAAAATTATATTCAACCATTAATGCTATGAAATAATCTTTTAAATAAAGCTTATGGATATTAAAAAATATTTTTCTGTATTTTATTTTAATTTAAAGTCCTTCACCTCTAAAAAAACCACCCTATACAAATAAGAAAATAATTTCGCCACCTACCCTTCGTGGTGTAGTTGGCAGCGTGCTTGCTTCACACTCAATAGGTGGTTGGCTCGATTTCCACTCCAGGAAGTAAGATTTTTTCGAGCACGAATTTTTCATTTGCTACTGGCAATGTAATATAAATCCAAATAAAATGGGTAAGCGATGTGAAACAGTTCAACTTCTAAAAGGTCTCTCTATTCAGTAGATAGTTACTATTCGGTTTCTATCATTCCCCATTACCTCTGTAAACATTTGCCAGTAGCAGCCAGTACAACTGAAAAATATACCAGCTTCACTACTCGTTACGGTTGTTCTCACTCCTCTTCCTCTACCTTCCCAATCCCATTCCTTTCCTCTATCACTATGTTTGTGCATTGCACATAAAGGCCGGCAATTGCCTCTAACACAGGTCTCAGGTCTCAAAAAAACTCCCGATTTTTCCGAAATTTGTCATTTAATTCATTTGTTCACCATGGTATCGACATATGATATTTTATTCGCTAAGTGCGTGTAATTGCAATCTCTGTAGTTCGCAGTTTTTCCAAAGTTTGTTACAACAAAAATTTTGCTTCGGTTCACAGAAAAGCCCGATACGTATCCCCGAGGATATGTTTCGGCATCAATGTGTTAAAAAATATATATATATGTATATCGGGCCTAAGTTCAGCTCTTAATAATTGCAATAATAATAGCCAGTAAGCCGCTACTTTTTCACCAATTCAAAATTAAGTTTCGGTAATATTCGCAAAAAGTGGAAAATAATCGAATTAAAAACATAATAGTAGAGAGAATCTAACAGAAGCCAAACTTGTGGAAGTAATTTTTCGCAGATATACAAAGAATACGAAATCAAAGCGCGTCTTTTTTCTACGAAATTTATTTATTTTGTTTTTTTTTCGAAATTCCCAAATGGATGCAAAATGAATGCGAAAAGAGGAAGGATTAAAAAAGTTTCAGTTTTGAAATAAAGAAAAATTTCGACTCAAAAAATTACTGCGTGTATTAAAAAAAAGTAAAATTGCACAAGACAGACCCAATCGGGCCTGGCGTCCTGAAGTCGTCGCCTCCAATCGTCTCGATCCAAAGACCACGTCCGCCAGTCAATTTTTAAAATGGCTTTGCTGTCTTCATCAACCGAGTCTTCCCATCGCTTGCGAGGTTTGCCTACTGGCCGGTTATCACACGCTTTGCCTTTAAGAGCGCGTTTGGGGATCTTTCTATCTTCCATTCGCTCTACATGGCCAGCCCACTGCAGTTTCCATAGCTTGATGAACGTTGAAGCTTCTGGCTCGTTGTAGAGTTGATTCAATTTGTGGTTGTATCTGATTCGCCATTCTGTTCTTTCCTTCACAGTTCCCAAAATTCTTCGCAGGACCTTTCTTTCGAATGCGTTTACTGCTTTTTCGGAAGTTCGCGTTAATGTCCAGAGCACAGGTCGTATAATGGTTTCATGTACTCGCAGCTTATTGTCCCTGTGCACTCTTGGATTTCATTATTGGAAGTACCGAATAATACGTTTTATTTGCTATTATTATCCATTTCATTGCCGTCCTTTGCTAGATAAGCCCCAAGATATGTGAAGTTGTCCACAACCAAATTATACTCCGCAATTGCTATGTTCTGTCTAATAGAGACGTTCTTCTTCCTGTTTGCGTCGTTACTTTTATTTTGCTTTTGTTAGTGCGCAACCCGACTTCTTTTGAGGCGGAGTCAAAATTGAAAAGGACCTCCTTAGCACTTGGGAAGGATCTTGATAGGATGTTAATGACGTCAGCATATGCTACTATGTAGTTAGGTAGACTTGAACAGTAGTGTTTCGTTGGTGTCGACTAGTATTTTTCGGACGACATGCTAAGTTAAAAAGCTTGGGGGCTAGAGCATCTCCCTGCTTTAAACCACATTCCGTTCGAAAGCTGGTTGTAGAATCGGTTTGTACCCTCACTCGGGATTCAATGCTCACCATTGTGAGTCTTGTCAGTCGGACTAGTTTTGGGGAAATTCCGAATTCAAGCCTGATTTGGTACAGTACGCTCCTGTCGATACTGTCGTATTCTTGTTTGTTATCTACGAAGATTTGGTGCACGTCTGTGTTATATTCCCAGCATTTCTCAAGTACCTGTTTCACTGAGAATATCTGGTCTCTTCTAGATCATCCGGTTCTGAATCCACCTTGGTATTCGCCAATTATTTCATTAGTGTAGGGCTTAAGACGTCTTTCAATTATTTTTGTCATTATTTTATAGGACGTAAACAACAATGATATTCCTCTGTAATTCTCACAGCAGAGTTTGTCTCCTTTCTCGTAAATTGGACATATAATACTTTTTCGCCAATCGTCGGGTATGATTTCCTCTGTCCAAACTTTGCATATCATGTTGTGCAGTATTTCGGCGACACAATTTCCGCCGTTTTTCAGAAGTTCAACTGATATTTCGTCAATTCCCGGCGCCTTGTTTAGTTTTTGGTCTCTTCTTATACTCTAGATGAAATCTGAGAATACACATTGGGATTACCTTACAGTTTGTAACGTTAAGAAATAATGCTCGCACAGAGTCGCCAAGGAAACAAAATTACTTGCTATCGCTAAAAAATACTGATTCTGTCCATCTGTCTGTCTGTCCGTCTGTGTAAAACATAATTCTTGAACGTTTTGAGCTATCGCGCTGAAAATTTTTTTTGTATTAGATCGAAGCATAATGATGTGAATATCATTAAGGCCCAAACATATTGATCCGATCACTCCTTCTACCCCCAGCATTTTTTCGATTTTCATTAAAACTATCAAAGGGCGAATTTTTTGTAAAAATTATTTTAACTATAATTGCAACCAATTTTGAAAAAAACTATTAACTTCACTTCACTCTTTCTAGCCCCTTGTTGAGTTGGGAGAGAAGGATGAGGATACTGAAAAAACATATTTGGTTATAAACAAAATAGCTTTTATTTAGATACGATATAAACGCGGTGAAGGTCCAGGTCCAACTATTGATAAAATTACCCGTCTACGAGAACGATCGTCCGCAAATAGCCTCAGCTCAATACTCGATCGAGTAGGTGCCGGCCGACATATCGTAAAGCGCGCAATCCACATATCGTATTACGCACATGAAGAAGTCGCCGCAGAACGATAAAGTCCACGGTGGTCATCTTCATGTGCATACACAAGAATGTCAGCAGTTTTGATATGTGGCATGATCGCTATGAAATGTTAGATAGGAAAAGGTGCTGTATGTACACAACACCCTCCCATACAAATTTCAGGTAATTTCGAATTTTCAATTAAATTATTTTTAGTCGAAACTGTCAATGTTATCGACTTGAAATTTTAACCAAAGTGTAATAATGCAAGTGTCATTAATGTCAAGAAATGTTATTTCGATTCGAATACTCCTTCTACCCCTTCCGATACAAATGCACAATTTTAGTTAATTCATTATATCGATTTTCATTA
The DNA here is from genome assembly GCA_963669355.1 of Chorisops tibialis. Lineage (NCBI taxonomy): Eukaryota > Metazoa > Arthropoda > Insecta > Diptera > Stratiomyidae > Chorisops > Chorisops tibialis. The sequence goes on from OY770262.1 coordinate 163,906,767, forward strand.
AAACTACAAAAAGAAGAAACTTTGGCCAGAATTTGTCTCTTTATTATAATAAATGTTTGTGCCACTGCTTCTACCACCTCCCATAGAAAATTCTACATTGAAAATTCAAAAGAGCATTCTTATTCGTACTTGGAGCTATCGAAATTTTAAATTGGAACTGAACATGGTGATGAGGATATTGATAAGCAGTTTCAAAATCATCCAAAACCTTCCACTTCCTCTGTCACTTTTCATACAAATATCCCAATTTCAGAAAAACAATGTCCAATTTCCGTGAAAATTATGAAAGCTGCAAACTTTAAATTCAACACGAAACATTTTGCAAACTACGTTCGGTGTCATATACAAAAATTAGGAACCTCCCCCCCTCTACTTTTACCACCAAGAATTTGCGGTAACATATGGTATTTCTCAGTACATCAAACTCTTTTCCATTTCATCTAGAGTATCGCATGATGGTTGCTGTTAGCTACTTTGCTATAATTCTGTTACGTTTTACTTTAGTTTCTTTTTAATAAAAATTCTAATTTTTCTGCAGATTTGTAATTTGGAGATATGAGGAGGATATATGAGGTTAGACAGTTCTTCACTGCATTTACCGTCGTGAAAGTATTGGTAGTAAATACTGATTATCCCAAAGTGTCTACAATGTTCAAGAGAGTGAATAGAGGCTTTCATAGTTTCATCCCCAATTAGTCGGAACGCATGTTTTTGGATTTGATCAAGCACCGCAAGTTGTGTTTTGGGTGCCCTAGCCCATATATTCGAGTTGTACTCAAGACAGGGACGAATGTAGGCCTTGAAGATATTAGCTATGTATGTCGTGAGGTGTAAAATACTTTTTACTTCTTCGGAGAACACCAAGACGTTTGAAGGTATCAAGTGCAACATGAAAAATTCGTATGCTCCAATTGAAATGTTTTGTTAAGATTTATGACGAGTGACGTAAATAAATTCTTCTGAATAATGCAATTGCTCGCAACCGAAGGCTACATTCGAGAAAGGTGGTGTAACACCATTCTTAAGGGATAGATAAAAGCCCTGTGTTTTTGAGGTATTGTAGTCTACGTAATTTTTCCTGCCCCATTTCCGGATCACGTTGAGGTTGAGTTGAATGAATCGTGTAATTCGTCGGGTTTGCAATTCACCAAAGTAATAGAAGCTTCAGCAACGCAGTCGAATTAAAAGGTATTATCGACAATTCTGTCGTATACAAAGCTATAAATTGGATTGAGTGTTGTTGACAGAAGATCACTAATGATGGCTGAAGAGAATGTGGGGTATAAAACAGAGCCTTGAGGTACGCCAGAATCTATCTGAAATGGTTGGAATGATGCGCTATCTATTACGACGACAATTGCATTGTGCGTTCAAAAATGAAACTCTCAATCCATTTGACAAGAGTAGTGTCACAGTTATGGCTATGAGTTGCACTAACAGACCTTTGTGCCAAAGTCTGTCAGAGGCTTTTGCAATGTCAAAAGCTAGTACCTGATCTTCACCAACTTTGTGAATGCATAAGTTCCAACGTTCAGTCAAATTGGCTAAGAGATCTACAGTAGAATGATCAGAATGGAACCCGTGTTGGTGATCATGGATATTTCTGGTATTCTCAAGGTAACTAACTAGTTTGCAACTGACAACCATTTTCATACTTTCGACAGAATTGAAGTGATCGGTATAAGATGGTAGTTTAAGGCAATCACTTGTTTTCTTTCTTAGGACTTGGCTGAATATTCTTTATTTACACTGTGGTTGGATCCTCAAGAGAATGATAGGTGGAATAAATTACGAAGGGGCATATCCAGAGAGGAAAACATTTCCTTATGGTAATAGGGGATGCCTTTGTGAATATTGAGCTTCGTGAGTATCCTGGAAATAATGTCAAATAAAATTTTGAGAAACCTGAAGGTCGGGAAGCCAAGGCCCGATTTGGGCCATAGTGCCATTGTAGAAATAGTAGAAGAAAGTGGATAGGTGCTCTGAGCTTGGTGATGGTTTTAGGGAGACTGATTTACAACTGTTGTCTTATCAGCAACTTAGATTTAAAGGCTGCTTTAAAAAAAATGAATCAACTATACTCACACATTTGTATAGTCGAGCTAGAGCTAGATGTATATATACTGAACAAAAGTAAGTGTCCGTCAGTCGCAATATATCACTTTCCTATATGTGCAATTCAGTTTATAGCAAAACTCCTGGACGATGTACAGTACTTCCAACCAAAATACAACATTCTCCTATTATGAAAATTGCAAATTTACCAAAACATTCAAATAAAGCGAAAGGTGTAACTAAGGTTCAAATTTTTGGAATCTCTACAATTTTTACATCCTGGTTCAAAATTAAATTTATCTTAATGATCATGCGTGAAAAAAAAACACCCGAAGTAAAATCAAATTGTCTTAAGCTGTTCTATGTAGATCAACAATTTTCGATCAGGTTAAAAGACGATGTTTTAATATAATTTTTGGTTGATTGAATACAAGCTCACAACTTCCGCTTTCTATAGCGGATCATATCGAAAACAATAAAGATCTGTTTGGTGATGTCACCGCTCTTTTGTGATTAGTTTTACTCTTTACTATTGAGGCTTATTGAGATTATCGCCGATACATACAGACAGTCAAATCTAACCAAATCCTGGGCCCTAAAATAGTGGAATTCCCTCAAAAATTGGAACTAAACATTTTTCGCGACGCTTATTTCATAATATGAAAAATTAAAAAAAATTAATGAGCTAGGGTGTAGCCTAGTGGGTAACGTGTTGGTCTACAATGCGAAGGTCGTGAGTTCAAATCCCAGTCGACGCATAATTCCAGCACACTGCCTTCTTGGTTATACATTGGTCATTTCAATCTACGAAAATCAAAATGTCGTAGATAGAGTGTTGTGTGAATAGCTAACAACCCTATCACAATGTCAAATAAAATGTTAAGGAGCCTGAAGGTCAGAAAGCCAAAGCCCAATTTGGACTGTAGTGCCACTGTAGTAGTAGTAAAAACTGACTGAATCAGAACTATTTTAATTTCAACGAGATTAAAGTTTTAGCAGCTGCCGGACTGGCGCCAATTCAGATAACCAATCTGTTTCAATTTTTAGAGTGATATGCACGCTCATGAATGACTTACTGCCTTTTTTTGAGTAACAGAAACGATTATACTCTTTCTGTTCGAGAATACGAAAATTTATATATTATTCTATTCCAATTAATTTAATAATAATGGCAGTTGGCGACAATACTCTTCTAATCCGGAAAGTATTGTCGCCATTGCTTGAGTCTTTTAGCTTCACAGAAAATTTTGAATTTCAACGATTACATTAATTATAAAAATGAATTCTTAGTTTGGAAATTTTTATACTTGAGCTGAAATTCGAGAGTTTGATGCAATTGTTTCTAACTTCATGATGCTTAGAATTAAGACTCGTGCAGAATCGACACAGGTGCAGAAATGTTTCACAGTTTCATCATTTAAAGAAAACAATAAAAGATATCGAATTATCGACTTTAAAGCTATCCTTCTACCACCTCCCATATAAATAGCACGATTTCAGAAAAATAAAATTTTAAATTTCCTTGAAAATGACTCAACACGAAACTGAGCATGAAAAGTTTTCGTACCAAATTTATTAACATGTTCAAAAATTATAAAATTTTCCCTTCTTCATCTTTCACCTCTCATACAAATTCTTGGCCTTGTGGCCTGCTGACATCAACTACCTAAACATTTATTTATTATTGTGGAAGGGTTGTTAGCCGTGGACACAAAGCTCAATTTACAATTTTTTTTTTTTTGCAGATTACGGTGGCCCAGATATACTCGCGCAAGAAGTGAGCTGGAATTATGCGTCGCTCTGGATTTGAAGTTACGACTTTCGCATTGTAGACCAACATGTTACCCACTGGGCTACACGTAAGGTACATATTTCACTATTCAGTATGTAGTGTATTTAACTCAATCCCATTTCATTTTTTCTCACTTTTTAAAAGATTCTAAATATTTATAGCTTTTCCATTACGTACAAAAAAACATCACATTCTTTTTTTTTTCCTTAGAAATAATAATCATTCAAATCGAAAATAAATATTCTAAATTATACACATCTATGTGATAAAAATATCGTAAACATTTATTAAATAAGAAAGGAATTCCCCCAAGTTCAAAGTAAACAAAATCATTTCGATATTTCTGTCGAACACAATTATTAAGTACAAATATTTCGTTTCCGTGAAATAGTGAAAATATGCGTATCATTCTGAAATTTCTATTCTTACTTATTATACGAGTATCTATTCTTACTTATTATTATCACAACAACCGTGAGTGTAAAAGAAATTTTTTTTGGGGGAAAATTTCAATCCATTGAGAAATATACACAAATGATGTTTTCCCCGTAAGTATAGGATATTTTTAGATGAGAAATTTCGTATTAAAAAAATGTTATTTTAACAAATCGATGAGACTTTAGGTAGAGCTCACAAAAAAAGGACGTTTTTCTGTATGAATGACTTTTTCATTTTTTACTTTCACGATGTACTTTACATCATTAACAATTGCATACTAAGTAATCTTCTTGAATTCTTATTATGACATACATACATGAGATATAAATTTGAACTGCACAAGTCATTCTCATTTCAAGAATTTCCTTCCCCATATAAACATTTTTGTGACGGACCGATAAAATACGACTTTCGAATGTGGTGTAAATATTTTTATGAAATTTATTTTAATCGTATAACTCTTAATTTTACACAAAATATACAGAGGTACGTGGAATTTTTTCCTACGATAAATTAATTTGTCCTAAAAGAAAACGAAGTTAAAATTCTTTTCGTTTGGAAAAATTTATGGATTTTTATGTTCTTTTTACGTTTTCTTATGAGATCAGTTATTATCTTTAAAAAAAATATTTTAATTTGTAGTTTTAAGAAAATCTAATTAAAAAAAAAATAAGTAAGTGGCTTAATAAATATTACTCGATTACAAAATCACTAATAGCATTAAATCAGGGCAAAAATATTAAGCGATTGAAAAAAATAAACAAAAAACCTGCATTCTGTACAACAGATTACTGAGCTATCTGGTAATGAAAACTACATCAAAATAAACTGCCAACAAGTCGGGCGAAACTTTATTATTCTTGGGACAAGTTGCGGATGGGTGGAAAGTCAATATGCAGGTTAGAGTGGTTAGAAAACGAAGTTAAAATTCTTTTCGTTTGGAAAAATTTATGGATTTTTATGTTCTTTTTACGTTTTCTTATGAGATCAGTTATTATCTTTAAAAAAAATATTTTAATTTGTAGTTTTAAGAAAATCTAATTAAAAAAAAAATAAGTAAGTGGCTTAATAAATATTACTCGATTACAAAATCACTAATAGCATTAAATCAGGGCAAAAATATTAAGCGATTGAAAAAAATAAACAAAAAACCTGCATTCTGTACAACAGATTACTGAGCTATCTGGTAATGAAAACTACATCAAAATAAACTGCCAACAAGTCGGGCGAAACTTTATTATTCTTGGGACAAGTTGCGGATGGGTGGAAAGTCAATATGCAGGTTAGAGTGGTTAGGGTGGTTGTTGTAGTGTTCTTGTACAAAATTTCAAGTTCGTAGCTTTTAATTTTTTGGTTATTAGTTGGTTCAAAGAAATAAGTCGAAACGATACTTTTGTATGGGAGGGGTAGAAGGGCAAGCGCGATTGCAAAACTTTTAAAGGAATTTCATTTCAATTATTTTTGTAAGTTTTCGTGCAAAATTTAAAATGGATAGCTTTTAAGAGTTGGATGATAACTGATTTCTTGAAAATGCTCAGAAAATAAATTTTGTATGGGAGGGGGTATATTTATTTATTTGTGACGCAGTTTTCTTTCCTTTCTTTTGTAAGGTGCTCGTACAAAATTTCAAGTTCGTAGCTTTTAATTTGTTGGTTATTAATTGGTTCAATGAAATAGGTCGAAATGATACTTTTGTATGGGAGGGGGTAGAAGGGCAAGCGCGATTGCAAAACTTTTAACAAAATTTCATTTCAATTGTTTTTATAAGTTCTTAAGGAAAATTTTAAATGGATAGCTCTTAAGAGTTAGCTGATAACTGATTTCTTAGAAATGCTCGAAAAAATAATTTTGTACGGGAGGGGGTAGAAGAGGTAGGGGACTTGCAAAATTTGTGACGCAATTTTATTTCCTTTCTTTTGTAAGCTGCTCGTACAAAATTTCAAGTTCGTAGCTTTTAATTTGTTGGTTATTAGTTGATTTAATGAAATTGGTCGAAATCATACTTTTGTATGGGAGGGGTAGAAGGGCAAGTGTGATTTTGAAACTTTTAAAATAATTTCTTTGCAAATAATTTTATAAGTTCTTATGCAAAATTTCAAATGGATAGCTTTTAATAGTTAGATGATAATTAATTTCTTAAAAATGGTCGAAAAAATAATGTTGTATGGGAGGGGGTAGAAGTTTTGAAGGTATTCGACCAGTTAATATTTTATACTCTTAGGGATTTTTTTTAAATGTATTTCCCAAATTTTCAAGTTTCTACCCTAAAATTACATCCAAAAATTTTCAGTTTTCGTGTTTTTTTCGTTGCACATGAAACAGCTTGTGCCCATTAGACCGGGGTGGTCGGTTCATAACAATTGTGGATCAAATTATTACTTTTTTTCTATGTATATCAAATAGATGTATTCACATGCAAAATTTAAAGTTTCTATCTTTGAGCAGAGTCCTAAAAAATTCACTCAAAATTTTCGACATTTTTGCTTAACACCTCCCTCCCTTTACACCCCCTAACTTAAAATTTTTTTCAAAATTATAAATTATGTAGTTCTATAATCTGACGAATTTTCAATTCGATATCTGTACTCAATTTTGAGATATAATGATTTCTAATTTTGAAAAGTGCACCATTTTTCAAATGCTCCCCATTTCACTCCACTACTATTATGACCAAATTTTATATTTTTTTTGGATTTCGCTAGTATAGTTTAGTATATGTTTTAAATTTCAATTACATAGCTTAAGGGATAGTTGAGATATTAATTCTTAAGTGTTTTTCCTTGCACCCCCCCGACCCTTCCCCTTACAATAATAAGCCTATTTCTAAGCTGATTCTAGTGGATCTATATGCCATCTTAATTGTCCCAAAATATGAATTTTTTATGGTAAGTAGTTTCGAAGATATAACCATTTCAAAAAAAGATTCGGCCGACAATTTGTTTTTAGCCCCCCCTTTACGGACGCCAATGGATAAAAAAATTAAATTATTTTTAGAATATGTCCCACAGCTCTTTCTTCAATGCTTTTTGCCCAGAAAGATTTCATTATTAGTAAAGATTACCTCAATGTTAAAACAAATTCATCCCAAATTTTGAAGAAAGAGTAGAAGAAAGATATTCATATGAACATCTTTTTTTTAAGAGTGAAAAGAGTGAGAGAGGCCCTCAGGGCCGAAGCTAACACTTTATTTTAAGCAGTGCGAATAGAACGTAGAGTACATTCAAATTTAAATGAATATGACAGGTGGCATAGTAATGGGAAATATTAAAAAAATTTCGTAATTCTTCATTTTCTGTTGAGACACCCTATAGGGGCATAGGACAGAAACAGTTCTCTTCCACAAGGAGCGATCTTAAGCATCGGCCAGGACTTATTTATTCAGCTGACATTCTACTCAACTGCTCGCTTCTATGTACTACGTTGTCGCACACACCGACGTCTTCCTGAAGGATTTTAATCCAGAGCATGTTTTGATCCGGTTTTTCAAGGTTTGACCGATTCACTGCCACTTCTGCCTTTAAAATTCAGTGCACAAACTGGTCAAAATCATACTTTTGTATGGAAGTAGAAGGCATGCGCGATCTCAAAACTTTTGACGCAATTTGGTTTCAACTATTTTTAAATGTTTTTATGCAAAATTTTGAATTGATTTAATAGTTAGGTGATAATTGATTTCTTGAAAATGGTCGAAAAAATAATTTTGTATGGGACGGGGTAGAAGTTTTAAAGGTATTCAACCAGTTAACATTTCATATATTTAAAAAGATTTTAAGTTTATTTTGCAAATTTTCAAGTTCCTACCTTAAGATTTCATTCATTCAGTTTATGTATTTTTTTCAATGCACATGAAACACCTTGTGCACGTTAGACTGATTTTTTTTTCTATGTATATCAAATAGATGTATCCAGATGCAAAATTTAAACTTTGTATATTTCACAAGAGCCCTAAAAAAATTACTCTAAATTTTGGACATTTTTGCTTATCACCTCCTTCCCCTCACACCTCTCAACTAAAATTTTTTTACCAAAATTAGTAATTATTTAGTTCCACAATCTGACAAATTTCCGATTTAATATCTGTGCTCAATTTTGAGATATAACGATTTGTAATTTTGAAAAGTGCACCATTTTTAAAATGCTCCTCCTTTCGCCTCACTACTATTAATTCCACATGTTATATTTTTTTCGTATTTTGCTAGTATAGGTTAATATATTTGTTAAGTTTCAATAATAGCTTAAGAAATAGTTAAGATATTAATTTTTAAGTGATTTTCTTTTCTCCTTGCAATAATTAGCCTCTCTCTAAGGTGATTCTAGCGGAGCTATATGCCGCCTTAATGGTCCCAAAATATGAATTTTTTATGATAAGTAATTTCGATGGTATTATCATTTGAAAGCACAATTCGGCCGGCAATTTGTTTTTAGCCCCCCTTTTCGGACGCCAATGGCTAAAAAAATTACATTATTTTTTTAGTTTGTCCCACAACCCTCTTTATATCTCTGCTGATTTTCAGCTTCCTATCTGCAACCCTGGTGGAGATATTAGCAAGTGTAGTTTTTGACTCTTTCCTTCCCCTCGCCTCACCCTTCCACCTAACACTCCACAAAACTTAGGAATTGGAGCTCACTTACCCAGTCAACAATCTGATCAAAAACGAACATTTTACCTTTTGAGGGTCTCGGAGATATGAGTCTATATGTACGGCGTACGGCGGGACAGATTTTTTTGCATTTTTAGGCTAATTTAGTCATGAAACGCGAAAAACCAAAATTTCAAGGTAGCAAATTTTTTTTTCCTGTGTCGATCACAATACTTTATTATTAGAATAATAAAGTAAAAATGACTTTAAGTAATGTTTTTTTTATCTATTTTTCTGTTTTACACTCAGAAGAGCCAGCCTATCTTCATAATAAAATATTTCGAAATATAAAAATCAGGAGGATAAGGACATTTTGAGTTATTCGAAAAATACGAAGACCTGAACCTTTGGTCATTTAGTCAGCCCACAAGGACATATTATAGATTCCGAATCAATTCAATTTGAATGTATTTGGGCTGGGTGAAGTTTATGTTTCTTACTTATTTCTCTGTTAACAAAAACACAAGGTTGGCGTCAATTTAAACTTCCATTTCGCCATCTCTATAACAAGTTGCCATCCTGAAATATTTCTATTTTAAAGAAATAGCAAACAAACTTACAAAATGTAATTCATCATTATCGATTAGTATCTCATTAGCCATCTTAGATAACCAATACCGCATCTCTGTCTTACATCTGGTTACAGGAAAAAAATCTCATCTTTCAAATTGTACAAAAATAGATTGGAAAATTTCTTACACAGACAGCTTGGTTCCTTTTAATAAAATGAAAAATAAAATAAGGATTTATTTAAAAACAAGCAAATCCATTTGACAAAATGTCGTTTTTTGGGAAACACCTACTGTCGCGAGCTTAAAAAAAGAAGAATTTCTAAAAAATAAAAACAAAAAATTCTGACCGAGACCATTTGTCAAATATTGTTTTTGAGTTTTTTTTTTTTTTCGTTGAAGGTATATTCTATCGCTCTCAAAAAAAACATCTCCTTGCGTCATTTTTCAGCAAACATTTGTTTTATGTCATTTTTATTTGTGAAAAAAATTTCATCTTTATTTATTTTCAATAATATTCTCCTGCATATTTTTTTTTTTTTTTAATCTTTTACAGAGTTACAATTTTTTTTGTTTTTGGTTAATATTATTCTTTTCTTTTATCAAATTTTAAGGACTAGTTTTTATATAATATAAGTAAAGTTTATTTTGATATTTACATTAATAGTATTAAAAAAAAATTTCTTTGTTATTTCAAAATTTTCATGAATTTTTATGTCTAAATCTAAAAACAAATTTTTGAAAATTAATTAGAATTTTAATTTCTTATAAAATATCGATGTTTGTTCCAGTTCTCTCAAAAAAAAAATAATAATCACACTTCTGAGTTCTTTAAATTCATTAAAACATGTCGCCATTTATTTTATTTTATTTCTGAGAAAAAAGTTATTTTTTCTTAATATTTATAAGTTCACAAAATTTTGTTGTTCTCTTAGGTTTTTTTTTTTTGAAAAGTTTTTCATTAATTACAAAAACATTTTTTTTTTTTAATTTCATTTCCACCAGTCATCTTACAATTAAATTTCGTGTGCATTGGTTTTCATTTTTCTCGTTTTTTTCCTTGGAAATTTTATAATTCGTATGTGTAAATATATTTAATAATTTATTATACTCTACTTTCATTATTTAAATATAATAATTTGTAAATACCTTTAAAAGTGTTCATTAATAGGTAAATAGACATTTAGAATTGATTTCATAAAAAAGGTTTTTCTTAATTATCTTTTGTAGCAAAAAAGTTTTATTTTTATTGTTTTTAAATATATCCATCTACACATTTAAAGCATTATCGTACAATTTCGATCCTAGACAATTGAATTCATTCAACTTTGCAATGATGCTCAAAAACAGAAAAATTAAATCTTTTTAATAAATTTTGTTTAGGAAACAGTGTTGTTTTGGTAAGCAAAACATAAAAAAAACACCCAACTGAAAAAACAATTAATTTATGGAGGTAGTTAATCATTTTTATGAATTTTAGCAAGAATAATAAATAAACACGAAATTTTACTGGCGATCGTTCCCTGGAGATGATGAAACGATATGGGCGTGAAAGTGTATATACGAGCAAAATGGACAACAATTGTTGCAGGTTTGCGTGTTTGAAATTTTTATTTTAACACATTTGAACACATTTAATGCTCTGGCAACAAGTATAAACATGGAAGTCGCAAAACCGGAACGTCATCGTGATTTCGTTTAGATGATTCATTAAGAAACATGGAGTTTGCGGCATGACTAAGTGGCGAGACATAGTAGACAAGGAAGATATACATGGGATGATAAATTTTCTTAATGTATTTTGTGGAAATGTGATGAAGTTTTGTAAAATAGTTTGAATCTTAAAATCGCTTTCATATGAAAATTAAAAAATTGCGATTTCCATATGAAAAGATAAGCGGAACCATTGGGACGAGATTAATGCACCAGCAAATATGTTATCTCTGATTCTTTAAAATACAAAATGCAAAAGATTTATTTGTCTGCGAGATAGTAGAAAAGATACAAAACTGTCGCTGATTTTGAAACTTCTAATTAATATGTACCAATTTTCAAGTTTATATCTTTCACAAATAGGAAAAAAAGGCTTTCTTTAAATTTCTAAAATTTGTATGGGAGTGGACAGAAGGAGTGCGGTGAAGTTGTTAATTTTTTTTTTAAATTAAATTTATTGTCAGTTTTCTCGTTTATGATGTAATGCATTTTCGAAAATTCTGTATTTGTGTTAGAGGAGGTAGAAAAGGATTGGAACAACTTAACGTTAATTGTACTCCCAATATTAAATTTTGGTAAAACATTCAAGTCTACTCCTAGTTTCGCAGAAAATAAATTTTTATAAGATTTGATATATCGTGAAATTGGTATTGGAGGTGGCAAATGGACTGGGCGGATTTGGCTCATTCACGAACTCAAATTTTCTTTTTTCTCAAAAGTTATATGAAAAAAATTCCAGCTTTTCTGGTTGAAGCATTCTGGAGTTAATGTGTCGACATACAGACGAACCGTCACCCGAATTCGAGAATTTTGAGCACCTTGAAATATCACTGTGCCTATGATTACTCTGTACGAGCCTTATATGTTAGCGTTATAACTTTAGAGGAAACACAATATACTCTCAGGTTTCATAATTACATTTGATAATAGCTTAAGCTTAACCGGCAAAACGGATGTATCCTTGTGGGAAATGTGTTGGTTTACAATAGAAAGGTCGTGAAATCTCGGTCGACGCATAGTACAGCACACTGCCTACGCGATAGCATAAAAATATTTGGACTTAGGGAGTTGTGCAAAGCGCTAACAACCCTTCCATAGTAATTAATAAAGGTTGAGGAATCTGAGGGTCACGAGTCCAAGCCCGATTTGTGCTGTAATATCAATGAAGACGAACAGTTTTCTTTCATCGAGGGCAGTTGGTTGAGATCCTAATTTGATACTACCTATACATTGGTCAATATTCGAAAATCTAATGCTGTAGAATTAATACAATAATCAATCGGGCTGTGCAAAACCGCAGGGATGAAATTATTTTACTACAATGGCACTACACCTCAAATTGGGCATTGGCCTTCTAAACTTCAGGTTCCATAACATTTTCATTTCTCACTGTGAAAGGGCTGTTAGCCCTTCCCATTTTTAATTTTCTTAGATTAATATGACCAAGGTACAGCATGCAGTATGCTAAAATTATGCGTCGACCGGGACTCACAACCTTTGCATTGTAGACCAACATGCTACTCACTAAGCTACATCCTAGCTATAAAAAGGAGAAATAAATTCATTTTGGATTGAATTTCGGGAACCGAACTGATTTTCCTGGCTTGTGTAAATCTCAATTCAAACATAACTTAATACATTTTGAAAATCTTTCCTTTTCATTATACTCCAGGTTAAATCTGAGAGTATATTGTGTTTGCCTTACCATTTGTAACGCTAAGAAATAATTCTCGGACAGAGTCGCCAACGGTACAGAAATATTTGTTGTCGCTCAAAAACCTCGATTCCGAGTGACCGTCTTTTCGTCTGTCTACAAAATAACTCTCGAAAGCTTTGACCTATCGTACTGAAATTTGTCATATATCATTCTTAGCAAAACAGTAACTTTAAGTTCGTGAACGAGCTATATTCCCATACTCCTTCTTCCCCCTCCCATACAAATTTCATGAAACTTCGAAATTTGAAGAAATTAATTTTTCACCGTAACCATTTCAGACATTGACTTGAAAATTATATCATAGTATAACGATGTAAATATCATTAACATCAAGCAATAATTATCCGATTCGCTTACTACTTCTATCCCCTTCCATACAAATGCACAATTTTCAAAAATGCATTTATTCGGTTTGCATTGTAACTAGCAAAAGAAACCAATTTTTGGCATAATTATTTTAATTACAATTTCAACTAATTATGGAAAAACTATCAACTTCACCTAACTCTTTCTACCTCCAAATTTCACGAAATTTCGGAATTTCAATTAAACTATTTTTCTTCAAAACCGTCAAAGCTATCAACTTTAAATTTTGAGGAAAGTTTACTATTAAATATATCATTGATGTCGAAAAATCTGGTTTTGATTCGAATATTCTTATTCCATGCAAATGCACAATTTTGGTAAATCCATTTAATTGATTTTCATTGAAACTAGAACAAGTACAAACATCAAATTTTGTCAGAATTTGTCCCTTAATATTGGCGCTAAGAAAATATGAACCTCGCTTCACTCCTTCTACCACCTCCCATACAAATTTTTGTATTGACAATTCAATAAAAGTATTTATCCTTCGAACATGTAAGTAACAAAGCTATGTGATTAGGATATTGAAAAGCAGATTCAAAATATCCAAAATATTTAACTTTCTCTGCCACCTCCCATACAAATCCCATAAATTCAGATAAAAATTGTGCAATTTTCTCGAAAATTATGCAAGCTACAAACTTTAAATTCAGCATGAAATATTTCCCGTCCTACGTTCGGTGTTATATGTATACAAAAATTATGAAACTCCCCCTCTGCTTTTACCACCACCTTTCAAAAGTCACTATCCGCTATTCGAAAGAATTTGAGATAACATATTTTTCGGTACAATAAACTCTTTCCTGTTTCATCTAGATTATCATATAATTGGGCTTTACGCCCAATCATAATTCTGTTATTTTTAGTTTTTTTTTTATTTTGTGAAAGTGTCGAATCAACTAATTAATAGTACTGAAAGAAAACTTAACAAATTAAGCCAACAGGTTAGTCGTAAAATTAATCATATAACATTTATATATAGTTAATTATTATTCAAAGTCTATTAAGAGTCATTAAAAAAGTCTTCCCAAAACAACACCATTTTTCATTGTACAGAGTCTTAATAAAAAAAAAATTATTATTTCAGTATTTAACTTGCTTATTTCGATTGTGAATTATGGTTTAGGATTATGTCTTTTGATATTACTATTAACATGTTATTTGTTTTTATTTTTAATTTTATTTATTTATTCTTCTTTTTAATGGTTTTTGTTTTTAGTTTTGACTCACAGCCTGGTTATTTACCTGAAAGTTTTTGTGTTTTTTTTTTGCTATTATGTTTTTCAAAACCTTTTTATTTTACTGATTTGAGTAATTTGTAACAGATGTACATATATGCTAAAAACTACGGGTGATTTTTATTGATTTAATTTGTTTTTTTTATTATTGTAATTAATTAGATTTTCATTTTATTTCTGTTACTCCTGTTTGTTTTTGATATTATTATGTACAGAAATAAAAAATAAAGGTTAACGTTAATTAGATTCGGTTTCATGGCTATATATAAATTAGATAATATTTGATTTGATTTTGAGTAATTAGTTCATATTTGCGATAAAATAAAGGAATAGGTAAAATATAGAAACAAGGCGAAACTGCGTTTGAACTAGCTATCATCTTATAAGGGTTAGGTTTAGGATGGTGGTCTCGAAAAGGACAACCATTTAGTTGAACTCTCCCTATTTATGAAAATGAGATGAATTTTACACATCTTGTGCTAGCCGCTTGGTAAGGTTTGCTCGAATTTTTGTGCTCTGTGAGGTCTTCCAGTTTTGAGAAGAATTTAGAGCAGGGCTGGGTACCAGAGGGTACACGGTGGTATACGCTGTTATATATGTCGTATACCCTGTGTTTTTTCTTAGAAGTTGCTTGTAACGCATATTTTTTTACATGGACATACATATGCATACATATATGTATCAGTTTGTTATTCAAATCGAAAAAGTCGATTCCATCATTCAATTGTGAAACAAGAAAATTTTTAACAAGCGAGTATCGAAGAAACGTTTCGAGTTTCCACATCACCTACTCATCACCCTTTGCACATGCATATCCAATTCCCATGCAGTTCCTTTTTTTTTCTTAAATTATGTGCTTGTGTGGATTGTTTTAGATTTCGTCTGTTTAATTAGAAATTTCTTACACCAACTTGGTTATGAAACGATACGAAAGAAAGTTTTGGAATCATCCCTGGTGAAAAACTCATATTGGCTATTAGAACCAGTGAATATAAGGTATATTTTATATTTAATAATATCCCTTTGGTGCGTAATCTAAAAATTGTACCAATTAATCGCAAACAATTTTTGTGAGTATGGTCGATAGGATGACCTTAAGACTATGTTCTGAATCAAATCCTAAAAACGTAGAGCTTCTAAAAGATATTTCTACATAAAATCCAAGAAACATGAAGCCAGAAAATGTTGCTTTGTTTTTCCCAAATGAAGAAAATGTTCAGGCAACTTAACGTGGAGGAAATCGAGGCAATCGATGGGTTCACAGATCTTGCCGACAATGGCGAAATTATTCCATAAAAATTTAAGCTTTATTTAAGGACGCAGCTGAACAACATAAAAACTAATTTGTGGTGCTCTTTATCCATATCAACTGAGTCAAACTTAATATTTTTAAATTTAAACGGACCACATGTATAGGTAGATCAATTTCGACCAGAAAAATATGTCCGACCGTGGCTAGAGCACCCATCTTCAAATGATACAAGATTAAGAGTATTTAATAAAAATTGAAAAAGCTGTACTAAGGAAAATGTATGGAAAATCTTTCTTTAATGAAAGTATTATTTTTTTATTTATGAAGTTATTTTCATTTATTTTTTAGTTTGTATTTTTTTTTTTTTATTTTTTTAAGAAAAATTATTATTTTTGTAATTTTTCTCGAAAATAACTTTGAAACCCCTTATCTATTCTATATATTGCAATTTAATTATTTTACACATACATTCATTGTAAAATACTGTTGCATGTTAGCCCTAGTCGTTCATCAATTATCAGCGTTCGTTCACTGTATTCGAAACTAATGCAACATGTCAGTTCTTACTGCTTATCATCAAATTAATGCGCGCGTACAAACACTTTAACGAACGTTATGCGACTTGATCGAAATGTGAAGGACTTCAACCATAAACAAATATATGCGCGATTATCAAATTACCAAGAAAGAGTAACAACTACAATCGACCTATAGGGAACTGAGGCGACTGACTTATGAAGACCTTCACCATAGAACGCACGATCATCGAGTATTCGGAGACCTTGAGCATTCCACCAACCAGTAAACTACACGCAAATATTCGTGCGACAGGAAAGGATCGAACGAGAACGAAATAATTCGGAGCACCTGCGAGGTATTTCCCATGAAAGCAACGACAGCGATCGAGCGACAGAAGAATGACTCGGGCGAGGATCAAATGCTTGAAAGATCAAACAGTAATGAAGAACACATGCACCCTAGCACACACGACCATCCAAGGCCTCCAATAAAAATAACACAGGCTATGTAGAAAAACGACCGACTGCTATAGGGCGACACGGAAAGCCTCGGGTGACGATAAAATACTTTACAGAAAGCACCAACAACCACACTTATGGGAAAAGATTGAGAAAATGATGAAATGCTTTATTGAAGAAATTAACAGCGCTCGACCGCAACGAAAAAGATTCACACAGCAAGGGGAATGATTCGACCGACCAAAGCAACATAAAAAGGCGAGCGTTTTTGATGAGCAATCAGTTTGGTTTATAGCCGTCGACGAGTCCATCGAAGTTTAAAAATCGATCATTTGTGAGCAAAAAAAAAAAAGTCCCAAGTGAAAAGCGATTTAGTTAAATTAAATGAGGTATTGCGGTTAAATTAAGTGGTTTTATTTCTTTACTTGAAACCCAGTGATCCCTTGCGCACTCCAATGTTTCAATTGCTATTGCAAGCCCTTGGACTTTGTTTTACACTAGGAGCACATCATTATAATCAAATGTTGTGCAGTATAATTAAATTGCAGTTTGATATTATTGATGACTAGCGATCGCCCGCGACTTTGTCCACGGAAGAATCGCAAAATAAGCAATTTTTGAGAATGTAGTTTGTAATATGTACATTATGTGAGATATACATATAATCTGTTTAGTTTAATAACTCTTTAATTGTGTTGTGTTTGTATTTTGTTAGAATCAGAACCATAAATTATTAAGACTGAAAGTACGATACTCGCATATGTCTGGGACATGCTCGTGATCAAATCAATCCCGTGATTTGAGATCATATAAGTATGGAAGAGCAGTAAGGACATGTGAATAGTTGTAGCTTGTGTTAATTAAAAAAAAAGACCAAATAAAATAACGTTAAGCTTAAAACCATAACAGGACTACGATTGTGCGTAAAGCCCAATCAGACGATACTATAGATTAAATCGAAATTTTTGTGATGTTAAGAAATTTTGTATGGGGAGTGGTAGAAGGGGTCGCAGTACTGAACTAATTTATTTTACATTATGCAAGAGTAGCTATAAAAATGTTTTGTACCAAATTGAAAAATGAAATACGTACTTAGAAACTTTAAGTTTCTTGGATTTGATGAAATTGTGCAATTTGTATGGGAGGTGGTAGAAGGAGTGGAGGGTTTTTGGTGATTTTTCGACAAACAACTATAATCATAATTAAATTGATCTATTTTAAATATTAGATCAGTAACGTTCACAATTTTAAAGAAAATAATTATTTTTTTAAAAGTTGTGGAATTGTGTCACATTGTATGGGAGAGGGTAGAAGGAGTGAAGCTAATCAGTTAAATTTTTTTCCGATATTAATAATAATGCTAATTAAGGATTCTATACAAAATTTTAGCGCGATGAAAGCTATACGTATTGCGAAAACTGGATTAGAGTATTTCATGAAAAAGTGCAGTATGTATGGGAGGTGGTGGAAGGAGTGAGGTATTTTTAGTGATTTTATGAAAAACAACTACAATCATTATTCAATTGATATATTTTAAATTTTAGATGTGTGACTTTTACATTTTCTAAGAAAATCAAATTTTCGTAAAGTCGTGGAATTGTGTCACATTGTATGGGAGGTGGTAGAAGGAGTGAAGCTAATCGGTTAATTTTTTCTCGATAATAATAATAATGCTAATTAAAGATTAGTACAACATTTTAGCTCGTTGAAAGTTACACGTACTGAGAAAATTGGTGTATAGTATATCATGAAAAAGTGCAGTTTGTATGGGAGGTGGTGGAAGGAGTGGTGAAATTTAAAAACCTTGCCTAACAAAAGATTGCATTTGTCAAGATCTGGAGCATGAATGAATGGAGCTCAAGCCAGTAACTGTGGCCAGCCCGATAACAGTAGGGACGCTTTTGCGAATATGATGTAACAGCTGAGGTATGATGTTTTTGTTCGGTTCTTTCAAAACCAATATGGCCGTTGCACAGCTTTCCAACTGCCACCATTCAATCGAGAAAGGGTCCAAAATATTTTATTTGAAGTCAGTCTTCAGCACAGTTGGTGCTAAGTCGACTGACTTCCTAATGGAGTAGCTATTTGCCACTCACAGAAGATGCAAAGAAATATTGCACTAAAAAGACTCTCGCCTATAAAAAAAAAATAATATACCAAGGACTAGCTATTTGAAAGGGCGCAGTATCAATAAAATGATCCGGGCGGCAAATCATAATAATGTGGACCGGCACTGGTAGCTTGTTGGTCTACAGTGCGACGGTCATACGTTCAAATTTCAGTGATCGTATTGTTTCTGCGTGGATATATCTGGAACACTCTACTTTATAAAAATAAAAAAAAAGCTGTCTTCTTCTTGTTTAGTTATTTTTGCGAAATTCGATACTTTTGAAGTTAAAATGTGCACTTTCGGCTAGTCTTACAGGTTCTCACTTTAGTTACCGAGGTTTTGGAGCTTAACTCATCGCAAAAGCCGAAGTATTCACATTTTAATTTAAAATTTAAGATTGGAACTCGTCCACTTTTTAAATTTCAAATTACGGCGCAATTATTTGAGCTTTTTACTGAAATTCGGTAACTAATTTAAAAACGCGTAAGACTGAACGAAAGTGGTCATTTACACTTTAATAGTGTAAAATTTAGCAAAATACATTAAACAAAAAGAAAACAGCCTTAAGTGCGTACAGCCCAGTCTTGAAATCGCTTGATTCTTAATGCAGTGGAATATCTGCAATGCAATTAAATTACACAGAACTATGCAAAAGTAACGACATTTGTTCGATTCATTTTATGCCGTACTTGATGACGCCACTAATGAAAGTACTGCATGAAGTTTTAATCGCGTCGCTACCTAACAAAAAAATAGTGAATTTCATTACTACAAATAGCATTACTGCATCGCTATTGAGTAAGATATTTATGCACTTTAAACCTATTTAAGGACAACAATATCGAATGCTTATCCAAGCGTTTAAAACCAAAACATAATATTTATAATATGCAGTTCTCACCAATGAGATAATACACAGCGTATCTGATATACGTGCAATCGCCATGTATATTTTTCTTTTATTGGATAACGTCACTTGCACCACCATCAAACTGCATGATGCCATTATACGGGTGCGAATTTCACATTCGAATGATGGAATCCATCAAGCGTTGAAAGCCATTAATCATCGGGTTATCTATCGGGCATTTATGAACAGGTGACAGAGCTCAACTCCTCGCAGTCTATCAATGCTTCAGCCGACATTATTGTCAGCTAGAGATGTCAATCATGCACGTATCCTACTTGGATAAATGGAGGATTGACGATAATTCCAACATTTCCGCGATAGCAATGCAGATAGGTGTAGTGTGTTTGGTTTTTTTTCTCTCTTTGGTTTTTCATACCGTCATACAGTCTAACACATCATTACAATGTCGAATTACCATCTAATTGCACTCGGCTTGTTTCAAATGAAAACCGAGGGGTATGCGGCGAAAAAAGTGGGTGGATAAAGTTCGCCATAGTATGCTGGAAAAAGTCAAATCCAATATTACATACATACGGAGGTAGCTAGCTCCTAGCAGCAGCTCTGCATTGCTAGCTACCTCCCATAACGATATCATGTTGAACGAAGTGTTGCTGCGTGCATAATGTAGAGTAGAGTATACACTTGACAGCCTTGAGCAGTTATGCACGTTCTTAGAATACAGAATTGCATAATGTACGTACTAACATACACACAGACATAAGGAGTTTAAGAAGACGAAAGTAACTTCAAACGTTATAATATCTGGTGAATAGGAGATATAAAAGCCAAGAAAGTTGAATAATAATGTGAATGTGGGCTGAGATATGCCCAGGTTGTATGACATTCAGGTGGGAATAATGCATGAGTTGCGTTTCGAGTTGCTGAAGAAATAAAAACTAAGAAAAATAAGGAAGAAAAAGCAAAGAATATTGTTCCCTGGAGATAAAATTTAAACTTTTTACTATTATGTTCTTCTTGTTTTTTTTTTCGCTTGAAACTTGTAGCTAGATGATGTTTTCTTAGTTACGATCCGAGTGCAAGATTGCAGTAGAGGTATTGTAACTTATTTCAAATCATAAACTATCCAAGATTGTATTTATTATATAAATTGAATTTTTCGGTTACAAGTTTCCGTTTGCGAAAGGATTGAACTATTTGATATTCACTCATCAAGAAGGAAGAAGTCATTTTTGAGTTCGCAGGGAATAACTTGCTAAGTTGAAAATGGTCACAATGGGAGAAGTGTCATCTCACTAGATTTATAGCACTCCTAATCTGGCAACAAATTTGTTCTAATAGTTTTCGTGAAATTTGAATATGAAGTCAAAAGGTCCAAAAACTATCAACCTACACTTAAGACACAGTCCACTTCCAAAAGGGGCGATTCTGAGCATCTTGGGTTATATTCAACTGGTCGCTTACATGTGCTACCTGGTCGACTATTCCGAAGTCCTCAACAAAGGATTATTAACCAGAGCGTGTTTGAAAATATTTCTCTGGATTCCCGGAAGCATGACCGATCCACTGCCATATTCGCCTTTGAATCTCAATATCCATTTCTGTCCATTCAGTTCGTTGTTAGAAATAACATCTGGCCAGAAAGTCCCTAAAATGCGTCAAATATCTCTTTCACGAAAGTTTGCAGTTTCTTGATGAGCCTCAGTCACCTTTCACGTATTCCGTCGGACACTAGGTTAGAAAATGTGAAATGGTGAGTGGTAATTGGCAGTAGTGTTCACAGATGGGTTGTGGCGTTCGTTTAATTTTAAGATCTTTTAATTTTTAGGTGATGTTAGTGTATCACTATTCTTATTCCAGTGAGTGTAACAGCGTGAGATCTGTGTGGGACAGTTCGATTTATGGAATGTCGTGATTGAATCTCATTTTGTTTCTTATGCATTTACCTAATTAATTTTTACCTAAGTAATTTTCGCAAGGATTGGTAACTGGTTGCGTATGAGGTGCAATTTGGTTATATACTCGATACCAGGAGATTCGCACTGTCCCGGAACGTAGCGAGGTTTTAGCTTTGGTCCTTGTTTGGATAGTTGATATGTTGTAGCTTGATCAGTCCAAATTTCGTAGCTTTGTAATCCGAAAAAAAAGATTGAAATAAAATTATTGTTCCGCGAAGCAACTCTAACAATTGCACACAGTGCACCATCCTCGGTTTTGGCATCTGTTAATCTTTGGTAATACTAGGCAAATGTGATAGGTCGATGGCGTAGAACTGGATTTTTTTGACTGCTCAGCGAACTGATAAGAAAGCAAGGGTGAGAATTGTTGTAGCTTCTGGTAGGCGTCGGTACTTGCAACTTGGTGTTAAAAGATATATTTAGCGTGCTGAGTGACCAATCGGATCGCTGAATTCTGTGAAAGAGAGGGAAAAATCCTAAAACTCAAGCTAATAGTAAATTTAAAGTGCTGCATAATGAATGATAGGGGTAAGTAATGAATTATGCTGTAAGAGTTTCAGTTTCGGGATATTACGAGTAGTTTGACCAGAATTGATGCCTCAAGTCTTGTAAAAGTGCTTCTACATAATTAAATTGTTTAGTTGGCCTTAAAACGTTTGAGTTGTATCTTGAAGAAGTTTCCGTATAGAATAATGCAGTATCTTTCATAACTTTCCAGCACGGGGGTAGTTGTAGGATGAGGTTTTACCAATTCATGGAAATATCTTTGGAGAATAGCGACTCCACAAACCTGAGCTGACCATCCCCTGTGGGATGGGGGCAGTAGAATTCACACACAGCTAGTCCTGCTTGCCCTAAAAATGGCAAATGGACACTCTCTGGATCATAGGCTTATCACCCGTGATCTTAAGACCTAACTGATACGAGAAACGGACACAGCGCCTCGGATACAGCCCCTCGGATGCGGACGGATTCTACGGTGATGACTTTTGGCATTCGAAAATGGACTATAATTGGCTTCTGGAATGTTCGAACATTGAATGGCGGAGGAAGGACTGGGGTCACACTTTTCCTGAACCGCCAGCTAGTGATCAACCGTAAAATAGAGCACTCTAACATCCAAATCATCAACGTTTCATAGCCAACTAAGTGCTACCTTCGCTCGTGTTCCAAGAGGTGATATTATTATCATCTCAGGAGATATGAATGCCCAGGTTGGCTCTGACAATACTGGACTAGAACACGTCATGGGAGAGCATGGTGACCCTTGGGGTCGAGGCGTCACGACCTTGGATTAAGAGACCCGAAAACGATGAATTATTTGGGAAGTCTTGTAGTACTCGGCAAATCGTCGTCGTCGGGTGACAAGAGTCACCATAAAACATCTTGGGTTTCCCCTGATGGTATTACTCGGAGCCAGATCGACAATATGGCTATTAGTCACCGATGCAGAAGATATCTTCTCGATATGTGAGCGAAGCGTGGAGCTGACGTGGGGAGCGATCACCACTTGATGGTTGCTTGCTTGAGATTGTGCACAGCAGCTACCCGATGACCACAATTTCTTCAAATGAAGCGCAAGCTTAATGTGAATAGACTTGGAGATGCCAACAAAAAACGCTAGTACACCACTATTCTACGCGAAGAGTTATCTGCATTGGGCGGACATAAAATGCGCACAATGGATGCCTATTGAGAGGCAACCAGAAACACGTTTCTAATTAGTGCTGAAGAATCTGTGGGATATGTGCAAAGCGGTGAGAAACCCTGGATGTCGCAAGACACCTAGGACAATGTTAGCGATCGACGAAAAGTCAAATTGGCGATCATTTCTCAACACTATTTCAACCAAAGAACACCGAACTTGAGGCAGAACTACTGCGATTTTCATTTACAGCTTAAAAAGGCTGTTAGACGCGACATGAGAAAGCCCATTAAAGATCTGGCCGAAAAGACAAAATCTGCGACTTAACTTGGGGATATGGGTTCACTATTTTAAATTATGAAAAAGGTGATGAACAGGAATTTCAATGTCAACCATCTGGTGAGAGATGTCAAGTATGAGTGAACACCAGTTAAGGCGAATACTTCTCTGATGTTTTAAACATCTTGATATTCAAGAAACTGACCAACTACCGCAACAACCCTCTATTAGGGACCATCCCCCAGATAAGGAAGAGATAGTTTCCGCCATTCGGTCAATGCCGGGAAAGAAAGCCCCGGGCATAGACGGACTACCAAACGAACTCCTCAAAGCGGACCCGAAAATAACAGTCGCTATGCTACTCCCACTCTTTACTGACATGTAAAATGAAGAAAGATATCCGACTGAATAAAAGGAGGGTGTCATTGTGAAAATTCCGAAGAAGGGCGACCTTCGAGATTGTGCCAATTGGCGTGCTATATGTCTACTTACTGCCGTATCAAAAATTATGGGTAAGGTAATTCTCAATAGGATTAGTGATTTCGTGGAGAGCACTCTCGAAGTATCAGTTTATCAGGATTCAGTAAAGGGTCGTCTTGTACCAACCACACAACCACACAACCGTACGGATAGTACTGGAGTAGTCCACCGCAATGGGTTCGCCGCTACATCTCATGATTGTGGACTTCGAGAAGGCTTTCGACAGCGTTAACCGAGATTACATATGGAATGCTTTGCGTGGGAGAGGTATTCCAGATAAGGTCATAGCTATGATTACAGAATCCTACGAAGATGCAAGGTGTTGCGTCTTGCATAGAGGACAGCGGTCCGAGAGCTACCCTGTGCGAACGGGTGTCAGACAAGGCTGCTATTATCACTAGCCCTGTTTCTGGTGGTAATAAATGACATCTTGAAAGCTGCACTGGGAGGTGGGAAAAGCAAAGGTCTTCAATGGAGACTATCTAAAATTTTAAGTCAAGCTGACTATGCTAATGACGTGTGTTTGCTTACACACAGTCGTTCAAATGTTCGCTTGTTGATTTTTTAATGCAAAGAGTTGGGACTGAAAATAAATGTGCGCAAAACCAAGTATATGCACATGGGTTCGAACGCAAGTACACCGATTGTTCTTAACGGACAAGATTTGGAAGAGGTGCAAGATTTTTGTTATCTCGGAAGCATTGTCAGCATAGACGGCGGAGCCGAAAAGGATATTGAGGCTCGTCTAAAAAAAGCCCGTCAGGCCTTCGACATTCTTTCCCCTTTCTGGAGGTTAAGAGAGATCTCCCTTCGCACGAAACTGCGAGTTTTTGATGCATGCGTCAAATCCGTGATGTTTGTACGACGTGGAAACTGACCGTTCGACTTACCAAGAAATTACAAACTTTCATAAACTAATGCCCCCGACGCATTTTAGGGGTCTGGTCAGAAGTGATCTCCAACGACGAACTTTCGAGTACAACTGGACAGACTAAAATAGGTGCTAGTGTGTAGCCTAGTGGGTAGTGTCTTGTAATGGGAAGGTCGTGAGTTCAAATTCCTGTCGACGCAATATACATATAATTCCAACACATTGTCTGCTTGGATATACCTTGGTCACCTCATTCTACGAAAATTAAAAATTTGTAGAAAAAGGGTTGTGCGAAGGACTAACAACCCTTCCACAATAATTAATGAAAAAATGTTAAGGATCCTGAATATCGGGAGGCCAAGGTCCGATTTTGGCTGTAGTACCATTGTAGATGACTAAAATAGGTATTGAGATTCAAATGCGGAAGTGTCAGTGAATCGGTCACACTTTGAGGAAACCAGAGCGAAACATCGCCAAACAGGCTCTGGATTATAATCTTCAAGGAAGACGACGGGTCGGTCGACCATGAAGCACGGAAGCTAGCGGTTGAAAAGGACGCCAGAGGAATAAACAAGTCCTGGCAACAGCTTAAGGCCGGTGCTCAGGATCGCGCCATGTGGAAGAGAGTTTTTTCTGTCCTATGCACCTATAGGGGGTCTTAATAGAAATTTGATTGATTGAGAGCAAGACATCGTCAAACAAGCTGCGAATTATAATCATCGAGAAAGATGTGGGGCTCGTCGAAAGAAGCGAGCAATTGAGCAGGAGGCTAGAGAAATAAGCAGGATCGGATCGCGCCTTGTGAACTATTTCTGTTCAAGAATAAAAATTAATTGATTGAGGGACAATTTTTATTTGAAAAAATTGGTGTGGCGAGTTGACCTCTTTAATTGTTATTTGACCCCCTCCCCCCAGCCCTTTAGTGGAAAATTCTGAATTCAACACCAGTTGAAATTTTCAGTCTTTAAAAGATGAAAATATGTCTCTTAAGTTTTATACTCTCGAGACTTTACAAAGCCAACTTAAAATTTAATTACAATAATTCCATATAAAATTAATTATATGTAAGATTTCATAATGAACACAATAAAATAAAAAATCTTGCACGCTGTATGAAAAAGTTCCCGTCTGATTATCTTGAATGGAGTAAAAGGAATTTTCATAAAAAAAATGTTCATTAAAAAATCATTTCGACGGAAAATATGTCACAAAAATCTAATTTGTTACAGTGATGATGTCTTAAGCTACTCGGGAACTATCTCCAGTTCAATCTGTCCTAATAAAAAAAAAACTTATTGCGTGTTACATGCAACTATTCATACCTAAACCTGATGTAATTGCAAGAAATTAAACTATAATTCCGCTGTGATTCGGCACTGCACTACATGCCGCGATATAAATTTCGTGATTTAGTTTTAGTGCGTTCAAAACGAATCGGTTACATTTCATAATTGCGGACATCTCTCTCCGTATTTGGAAAGGCGTTACAAATCAAAGGTATATTCTCTCACGTAATGATGGCTAAATTGTTAAATTACTCGAATACCTACTGTACTACCAGAGCAAAAAAAAAATTAAAAAGTTATTTGATCAATTGCATAATAATTGCTATTTTCCTCATCGCATTGTTTAATTGAAGGGGAAAAAATAGTTGAAGATATTGTTTCCTTAGATATGGTTTAAAGTTTTTAAACTAGATCGTGATGAATTCAAATTACGGCGGTAAAATAATAAAAAGGAATGTTTAGAATTTGACGAGTAATTTTTTTTTGCAATCGATATTTCGCATAAATTTCACTTTCAAAATGACACTCCCGAGAAGATAGAGAGGAATTAATTTTGTAATTTCGAACTGTTATGAATTAAATTATATCTGGAGTATAAAATTATTATTTTAACTGAAAATTTCATAAAATTTTTGTGATTTATAAATTTAGATTTTTGGCTTATGACGAACTATTGTAAAAACTGTAAACCAGATTGATTTCAAGCTAGGGTGTAGCCTAGTAGGTAGCGTGTTGGTCTTGTAATGCGAAGGTCGTGAGTTCAAATCCCGGTCGGCGCATAATTCCAGCACACTACTTGCTTGAATATACCTTGGTTACCTCAATCTACGAAAATGGTTTGTTGAGTAGATCGCCTCCACGTGGTGCAGACTGGGTAATGCTAAAAGATCTACAGATAGGCGGAATAAGTCGAATAGCTTGCTATCGGCTCCGTATCCTATCTATGGTCTTTGGTGGATGTGATGGGGGGGGGGAGATTTAAATCGTTCAGCTAGCTGTCGGTTACGTATCCTATCACAGCATGGAGCCTATTGAAATCTGGACTGGTCATGTTTCAGGCAGTTCTCAAGAAGCTCTATGGTTACAAGGGGATATATCGCTGTAGTGATTCGCAGGTGTACGTACTACCTATATGGTGACCATTATAAAGTACGACGCTAGAGGAGTAAACCTCGTATATAAAAATCCCCTAATCCACGATGGAACAGCATATGCCAATGGATGAATGGTTAGTGGGTAACTAACCATTAATATGCGAACTGTGGATACCTGGTGACCTCCAGTTTTAACTCTATTTTCTCGCACTACTCGTGGGAACATGAATAAAAATTGTATTAACAAAAACAAACAAGGGGCTGATGCTTCCCCCAATGCATCACAAACAGCGGTTAATAACGCAACGGAAGTGGGTAGTGAAACAAGCACCCCTCCAAAAAATATGCTTGACTTGACTGTAATCCTTCAATCAGTAAAAAGCATATAAGACCACCACTAAGAGCAGATAGCAAAACCGCAAAAAAACCACAATCGGAAGAACAACTGCTATTAGCAGAGCTAAAGCAGTCTGACAGAGAAAAAAAAGAGATTAAGCGGGGCCGCTAGAAGACGGTATATGTACCACCGCAACCACGGGAAAAACTCAAGCGAAGCATACGACCTTGCCTGCATGCCAATGCAAAGCACATTGGAACCGGCACAGAAAATGGCGACAAAAAGAGGTAGAACCTCATCAACAACACCGCCAGCCACCGGAAATGTAAATAAAAAGCAGAAGACCGCAAATAAAATCATACATAGACCGGCAGAAGATGCTCAGCCATCCACGTCGGGCATAAGCTACAGGGACGCGGTCAAAGGAGTAAAGGTGGGTATTATCCACACCGAGCATCCGCATAAAAGACTTACTCCAGAGGATCTAGCTGCAATCCAAAAATCCATCCTGGACAGCATTCCAACAGCAGCCTTAGAAGGAATAAGGCCACAATTTTGTGGACTTAGCCTCAAGCCAGGATGGATTCTAATTGTGTGCGGAGACAAACGAACCGCATTGTGGCTTGAAACAACAGCCAAAAGCATTAAGCCGGATGACTCCACCAGCATCAGGGCGGTCCGGGAGGAGGATATTCCGCGATTAGAGATAGTCACGGGATATTTCCCCCAAGACGGCCAATCGATGGAGGTGCTTAAACAGAAGGGGCACCGGGTCTGGTACAAGTTCTCGAATGTGACTCTACGCCCTAAGGCTAAAGAGGTCAGAAGCGGCAAGCCGCAATCTACCGACGAAGGCCAAAAGCCTGAATAACATTAAAGTTATTCAGGCAAATCTTCATCGGGCAGCAGCGGCCATGGACGTATTGACGTGGAGATTTGCAAGAGAGGAATTCCATGTTGCCCTCCTACAAGAACCGAGGGCCGTGCAGGGTAAAATTATTGGAATTCCACACAAAATTGGTAAGTTGATTTATGGCAAAAGAAGCGAGAGGCCAAGGGCGGCACTTCTTATATCATCTGAAATTAAATACCTAATTTTTCCAAGTTTCATTAGAACAGATCTAGTAGCTGTATTGGTGAAAATACCAAAGGCAGTAGGGATTCAAGAGGTAATAATAGCCTCAGCATACTTTCCTGGTGAGGAGTTAGAGGCTCCACCTCAAGGCGTCATGGAACTAGTGGAATACAGCAGACTCCACAAATTACAGGTAATACTGGGCTGTGACGCCAACGCACACCACACTATCTGGGGAAGTAGTGATATCAACAAAAGAGGTGAGTCACTTTTGGAGTTCCTTACTCTAACAACCTAAATATAATAAATAAAGGTAACACACCGACCTTCATAAATTCAGTAAGGCAGGAAGTACTTGACCTAACCATAACAAGCGCCTGACTGGTTGACAAGTGTGAAAATTGGAACGTATCAAAAGAAGCTTCATTATCAGACCACAGGCACATCTGTTTTGATATTATGATTTCATTTAGTTACATAGAACAATACAGAAACCCTAAACGTACCAACTGGAATCTTTACCAGTCAGTTCTATAGTACGAAATAAGTATCGAGGAGGAAACAATAAGCAGCTCAGACTGCATTGATAAAATCACAAATAAACTCGTAAACAATATTATCAATGCTTACGAGCAAAGTTGTCCTGTTCTACACAAAAAAAGAGCCAAACAAACTCCTTTGTGGAACGAGGAATTAGCGGCAAAACGCAAACAAACTACAAAATTGTTCAATAGAGCAAAAACCTTTGGTACCTCGGACGAATACAGAGAGTCCGTTACTGAATATAATAAACTTCTAAAAAAGTTAAAAAAAGAGTCCTGGAGAAGATTCTGTGAAGAGATAGGTGATCTCCCAACGGTCTCAAAACTCCAAAAGTTGTTGTCAAAAGACACCCCGACAGACGTCGGACTGTTAGAGAGACCAGATGGGTCCTTAACCAAAAGCAGCATGGAAACTCTTGGAGTATTATTGGCAAAATACATTTCCCAGGCTGCAAAATAATTAACAATAATGAAGATTTAGAGGTAGAGCAAAGGACGTATCGTCAAACTCCGTTCAGCAAAAGTATTGCTGGTAAAATCTTCACTCCGGAAAAAATCAGATGGGCGATCAACACCTTCAAACCTTATAAATCAGCCGAAGTAGATAAAATATTCCCCGCATTATTTCAGAAGGGGTTAGAGATCCAAATGCCAATAATGATAAGGATCTTTAAAGCCAGCTTTATATGGGGATACATCCCAAAAATCTGGAGGAAAGCGAGAGTAGTATTTATACCGAAGGCAGGGAACCGTCCCAGCGAACAGCCAAAGTCATACCGCCCTATACGTCTTACCTCCTTCTTTGTCAAAACGATGGAGAAATTAGTGGACATCCACATAAGAACGGGACCTAACAAGGTCTGTCTTAATAACAACCAACATGCCTACCAAAAAGGCAAATCAACAGAGTCAGCCCTTCATGGTTTGGTAAGACAAATCGAAAAGGCAAAAGACTATAAAGAAATTGCCCTCTGTGCACTCCTAGATATAGAAGGAGCATTTGACAATACTCCCCATGAAGCCATAATAGCGGCAGCTAGGAAAAAGGGTCGGGAAACGGCCACGACAAAATAAATATACGCCATGCTAAAGAGCCGAATGAAAACCACGGATCACATTGACTACACAGATCTATAGGGGCTGTCCCCAATGAGGGGTGCTACCTCCACTTCTTTGGTCAATTGTAGTAGATGAGCTCCTGGACCGTCTAATAGACCAGGGATACGAGGCAATAGGATATGCTGATGACCTTGTCATAATCATTAGAGGCAAATATGATTCAATAATATCAGAGAGAATACAATCAGCCTTAGAGGTGATAATGAACTGGTGTCAGTCTAAGATCTTGAACATTAACCCAAGTAAGACTGAGATAGTAACATTCACAAATAGAAGGATAAACCACATTGTACCTCCTGCAATAAATGGAACAATAATACCCTTTTCAGATGAGGTAAAATATCTAGGTGTTATACTGGATAACAAACTCAACTGGAACAAACATATAAATTGGACTCATGCCAAAGCACTTAAGGCATTTTGGGCCTATAAAAGCTTATTTGGCAGAAAATGGGGATTAAAGCCCAAAATGATTTACTGGTGTTACAGAACAATAATTCTCCCGATAGTCATATACGGATCAACGATATGGTGGACGAAAACATTACAAGGGAAAGCACAACTTACGCTACAAAAAATCCAAAGGCGAGCTTGCCTTGGTATCACAGGTGCAATGAAAACCTGTCCGACAGCGGCAATGGAAATGTTCCTTAACATCCCTCCGATACATATCCAAATAAAAAAAGAAGCTATCAAAGGTGTGTTACGCATACAGGAGAAAAACAATTATAAGTCAGGGGATTGTAGAGGTCACCTCAAAATCCTAAAAGACCCAAAAATAGAGGTTATAACTTCCACATTATCGGACGCGATGCCGACAAAATTCAACTTTGAAACCCCCTTCAAAGTTATAATCAGAGAACGCAAGGACTGGCAATCCATGCTACCTGATATTGTAGAGGGATCAACCATCTGGTATACAGATGGCTCTCGCACGTCTGAGAAGACAGGAGCCGGAGTCAAAGGTCCTAACTTCTCGGTGTCAAAACCACTTGGTAAAGAAGCCACAATCTTCCAGGCCGAACTATTGCAATGGAGCTATGCATCCAAGAAAATATAAGGAGAGCTCATCGCAATAAATCCATTTATATCCTATCGGATAGTCAGGCGGTTCTCAAGGCTCTAGCATCCAATAAACACGGATCGAAGATAGTATGGGAATGCCTTCAAAACCTAATCCCCCTGGGGAAAAGGAATAATGTAACCTTAATGTGGGTACCAGGACACATGGGAATTGAGGGAAATGAAGAGGCTGATCGCCTTGCAAAAAACGGCGCAGAAACAAATTTTATTGGTCCAGAGCCATTCTGCGGAAAACTAAAAGGATACTTCAACCCCATACTCAAAAAATGGGTAGAAAAAGAACATAAAATCTACTGGAATAGACTTCCAGGCTTGTCAATTTCAAAAAAACTGATCCTACCACAAAAAAACAAAGTGGAGGATATTCTAAAATTCAGCAAGCAGGATATTAGTACTCTAATCGGCCTAATGACGGGGCACAGTGGAGTAAACCACCACCTCAAAAATATGGGCTTAGTTGAAACCGACATTTGTCGCCTTTGTCTAGATGACTCAGAAACGACAGTACACATCCTATGTCACTGTGAAGCAGTAGCTAGGAAAAGACACAGTCTTCTTGGAAAGGGTTTCCTTTCTACGGAGGAACTAGCCAATACGGCTCTCTTAAAGATTCTTAAATTAGCTAAATCTATTGAGTTATAATAGGATGAAGGGGCTATAAACGCACAATAGGCCAAGAAGGTCGCAGTGCTCTCACGCGTTCCCCTAATAGTAATAATAACAATAATAATCTACGAAAATAAAAAAAATCGTAGATAGAGGGTTGTGCGAAGGGCTAACAACCCTTCCACAATAAATAATGAAAAATGTTAAGGAGGCCAAAGTCCGATTTGGGCTGTAGTGCCATTATAGAAGTAGAAGTAGAAGATTGATTTCAACTTATAGTTTACAATAAGATCTCAAACGTTCTGATAAATTTTTTTATTGTGATCGGGGACGTAAATCAATCGTGACTTTATGATAAAAAAAAACTTTCTTCGTGTTCTTTCTCTCACAAATATGAACTAATTCTCTGAATTTTAAAAACATTCAACGCGTTAAAAATCAGTCCTTACAGAAAGAATTTGAAATTTCCAAAATAAAAATAATTTTTTTTTTCAAAATCCTATCAAAAACTTTCATCAATACAGATCCGTACTAATGTTCAACTACATTTAGCTAACTATACATAAATATGAATTTATGATCAGCTAAATATACATCACTACACAATAATGCTTATAAATATTACAAGTTTAAAGTTATCTTGAATTTGTTGGGCAAACCTTTTTTTCTGTTTAACT
The DNA here is from genome assembly GCA_963669355.1 of Chorisops tibialis. Taxonomy (NCBI): domain Eukaryota; kingdom Metazoa; phylum Arthropoda; class Insecta; order Diptera; family Stratiomyidae; genus Chorisops; species Chorisops tibialis. Next base: position 163,939,494 of record OY770262.1, read on the forward strand.
TGAAGCAAACAATCTTCCACAATTAATAATAATGTAGTCATCTCAAAATTGGACTACTATCGTAAACAATTTTTCTTTTCTCCTTTTTTTCTTTTTTTTTTTAAATTCTAAACATCTTTAAAATTATTTTTTTTTCCGAAAAAGTTCTTTAAGAAAGGCAATTTTTTTTTATTTTCATTCAGTTTCTATTTAATTAATTTTATTATTAGTTTCATGTTTTCTAAAAATATTTAAAAACAAACAATTTTATCACCACTTTTATTTTTCTCAAAAAAAAAATTTTTTTTTGGAAATTCATAAACATTATGTTATTTTTCCCCATCTTACACACGCTACGACATTATCACCAGTTTTTTGACATCAATAGAATTTCCAGTACATTTACATAGTTTTTTTTTTCTTCCTCCGACTGATTTCTATTTCAAATTTTAAATTATTTTGATAATTTTCACATTTGGTTGTTTTTATGAAAACATTATTTAGTTTTAAAGATTTTTTATTTTTATTATAATTTTATTGTTAATTTTAATAATATTTATTTCATGTTTTTTGTTTTTTTTTTTTAAATGTTCCCTACTATTTATAATATCAAATTGCCCAGTAAAAATGGCTTAAATACTTTTTAGCTTCTACAAGAAGAGAAATTTTTTGGTATTTATCATAATTTTTTGTTTGTGTAAAAAAAGCGCCGAATTTATTCAAAGCCAAAATTTTTAAGTCGATATTTTAATATTTTCGAATCTACTGAGAGATTAAATTTATTTTTTATTTACATATTTCTAATATGATTGTAAATTGTAATTAATTTTTGTTTTTCTTTTTTTTTTAGTTTTCTCTTTAAATTTGTTGAGTTTGTGGGGTGTTAGGGACAGTTTGAAAAATAAAATCGTTCAAATCATTTTCAGAAAGTTTCATTCTTTGGTTGTAATTTAATTTTAAGAACCAAACTTCAAAAAAAAAAAAAACAGAAACTGTAAAGGAAAACGACATAATTGCATTACCGGATTAAAACTAATAACGTGCAAGCATCAAACAAAGTATCCAAGATACTTTCGAGCTCGGGAGAAAAGTCGACTGTTAAAATCAAATTACCTGGTGCATTGCGCCCTAAATTACATCTTGCTATCCTGGCATTATGTGTCGTTCACGATTCACCCAGCCGTCCGTTTGGGGCTATACGGCATCTCGCATTTCCCTGGTAATTAATGCACGTTGGACAGGGTTATAAAGCATAATCCAAATGACTCCCAGCCATACCTTAGTCCGTGTAGCGATAGTATGTCGGTATTATGGAATTTATAGATATGTGGCTGTATAGATGTATGGCGGGTACGGTCTGTCTGCTCGGTGTAATGAGTATAAGGATCAGATGTGAGTCGATGTATAGTCCGGCCGCCTAATGTACAAAATTGTACATTCCCGAATGATTAATGATATCTGGGCAGAACTATCGTCATCATGAGATCACATAAAAGCTAAACCTACGAACGTGTCTGCATTTCACAAGTGGAATAAAATCCTTTCGAATTTTCGGCTGACCCTTCACACATGAAATTTTGTGTGAACTGAAGGAGCCCTGTCCATATCAAAATTAATTTTATGTTTCGCCATCATTACGGTCGCCGCTACTCATTACTCATTCCAGCACGAACGGTTGGGGCGGCTCTTGTATTCTCGGGTATTTTGAACCTCTTCGATTCCGACTGTGCGTCCATAGAAATGCTATTACACCCCAAAAACATCATTTGCATACATGCCGTACATGATACTCGAACACGCGTTTCGAATACGAGCTCTCTGCTGGATTAGACAAGATTGTTTCGGTGAAATGTGTTTCGTATTTATTAATGACCGTGGGGCGAAATATTATGGCTTTGATGTTCGAATTTTTCGACATCGAAATTAAATGACAATTTTGTCACACTTTGTTTGATGAAGTCGAGTGGTACAAATTTCCAAAGCGACAACTAGTTAAAACTTAATTTTATGACGATCACAGTTTTGTTTCTAAAAATACGGAATATATTTAGATCGATTTGACTCCTTCCGAATCATCGTCGTAAGAGTAAAACGTGTCATATGTTGTCCAGATGACACAACATAACAACCATAAATTATTTAATTAAAAATTATGAAGAAATGCAAATTAGTGAAATTAGAGTATTTTTAAATGTGGAATCATGCAGTTACGACTTATAATTATAAATCCTTTATGTTATGGGGGATTCTTGACGGCTCTGATAACAAATATCCAATTAGAAAGCATAATTTTCATATTAGCTACAAGGGTCGTATTGAGAAACGTGTTTTTAAAGTTATTTCCAGTAGACATAAAAACGTTTTGAAAAACATACCAGGGCTACAATTGCGCATAAAGCTCAATCTAACGATACTCTAGATGGAATAGAATTTTTGCATGGGGAGTGGTAGAAGGGGTGATAGCATTGAAATAATTTTTTTTCCACCAGTGGCTATAAGAATGTTTTATACAAAGCTATTATAAGCTATTATATTTAGTGAAATTGTGCAGTTTGTATAGGAGGTGGTAGAAGAAGTGCGGGTATTTTAGTGATTTTTTTTTTCAGAAATAACTATGAATATTACAAAATTTACATACATCTCTTAAATGTCAAACTAGTAACATTCACACTTTTCAAGAAAATCGTTTTTTTTGTTGTGAAATTATGTCATTTTGTATGAGAGGGGGTAGAAGCAGTGAAGCTTATCAATTAAGTTTTCCTTATCTTAATGAAAATGCTAATCAAGTATATAGTATAGAATTTGAACTCGATAAATGTTATACGTTCTAAGAAAATCGGGTTAGAGCGTTTCATGAAATGGTGCAGTTTGTATGGAAGGTGACAGAAGGAGTAGGGTGATTAGAATAATTTTTGTACTACAGATGATATTTATGTTAAAACTAATTTATTTCAAATCATTAACTTTTATAGTTTCCAAGAAAATTCAAAATGAGTCATTTTGTATGAGAGGGGGTAGAAAGGGTGGAGCGATTTGGCCCATTCACGAACTTGACCTTACTTTTTCGCGTCACAAACTTTGGAGCAAACTTACAATATTTTCAGATTCCATCTAGAGTATAAATAAACTGCCGACAAGTCGGGCGAAACTTTATTATTCTTGGGACAAGTTGCGGACGCATTGAAAGTCAATATCCAGGTTAGAGTGGATAGGGAAGACCAAGTGAAAAGGGGTTATTGGGCAGGACAGTTGTCAATTTAACACTTTGCGGAAACGTTCAAAAGCTCCAGTACATATAATCAATATTTCGTTCGTTTATTTATGCAAGTTTGAGTTTTTATGAGGAGATGAGTGAGGGGTGATAGTAAGGGTGGGTGAATGTTAATAGTTTTTTAATTGACTGCTTGAATCACGTCCAATATTCTCTGAATAGAATGTGTTTCATAGACGAAGTTGCATAGTATTTTCATAAAATTTGGTGTATTTTATTTTTTTATTAACGAAACCGAACATTTGTATGGGAGGTGGTAGAGCGGGTAAGGGAATCATAACATTTGTGATGCAGTTTTATTTCATTTCTCTTGTAAGGTTCTTGTACAGAATTCCAAGTTCGTAGCTTTTAATTTGTTGGTTATTAATTAATTTAATGAAATTGGTCGAAATCATACTTTTGTATGGGAGGGGGTAGAAGGATAGGCGTGATCTCAAAACTTTTGACGCAGTTTTATTTCAACTATTTTTAAAACTTTTTGTGCAAAACTTCAAATTGATAGCTTTTAATAGTTAGGTGATAATTGATTTCTTGAAAATAGTCGAAAAAATAATTTTGTATGGGAAAAGGTAGAGGCTTTGAAGGTTTTCGACCAGTTAATATTTCGTTTACTTAGGGATTTTTTTTAAATGCATTTCCCAAATTTCCAAGTTTGTACCTTAAAATTTCACTCAAAAATTTTCAGTCTATGTTTTTTTTTCAATGCACATGAAACACCATGTGCACGTTAGACCGGGGGGGTCGGTCTATAACAGTTATGGATCAAGTTATTATTATTTTTCTATTTATATCAAATAGATGTATCAACATGCAAAATTTAGACTTTGTATCTTTCACCAGAGCCCTAAAAAATCACTCAAAATTTTCGACATTTCTGTTCACCACTTCTCTCCCCTTACACCGCCAAACTTAAAATTTTTACCAAAATTAACGTGCAAACGAATAGGAGAGTGCGTGTTATGATAATAATACGAGAGCGCCAAAGTTCCTCATACTGTTCTACTTAATTAATCAAAGATCGCATAAATAGCAACGCTGCAATTTCCTTACAGCGAAATCCATTTAAACACAACTTAATAACCTGACACTATTATGCATAGATCACCCTCAACCTACCAATACCTATTTACAACTTTTTTCGGTGGTGTTCTAATTTTCAAAAGAAATAGTTTTTTCTTGATAGGACGTCTAAAAAAATCATTGCTTGAAATAAGAAATGAATTGTTTTCGACTTTTCAAAAGCAGTGTGAAGAAAATGCCAAAACATTGAATGTGACCCCCAGATTTGAAGAGAACAGGAAATAGGAAAAGTCTCAGAATTAAGTCAGAATTAAATGCAGCCGGCAGATTCCGAATTATATGCGAGTACATAGTAGAGGATATTGATCCAATAATCGAGCAACTAAACTGGCAATTCGAAGGAATTTACAAGGTGGCGCAACATTTTGTTCTCATGACTGGCTTGAGTTTAGCGCTACACAATAATGATGTGCTAAGAAAGTACTGCGATAAGTATGCTACCAACTTATGTAGGTCGGAACTCTTAAATGAAGTACTAAGTGCGAAACAAATTGTTCCTGCCTTTGCACGAAAATTTTGTAAGACTGGATCATTTGCAAGTGCTTCAACTTTTTCATGGTTACGATTTAACTGGGATTTTTCCTATGCTTTCCTGTAACGTCCTCAACCGCATCGGCAGAAAGATCATTCAGTAAACACAAGTTTTTGTTTTACAGAATGACCTGTGTTATGGGCAATTTCGGCGTTTATGTGCAATGCACAAACACAGTCGAGGAGGGAAGGAATGGGATTGGGAAGGTAGAGGAAGGGGTGTGAGAACAATTGTAATCAAAAACTTTTTAAGATCTTCAATGGGTCACGAGAGGCTGGCAGATTAAGCCAGCTTTCGATTGAACACGAGGTATCTCAGCCACTAATTGTAGCCTCCTTTCTGAGAATAGACCTTATCTTACCAGAGGTCAAAAATAAATTAGATGCATTTCCTAACTAACTGACTCTAACCTTGACCCAATCACCTTCGGAGGTCAGTCACTAACCACTTCTTCAAGTGTTAAGATGTTAGGTATCCAAATCACAGATAACTTATCTTGGAACGATCATATATTTAACATCGCCAAGGAAGTATCTAAATGCTTGGGCTACCTAAAACGATGCAAAAACTTCTTCACCGCCTCTGGGCTATTAAAAATTTATAAGGCCTACATTAGACCTCGTCTTGAATTCGATTCCCACCTATGGGCGGGAGCTGCAAAAACTTCTCTCTCCTAACTGGATAGTATCCAGTCTCGGACTATTAAAATTATAGGAGATTGCGACATCACTTCTTCGCTCGATTCACTCGAGCATAGACGAACTGTAAGCTCCCTAACCCTTTTATATCGCTACTACAATGGAGATTGTTCGGACGAAATCTTTAATCTCTTGCCCCATGTATGCCCTTACCCTGTAATACTAGAGCCGCTTCACGCGCTCATAAGTATTCTCTCAACCCCAACCTCGGTAGGACTGTCAAATTTCGTGATTCGTTTTTAAACCGGACTGTTCGAATATGGAACTCGCTGCCCATCTCGGTGTTCCCGCATGACTACAACATTCAGCAATTCAAGGGAAATATTCATAGCCACTTCCGTCTCTATCCCTTAATCCCCAAAAACCAATATCCTTCCCTCCTCACCGGAGCTGTGCTTCAGTGCAAAAGAGCAACCCCTCTAGTTCCGGTGTCACATAAAAAAAAAAACTGTATAAAATTCTCCTTAAATTTTTTTATTAAAAATTCCAAAAATTGTTATAGAATTAGAGTTATAGAATTTGAAAGCTTTATAATGAAAAAAAAAACCTTGCTTTGAGATATCGCTGTTTAAATTTTGGCAATTTTCATGAACGATGCTTGAAATTTACAGGTCTGTTAGGGAAGAGGTTGTGGAAAATCCCTTTTTAAGATATTCCCAATAATATTATATAAAATTAATAATCTCACAGAACATATCTCAGTGCTAGTACCAACCTAAATCTTAAAATAGTCAAAATTTACCGAAACACTTATTTTCGGCCGTGCTTACGAAATTTGTCCGGCAAGATATGGTCCCTTTTCATATGAACGGTCACAAATATTAAAAAAATTACAAAAGAAAAGCACGATACAATTTTTTTTTTATTTCTATCGAAATAAACTTATGGGATTACCCTTAAATGCGCGATGCACAGTTAATTCGAAATGGGTAAGAGGAACAAGTGGAAATAAGGGAATTAGCATGAAAACACAGGAAGGAAGAACTTGAACTAGCTATGAACGTTGTTCTTAAATTTCTGGAGGTTGTATTCAGTGGAGAAGAGATTGCCTGGTAATGAATTCTAAAACACTGTCGTTCGAGGGACGAAGGACTGCCTAAACTTCACTGTTCCCAACAGCAAGGGCTTCGCAGTGTAGTGCGGGACATATTAGCGGCCGACGTTGGAGCGTTATGTTTAAGGGATAGATGACAGGAACTCATTTAAAGGCATCAAATTCTGCTCCGTTTTCCCTGCCTTCATTCCAGGATTAAATTGAAGTCACAGTTCAATGACTGTATTGAACCATTATGGCATGAGGCCATGTTGGACGTACCTCCGCAGGGGAGTGAAATTGGAAGGCGTTATCCAAAGTAATCATCAATAACACTTGTCTTTTCCACAAACTTATCGGCTTATCGTAAAAAAAGTATTATTTTAAATGGAAGGGGTTAGATGGAGTAACTAACTATTCCGGTAAAAGTAACGTGTAGAAATTCTAAACCTTCCAGTTCCAGCGAATGGGCTGACATATGGTTTTAAGTTTTTTGAAAATGCAATCTTGCAGCTAGCACCAAAGTTAATTGAGCACTCGAAAATGAATAATATCGCACTAAAATCTATTACCATCTGTGAAAATCTCTAGGCTCAATTGTTAAATACTCCAACTTTCAGTACAAACAAAAAGTCATTTATCTGAATAAGCGAAAAGAACATAGCGTCCCTATAGAATCAGAAGGATAAATTTCTAAAATGCCAAATTTCAAGATGGGTAAATGTGCTTAGAAAGTATATTCTATTCTATAGCCCAAATCGGGACTTGGTCTCCTGACCTTCAGGTTCGTTAACATTTTCTCATTATTTATATTGGAAGGTTTGTTAGACCTTCGCACAACCTTCTATTTACGAATTTTTCATTTTTCGCTGATTGAGGTGACCAAGGTATACAAAAAATTGTACAGTATTTGGATAGCAAATTGAGCTGGAAACCTAGTATTCAGGAACGTGCAAGTGAAGCTAGTGCTCCTCCTTGCAGGCGTAAAGCAGCCAAGGCTTAGAAATGGCGAATGCAGCCCAAAGTAATGCATTGGCTTTACGTTGCCGTCATTATATCCTTTTTGCCATATGGTGTAATTGTGTAGTGCACTAACCTAAGAACAGAGACACACTGCAATGATGCTGCACGGCGAGGTGCAGAGAATAGCATGAGTGCAGTGTATCTATGTTCTTAGGTCAGTCCACCACGCAATTACGCCATTTAGCAAGAAGGATCTATGTGCTTATGCATAAGTGGTGCTCTAAGAACAACCCCTTCCGCAGCAACAAGAGAACTGTTCCATCTGCTATCTTTAGTCAGTGTTAGTAAAAATAAACTGGCAACAAGTCAGGCGAAACTTTATTATTCTTGGGACAAGTTGCGGATGCGTTGAAAGTCAATATGCAGGTTAGAGTAGTTAGGGAAGACTAAGTGAAAAGGGGTTCTTGGGCAGGGCAGTTGTCAATTTAACACTTTGCGGAAACGTCAAAAGCTCCAGTACATATAATCAATATTTCGTTCGTTTATTTATTCAAGTTTGAGTTTTTATGAGGGAAGGAGTGAGGGATGATAGTAAGGGTGGGTGAATGTTAATAGTTTTTTAATTGACTGCTTGAATCGCGTCCAATATTCTCTGTGTAGAATGTGTTTCATAGACGAAGTTGCATTCAATTATTTTTTAAATTTCTGAAGCAAAATGTTAAATTGATAGCTTTTAATAGTTAGGTGATAATTGATTTCTTGAAAATGGTCGAAGAAATAGTTTCGTATGGGAGGGGGTAGAAGTTTTAAAGGTTTTCAACCAGTTAATATTTCGTTTATTTAGGGATTTCTTTTAAATGCATTTCCCAAATTTTCACGTTTCTACCTTAAAATTTCATTCAAAAATTTTCAGTTTACGTGTTTACGTTAGAGGGGGGGGGAGGTTTATAACAATTATGGAACAAGTTATTATTATTTTTCTATTTCCATCAAATAGCGGTAAAAAAATCACTAAAAATTTGCGAAATTTTTGCTTACCACCTCCCTCCCCTTACACCTCCCAACTTAAATGTTTTACCAAAATTAACGACTATGTAGTTCTACAATCTGACAAATTTTCGATTTAATATTTGTACTCAATTTTGAGATATAACGATTTGTAATTTTGAAAAGTACGCCATTTTTGAAATGCTCCCTAGTTCCCCCCACTACTGTTATTTCAACATGATATTTTTTTTTCCGTATTTTCCTAGTATAGCTTAATTTATGTTTCAAGTTTCAATTACATAACATAAGAGATAGTTGAGATATTAGTTTTCAAGTGTTTTACTTTGCACCCTCCCTGACAATCCCTTTTTACAATAATTAGCCACTTTCTAAGCTGATTCCGGTGAAACTATATGCCACCTTAATGGTCCCAAAATATGAATTTTTCACGATAAGTAATTTCGAAGATATAAGCATTTGAAAAAAAAATTCGGCCAACAATTTCTTTTTAGCCCCCTCTTTTCGGACTCCAATGGATAAAAAAAATAAATTATTTGTTATATTTGTCCGACAACCCTCTCTATATCTCTACTGATTTTCAACTTCCTATCTGCATTCGTGGTGGAGATATTAGACTCTTTCCTGTAAAACAGAATGACGAGATTGTGATATTAACTGAAGGTTCGGAAATGGAAGAGGAAGTAGCTTACGGCATCTTTTCTGAAAGCCTTGATCTGCAAATCTCCAGGCACCTACCAGTATATGCCACGGTCTTCTAGTCGGAGCTAATTCGAAAAAGGGCGTAAGTGGCCTTGTGTGCAGGAGTAAATGGTAAGCGAGTTAGTTATTACTTGGACAGCCAAGCTGCACTGAAGGTGTTTTCCGCTTACAGCTACAATTCAAGATGCATGAAACATTATATGGATATGTTGGAAGGCAATCTCCGCAATTTCAGCAAACCGGGTCTGTAGGAAATGTGAACTCACCAGTGCATGCTCGCCCAGTTCGTTCTCCGGAAAACATTGCTGTTGTTCGCGATAGTGTGGCAGAAGAGCCGTCAACCTTGACTCGTCGCCGTGCCCAACTATTGAACATCTCACGAGCATCACTGATGCGAATTTTGAATAAAGATTTGAATTTACACGCTTACAAGGTTCAATTGACTCAAGAGCTGAAGTCTACTGACCATTTCAAGCGTCGGCAATACGCCGAATGGTTGTTTGAACAGACAGAAGTGAATGGTGACTTTACAAAGAAAATCATCTTCAGCGACGAGGCACACTTTCACCTCAGTGGAATCGTTAACAAGCAGAATTGCCGCATTTGGGCAAATGAGAATCCACGAGTGGTTATTGAAAAGCCGATGCATCCACAAAGAGTGACTGTTTGGTGCGGTTTATGGGCTGGCGGTGTCATCGGGCCGTACTTCTTCGAAAATGAGGACGGCCAAGCAGTTACCGTGAATGGTGTTCGCTATCGCGAGATGATAACGGACTTCTGGTGGCCAGAAATTGAGGATATGGACCTGGACGATATGTGGTTCCAACAGGATGGTGCCACTTGCCACACAGCCAACGAAACAATGGCTCTTTTGCGCGAGAAATTCAATGGCCGTGTTATCTCACGTTGTGGCGATGTTAATTGGCCGCCAGGATCATGTGATTTGATACCGTTGGACTTCTTTTTCTTGGGATATTTAAAAGAAAAAGTGTACGTCAATAAGCCAGGAGCAATTCAAGAGCTAAAGGATGAGATAATTCAGCACATTAACGACATTGAACCACAATTATGTCTCATCAGATAGAATCATGCCACCGTAGCCGTGGCGAGCATTTGGATGATATTTTGTTTCACACATAATTGTCATAGATCCTTCTAACATAATAAAAAATATTAAGATAATTCTCTGAAAACTTTTTGTTTTATTTACAATTAACATCGTGCGTTTTGGTTGGACCACCCTTTATGTGACGACTTACTGAAAAGGGACTTTATCTTCCAAAGCACTTTTGTCAGTACAAATGGTTGTTTGGGAAAATTTGGTCGATTTGGAGATTTCGGTACTTACTACTGCCCAGATATGATAGAAACATATTAGTGTTAGGCCACTTCTACTCTCATAGCCTCATATAATCTGTACAATTTCTAAGCGCCAAATCTTTAGAGCAATCGAGCAAATATTGTGGCCTGTGAATTTCAGGAGTCGTTCTTGAAAATTGCCAAACTTTAATCCACAATATCGCAAAACAAGGATTCTTAATTATGAAATTTTAAAATACCATAACTCGGCAATTTTTTGATAAACATTGAAACAGTTTGCTCACCATTTTATGTGCTGGCACGAAATGCATCTAACTCAATTTTAATCCCTGGCAAGACAAGCTAGGGTATATCCTAGTAGGTAGTGTGTTGGTCTTGTAATGCGAAGGTCGTGAGTTCAAATCCCGGTCGGCGCAATATATAATTCCGGCACATTGCCTGCTTGGATATACCCTGGTCACCTCAATCTAAGAAAATGAAAAATTTGTAGAAAGAGGGTTTTGCGAAGGGCTAACAACCCTTCCACAATAAGTAATGAAAAATGTTAAGGAACCTGAATATCAGGAGGCCAAGGTCCGATTAGGGCTGTAGCGACATTGTAGAAGAAGAGAAGAAGACAAGGCCCCTTTTCATATGGATGGTTACATATGGAGAATTCAAAATAATGAGTATATTTTTCGGAATCCCATTACTTCTTTTACCACCTCCCATACATATTGCTTCAAATGTGTCTCATGTCACCAGCTACCACTACCAATGTTAGGTTCGGTTTGGTTTGAGGTAGGCTTGGACACCAATGTAATGTATGTAGGTCACCAATGGGCCCATTGTACGCATCCATATTTGTAGCATGTGAACCAACGTATCACTTGATCAGCCTGCTTTACCGGTGAAACTAATGAGCTTCATCGATTTCAGGTACCGGAGAGCATTCGGCTAAGCGAAGAAGTACTTTTAGAGAACTTGTCTTCGAATTGCTAGGAGACATTGCTAGAGTAAATGCTCTACGGTGGTCGGTTGTAAGACGAAGCCTTTGAGCGTGTTTTCTAAAAACATAGTGGCCCATGACTATACCTAATATTGCCCGTCGCGAGTTTCTATCGAATCCCTATATTTTAATTGATTTTCCTCTATTAAACCCACCCGATAGCATCTTTTTGGTGTTAGACGAGTCGCTTTGTAACCATTTGAGATTATATTTTCCCCAGACTTGTGGACACATTTGGTCGATTATGCTGACCAAAAAAATCACGAAGTGCACGAAATGCATTTTGATTTGAATGCCCATTTTCGTAAAAGGCTTCAACAACCTTAACCCGCTGCTCAATTGTGTACCTCTCCATGGTTGAATTTGTCAAACACTGAAACAAAGAAATGTCAAATTAAGTTGGGCGAAAAACTTGACTCACAATTAACATCGTGCATTATGGTTGGACCACCCTTTATTATGAAAACATAACAGGGCTACGATTGCGCGTAAAGCGGAATCTTACGATACTCTAGATGAGATAGAATTTTTAGTGATCCCAAGAAATTTTGTATGGGGAGAAGGGATGATAGCATTGAACTAATTTTTTCCCCATCATGCTAAAGTAGCTATAAAAATGTTTTATACAAAATGCTTACTCCAAAAACTGAATGGGAACTGAGAAAATTAGTGAGTTAGATTTAGTGAAAATGTGCAGTTTGTATGGGAGGTGGTAGAAAGAGGGGGGGATTTTAGTGATTTTTTTCACAAATAACTAGGAATATTATAAAACTGATTTCCCTTAAATTTCAGACTAGTGCCATTCATACTTTTCAAGAAAATAGATTTTTTGTGAAGTTGTGAAACTGTGTCATATTATATGGGAGGGGGTAGAAGCAGTGAAGCTAATCAAATATTTTTTCTGATCTTAGTGAAAATGCTAATTATGTATTTCTTACAAAATATGAGCTCGATAAATGTTATATGTTCTGAGAAAATCGACTTTGAGCATTTCATGAAAAAGTGTAGCTTGTATGGGAGGGGGTAGAAGGGGAGGGACGACGCAAATAATTTTTCTACGGTAGATTGAAATCATTATGAGTGTAAAATATCCCAAAATTCAGGCTAATAGCTTTTATAGTTTTCGAGTAAATCCATTTATTATCAAATTGTGTCATTTTGTACGGGAGGGGGTAGAAGGGGTGAAGCTAATCGTCTAATTTTTTTTGATCTTACTAACAATTTGAAACAAATATTTGGAGCACAATTTCAGCCTACTAAATTTTATACGCACTGAGTAAATTGGCTTAGAGTAATTCAAGACAAGTACAGTTTGTATGGGAGGTGGTAGAAGGCGGGGAAGGACACGCATAATTTTTATACGGTAAATTGGTATTATCATAAAAGTATATTCAAAATTTCAGGCCAATAGCTTTTATACTTTTCGAGCAAATCCGTTTATTGTGAAATTGCGCAATTGTGTCATTTTGTATGGGAGGGGGTAGAAGGGGTGGCGCGATTTGGCCCGTTCACGAACTTGACCTTACTTTTTTGTTAAAAACGACGTATACAAAATTTGAACTTTCCAGCTCAACGCGTTCTCAAGCTAGAGAGGACACGGACGGACGGACGGACGGACAGTCGGACGGACATCCGGTTTTGAGATTTTTGAGTGATTATATGAACTTCTGTATCATTCATTTTTTTTTCCGAGCCTTATTTCTTGGCGTTACAAACTTTGTGGCAAACTTATAATACTCTCAGATTTCATCTAGAGTATAAAAAGGGGTAAAAATTGGAATCAAGCACAGGAATATTAGAATTGCAAAAAAAAAACTCCTGCACAAGAAAGGCTTAGAGGCACTTATCTAGAATAGACTCACTCCGTGCAAGAAGGAGACACACTGTATCAGAGTCACCATCCCCAATTCACCATTCGTGGAGTGATGAGTTTAGTGGTTTTCTTTCGCCAATTTCATCCAACCTAAGATAAATTGGTCCTTCAAAATTGTTGCTTGTGACTTTTTAGTTAAGTATTATAAACTGCAGTTCTTGGTGTTAAGGGCTTACCCGGGGCAAAAATAGTCAAACAATTTTTTATTTTTATTCTATAGTACAACATCTTAGGAGTATTATGTCAAAATCTCAAGTCATTCCGGAGATATGATTTTTTGAACGGTCCGACTCAGAGATCGCAGGTATACGCGCCAGGTATACGACTCGTGTCGGATCTGACTCGTGTTTCTATTTACTACATATTTCGGCACGTTTATTGCCGCCTTTTTGAAGGGATGAACGCTCGGTTTGCCGCTGAGTGCCGAATCGTTCAGACGTATGCTCGTGTCGTGACGTATAAATGCTTATAGAACTTTAAACGGGTTTTTTCGAAATGTTGTTTTGAAAGTCGGTGTCCACTGTAACTCGGCCAATATGTAACCGATCGTTTGGATATTTTGAACACACTTTCTTCACACATATTACCTCCCCGTTGTTGTACCGATTTAACAGATACAAAACGGCCGACTTTTAGTACCGAAAAACACGATTTTTGCTTCTAAACGTTCCCAAAAATTTAAAAATGAAAAAAAATTATCAGGAATCGTTGTGGGGAGGCAAAATGTGTCCAAAAATGAAATCTTTTTGGGTTTTGCTTTCAGATAATTCTTCATCGACTTATGAGGGACACCGCAAAGCGTCTTTTTCAAGCAGCGAGTTCGCAGAATGGCTGCCATCGGCTGAATTTTTAATTTTTTTTTTGTAACTTGGACGAAATAAACTTCAAAATATACTTAATTAAATATACTTGAATGCGCTAATGTACCTTATCACCAAACAGAGAAAAAAATTCCCAAAAAAATCGTATTTTTTCACTCTAAAAACCCGGGAAAGCCCTGAAGAACGTGCCAAATAAAGGTCAATTTCGCTCTAAATATCGGGCTTCACCTTTGCCAAACTATGGTAAAGCGCCTCTAGTATCCCATGGAGTAACTATAATCTAGAGAAGGTATCGACAAATTGAAATTTTCTCGCATTCATAATTCTGTTAAGTTCTTATGGTTCTGTAAAATTTAAAGAGCGGAATCTCCTGTCGATGATGGGAAATTATTTCGATTTTACCCTAACAAACCTAGGAAATGCAATTAAAATGAAATACAATTCCAAGATTGCTGGTAATGGCATTGACCATTGGTTTAATGTGGCTCTTCAATTTACAGGGGTCAATTTCGGCAAAATTCGAATTTTAGATATCGTATTTTCACGCATTTTTAATTGATGGAAGATTTCGCATGTCTCTGCTGAGATCTCTGTATTTGGCTGGCTAACACTGAAAAATATTTACAGATATTAGAAGGGACTAAATAATAGGAAGCGAATAGACACAGTCTACTGAGTATATTAATCTTCTAGAAGCGAAACTGTTTCAATCTGCCATAGCTTGCACATTTAGTTTCGAATAGTTTTGAGAGCCAGTAGCAAAAATTCATACTGATATAAATGTCTGTAGAGGCATTTGCCTGGAGAGGCATTTGCCTGAAGGGGCATTGGAACCCACAACCTCTTGGCAGTGAATTGAGCACTACGCCATTTAATTCATGCAAATTGTTATGATTCTTAGTTGTTTCGTGGTTTATTTGTCGCATTTCACTTATTACTTACAGAATGAATTTCGCAAAATTCAATACCTTCTTCTATTAAGTATCTATTTGGAGCATTTCTGCAAAATTTCATATCTAACAGGTAAAGATGAATTGCAAAAATACGCAATATGGTTGCGAATTAGGGGTTCGCCGTGGAAGCTCAGTTTCGAAAAACCCGTGTTCCCAATAGGACGGTTCGACAGATACTCTGCTATATGATTGAGTACCAAAAATCTATCAATTCCTTTATCAATATGATTAAATCCGTAGACAAGTCGAAGTCTCGATTAAAATCCAGATTAGAAAAAAATGAACAAACAACCAAACAAAAGTAAAATAAATTCAGGTCATTCTGCAACGATTAATTTGAAAAGCGATTTTCAAATCTGGGCCATACTGTCAAGAAAGTAAAGAAGTGCCTTGCCTACAAAACTCACATCTTAGGAGAGGAGAACAACAGTAACAGGCCACTTGAGTACGCGAGTAATCATTTCAACATCATAAAAGGAAAAACCCGAAGCGTACGAAATTTGCATGCGAAAAATTCTGTATAATTTTTTTTTTTCTCTCTACCAACATCATTTTTATTCCATAGTTGTTTGTGCGTCTTCACAATCCTCTTCGTTGTGTTTGCTCTTAAAACGTAAAGACAGTCACAGAAGGAAAAAAAATGAAATGAAGTTCTTGTTCTGCAAGCTTCAAATTCAAGAGGAATTCATCTGACAAAGTGCCCATTGAAAATCATGTCAGAATCCTTAAGTACTACCTCACCGCCCCGACACTCTTATCTTCAATTCTGTTTTTTTCCTATCCCGGTCGTCATTTGTTCGAATGGCTAAACAGATAATTAAATAAGTCGGTTATATTATTTGACAGAAATTAAAGAAAAAATGTTAATTGAGTCATTATTTTGAATTTGTGTTATGTTAAGTGACATGAATATTTTTTTTTGTTTAAATGAGAAGTGTGTGAGTACCTTATAGGGGAAAAAATTGTATTACTATCACATACTGCTTTACTTTGAAGTCCATTTTTTCCTAAAACTGCTGTGCATTTTCTTGTCTGTAATGCTTTAGACTTGACTACTAGTTGTTACTTATTTGTTGCCATTTTGCACTGTAGCCCAATTTAGGGATTTACCGCCATCAGGCAAATCCCTAACCTGCGACCTATTCTTTCTTCTTCTTCAATGGCACTATGCTAGCCTCTGACGTTGACGTTCCTCAATTTTCTTTTTTTGCTATTATGAAAGTGTTGTTAGCCCTTTGAACAACCCTCTATGGTATATATTATACAAATTTTCATTTTCACAAATTGATATGGCCAAGATATATCCACCCAATTGACCGGCATTTAAACTCCCGACTATTGTAGACCAACATGCTACCCACCAGGCTAGACCTTAACTAACCTATCGTTTAGAGCCACTCCATGCAAGAAGGAGACATTGTATCAGAATCGGGCAGAAATATCATAATCAGCACCTGCGAATTTACCATCCTCAGTTCACCAATCGTGGAGTGGTAAGTTTAGTGGTTTTCTTTTGCCAATTTCATCCACCCTAAGATAATTTGTTCATTCAAAATTTTTGTTTGTGACTTTTTAGTTAAATATTAAAAACTTCGCACAGTTCTTGACGTTAAGAACGTACCAAATAAAAAGTTGGACATTTTTTTTTAAATTTCGCTTCAAATATCGGACTTCACCTTTGCCAAACTATGGTAAAGCGCCTCTAGTATCCCATGGAGTAACTATACTATCATTTAGGCACATTCAATTAAACTTTGATTCGTAAAACGAAGTGACAACATATTTCGAAAACAGTACAGGCTTCATAGAAGAATTCTAAGGGATATCACTTGAATTGGTAAATATTGTAAGAAACATTTTATCTTAACTTAGAAAATCATTTAAGTAATATATTCGGTATAATTAACAGAGAAAAAAATTATAATCACAGTCTAATTATGACTTCCATAACAATGTTTAAACTAAAATCGCCATAGTAACAAAAATTTATGATCACTGAACTTTGATGTTAGGTTAAAAAAAACGTGGTACAAAATTAACTATAATAATAGATCTATGGTTTCAGTTCTTAAACAATAAAAAAAAATACATAAATTCGTTATTGAGAATGAGAGACATAGTTTTTTCTCTTCCTCAACTTAAATTTTTAAACTAATAAAGTTTTGATTGTTACCAAGGCAAATTCGAAATTTCGCGCACTATCATGCATTATTAAAGGAATGCCTCTGTCTATATTAGGCAAAACAACAAGTAATCCAATCCGATTTGTAAAACTATTATTAAACTTATACTGCAGTAAATTAACCACGAATATCGAGAACCTGTTTACAAAAAAAAAATACAACTACCGTCCAGAATTTCCAGTCTAGCAAGGAGAATGGTCAGAAATTTACGTTTTATGGTGCGTCTAAGAACGTCTTAAGATCGTGCTCAATAAGATGAGAACGTAATTGATATGCAATTAAGTAACTTCAATAAATTGCAGCAAATTTCCAGTTCGAGTGCTCCAGTCAGAAGACGACGAGTAGTAGGTGTAAAACCTTGCTATGAGTGTTGCGCGTGTATCGCGAGGATTAACCGATTCGGTAATGTCGAGTTTTTAATGTAATGACAAACTTTTCGATTAAATACTGAAATTAATTTCAAATTGGTATCAAGACAACAGGTAATTGAAATCGATTTATGTGTGTTGGTCGATCTAACTAACTCGTTAGTTCGTTTATTGTGATACAATTAAATGAATTGTTTGAAATTACAAGTTAATTTAATGCAACAATCTCATAACTCAAAATTCCTGCTACTCAATCAAAATTACATATCATCATTTCTACAGGATGTTTTTTTAGAGGCGGAGAACTTTAAATTGAAATAAAACACAGCAAAATGTTTTTAATATCCATGAAATTGACTTTATTTGAAAGATAATTTTTTGACATTAATGCTTGAATATGACTTCGGGCATGTGGCTGCCGTGGCTGGCGCGTATATGACGTACTCTGGAAGTCCAATTTTAACACACTCTTCGCAGTAAATCAGGCTGTATTTCGGCAATAACGCGTCGAATGTTGGCTTCCAAGTGCTCAATAGTTTCTGATTTATCGGCGTAGATATGGGACTCTACATATCTTCAGAGAAAAAAATCGAATGGCGTCAAATCGCAGTTAATAGGTCCATTTGATGAAATTAATTGATCATCAAATTTTTCTTTCATTAAATTAATTCTATCGCGCGCTGTGTGTCCTGTTGAAACCACATGACTGCGATATTAATGCCTTCTAATTAAGACACGAAAAAGTTAGTAATATGCATCTGTACCGCTCACCATTGACTGTAACGTGCTGACCATCATCATTTTTTGAAGAATTATGGACCAATGATTCCACCGGCCGATAAAGCGCACCAAAC
The DNA here is from genome assembly GCA_963669355.1 of Chorisops tibialis. NCBI lineage: Eukaryota > Metazoa > Arthropoda > Insecta > Diptera > Stratiomyidae > Chorisops > Chorisops tibialis. Next base: position 163,958,117 of record OY770262.1, read on the forward strand.
GGTGACTTTTTCTGGGTGTCATGGTGTTTCGGCAATGGGTTGCGGATTATCATCGCTCCAAATGCGGCAATTCTGCTTATTGACTTAGCCATTTAGCGAAAAGTGTGCTTCACCACTGAACAAGATTTTCAAATGAAATTGCAGACTTCCAGATTGCGCGATGTACCACCAGATAGCCGAAATTATATTCAATTATTAGTGGTATAAAATTATCTTTCAAATAAAGCCAATTTCATGGATATTAAATAAATTTTTTGGAGTTTTTTGAATTTTTTGTATTTTTATTTCAATTTGAAGTTAACCGCCTCTAAAAAACACCCTGAACTATAAATCAATGATACGGATGATGCATATGCATAAATGATAATTTTTCAAATTTACATTCCATAAGAAAGAAAGAAAATTAAAAAAATGTTTTTTCTGAAATTAAAATCATGCTCTTAGGTTTATGGATATGAAATGTCCGATTTTGCGACGAAGTGAAGTTAGCTGCGATTTTCATGTCTCAAACTGCCGCCAGGTATGACTGGTGGTACTCATGAAATCATTTCACTTTTGGACTTCGTTGAGATCGGAGAGAAAGAAAGGAAAAAACACGGAAGCGACTTTTTTTTTATAATTTGAGGAACACGTGAGAGCACTACGACCTTCCCGGCGTATTGTACGTTTATTGCTCCATTACCCACTTTGGCTAATCTAAGTATTTTTAAGGAAGCCATTTTGTCTAGTTCCTCGGTAGAAAGGAAACCTTTTCCTTACTACTGCTTCACAGAGAGGCGGCAGATGTCGATTTAGCTAAATCCATATTTTTTGAGCTGGAGGTTTACTCCCCTCTGCTCCGTAATGAGGGCGATTAGAGTACTAATATCGCTCTTGCTGAATTTTAGAATATCCTCCACATTGTTTTCTTGTGGTAGGATTAATTTTTTTGAGATTGATAAATCTGGAAGTCAATTCCAGTAGATTTTATGCTCTTGTTTAATCCATTTTCTAAGTATAGGGTTGGAGTCCCTTTTGGTTTTCCGCGGAATGGCTCTGGTCCAATAAAATTTGTTTCTGCGCCGTTTTTTGCAAGGCGATCAGCCTCTTCATTTCCCTAAATTTCCATATGTCCTGGTACTCACATTAAGGATACGTTGTTCCTTTTTCCCAGGATGATTAAGTTTTGATGGAAGCGAATGAAAAACGGTTACTTTTAGTTCACGAATTTTAACTTCGCCGCAACGCCACGATCAGAAGATATGACCCTTCAAAGTGAACTTTGTGGAACCCATCGACGAGCTGCAGTTACTAGTGGAGGAACATTTGCAAAGAAATTGGCGTAAAATATTCAACACTTGCAATAGCTTGGAAACCAGATTTTCGTAGACTTAAGCAAGCATACGACAGTATCGATAGGACTATACTGTACGACATATTCCAATCATAATTCTGGAATTAGGAATAACACGGAAACTCGTCCGGCTGACACGGATTACAATGATGAACTCAACATGCCAAGTAAAGATCCAGAACGACTTAACAACAAACTTCCAAACACTTTCCGAGCTGAAGCAAGGAGATGGTCTTGCACCTACACTTTTTAATCTGGCTTCGGAATATCTCGTAAGAAAACTCCTAACCAGAGGAACGCTGATTGTAGCTTACGCAGACGACATAAGCATAATGGCGCGATTACAACTGAAGCTGGGGTGTAGCCTAGTGGGTAGCGTGTTGATCTACAATGCGAAGGTCGTGGGTTCAAATCACGTTTTTTTGTTGTTTTTTTTTATGGCACCAAGTTGGAATTAAGGGTCACCCTTTAATACTGTACCGTACAGTCCAGTCGGCTTAGGAAGGGATGAAACATCAGGATAAAAGAACTCGGTGAATGTTGCCTTTAAATTGCGTGATGTTATAATCACTAGGAAAAGTGGTCGCGGGCAGTGCATTCCACATTTTGGATGTTCGAGGTTGAAACGACTGCACAAATTTCATCGTACGCTTTTTGGGTACTTCAAATTTATACTCATGAGCGCGTTCAGCAGCACGAGTATTGCGCGTGAACTTATATAACGGAGGGATAAGACGACTAATTTCATAGCTACAGCGGCCATGGAAATGTCTGAGTACTCCGACATTTCCGCGATGTTCAAGGGAATCTAGAGATGCCGTTATGGTATCATCCCCAATAATTCGAAGCGCAAAATGCTGAATTCGATCGAGTATCTTTAGATGAGTTTTGGATGCTCCAGCCCAAATATGCGAATTGCACTCGAGTCGAGGCCTGATGTATGACTTGTAAATGGTTGCAAGATCGGATGGTGTAAAATATTTCTTGCACCTTCGGAGAAAGCCTAAGCACTTGGAGGTGTCTAAAGCTCCATTGTGGATGTGCTGGCTCCAGTCAAGTTTTTTATTATTGTGCTTACCCAGTGTTACACCATTAAAGATTAGGTCAGGCACCGAAATGTCGTATTAAGAGAAAGATGACAGGCTTGTGTTTCAATGGCATTAAACTCTACTCGATTCGCTTTGTCCACTGCAGGATTGTGTTGAGGTCAGCATTTAATGAATTAAATTACTCCCGGCGCACAGAATACTAATGCGCCTCAGCAATTAAGTCGAAGCTGTAAGATTTTCAAGTGTACTGTCATCTGGGATGCTGTGAATGGGCTTGAGAGTCGACGACAGAAGGTCGTTAATAAAGCTTAGGGATAAAGAAGGTGATAAAACGGAGCCTTGAGGAGCGCCGGAATTGATAGGAAAGGGAGACGAAGAGACGTCATCTAAAACAACTTGTATGGCGCGCTTCGATAGGAAACTCTCAACCCACAACAAAAAAGAAGCAATAAATCCAAATGTTAGAAAGTAGGGATTTATGCCAAACTCTATCAAAAGTTTTCGCAATGTCTAATGCAAGTACTTGGCCTTCGCTAAATTTCTGTATCCAAATGTTCCAGCGATGAGTTAGGTAAACTAATAGATCACCTGTGGATCTTTCCGACCGGAAGATCATCTATAAGTTGATTGCTCTCCAAGTGTTGCATGACCTTACGGTTGACAGCAGTTTCCATAACTTTTGACAGGACGGGAGTGCTAGCCATGTGGATGATAATTTGCATAGTCTGACTTCTCTTCATGGGTATATTCGCTTGTTTTCAGCTATTTGGGAATGTTCCTGAAGAGTTGGATAGGTGGAAAAGGTTGCAAAGAGATTTAGCCATAGATGGAAAGCATTTTTTAAGGGTTAAGGGGTGAATACCATCGGGACCAGAGGATTTGTTGATATTGACATCCTGAAGAATTTTAGCAATGACGCGAGTGCGAATCGTATGGCACGCAATATGGTGCCTGTAGGCGATACAGTGGGGGCGGGGTGACTGACTACTAGGTGGGTTGAATTTCTCACAAAACTCGATGCTAGTAAATTTGCCTTTTCCACTGGATCAACGTCTGATCGCCTGCCGTCAGAGAGAGGTCGTGTGGATGGTGAAGAGTGAAGTTCAAATCCCGGTCGATGCATAATTCCAGCACACTGCCTGCTTGTAAATATCTTGATCACTACAATCTACGAAAATGAAAAATTCGTGGATAGAGCGTTGTGTGAAGGTCTAACAACCCTTCCACACCAAATAATGAAAAATGCTAAGGAGCCTGAAGTTCAGGAGGCCAAGGCCAGATTTGTAGTGCCATTGTAGAAGCAGAACTATAATAGAACCTGTACTCTGCTATGGAAGTGAAACGTGCATGTTAAGACAGACATCAGAAAAAATGGTCAATAGCTCTGAGCATTGACGACGAATTCTCGGACCAGTTAGAGAACAAGATGAATGGAGAATTCAATACAATCAGGAATAGTATACCATTTTTGAGGACCCAGAAGTTTCTACTCTCATCAAACTCGAAAGCTACAGTGGACTGGTCATGTACAGCGAATGAAGGACAGAGGAAAAAGGTGTATAAAAAGGAAAGGTGAAAGGAAAAAAACCAGTCGGAAAACCGAGAAAATGCTGGAAGTATTCAACAGACAAAGACAGCAAATCGCTTCTAAAATTTTCATCATGGAGGACGCGACGATGAAACACACAGAAGGCCAGCGCCATTGATGTTAAGGATGAATTGTTTGGGAAAGTCAAAAAGCTTGACAAGTGGGTAGCGCATGCGTTTACTGAGTAAAACATAACGCGTCTAATGGAAACCTGTAGTCCTCTGCTCTTCCGGTACAGAAACGATCCATTTGTGAACAGTGATATGTGATGAAAAGCAGATATTGTTCGACAATCGCTAGATGCTGATGAGGCCCAAAGAAACATTCCAAAACCATGCCTTCATCCGAAGAAGATAATGGCGACTGTTTGGTGGTTCGCCGCTCTTACTTTTTGCAACGTGTCCAAACCATTAATGCAGAAAAGTATTGTACCCAACTCTATGAAATGCTTCTGAAATTGCTTTGGACTAGATTGATCATCAGAAATGGAGTTATACTACTTAGTGACTCATGTATCAAGAACAACGGTCAAAATAAAATCAGTTGCAGTATGAGACTCTTCCTCATCCACCATTAGTGATGTTAAAAAAGTAACTATTCGTTACACGAGTACTCGTTATCGACCGAAATTTGAAGTAAGGAGTACCGATGGAGATTTTTATTCATTACCGAAAGTAACGTTTAGTTCCTTTTTTCGTTGCATCACAGAAGGGAAACCCACACTGGTGCATAATACTACCATTCCAAAGCAAGAACAAGAAGGAATACTCTAACTCTAACAAAATCTAATGAGAAAATTATATTTTTTCGTTTCGTTTCATTCAACATGAAGAATGTCGTCGAGGAGAGCTGTAGCGCTCGGCTCGAGCGATAGAGCAGGCAGTCGTTACTAGTGTTAGCGTTGAGGGATCAGTGATACCAGATTGTACCTATACCAGATTTTTTAATGTTTCGGGTGATAAAGGATTTTTTTTATCAATTTGAGGGATTTTTGTTGACGAAAATTTCGATTTAGTAAAAGTTATTTCCTTCACATTGTCGTTTTATTCTTCATTTGGAGAAACATTTATTTGAAAGATAAAATTTTTCAAATATCAAAAACCTTCAAAAAATCGAACTTGGCATCATTGTGTTGATACACACATTAGGCCAACGCAATCAAGAGCGTTTCACAAGCGATTTCTTGTTGCATATAGTTACTGCATGAGTCACAAGAGGTGATTTCTTCTATTTGATGATCGAAACTGGCTTACCCATCCCTGCAACGTGATATGGCACTAATTTCAAATAATCGAGTACCTAGTAACGGATAAAATGTAACGATTACTTTCCTTAAAGTAACGAGTAGTTACTAGTACCGAAAAGTAACGAAACTTGACATCACTATCCACCATGTTCACCAGACAATCAATTTCCTGTTAAGACGAATAGTTAATAGGGGCATAGGACAGAAACAGTACTCTTCAACAAAGCACGATCCTAAGCATCGGGTTTTAATTGTTGCTAGAACTTGTTGATTTCTCGTCTTTTTACTACCACTTTTTTTTTAACATTTGGATCACTTTCTGGCGAAGAAACAATTTAACAATGAAGTAACCATCAAAAATGGAATTTCTGCAGTCTAGAAAGTCTGGCTTCAACGAAGCTGGCATAAATGCACTCGTATCTCGTTGGGAGAAGTGTATTGCATCTGCTGTTACTTATTTTGAATAATAAAATGAAGTTTTATAAGAGTCACTGGTGTGAAAAATTTCACATCAATTCGGGCATTTCATCTGCAACAACCTAATAATGAAAAACTTAAAACTTGTATGGTTCAAATCTTGCAAAAAAAAAAAAACGCACAAAACTGAAAAAAAAGAACCATTCCTGAAAAAAATAATACCTGTCACAAAAAATCTACAAAGAATTCATGAAATCATAACCTAAAAACAAAATAATAAAAAATACATTTGATGTTTGGGATAATCTTCTAACTTTATTGATTTTTGCATCGTTTTTTTCTTGTTTTTTTTTTTTCTTTTATTTAGTTTTTCTTCATATTTTTATAAAATTCTCAGTTTTTCTCCTTCGCATATAAAACTCTATCAGTAATAATAATAATAATAATAATAATATAATAATAATAATAATAGATAATAATAATAAAAAAAAAAAGACTCAACAATGCTTAATGATTAAGACACAATTATTTTTTTTTAATTTATTTTACAGAATCGCGCGGAAAGTTTACATAAGTTTTCCGATTTTCAATGATTTTTTCACTTGTTTTTAAATATATTTTTTGAATATATTGAATATATAATATATAGCAATCAATTCGTATCTTTTTTTTCTCTTTTTCTTTTATCTTATTTTACAAATGAGGACTTTTTTTCCTTCAATAAAAAAAATTTTTAAATTTTATTTTGTTCGGTTTTTATTTTAATACAAATGGAAACCATTTTTCTTTTTTCTTTTATGAGTTGTGTTTAGCGTACATATTAAAAAAAATTAATTTTCTTTTGTGTAAAACATTAAAAAAAAAATAAAGTACGAAACAAATTCATGATTTTCGAGTGGAGGGTCCTTTTATTTAGAAAAATAAAATAAAAATTTATTTCTTAAAAAAAAAGAAAAGAAAATAAAACAAAAATTTTAAAAATAAAAACTTAAAAATGTAAAAAATTCTTAAAGTTAATAATTTTTAGATTACGCATATATTTTTTTTTATTTTTTTTATTTATATATTTTTATTTATTTATTTATTTTTTTTTTAATTACACGCTCGACCGATGTAACTGTCACTAAAATCTAAAAAATATATTTTTATGTTCGTAAAAAACTTAAAATTTCAAATTTTTATACAGAGTTTTGCTATCGCAATTAAATTCTAAGTGACTACCTGAACTTGACGAGGTTGTTTCGAAATCGTCCAAATTATCGAAATCGAAATTGAGATCAGTGGGTATGTTGTTAGTGAAGCCGGTCGTCGATATCACGTTGTCCGTCACAAAACTGTGAAAATTATTGAGATCAGGATCTTTTTGTTGGCGATTCGTACCGCAGCGAATCGTACTGCAGTCGGGAATTGTATACAACATATTATTGATATTGCTGGCATTGATGTCGGTTAGGATATTGTTCGTGGACGTGCTTGTCCTACCGATTAACAATGTATCACATCCGTTCGATTGCGTTTGCGTTGACGACGGCAAAGACGTACCGAGCGCAGTCTGATGATTCTGTTGCGGATAATTGCTTAGCGTCAACTTTTGCGTGTACGATCGGCTGGCAGGATTCAAATTCGCATCGTTCACAATGCTGAGCTTGTGATCGTCGGGTCCGACGTTACCGCTTTCGTAATATTGTTTTGTGCACGAATTGGTCGTATCGACGGTTCGAATATCGCTGGCGAACTCTTTCGAATCGGCAATCAAATATTTCGATGGACTATCGAAGCCGGTATCGCTGCTGATATTGTAGAAATTGACGGAGTTTCTGGACTCGTCGAAATTTTCGACACTGTTCTCGCCGAAAAATGGCATATCGCCGCCCATGAGAAGTTTTGTCATTGCCTCGTTATCGAGCATCTCTTCGGCATCGAGTATCGAATCGCCGAAAATCGCTTCGTTCGGATCGACCGATAGGATCGAACTTTCTTCGTAGAGTTTTGCACTTTCCGGCGAATTGGGAGTAATGAGGAGTCGTATCGAATCCGTACCGCAATTGGGCGATGCCAGCCCGGTCAGTAGACCGTTCCACGGCGACGTGATCATCGTTTCGAGCGAAGTCATTTCGATATCGTGATTATTGTTGGTGTCATTTTTACTGGCATTTTTCATGATAGCGTTTGCTGTATGCTGCTGACTACGCTGCTTCCTGTTGCTATTGGCAGATGCTGCTATTGTGTGTTTGGCCTTTTTAATCGCTGACCCGCCCGGCGAGGACGACGACGGTGATGACGACGATGTGCTTATGGTTTTGGCAGTTTTGCCTTGCTTTTTCTTTGGACGGTACTTATAGCCGGGATACTCTTGCGAGTGGAGTTTTCGTAAGCATTCTGCTTCCATCACGTATGGGTCTTTTTCATCTTTTGTAAGGGCCTGCCATCTAGCACCCAAAGTTTTTGAGATCTCAGCATTATGTAAATCGGGCGTAACTTCACAAATCTTGCGACGCTCAATTTGACTCCAGACCATGAATGCGTTCATCGGTCGCTTAATGTGTCCGGGACTGTGTTTTTTAGTCTGAAATTAAGAAACAAAATAATTTAATTAATTAAGTTGAATTAAAACAAACGAAAATTTAATAATAATCAAAGCATTAATCTTGAAAAAATATTCTTCGTATCTTTTTATCTTCTTAAATGGCACACTAGAACCTCCCAGCAAACAAAATAATTCGTTAAAGAATCGTTAATGAATTATGTTAACGAGCGATTTGATCGTTAACGAGCGATTTGATCGTTAACAAGCGATTTGATCGTTAACGAGCGATTTGATCGTTAACGAGCATCGTTATCGATACATCAATGATTTATCAATGATTTATCAAACGGACTAAATCGACATTCGTTAGTGAATTACTTTTAACGATTCATTAATGAATTGTAAAACGCTTAAAAGAAACGAGCATACGTTATCAATGAATCATTACTGTATCATTAATGCTTTTTATTTTAATTCATTAGCGAACATCGTTTAAGATTCATAAACGATATTATTTATAAAAATTAACAATTTATTAACGAACTGGAATTTGAAGGCCAAACAAAAGAAAATGAAGATGCTTTTCTATTTTCTTTCTCACTCGAGTACGATCCTTTGCAAACTAAATCTCACCAAATAATTTTTGGCACTATCAATGTGTATGGTGAGATGAAAACTGCTTGTATGTGGCAATATCGAAGTCGTATGACCCTTCTTTTTTATACTTGATTGGTTTACGTAAGATCATCGCGCAGTTTATATGTCCTGTGTCATTTCACAATCGTTTTAGGATCGTTTTTTGCGAGCGCTTGTTAAATTGTTTGTTGGGCTAGGACTGAAATTTATGCGTTGAACAAGTTTTGAACCGAGGATCTTCGGATTGAAACGCTATCTAGTAGGATACACTGAAGCACCTACTAGTTCTGTATTTAGTGAGATTTTTTCAAGTGTTCAGATGAAATCCAAATTGTAATGCCAACAACAAAATAATCGGAAATTATGCAATCGTCACTATTTAATCCTTAGCCGACTTTCGGATCATTTGTGACCCTAATTCGATCTCAGCGTGTTTTTTTGATTGGCATAGAAATAAATTTATGGCTCACCCGTTAATGCATAAGTCGACATGGGCACGGGAAACAAATGGATATAGGGAAACACAGGAGGGAAGAGATTGTAGTGGCGTTGAACGTTCCTCTTAAATTGCTTGAAGTTGTATGCCATTGGAAAGAGATTGCCTGGTAAAGAATTCCACATCACTGTGGTTCGAGTGATGAAGGATTGCATAAATTTCACTGTTCTTCACGGCAGGGCTTCACAGTCAACTCTTAAGAGCATGCAGCTTAATGAGTATTTCGGAGGATATTTAATACTGGAGGTATTAGGGCTTTTAGTTCCTTGCTGCATTTACCATGGAAATATCTATAGTAAATGCAGAGCACTCCGATTTTTCGACGATGCCCGAGGAAGTCTATTGAGGCCAATTGCTCATCTCCATTAATTGGAATGCATGTTTGTGGATATTGTCGAACAAAGCTCCAACCTAAACGTGCGAGTTAAACTCAAAACATAACAAATCTGTTAACCATATCCTGTATTAGTAATCATCGCCCTATATCCATTACCTTAGTGCTTTCAAAAGTAATGGAAACTACTGTCAATCGCAGGCTAGTCAACTTTCTTGTGAATAAAAATCTCATAAATGATTGCCAATATGAATTTCACTCGGGACGTTCTACTGGCGATTTCCTTATCTATCTCACCAAGCGTTGGAACTTCTGCATCCACTCGGAGAAGGGCATGTACTTGCTCTAGACATTGCTAAGGCGTTCCACAGAGTTTGGCGCAAATGTTTCTGAGCCAAGCTGAAGGCCTATGGTTTTAAAATAGTTTTTCTTAAATGGACTGAGAGTCTCTATTACAGTCGTGCTAAACGGAGTAACTTCTGCACCCTCTTTCATTGATTTTGGCGTCCCTTAGGGCTCAGTATCTCCTACCCTATTTTTAGCCTTCATAAACGACCTCCTGCCATCTACTCTCAATCCTATTCATTGTTTCGCAGATGACAGCACTTTGGATAACACATTCCAATTTGACTGCCCTGCAGTGGCACGTCCAACATCAGTGGCCTCATGCCGTAATGAATCAATACAGTCATTGAACTCAGGCCTCGGTTTAATCCTGGAGTGCGGCAGGAAAAACAGAGTAGAGCTTAATGCCTTACAAACGCAATCCTGTCATCTACAAATTATCAGAGAGATGGGGAGAATGTATGTCTAGCGATGGCGCATATTTTGAATAAACCATTTTTTACATTACTTACTTTTTAAATATTTTTTTTTTTTAAATAAAGAATTGTTAGCTGGTAATATGTTTTTTTTTTTAATAATTGTTATCTAGTTTTCCGTCTCAAATATCTAATTCTATGATTTAACCACGTTTTCCTTCAAAATATTTCAATAAATATTCTTCTTCTTCAGTGGCACTACAACCCAAATCGGGATTGATCTCCTGACCTTCAGGTTCCTTAGCATTTTTTTAAGGGTTGTTAGGCCTTCGCACAACCTTCTATCTACGAATTTTCATTTTCACAGATGAAAGTGGCCAGGGCATATCCACGCAAGTAGTGTGCTGAAATTATACTTCGACTGGGATTTGAACTTCGGACCTTCGCATTGCTACTCACTAGGCTATACCCTAGCTTTAGTAAATAATAATAAATATTAGCTCCCATATCAAAAATTACTTGTGATTCGTAACAAAATTTAAGTGGGACGCAGGCGGGTTAAAGAAATTGTTTAACGTATAAACTACTATCATTAGAATTATTTAACGATTCCTATCATTCCAATTGATCGTAAAAATGTAACGTTTAAAGCAAAAATATTTTTTTTATTTACAAGAAAGTCATTTGGCTCTACTTAAATATATTTTTTATTGTTAAGCAGTTTTATGGCGAAATTTAAAAAAAAGGGAACTCGTATACATATTTATAATTAAACATTTTGAATATATAACTGGCAAAAATCTAGGCAATAAAATAAAAGTCATATTTAACAAAGGTTATTATACGTTGGGTTTTTTTTTTCGTATCAATTTATACAGAAAGTATATATGGTGACCCCACCATGACCACACGCCAAAAAAAATAAAAAATACAGAAAAAAAGTATGTTTATCAAACCGTAGCCATTTTCGCGGAAAACAATCAGAGTCATCCATTAAAGTTTTATATATGAATGTGCCATGATCATTACAAATTTATTATAATATCAAATATTTTATAGATTTACGGAGTACGCAAGCGAAGCGGACATAGTGGAGAGATCGTTGATCGCGATCAGGCTGTAGTATGTAAGTATGTTAGCGTTTAGAACTAATGCAAAAATATCGTAAACATTGATCTTGACCAAATCAATAATATCGATGGTGTGTACGGCAAAAAAGGGCCAATCTGCATGTTACGGTGCAGATAGGCACTTTTTGTGCTACACCATCCGTATGATCGATATCTTCTTTCGCGGTAAGATACATAAACTATGATCTCAATTTCATAGGCATTATAAGTGATCTTGTTAAAAATATTACTGAAGTCTTTTCCTTTTTAAACATAAATGGTCGTAATTTTATAATAACTATGATCATAGCAATCGTATATCTACAAACAGACAAAATACCACATCAAATTGGCGTCACTGAGCGTGAAAATTTCATAACAAATCTTTGAGCAAGATCTTGAAAACACAAAAAAAAACAATACCATAAAACTTCATCGAGAAGGCGGAATAATTCTTCACCGTATAGTGGCCAAGTCAGTTATTAATTGCTCATTAATTAAATGCAATTTATAAATTTATTATTAAATGCCACTCTTATAATAAAAAAATAATAATTTAAAATCAGTATGTTGCACGCGTTGAAAGATGACGTTTAAAATAGCGATTTGTATCTTATGTTATAAGTAAGTTCGTCGTATAATAAAATTGATCGTGGCAAACTTATACGAACATGTATGTCCGCCTGCAATATCTTACACGCTCGACTGATTCTAATTTCTAATTTTATCGGGTTATACTCTGCGCGCGATTTTATTGATGCACCACACACCTCATGCACTAGAACTCGTATGCAGTTATCAAGGTTATTTCTAATGCGCTTCAATTTTATAATAGAAACTGCCTGACCGACTGACTATAATACACATGTTTATCAATTAAAAAGTTACACGTCTACTTAATAAGAAACGAAACAACAGCAAAAGAAAAAAAAATCTCACAAATTCGATTAACTTTATTAATTAAGACGAAATGTTGAATGGTTTTACTGTGATGGCCTTTGATTATGCTTCTCTAGTTTGCTGTAATTGGTCGCAAAGTACGATTGAGATGGAGAAAAAACAATTAAAGATAAGATATATAATCTTCTGTTCAGTAGTAGATACCGTGATCCGAACAGTTTTTTTTGTTACTAAAAGGAAAGATTTTCGGGTTTCCCACTATTACGCTTGATTGAATGTGACCGAAACGTCACATTGAATAAAGCATAAGAGTGTGAAATCCGAAAGTCTTTCCCTTTAACCCTTTTACTACCAATGGTACAATGCGTCCCACACTCTGTAGCGAGAACAGGGATGACATTTTGACTCGGATCGTTTTTGGAGTAACAGCAGGAGTCAATGCAGTGGCTCAGTACAGGTACTTCACCCCCACCCCTACCCCATTTAGTTCAAGGTCTCACAATCCGCCGGAAAAATCATGGCCACTATTTTGTGGCATTCAGAGGGGGTTTTGACGTTCGACTATGACGAAAACGGACAAAATATTACTGGGGGATACCATGCCAATCCACTACAAAAATTAAAGAAAAAGGAAGAGGAAAGTGGACTCGACGTGTGCTGCTTTTGCACGACAACGCTCATGTTTACCAGAGCCACGCTGCAATGGCAGTCCTACAGAAATGCGGCTTCGGAATATTGAACTACCCTCCTTATAGTCCAAACCTATCCCCTTCCGATTACTATTTCTTCCCAAAACTGAAGAAAGAACATCAGATTCAGATTATCTTTATTGAGGCTTTATATTAAATTTGTAATAATTTACACTGATTCTTTCTTGAAATTCATTACGATGTTGACTACATTATCACAATGGCGTGGCGTGACTTTATAGCTAAGGGAAGCAATTATTTTGCGCCAAGCTACAAGCGCTGCGTCAATATGCAGGACTCCACAAGTTTACATCATTATTTGAAATACTTCTACGCATCCGAGAGGGGTGCGGTTTTCGCCAATCGACTTAGAATCCAGTCTACATTATTAGTCGGATATAAAAAAAAATGATTTTTTTTTTAATTTTTTAGGTAGTGCTCTCCTGAAACCGATTCGACAAATATGGGCAACATTGCCAGATCTACCTCTTCATATTTTTCTTCCTGATCATTTTTCGGCTAGTACAGAAATTTCAATACTGGTAATACTTTGATTGAGAGCCAGAGCTTGCGACTGAAAGCACTGGCTGGAAGCAATTGCGTTAACGCATCTCTCCTTCGTATAGAAGTCGAGCTTGCGCTCGCTGTGAGCGAAAATTTTACTGGAATTGGCCGGCGGTCTCGTTCTCTTGTATATATGACTAAAGGCAATGAGAGGAAATATGGAAGCATTTTAATGCCCCTTCATATTGTCGAACTTGCAGAAAATTTCACTCGTTTTGTAAATGCGTTTTTAAAATCGCATCTTTTTCCCTGTGGAAGGGGCTTTTAACTTTCGTTGGTCAGAAAAAGTGTGAAAAAACAAACTGTTCGAACCACGTAAATACTGGAAACAGTGGTAGACGAAAATAATGCGCGATTTCTGTTAAAGAAATTTTGAAATAAATTTTCATATCCGTGCTGATTTCAGATTTTCTAAACTGGATAAAGGGCAAAACGTATGGGAAGCATTGCTTCCCTTGCATCAATGGACGCCACGCCACTGCATTATGGGAGCCTTTCTTGGCAGGTGTACTAGGGCCAGGATATCTGAAAGTGTCGGGGGTCTGGTTCAGATTCGGTCGCTTTTAGGTGAAGGTTCATAAGCTTCCCTCGATACATTCCTTGTATTGAGCCCGAATAAAAATTGAATTTATAATCATTAGATTCGGATGGCTGTAGCAGCCAGCTCCAATCATTGTTCCCTAGTCCTGGTGGAAGCACATAATAATGTTCGTTAGGGAGTGAATTTAACACTCGGCTGTATATCTATGTCTCTGAGTAAAGAGTTGGGGTGATCCTTCAATCTTCTGATAGTAGATTTTGCGAGCTCAGTCATATATTGCATTAAGGGCTGGACTTGAGTATCTTCGTAGAGCGACATATTTGAGAAAAATGTTTTATCCGGATTGCGGTATTTAAAGAGTCTTAGTATTTTTTCCGTTCAAAGATCTGCATCTCTTCTGCGACCGTAGACGATACTGTGAACCAGCAGGAGAAAGCATACGACATAATGGGTCTAATTAATGTTAACTTCGTCCGACATTCCAATTCCTTAGTCCTCAGGACCCAAAACGACCCAGCTACTATCTTAGCTTTAAGGAAAGCGTATCTTGCGTGATTGTTGAATTTCAATCTGTGATGTAGTTTAACTCCCAAGTACTTTTTTCAATTTTTTAGGGGTACATTGTCCCCGTTCAGTACTAGTTTTAAGATTTTACTATCTTTTACATCGCCTCGCAAATGCCCTTTGCCATCGAAGAAGAAAATTTGCCAACGATGATGAGGTGAAGTCGGCTATTTCAGCGTATTTTGAAGGCCTTGATAAAACATTTTTTTAGAAGGAATTAATAAGCTTTGAGAGAGATGTGATAAATGTATTAGACTTAAGGGATAATACATATATTGGAAAGTAAAAATAAAAGCTTGTTTAATTTTACCCCACTTCCCTGTCATTCCGCGAAATTTTTTACTTACCCTCGTAAATAATTTTTTTTTTGTATCTACGTGTACATTTTGTATTTGTGTAATCTAAATACTAATGGGATCTATCATTCCAGTTAAAAATACAATTGGGGCAATACATCCTACTACATTTTCCGATTTTCCTAATTTACACGGTTCGATGAGCTTTTTTTTTACTATTTTTCAATTATACTTTGCACTTGATTAATTAGCCAACTAGGTTAATATTCAAATTTTGGACAAAAAAAGTTCAGTTTATTCGAAGTGCACTGTGAAAACATTAACCAACGTTTTTTGTTAATTTTTAACTCTTAAAATTGAGTTCTTTTGTCAGACTTTTAAGGGTTTTTTATACTCTAGGTAGTACATTGTGTTTCCCTTACCGTTTGTAACACTAAGAAATAATGCTCGCAAAAAGTCGCCAAGAGTACAGAAATATTTGTTGCCGCTGAAAAATATCGATTCGGAGTGACCGAGTGTGCGTCTGTCTACAACAATCGAATGCGTCGAGTTATCGTGCTGAAATTTGTTGTATGTAATTTGTAGCAAAATAGTAAGTTCAAGTTCGTGAACGGGCTACATTCCCCTTCTATCACCTCCCATACAAATTTCACGTAATTTCGAAATTTATTTTTCTTCGAAACCATTACGCAAGCGATTTAAAATTTGGATCAAAGTATAATAATTTATGCATCAATAACATCACAAAATATTGGTCCGATTTCTTCACTCCTTCTACCACTCCTATACAAATGTGCAATTTTGAACAACTCATTTTTTCGATTTTCATTGAAACTAGCAAAGCTGAAACGACAGAATTAATTTTTGTATAATTGCAATCAGTTTTGAAAAAAATATCAACTTAACCTCTTCTACTCCCTCCCATAGAAATTTCACGAAATTTTGAAAATTCAATCAAATTATTTTTCTTTGAAACTCTTAAAGCTATCGACTTGAAGTTTTGTGGAAAGTATTGTTGTGAAGCAGGCTTTTCTACTTTACGTATACGACGAAAATAAAGACAACCGATTTCTGTTTAATCTGATTTATTTGGCTTCCGAAATTGATGTGAAGTATAAACGATTATTAGCAAGTTGCCGGGCATTTTTCTTGGGGTAAATTTTTACGAAACAACAGTAAGCACAAATTAATGACTCGATAAAATTATGTAAAACAAGTTTAGCTACAATGATGGCAAAAACAATAATTCGTTGAAAGTGATATTAAACATGATACAGTACGAAACCGTATACTCCTTCTATCGCCCATCCACACAAATGCATAATTTTGATAAATGCATTATAGCGGTTTACATTGAAACTAGAAAAAGTACAAACTTTAAATTTTACCACAATTTGTCAGTTAATAATTGCATAAATGCTAAAGAAATTATCAGCATCGTTTTACTCCTTCTACCACCTCCCATACAGTTACCTCTATTATAAATTAATGAAAAGCATTTCTCCTTCGAACATAAGAACTATCGACTTTGAAAATGAAACAAAGCAAGGTGATAAGGATGTCTATCGGCAGTTTCAAAACCACTTAAAACCGCGAACTTCCTCTGCCACCTCCTATACAAATCCAGCAATTTTAGGAAAACTATTTCAAATTTCTTTGAAAATAATGAAAACTACAAACTTTAAATTCAGCACGAAACATTTTACATGCCACGTTCGGTGCCATGAACAAAAATTACTTACCTCCACCCTCGACTTATACCACCTCCTATACGAAAGTCACTATTCACTATTCGTCAAAAGAATTTGAGATGACATATTTGATGGTACTTCAAACTCTTCCCATTTCATCTAGAGTATTATATGATTGGACTTTACGCCCAACCATAATTTTGTTTTGTTTTTAATTAATTCGTCGTTCTTGTTTTTAGGTAATTTTTAGAAATTTTTTTTTATATATTTTCTGCTCACAAACAATCCGATATTGCTTATGACTATCAGAATGCACATAATGTTGAAACATTTAGAAATTCCAAACATTTTCAAGGTAGTGAATGTTTTCACAGTGCATTTTGAATTGAAAGGAAAGATTTCCGGATTCCGGAATAATAGTCTTCTGTAATTGCCGATCGGTTTGATAAAGGTCTCAGCAGAGACCGAAACATCACGAATAACAAAGCGTAATAGTGTAGAATCCGGAAATCTTTCCTTTGATTTTCAAAGTAATTTCAAATGATTTTCCTTCACTGAACTCTTGATCTCTAACTGATGCTCTCAAATTAAGCAACAATTTTGTAA
Organism: Chorisops tibialis; assembly: GCA_963669355.1. Classification (NCBI taxonomy): domain Eukaryota; kingdom Metazoa; phylum Arthropoda; class Insecta; order Diptera; family Stratiomyidae; genus Chorisops; species Chorisops tibialis. The sequence goes on from OY770262.1 coordinate 163,975,464, forward strand.
ACAAAAAAGTAGGCAAACAAAAATGAAAGCTCATTTCCTAATTCCAGTTACATAAATTCATCCACCTAATACTCTTAACAAACTAACAATTTTTTATTTTCCATTTACCCAAAATAAAATTATTCAATTGAAATAAATACACGTATCGTTCATACTTGAAAAAGCGCATCAATTAAAATCAAACTTTCATTCCACCAAGCGATACTACAACAGCACCACTGTAATGAATATTTACTTTTATGGATCCATCAATTTCGAATAAAAAAAAAACCTCAACTCACTATCGGCCAATTATAGTCCAAATAAATATATAATACTTTCAACACGATTTTCTGTTAGTCTATTTTAATGGTGATCACAAAACAAAACTAATGTGAAATAAAATAAATCCCATCAACGAATTAGTTACAGGAAAAAAAGAACAAGATGGATTCAAGTAATCTTAACTTATAATCTTAATAATGATTGTCTCCAATCACCATGGTCAGCCTTAAATTTATACAAGCCGTGAAGCTGGGACTATCGTAAGTTCAGCACGACTTTATGACAAAATCTATATTTATAGTTTGCATTAAGAATTCATTTATAAATTATGAAAGTTAGGTGGAAAAATAAAATTAATGAAAATGTCGACGTTGCGATTGTTTCTATTGTATTTTCGAAACGTTCGTAGCTGCCTGAAAATAGAAGAAATCAATTCATCTGAAGATCAGTTTCAAGATCATAGTGGTATTTTAATAGAATTTAGAAGTGTGATGGAAAAACAATATTGCAGTCGATTTTTATCTAGGCGATTAAAACCCCCGTACGATTTATCTAATCCATGTTAAAGATCAAGGCGATTTCTAATTTTTACTGTTCTGGTCATAATTAATTTTCGCTATCGATTACTGATTGTTACTTATGTTAGAAAAAATTAAGATACTCTTGATCGCACAGTCTTTGATTGCAAACCTCTTGAATTTCCTGAAAATCAAATTGTTTTTAATTATTATCATTTTCGATTATAAACTTCTCAAGTTCATCCTTTTAATCATGGGTTCTCTTACAATAACTATTTTCGATCGTCCTCGATTATTGAAGGAAAAACAATTTGAAAATCAATCCGAATCAACCTTCATGAAAAATCTCATTTTTATACTCTAGATGGAATCTGAGAGTATCAGAAGTTTGTTCTAAAGTTTGTAACGTCAAGAAATAATGCTCGCACAGAGTTACCGAGGTACAGAAATATTTGTTGTCGCTCAGAAACCTCGATTCCGAGTGACTGTCTGTCCGTTTGTCTGTCCGTCTGCCTGTCCGTCTATCCGTCCATCCGTTTGCTCTCTAGCTCGAGTACGCGTTGAGCTCGAAAGTTCAAATTTTATACACGTCGGTTCGGTGAATGTTTTCACAGTTCATTTTGATTTGAAAGAAAAGATTTGCGGATTCTACACTGTTTCGCTTTATTATTCGTGACATTTAGGTCTCTGCTAAGACCTTTATCAAACTTTATCAAACGTCACGAATAATAAAACGTAACAGTGTAGAATCCGGAATCTATTCATTCAATTTGTACACGAATTTTTAACGAAAAAGTAAGGTCAATTTCGTGAATGGGCCAAATCACTCCTCCACTTCTACCCCCTCCCATACAAAATGACTCATTTTTAATCTTCCTCAAAAATAAATTTTTCTGGAAACCATAAAAGCTAATAATTTAAAACTTAGAAAATTTTTTTTTATCATAAATGTGTGGTATAAAAATTATTCTCCTTCCGTCATCTCCCACACAAACTGCACTTTTTCATGAAATACTCTAAACTAATTTTCTCAGTACGTATAACATTTATGATTGATTGATTGAACATTATTATTAAGGTCCAAAAAAAAATTACTGATTAGCTTCACTGCTCCCATATGATGCAATTTCACATCTTCACAAAAAATAGATTTTCTTGAAAAGTATGAATTACAAGTCTGAAATTTGAGAGATGTCAATTTCATAATTTCACACGAATTTGAAATTTTTTAAGCTTAAATTTATTATAAAACAATATTATAGATACTCTAGCATGATATGAAAAAGAAATTAGATCAATACTGTTACCCCTTCTACCACTCCCCATACAAAAACTTTTGAGATTACGAAAACGTCTGTTTCATCTAGAGTATCGTATGATTGCGGTTTACGCGTAATCGTAGTCCTGTTATGTTTTTATTGATAATTTCCATTGATCAGCGAACAATTTTTGGAAAAAATCTGAAATTGAAATATAATCAAACTTTAACATCCTCGATCTTTTCAAGATACCGACTATACATAAAAATAAATTTTAACCACATCGATCTTTTGAAAATTATTGAAAATTACCAATCTTTAAAAAAAATCCATTGAAAGCAACAAAACGATTACCGATTGTTCTTGATTCCATATAAAGATCACTGATCATTCGCATTCCCATACTAATCAACAATCAGATTTCCATTTTTTTTTTCAAGATCATCCGCTCTTTTCATTACAATACAATTATTAATCTGGAATTGTAAAAATCATAATCTTCACTCTCTTGATCGTCCTCGATATGAACCGAATGCATTTACTATGTAGATCATTTATTTTGTTGTTGTTGCACGATTCCAACTCCCTATGCCAATCATTTATACGTGCCTTCACATAAAAATATTTTCTGTAATAAAATCATACCATACGATCATCATTTAAAATCTTCGCACCTTTTTCATTTTAGCACGATATGCAATTATTTTTTTCACATTACAATGCCAAACGAGCAAGCAATTAAGCCTCTTCAGCTGTGTTATAGTACAGCGACTGTAGAGCAACATTTATGTAGGAAAAAAAAAGGTTAATAATAATTGCGCTTAGAGTGTTGAAATTATCTTTTCATGTTCGAATCGAGATGAAGACGACGGAAAATGATGAAAGAAAAAAAATAGCTACGTTTTTGGTGACTAACAACCGATAGAGATCATGCACTTTGAAAGATCATTAGATTGGATTGATCTAATTTCGATTTTACCGTAAAAAAAGAAGAGCAAACGGCTATCGATGATCTACAATTGCAACAATTACGAGAAATAACATTATAAACGAGTCAGTTTTCGATCTAGTTTTAATTTGATGGTTTCGAAATTATTTTCGAATTTTCGAAGATGATATTTTTAACATTATTTTTATTTATTCGATTATTATAAGATATCTCTCTTTTTCAGTTTGACTCCAAAATGGTTTTTCGAAAATTCGAAATTAACTTTCGAATCGTTAGAAAAAAAAAGAAAATACTAAAGTGACATAATTCTGACAATCAATGCAATAGCTGATTAGTTTCAAATCAACAAAATTTATGTTTCAAGTCATTTATTTTCCGTTATTTTATTTTCAATATTTTTCTATGCTAATGTAGTGCTGAAAAGTACGCGAGCAAACTGTTTGCATTATCGTCGAGTGATTTATCGTGAGCTGTTCGCTCATATTCCAGATGGTCCAATTGTTAAGCAATCCGGTAATGGCAACTTAAAAATTGCCCAACTTGTTGATTGATAGACGCGCAGCAGCAATACAAGCACACAAGCCTGGTTGGCATAATGTAACAAGAGTAAATCTCTGTGGCCAAGTCAATTTTTGTGGCGTGTTTAAAATTATTGCAAAATATATCTGCCCCGATCGTTACAGTACCGAGATTTTCTGTAAATGTGCGATAAGTTCCGCATAATAAGACCCAAGCGAGATACTGGGCGCAAAATGTTGCGGTGTAAATTGTTGGTTTTTTTTTTCGAGCATTAATTTTAATGATGTTTATGGGACGGTCGTATTACTTAATGACCCGTAATTGACTTACGAATCGAGTGAAAGAAATGCTTTCCATTGTGCAATGAATGTGAGTTGTAAAGTGTAATACGAATCTTGGATTGTTCTCTTCCCCTCCAATTTGGATTGCAATAATTAATTTGAGTCTGGCGAAGTCATACTCATAAATTTTGGGCCCCCTTCTGAAATCGAAAAGTCGGAGTTGATGTCTTTATTACAAGGCCGACGGTATAATTGTCGCTTGGCCGGAAACCATAAGAAATTTGTGTATATTACCAGGAGGGTCCTTATGAAAGCGGTAGAAAATAGCAAGTCCGACCGACCCTTAAGACCGGCTCTTCCGAATACCATCGAAAAGGGTCGAAACTGTTGCTCCTCAAATTACTAACTAATTACAACCACCGCAGGGTGAAACTATGGTGGGACAGAAAATCGAAAAGAATAAAAATCGAAATATACGTACATAAACTCTTTGATTGTACGTAATTAGAGTTCGACATGCAACCAACCAACTGGCTCAATGTCGTTACCGAGGCCACAGTAAAAAAAAAAGAAAAAGAAAAGTGGCGCTTAATCGTTAAAAAAAAAATCCGAGACTAACAAATTCAAAACTACCTTTGGGTTTAAGATTTAATTCAAGACAGATTTATGAGAATTTCACGTCCAGCTAATTTATATCGAAATATAAGTGTAAAGCCACATCTTCAGGCCCATGTCCTCTATTCTCCGTTTTCAAGTGATTCGGTGACAAGAAAACCATGTCCGATAATTTGATTTAGCCGTATAATCTGTCGCCCGAGAAATAATACATCGCTACATCGGTAATTTTCAAATTAGAAACATAATTTGTGGAATTAACTTTTCAACGGGATGAAAAATATTGAAGAAAGAAAAAAAATGAAATAATCAGTTGAGTGATTTTTAATAATCACTTTTTGATTTTTCGAAACATGAATTTAATTTCGAAAATTGAATGGAACAATGTCGTTTGGATTTTTCGTGGTTTTATATCTAATTTTTTTTTTTTTTTTGTAAAAGAAAGGTCAATCACTCTGGACGAAATTTCACTTCCTTCATCGTTCTTCGAATTCAATTTGTACGACTCTCATTTACAATTCTAAGTGATTTTTAATGAAAGCTTGCATGCAAAAACAACACGATAAATAAAATGAAAGCAAACTTGATAAAAATTGAAGTGTAGGTGGTTGCTTGATAGTTATCTCTATTCGACCGATGCTGTTTTTTTTTTAAAGTTAATTTATAGTGCCACATTAGATAAGTTATTGTTATTGTTAATGTCAAGGGTATTAAAGTAGTAGATTACGAAAAAAAAATTGTTTTTCATGTATTCAACAGCTGATGTTGATTAAATTTAAATTAAAAATTTGTGTTGTTTGTTTTTATTGTTGTGGAATAAATTTAAATAATAATAAAAAAATCAATCAATTTATTTTCGAGTTCTTTTCGTTTCAACTGAAAATTGTATTGCTGGGTCTTAATAATTTTTTTTGAATTTTTCAAAATTCTGTTCCAGCACCGCCATACGTTTTGTTTATCTCGTCTGCGTTACATTTTAGAATGAGGTTTTTTGATAGCGGAATGTATAAACTGCTTTCTGGCCACCAATCTCTTAATTACGCTAGAGCTTTTGCTATATCATCAGTTTTTTCATTGCCACCTATCTCAAGACTCTCAGCACAGTTTTATTTTTTTAATGACTAATCGTAAGCCAGTCACAACTAAATTCTAAGTGTTAAAATGCTAGGTGCCTTAATCATAGGAAACTTATCTTGGCCTACACGCAATTGAATTTAATTCCCAATTACGGGCGAAAGATGACCCTCTCCATCCTATTTGAGCCGGTAAAATTACAGGAGATTGCTGAATGTTTCCTCAGTGCATTTCGAATCGCAGGGAAAGATTACCGGATTTCACAATGTTTGCTTTATTAGTTATGAAGTTACGGTCTCTAGAATGACTTGGAGTTTGATAAAGGTCTCAGCAGAGATCAAAACGTCACGAGTAATAAAGCAAACAAATATGTTTCCTTTCCATTTTGACATCTCTTCATTGGTCATTACACATTAGCACATACGACTTTTATGCACCTTAACCAGGACTGTTGTCCTAGGCTATACGCCGTATACCCTCTGTTCATTTGCCAGAAAAAGCCGTATACCCTCTGGTACCAGGACTATATACAGTGGTATACGATATTTTACATGTTTCCTTTTTTTATGGAACCGGAAAAAATATAACCGATCGCGGCTAAGAGAGCACCGATCTTCATATGACACAAGATCGAGAGTATCCAATAAAAATGGGAAAACCTATACTAAGAAAAACCTATGCAAAATATTTATTTAAAATAATTATTATTTTTTTTTGTTTATAAAGTTATTTTCATTTTTTTTTTATATTTGTAATATTTTTAAGCTTCTCTTATTTTTTTTTACGGAAAATGATTATTTTTTGTTAGTCTCCGTGAAAAATAATATTAAAAACCCAATATCTATTCTATATATTGCATTTTAATTATTTTACACAGAGTCAGTGTAAAATACTGTTGCATGTTAGCCCTAGTCGTTCATCATATATCTGCGGTGTTCCACTGTACACGAAAGTATTGCAAAATGTCAGCTCTACATCAAACTAATGCGCCCATACGAATACTTTAAGAAACGCTATGCGTCTTTAACCAAAAACAAATATACGTGCGATTATCGAATTACCAATTATCAACAACTATACTCGACCGATAGGGAATGAACGATCAACAACTGTTCGGGGACCTTGAGCATTCCACCAACCAGCAAACTGCACGTATGGATTCAACCGGCAGGAAAAAGAATAGAACGAGAACGAAATAATTCTGAACATCTCCGAGGTCTTTACCAAATATGCAACGACAGTGATCGGGTGAAAGAAGAATAATTCGGGCAGGGATGAAATGCTTTATAGGCTTTCAAATTCACGTGCATCCTAGCACGCACAATTATCGAAGATCTCCAATGAAAATAACATGGCCAAAGTAGAGCAGCAGCCGACTGCGATAGGACGACACCGAAAGACTCGGACGACGATAAAATACATTATAGAAACCCACAACAACCACACGTATGGGCTGGCATGAATGGGAAAAGATTCGTGCGATGATGAAATGCTTTAAAGAAGCAATTAACAGCACTCGACCAAGAAGGAAAAGATTCACGCGACAAGGGGAATGATTCGGCGGCGACAAAAAGAATATAAAAAATGTGGGCGTTTCTGAACAACAGTGAGTCTGGTTTGGAGCCGTCGACGAGTCCGTCGAAGTTTATAAAGTGGAAGAGTGAAGATTGATATGCGATAATTTGTGGACAAAAAAAGAGAAAAAAAAACAGTCGCAAGTGAAAAGCGATTTATCTACAATGGCACAACAGCCCAAATCGTGCCTTGGCCTCCTGACCTTCATTCATAACATTTTTTTTTCAGTTTTTTCATTGCTAGACCTTCGCACAACCCTCTATCTACGAATTTTTCATTTTCGTAGATTGAGGTGACCAAGGTATACCCAAGCAAGCAGTGTGCTGGAAATATGCGTCGACTGGGATTAGAACTCACGACCTTCGCATTGTAGACTTAAGACGCTACCAACTAGTCTACACCCTAGAAAAGCGATTTAGTTAAATTAAATAAAATTTTGCTTCTACCACTCCCCATACAAAATTTCTTGCGATCAGAAAATTTTCTATTTGATCTTAAGTATCGTAAGATTGGGTTTTACGCGTACTCGCAGTCCTAGTGAAAATTGTAGAGGATCTCGGATGCTGCAGATTCAAATTAGTAAATAACAAACTTTTCCTTTTCCAATCTCTCTACACTTCACTGCTACAATCTACTGATACTGAAAATCAATTTTACTTCAGCTGACCACTTTGTTAACAAATCAAACTTCCCTGCCCTATAAATCTTTTTTAAAGTCCTTTTCATTCTAATCCATTTCGCATCATTAACTTGTAGCTATTTTTAATTCCTTTTTGCTCTTAGAAAGAAAGACTTATTCGTTTTTCATTCGCAAAAAAGCAATCATTAAGTCAGAACGATTCAAGACTCTTCTGAAGAAGGAATATGATCTAAAGTTCGCTGTACTTAGCTAGTACTATCGATATGACATCATCTTTCCTGGTAATTGCTAAGTGCAAGAGAACTTTTCCGATACGTGACAAGATAGTGTCGTATTTCGATGACTCAAACAGTTGCGAATTTTTATTTTTATTTTATTAGAAAAAAAAACCGTAAGAATGTTGATAAAAACAAATCATTGAACAAGAATTTGAATGTATAATTATATTAATGATTAAATTTAATCATGATTTCTTATAATAGAGGGATTAAAATTGTTGCAAATTAAAGATTTCAGTTTTTTAAATTAATAGATAAAGCGATGAGTTACATCTATGCTCTTCTATACCGGTCTTCTTTTTCGGTGTTTCTTCCTTTTTCTTTTGGTACATTTTACACTTTTAGATTTAAAATGTGCCCTTTCGGCTAGTCTTGAGCATTCCTACATTACAGAGGTTCCAAAGTTTTGTAACCATATTCTGAAATTTAGAGAGCGAATGAAATAAATTTTTTAAATTTCAAATTAAAACGTGGACAATTCTGCTTTCGCGATTAATGTAAGAACGCGACTAGCCGGAAATACAAATTTAAACATTATAAGTGTAATATTTAGCAAAAAAAAACACTAAAGAAGACATCGGAAAGAGAATTTCATTGCACTGAGATTATCTAGTTGGATCTGTACTCCCATTATTTAAGAATATTAGATGGCAGTTCCCCCTTTTGTGCTAGCCACTTGGTAGGGTTTGCGAATATTTGATGCCTTTGAGGTCGTCTATTTCTGAGAAGAACCCAGAGCCCAAATAAAGGAAACGACTCTAGGAGATTTGCGGACAATTACAAAAATAGTGTTCGATAGATTCTTCGTCCTCACAACCTGAATGCGTGGAGTTTAAGCAGGCAATAACCTGGGGTTAAACCGACAATAGTTTGAATGCTATAGCGACTACGTTGTACAGCCGAACAGTGATATTTTATTCGGTTCATCCCAAAAGGATTTGGCCGTTCTAGAGCTATCCAACTACACCCATCCCGTCGGAAAAAAATTCAAAATATATCGACTGACTTCATAATGCGGTTAATGTTTGCAGATCCTTGCACGGCAAGCAACAGGTCTCTATGACCCGCTATCCAAATTAGAAATACTTAGGTTATAGCCGGTAGGTGATTTAAATTGTGCCTGCAAATGGACACTAATTTGAACGTGGTCCTGTGGAATTGGAGTGCCAGAGTGCAGGTCTGCTGTCCGAGAATATGTAATTATTTCCGAGGCTGTTCTACACATCTAAAAGAATATTTGTGTTAATGGCTAATACTTCAGATTGGAACACAGCCACGTTTTCTGCAAAATGGAAAAAAATTGTGGATGCCGAGGTCGTGGGTTAGTGTGGCTGACTACGCATTAGAGGTTTTAAATCTAATTGCGCTAGGTCTGCTGTTTGTCTTAGATCAAGTGGAGGTAGTAAAAGAATCACCTCCTGGACTCCAGTTGGGTTCTAAGAGCACCTGCACAAGTAAGCCATCTGTTGTATTAGTTGTGACGGTGCTAGGTTGCTTTCTTGTACCGTTGGCCACCACAACAGAGCGGCCTAACAAATAATTGGTATGACTATACTAATATACATTGAGTGAATGAGGCGCGGCCCCATCTCAAGCCGAATATCTTTTTGCAAGCGAAGAAGGCTACGGTAGCTTTTGGCTCGTTCTTGCGTGGTGGTCTTTCAGGATATTTTACTATCTAGAATGAGACTTACATACTGAACCTAGTTCGAGAGAACCATAGTGATACCTCGAATGGTTGGTGGATTGAAAACGTATGGTCTTCTCCTTCTGGAGAAGAAGAGAGTTAATGGTAAGGCCTTAACAGCTGTAGAGCGAACTGCATAAGGTCACCAAGAACTTACTCAATCTTACCAGTTAGCACGATATTTCGTGAGCAAGGTAGTGATGTGAAAAACGTAACTATTCGTTGGTCGAATACTCACTACCGACCGTAATCCAAAGTAACGAGTACCGACACAGATTTATACTCGTTACTTAAGTAACGAAATGAACTCCCGAAAAAGTAACTGAAATGTCAAAACTTTTCGTTATTGTTTCGTTACTCGAATATTCATTCCACATACAAGAAAAGTACCTACATATACCGAAAATAACGTTTAGTTGCGTTTTTCGTTACATCACAGGAGGGAAACCTACGCCTATGCGTAACACCGTACCGTCATTCCAAAGCAAGAACGAGATGAATACTCTTAGGCTACCGACACACGATGCGAGTTAATATATATTAACTTCCTATTTTGATATAAGTAGGCCAAATTATGTATAGGATAATGACACTAGTAATATCGAAAAGCGAGATAATATATATTAACTCGCATCGTGTGTCGGTAGCCTTACTCTATTTTACAGTAAAAGCTACTGAGATAATTTTTTTTTTTTTCGTTTTGCTTCTTTCAACACTAAGAATGTCGTCGTATGGAGTTGTGGCAGGGCAGGCAGTAAATACTAGTGTTAGGGTTGTGGGATCAGTGATACCAGATTGTAGAATTTTTTGATGGTTGTTGTTGGCAAGGGGATTTTTTTTTTATTAATTTGAGAGATTTTTGTAGAAAAAAATTTCGATTTAATGAAAGTTAATTATTTTATATTATCGTTTTATTTACGTTAGTGTTTAAAGGGTTTTTCTACTTAGAAGAGGGATAATAAAAAAAATCTGATTTTGGCATCATTGTGCTGATACACGTACTAGGCCAACGAAATCAAGTGCGATTCAGAAGCGATTTCTTGCTGCTTATATAGTAGTTACTACATGGCGACTAGAGGCGATTTCCTCTAATTAGTTTTATGATTTCCAAAATTGGCTTGCCCAACCCTACAACATGATATGGCTTTCATTTCAAATATGCGAGTACCTAGTGACGAATAAAATGTAACGATTACTTTCCTTAAAGTAACGAATAGTTATTGATACCAAAAAGTAACGAAACTTAACATTACTAGAGCAAGGAAGTTTATTTATCCATGCAGTCTAAGCTTATAACGTAGATACTGATTGTTAGATGGCGCATCAATAGCTAGCAAGCAAATATAATGAAGTGAGCAATCGTTGCGAAAATTAAAAATTTCGATAACCGTTTTTTTTTCTTATTACACAACTTTTAATACATTAATTCAAAAGTCCTACCAAATCTGTACAAATGCAAAAAAAATCAGTTCTTTTAATTCTTTTCGAGAAAAACATTCAAAGTACTTCTATAAATCGATCATTAAACAATTCAAAATCTAATTTGAATAAAAAAAGGCAAACTAAATTTTTTTATTTAAATACAATACAACAATAAAAGGTAAATAAACTTTAGAAAATATACGGAATAGGATGGATGAGCCCCATATATGTGGCTTAAAATTAAAATAAATCTATTCCGAGGCCTAAAGTAATCTTCACAAAATACGAGAACTGTTGTGTGTGGGGGGCGACGAAGAGAGCAAGGTTATTGAAACACGTTTAAAGAGTAGTTTTATTTAATTTCGTTTCTTTTTTTTTTAGCTTTTAAGCGTACGCAATTTTAATGATAATTAAATAGGCGTCCGGTAGTAAGACCTAGAAGAGCATTATCTTATGTTGCTGACGGCTGGGACTACTGTCGATGACCTTTAAAACTTCCGAAACGCGTTTATGTTTACGAGGCGATTTGAATAAAGTAGACCCTTAATGTATAGGTACTTATTTGGCGGTAATAAACGCAATTTTTTTTTCCTTCTTCTTATAGATAATTATACACTTTAAGTTATGCGCTAATGTAGTATAATCAGGTGTTGATTTGATTTGATTTATTGTTGATTTTGTTGGTTACTATATTGTTAGAAAGACCGAAATGTTCAACCCGAGAATAAATTGTTTTTGAATTTACAAAATGGGTATTTTCGCAGTTACTGTTTCCTGTCAAAAAAAAAAAAAAATGATAATAATAATAATTATATTGCGCCCCAAATAATTATGATGATTTTAAGCTAGAAAGTTCGGATCGCTGTTTTTGTTTCTGATGTCAGAAATTAAGAACTTAAAATAATCGGTGGCAATGAAGTACTGTCTTTCCATACTGGCTGAAATCCAGATTGTTGCTGATTTCGTATCTGATGTCGAAAATTCAAATCTCAAATAATATAATAAAGAATATTGCTCTTTGTCGCTGATCTTGAATTTGAAGCCCAAGTTCGAGATTAGGTAAAATTCGGAAGATGTATGTAAAAGTTTGGAATACCTGATTTTGATTATTCCTTTAAAACTAAAAATGACAAAGAATTCGAGCAAATTTTTTATCAATTTAACGAAAAGATATGCAAATCTATATAATAAGGGAAAACTGTGCAGGTATTTGAAGTTATGTGACGCACATTAAATAGATTACTAAGTTTTGCCGCAATAGTTTCTTCGGTGTCGGTGGTTCAGGGAAAAAACTCGCCTGGCACGCGGGCGGCCCCGAGTTTGATTCTCAATCGATATTTTTTTTACACAGTAAAAATATTATAATTTCAAATTACGCGCTAAGTTGCAAAACTCGCTTCTTGCATTTAAAAAAAAAAAGATATCAGTGATTTTTGACAGATATTAGCACGCTTTTGAAAAATAAAAAAAAATCGCTCCTCCCTTGTTTATGAATATACAAACACAAAAAAAATCCAAATTCCTGATATTTTTAAGCCATAGTAGCTTTGTAGCTCTTTCGATGAGTTTCTCCGTTCTGAAAATCGCGAAAACTTTTTATGAGAAAGCGCACTAATAAGGAAATGAGGGATTTGTTAATACTATTTAACAAAGTTTGGATGTTTCATCCAGAGTAGTGAAGGGTACTGGTACTTTTAAGTAGCTAGAGGTACTCGATACTTCTTGATGTACCTAATACTTTTAAGTAGATACTATAAATTAGAGACGAGATCATTCGAATGAAAATAATCGAATATTTCGATTATGGAAATAATCAAGATATTTCGACAGGCTTCTAGTAATCATTCAAATGTTTTTTGATTCATTCCTTATAAAGAAACGAGAAGACAGAACGGTTAAAGAATTGAATGATCATTGAATATTTCGAATTAAACAACTCAAATAAAAAAAGAAATAAAGAGAAATAATATGGTCAAGCGCATTCCGCACTACGCTAATTTTAAGTTTTGGAGAGTCAGAGCAAGGATTCCGTTGTGATAACAGAAGAAGAAGAACGGCACGTGAAGCTAGGAAATACGATAAACACGAACGAGTTATGTGATAAAAGCCGAGTGATAATCGAATTTTTGAATGATCGTTCGAGTGAAATAAACGAGATATTTGTTCGAAAACCGAGCAATAGTCGAAATTTCTAATGAGATTTCATTCAAATTTCTAGTCGATCGAGCAGAAGAGTTATGAAAATTGTTAACACAGGTTGAACATGGAATATAATTTTTTATTGTATAATAGGTTAATAGTCAACGTAATGGATGAAAATCGCAAACTATCATTTAATGATCGCATTTATTGGATGCTAGGGCTAGGGGTGACTTTGAAATGACACGAGCTCAATCGAAGAATATTAACAAGAGTTTAACAATTGCCTGCAGTCAAGGATATGAAGCTTTCCAATCGGTAGTGTTTATTATAGGAAAGCGATTGCAGAAACAGCAAAACATATAGCGTTGGTAGGGTTAATACGACAAACCAATACCAGGGTGATAGAAAGTATCGAATTCTAAAAGTATCAAGTTGGTTTGAGCCATACCAGATAACAATAATTTTTTCAGGTATCAGACACTTTTGTATTCGATACTCATCCTTCGCCCACCAACATTCTTGAGCAAAGTTTCCAAACTTCAAAACTTCAAGGGATCTAAAACGTATCCCTAATATGTTATTAAAAACTAAACTGATAGCAGTTAAAGTTTCAAAATATCCTTTGAATTCGTACTCATTTTAGTAGAATATTAAGGAACGCTTAATTTATATGTCCTCGATTTTCAATCAAATATTTCCAACTATATAAATGTAACTGAATACTATCGAATAAACACGATCATTGATACATCATCACCTCGAAAACACTCACCATCAATTTTCCATCTAATTCAAATTCAATTCACGCATATAAATGTTGCCGCCGCCTTACGACATTAAATTTTTCGAATATCATCTTCATCCTGCCTGAGAGACGCCTCCAAAGAAAAACTTCATATCCGTGATGGTACTTAAAGAGAGCCCGGCTATAAACCTCCGTAAATCTTCCTTTTCGCGCACTTGAATATAATTCGCCAAGTTGTTTTTGGATCGAATCCAAAAGCAATACGCTCTTCTCGGAATCGATTGATGTATGGCTCATGGCGGAAAGAACTATCGCATGAAAATAATAATCGACAAGAATTCTATCGAGGATGAAAAAGAGCCGTGAAATTATTTGCGACAAAAAAAAAATTACGGAATTATTTAAATAAAATAATAACAATAATAATAATAAGAGTAATATACATACGTGAGTTATGTGAAAATAGAACCAAATCTACGTAAATGCGAATCATGCCAGATAGCCATGAACTATAATAACAACGTGAGATTGACTCGATGTAAAATCATTTTATGGAGGTACCTCGCCATACGAGAAAAGTGCCTTATTATTATTATTTGTACAAAATCGCTTGTTGTGAATTTTAAGTCGTTACTCACGTACGAGGTGAGTCGGAATCGTATGTGTGTACGCAACATGTCGCTATATTCTTGACTCGTACTCTATGCCAGTAACATATAAAGTTTAAACTAAAAAAAAAAACACCAACAACAACATAGCGTCGAGGTCAGTTAGCCTGGCATATATGGCAACAAGAAGGACAACTACGATTAACGATACGCAAAGTGTAAAACACTTCCTAGTTGTAAAATTGTAATGTGTTTTTTTTTCGGGTAACCATAAATGTTCTAAAAAAGAAAAGGTGACAGAGAGTTTCTCACCAACCCCGAGATTAACTTATTGAATTGCATTTCTTTCAATTTATTAAAATGCAATTGCAATTCCCGAATAAAAACAGAAAACAAAAACTATGAAAGTCTCCAGCGTAGGCGGAAATGCATACAATAAAAACAATCATAAGCAACTATCTTATTTAATTAACGTCACGTTGCATTTTCTGGCGTCTGTTTTATATCGCACACGACTGGTTCTCCCACACGCATGTAAATTGATAATTTTCAGATGTAATTCACGTACTAAACGTTCTTGATTTTTCATCTAAGTGTTTATTTTTTTTTTCTGTTTTTCGCGTGGTGTTTTGGAACTCTGTTCGAATATTAGACACGTGCAAATTTGACCTTTCTCCTATTCCGTATATGGATTTGACCATAAATCAAATGAAATATCGTTTACGCATGGATAATTTTGAACAGATATTTGAAATTGAGGCTGTTAAATTGAAAGAACTTTGATTACTAACTATAGGGATGAAGGAATAAAATACCAGAATATCTAGTTATAAGGCATTAGAAAGCTGTTATAATTAATATTTAGCTCTTAAAAATTTGAACAATATGCAAACTGGCGTAATGGTGAATAATCGAAAAATGAAATCTTTTGCTGTTTAATATTATTCGGCTGAATTTTAATCAGTTTCTTTTTGGTTAAAATAATTAGTAGTAAGTTTTTTATTACTTTAATATTAAAAACAAAATTAATTCTTTTGTTGTCGAAATTGTCAAAACTTTAACCGAAATTATATTAAAATTCGTGGACAATTTGGACAGATTTTGAAACGGTTATTAAGCTCTAAACGTGTGTATGTATTTGAATATGTACCTACTGTATGATCAGTGGTGGATGGATATAAGCGAATGAAACATATCAGTAAATAGTGGCTACATTTTGAATAAATCTTCTGAAGGCACGAAAATTTCCAGAAACGTAATTTTCAACTAGAAAAATTTATCTAAATTAAAAAAAAATCCAAATAAGTGCCGATATCCTCAAAAGTATTTAATCAAAACTTTACGAATTAGCGTCTAATATCAATTACCCTAAGCCTTCAACATTTTCAATAGTTCACTACACTAAACCATTAAAAACCACCACCATAACCTTTTGAACTTTACCTTATAAAAATTCCAAATCTATTTTTCTTATACACAATAGTCTGCTATGTTTCTCATACGAATACAAATATAGTGGTGGCGTCTGAGATGTGATTCGCCTTTCGATTCAATCCATTCAGACCAACAGACGAAACCGAAAAAAAAATGAACCTTCCAAACGATCTAAAAGGACCACCCAAAGAAGAACCATTAAGATAAAGCTCAGTGTAATTTAATGGTTTGCCGCGCGGTTTTCTTAAGGTTTATTACGGATCCCCCCCGAATTGACCTTAACATTGCATCATTCTCCATACACACGAGCTCCACAAACAGAAGCATCGCGTCAGATTAATTTATTTTACCTTATTTTTTGGTATTTCTTTCATATCTCTTGGGAGAGGGATTATGGATTTTTTTTTTGGGTGGTATAATACCGAGTTTCCAAATAACTTTCGTCCTAAAAAAAAAGTGGAAAAAGCGCAAAGTCATGGCATCTATTCCGAGTTGTTTTCTAGTACATGTGTGTTTGTATGGTTAAAATACTGTAAAACAGAGAGAAAATGCTTTACAAGTTGCACAGTTAAGGTGGCATTTTTTTGCTAAAATTGTATGAATCTCTGGGTATTTGCCTGACCTTTTCCGTGACTGTAGAACACCATATAGTGTATAGTTAATATGACTCGTCGAAAACTTGGTGCTAATGGATTTGACTCGAAAGAGCAAACGTTGTATGTTTGTTTGTTTAGAACGAGCATAAAGGTACGTACTGAGTAACTGTCTGGACGATTTTTATCGTGAAACTATTTACTTAGTTTTGGTGGAAAGTTTCCTTTTTAAATCATATGGGAATTCAAAGAAATATTCGATCCCAGCATTATGATAAGAAACACTATTGGACAAAAATTTTCAGCGTACTTGTTTTATTTCCTGAAATGTACAACATAAAGTGAAAAGTAACCGTTCCCTTTACCAACATCTTAGGAATATTCTGGCCCGAAGTGAACGACGAACTTTGGAGTACAACTGGACAGACAAAAATAGGCATTGAGATTCAAAGGCGGAAGTGGCAGTGGATCAGTCACACTTTGAGGAAATCAGAGCGAACAAAATCTTTGTATTATAATCCCCAAGGAAGACGTCGGGTTTGTCGACCATGTAGCACATGGAAGCGAGCAGTTGAGCAGGATGCCAGAGGAATAAATAAGTCCTGGTAACAGCCAAAGGCCGATGCTTATGATCACGCCTTGTGGAAGAGAGTTGTTTCTATCCTATTAACAGGATTTTGATTGATTGATTGACAAAATAAACAAATTGTGCAATGCTAATTCAAGTTAAGCTAAATTTTGAAAATTAAAAGCCAGCTTACTACCTGAACGTAAAGGACATTCGTCCGAGAACTTTCCTCTGAGAACAGCTGTCAAATGGGGTTGCAAATTACCACCAACCACTTTTGGTCATAATGGATAACATCTTAAAAGCTGTACTGGAAGTGAGGTAAAGGTGGGCACATTTTACCATCCGATCGAACTTAGAGTCAAATTTCTGCTCTTTGCATTTTAATTGCAAAAAGTTGGGCTGAAAACAAATGAGCCTAAAACCACATCAAGCGCAAGCACACTGATTTTCCTTAACGGATAAGATGTTGAAGAGGAGCAAGATTTTTATTACCTCAGAAAACAATTTCAATACAGACGGCGAAACCGAAAAAGATTTTGAGGCTTAATAAAGCTAGTCAGATCTTCGGTATCTATTTCCCTCTCTGAAGGCTAAACTAACTAAGCACTTTGCACGCAGCTACGAATGTTGTGTGCATGCATCAAATTCTTTTTATTATACCTGATGGTTATATCACATGGAAAGTGACTGTTAAACTTATCACGAAACTGCAAACTGAATCAATGACTCCGACGCATTTTAGGGATTTTCTTAAAATATGTTATCTCGAAATACGAACATTGCAGTACAACTGGACAGACTAACCAGGAAACATTCCCAAGTGTCCCAAGCCAATTTTGACAATTTTCATATATGTATATGTTGTAGAACTCGGAAATGTAAGGGACCGGTATTTTTTTTGAGTGAAACACACTCCCCCTCCTTTCCACACCACAAAGTTTGGCGAACAATTGACTGCACTTTCGATTTCCGTTGAAGCACTCGATGGATTTTAATGATACTTGGCAAGAATATATTGTATGACTACGATCCAAAAGCAATATAGTCTACATCTGGGGATGATAAAGGGATCAAATCAAATCAAATTCCTGTTAAGACCCTATAGGGGCATAGGACAGAAACAACTCTCTTCCACAAGGCGCGATCCTGAGCATCGGCTTTAAACTGTTGCCAGGACTTGTTTATTCCTCTGGCCTCCTGCTCAACTGCTCGCTTCCATGTGTTACATGGTCGACCAACCCGACGTCTTCCTTGAGGGTTATAGTCCAGAGCCTGTTTTGCGATGTTTCGCTCTGGTTTCCTCAAAGTATGACCGATCCACTGCCACTTTCGCCGTTGAATCTCAATACCTATTTTAGTCTGGCGAGTTGTACTCCAAAGTTCGTCGTTGGAGATTACTTCTGGCCAGAATATTCCTAAAATGCGCCGGAGGCATTGGTTTACGAAAGTCTGTAGTTTCTTGGTAAGTCGAACGGTCACTTTCCACGTAGTACAACCATATAACAACACGGATTTGACGCATGCGTCAAAAACTCGCAGCTTCGTGCGATCTCTCTTAACCTCCAGAAAGGGGAAAGGATACCGAAGGCCTGACGAGCTTTATTTAGCCGAGCCTCAACATCCTTTTCGGCTCCGCCGTCCATGCTGACAATGCTTCCGAGATAGCAAAAATCTTGCACCTCTTCCACATCCTGTCCATTAAGAACAATCGGTGTGCTTGCGTTCGAACCCATGTGCATGTACTTGGTTTTACGCACATTTATTTTCAGTCCCGCCTCTTTGCATTTAGAATGCAACGAGCGAACATTTGATAAAGGGATGAACACCCTTAATTTTTTTTTTATTTTTATTCATTTACAAAAAAAATAATAAAAAAAATTAAGGGTACGATATATGTATATTCTTGCCAAAACCATCGAGTGCTTCTACGGAAATCGAAAGTTCTATCGATGATTCGTCAACTTTGGGTGGTGTTTCACCCTTTAAGACGTTGACTGCCAACTACGAGATAGCTCGTAGTTTTCGTTATTGCCTGGGAGGCCAACTACGAGCTATCACGTAATTATATGATATGATTAAATTAAATTGGCCTTTAGCACCGGAATCCTGAAGTATTGTGGCAGTCAACGTGTTAAATGCTCATCATTGCCGACAAAAAAAAAATCGTGTCCCTTAGATTTGCGAGTTCTACAACATATATGAAAGTCATCAAAATTAGGAATTAAGATTCAAATGCGGAATTGGCTGTGGTTTGGTCACACTTTGTGAAAACTAGAAATATCCAAACAAGCTCCAAATTATAATCCTCCAGAAAGACGTCGGTTTGGTCGAGATGAATAAATATATCCTTGTGGAAGGGAACTGTTTCTGTTCTATTTAGGGGATCTTATCGGAAAATCACTACATGCCAATAAATGAAAGGCAATATATTAATATCGCTCCCTTCTAATTTCTTATACGAAAATCGCAGCATTCTTCAATTTTATCCTCAATAAAACCACAACAACAAAAAAACCATTTGTGCGTCTTTAAATGCATTTTATTATTTCTTCAATATCTCATCGTTCGTCTTTTTGAATCGCTCACGCAAGACGAGAAGTTTTAATAATTACATAGCCAAGGCCAATGTCGATGCGTTGAATGCAAATGACAATCAACCGTAGCTTATCACGCTCGGTCTATCGTCACATAACCCCACTTGATGTGACACTCACTATGTCAAGAATGGTCTATTTCTCTTGATCATTTCATAATCAATTTCTTATTTGATATACATGCAAGCATCGTTACTTACTTGATTATTCTCTGCTCACACATGATAGTGTGATGCATTTTATATTAGTCGAGCGATTAAAAATTTGTATTTTCTTATTTATTTAGTTTTTTTTTCTCATAATTTTTTTTTTTTTATTGTAGGTACACTTCCTGTCTTGCTACGATGGTTTGTGTTCTAAATGCAAATCGTCTTTAAGTGATAGGAAGGTGTGTAATTTTCAATCGTTGGATTGATAGCTCAGTCGATTGATACCACGAATTAATGTCAACATCGTAAAATGTAAGGAATAATGTTGCAGACCCCACATTGGGCGCCCGATTCTAAATCATAATTCAACTTGTTTTAGCATATGATCGAGGTAATTACAACGTTTTGCCGAAGGCTCACGGCTATATGATTAGATTTTATGCTTAGTAGAACATATACTCGTAAAATTGCTTCTATCAGTTCGATATAAGTTCGATATTACGCTCTACTTCTGAACGAAAATTGAACACTATATCAGTTCTAATTATATGACTGTGAGACGTCTAACAAGTGGAGTTTTAGGCAATTGACATTTTCAATTAACTTCAATAAAAAGGACTTTGTATAGAAGCATAACGCCCGAAGCAAGTTCAAGTTTTTATAGCCTCGTTAAAAAGTTTTTTTCTCTTTTTTGTAAAACGGCATCATAAAAGTCGATTAGAGGGTCCGGAAATGGTTGGTAATTGCACGGCATCAAGAACTTGCCTAGCGCTTTCTTTACAAGAAAATTCTCAACATCTTATTGTTTTACTTTGAAGTTATAGATATAGATACTTTATATGCTCGCATAAATATATATATATATATTTTTTCTAATTAATTTATCGTCGTTTTGTTGCAATAGACTGTGCCGTAATTACAATCGAGTTTTCAAGTTTCCGAATCGCTAACTTACTCAATTAAATCGGGTTGATCGTTACTCAAATGTTGACTATAAGTAAGATAAGAATATAAATCTTGGTACGAAACGTAGAAATGTAGTCGGCCAGACTTAAAGAGTGTCGACGATGCCTTGAAAGGGGTACTCTGAGTTAAGATGCGTTCAACCGTTCACGTTTAATGAAGTCGAGCCTGTTCATCAGATAATTGCAGACTTTGAAATATAAGTCTTATATTGTTTGTTTGTTACTTATTATATTTACAGGAAAAACTTTTTGTTAACCTCGACAAATTTTTAAAATTAAAACAAAATAAAAATCAAATTGCCGGAAATAAGTAAATTAAGCAAAAAGGATCAGCTCTAAAATTGCGGATGTTGAATTTAAAGTCCAATTTGATTTAAGGGCTATTCACCAAATTCCAAGTATTATGATTTTATGGCAATTAGATCACACGTGTAGTTCGCCTATGTAGAAAGCAGTCAGTGTTTGTGATAAATTTGATAAGTAGACATTCCCACCCAGCAAACAAATGAATTCGCTATAGAATAGTTAATGAATTATATTAACGAGTGATTTGATTGTTAACGAGTCATTAACGATTCATCAAGGGGACTAAATCAACATTCGTTAATGAATTACTTTTAACATTTCGTTTATGAATTGTAAAACGTTATCAATGAATCATAAATGTGTCGTTAATGATTTTTATTTTGATTCATTAATGAACATCGTTAACGATTCATAAACGATATTTTTTATGATATATTAACGATTACTTAAAGTACTTGACACTCAAGCACACGCAGTCACCTCTGCAAACTCCAAGTTTTACACCGTTTACATTTGAGATAACGACACGAAATAAGATTTGGCTCAGTTCATGCGCATGGTGAAATTAAAACTGCTAGTATATAACAAGATCGACACGAAGTGATACTCAAATTATTGCAATATTGATGATGGTAAGTTATCGTTTCAATACAAATTAATATTGTTTTAGAATTTTTATGCCGCTTTTTGAAAAAATTCAGACACGCTCAAGAATTCTTTACATGAAAAATTCTTCGCAACACCGTAAGAAATCTTAATCCGTACAACTCCGACTTTGAGAGAAGAAGGATTTTCTGAAATGTTGCGTACACTTCGAATAATCTCGATAATAATTGAATTTCTTGTGAAATTTACTTTCCAATGAAATACATATGATAAAATGGTCATGCAACAAGTGTCTTCAATCGACAAAAAGCAGATGCGCCAATCCATTGCCATTTACGTCTATGAACCTCAATTCCTATCTTGGTTTTGCGAACTTCCAACTTCGACGTTCAAGATGACTTATGAAAAGGATGATAAGAGTAAAATTTAATGCAGGGCATAGAAATAGAACAGGCGAAAATAGACACAACTGAATTTAGATTACAGATTCCATTATACCCCTAAGCTCTAAAATCCTAAACTTCAAACCGAAACTTTGAACTTTAAATAAACTTTAAGCCGCAGATGAACTTTATAAAATTATACCGCATACATATATACGTTCGGGTTAATCACTATAATTATGCAGTTCCTCTCTACAATTTTATCAATACGAAAAAAATCTAAGCTAAAATGAAAAACGAAAGTTCCAGCTAGTTTGTAGTAAATTTTTTTCTTTGCAAGAAAATGCAATTTACAATAATTTTTAATTAAAATAATTTGCAATAATCATACTTGTCATATATCTCCTTAATAACCGAACAATTTTTTTTTTCTTTTTTTTTGTTGGTTGTGCAACCAATGTTATATTTTTGCTATGTATTTATTACAAAACACAACATGATTTCACTCATATTATGTTTAATAATGATGATATCGATCGCGGTTCTATTTTAGACTTAGACAGACGTAAATTACGTGACATTACTATGAAATTAATTATTGAAGTATTTTGTGCACGGAGATTTCGTGAATAGAATTGATAACTACAAAATGATATGGAAATTCTGCAGTTACCGACGGATTTCAATTTTCATAATTAAAAACAAAACATCACATTAAAAATAATTAACATAACCAAATATTGCACTAAGAAAAAACCGCAAAATTCAGTGAATAAAAATCTGCTTATGAATTTTTTAATTTTTTTAAGTGTGTTTTGTGAAGAGTTTATTGTCCAATATAAGTCGAAACATAAAATACGATGTTAATCAGCGCGACGTTGTAAAAGATGCTTATCGTACGGATTCCAACATTAAACAAAAAAGAAAGAATTAAATTAAAAATTGAGAAACAGTGTAAACCGTTTATAGGTTCAAGAAAATTAACATAAAAGGTTTTGTTTTGTTCGCCACGCGGTTAAACACCGGAAAAGACAGACAAAAAAAGAATTGTTTTATGGAGATGTTGAAGAGTTTAATTTTTTTGGTGGGAGGTCATAAGATGCGTAATTGATAGATAAGAGACGGTTAATTCACAGAATTTGTGTTAAATATTTATAGAGCACTATCTTCTATGTTCGCAGGCATAACGATTGCCTTCAACATGGTCAAGATGTGGAAGAGGTGCAAGATTTTGGTTACCTCGGCAGCATTACCAGCATGAACGGCGGAGTCGAGAAAGAAATTGAAGCTTCCTTTCCTGGAGGCGAAGCATCAACATGAAAAGTAAACGTTAGGCTTACAAAAAAAAACTGCATTCCTTCAACGCACTTTAGGGATATTTTCTCCAACGATAAAATTTGGAGAAGAACTGGGCAGATAGCTATTAAGGTTCAAACGCGAAAGTGGCAATGGATCGGTCATACTTTGTAGAAGCCACAGCAAAATATCTTCAAACAAGCTCGAACAGATGAACAGGAAAATTTTTCGACGTTGAAATTATTTGCATAGTTAGAAGAAAAATAATTTAAATTGAAAGAAAAGATTTCCGGATTCTACACTGTTACGCTTTATTATTCGTGACGTTTCGGTCTCTGCTGCGACCTTTACCAAAGTTTTTATAAAGAAAAGATTTCTGGATTCTACACTGTTACGCTTTATTATTCGTGACGTTTCAATCTCTGCCGAGACCTTTAACAAAGTTTTGATAACGGTCTAAGCAAAGACTGAAACGTCACGAATAATAAATCGTAACACTGTAGAATCCGGACATCTTTTTTTTCAATTCAAACTTTTGATAAAGTTCTCATCAGAGACCGAAATGTCACGAATAATAGAGCGTAGCAAAGTAGAATCCGGAAATCTTTTCTTTCAATTTGAAATGCACTGTGAAAACATTCACCAAACCAAAAATAATTTAATTGAAATTTCGAAATTTCATGAAATTTGCATAGGAAGGCGTGAGGAAAAGTTGATAATTTTTCCAAAATTGATTGCAATTATAATATTCATTCTGGCAAAAATTCGTCTTTTTAGAGCTCCTAGTTTTAATGAAAATCTTTAAAATGTATTTTTCAAAATTATAATTATTTGTATGGGAGGTGAGAGAATCGGATCAATATTTTTTGACGTTAATGATTTTTTCTTCGTCGGAGAAAAATCAATTTATAGATATTTCGAAATTTCATGAAATTCGTATGGGAGGGGGTAGAACGAGTGTGGGGATGTAGACCGTTCGCGAACTTAAAGTTTCTATTTTGCTAAAAATGACATAAATTTCAGAACGATAGTTCAAAGCATTTGAGAGTTATGTTGTAGACGGACGGCAGGCGTTCAGTCGGAATCGAGGTTTTTTGAGCGATAACAAATATTTATGTACCCTTGTCGACTCTATGCTAGCATTGTTTTTTAGCGTAAACGGTAAGGAAAATACAATATACTCTCAGATTTCATCTGGCAGATATTTCGGTTAAAGAGTAAGGTAAAGTAAAGATATAACAATATCATGAATTTTATTGGGTTTATAAGAGTACTTTGAATCATCTCTACATCCACAATGGCACTACAGCCCAAATCGGGCTTTGGCCTCCTGACCTTCAGGTTCCTTAACATTTTTCATTATTTATTGTCGAAGGGCTGTTAAACCTTCGCATAACCCTCCATCTTCGAATTTTTAATTTTCGTAGATTGAGGTGACCAAGGTGTACCTAAGCAGGCAGTGAACTGGAATTATGCGTCGACCGGAATTTGAACTTACGACCTTTGCATTGTAGACCAACACGCTACCCTCTAGCCTACACTGCAGCGCATGAAATACGGGAAGCTTGACAAATGGAACAGTTGTAATGAACAGTTGTAGATGATTTTCGGAATTATAAAAAGCAATGTTTGATTTATAGCTTCCTAAATTTAAGTCGTAAAATGCTTATATAAAAGTAACCCCTATAATCTTATATAACTCAGGTTTTATAAAAAAAAATTACAAAAAAGCTTCGGTGACCCTTAGCTAGAAGTCCTTCAGCTATCGTTCGATTATTTTAAATTTATGTGATTGTCTGTACAATGACATTAAATATCATATTACCTGCAGTCATCATCATCACCTAAATTTCCATTAATGTCAAAACTAAAAAAAACTTAATGTATTTCTTCTTTCAGGTCAAATCAGAAAAAAAGTTCACAATGCTTTCATATTTTTCTTGTTTAGCTTAATTTCCTTATCTTATATTTCATTTTTTTTTCTGGTTGCCAAGTTAATTAAACTACAAACATCCGACACCTGTACTATAAAATTAATTTTAAAATATACAAAAGTAGTTTTATATGTACCTCGAAAATTGAAATATAAAACTAATATACTTGTATTTGAGATTTCGAATGACTTCGCAGATTTATATTATGCGGTAATGCACAATCAAATTCGTATAACATGAATAAATAAATTCGTGCTCCATTCTTGCTATTATATAGAGGCTCGACTAACTACGAAACACACTTATTCATCTTACAATTCTGGAAATCTGGTTGAGCTCAAGGCTAAGTAATAACCTAGAAAAAAATAAAAATAAATCTCAATTTCAACTAAGTGACTGCCTGTCTAGGATGATTTTTACGAAACTGAGTAATTTGCTTTCGACTGCAATCCAATTATATTGTGTTGTTTTTATTTTTTATATTTATTTATTTTCTTTGGTTTTTTTTTCTATAAAAACTGCATTATTAAGTCGATCTGCAAGTCTAAGACAAGATATAGCTGACGATTCAAAAGATTTACATTTTTTTTTAGTTCTGAAGACAGAAATACAAAAAAAAAATATTAAAGAAAATAAAAGTTGTTTCTTAAGCAATCGAGCTATGAAGTCGTGACTGAAACTAATTGGACAGAGAGTCGAAAGAGTTAAGATTTTTCCAAGTTGAATTCTATGGTTGAGAAAGGAATAGGACATATCTACTCTTATAAATTTTTATTATAAAATAAAGAATTGTTGTTTTTTTTTTGTTGTTGCTGTGTTATACTCTGTAATATAGTTAATTGGTTTTTTTAGTTTAATGGGAGATACAGAGTGTATTAAAGAATATAAGCGGATAAGTGATCTCTCTCGTGATCTACAAGGCTGTCAGAGTTTGTAGAAGGTCGAGATGGATTTTATATAGATACAGTTTTTTTTTTATTATTATTATTATTATTTGTATAAATTTTTTTTCTTTACTGATGGACTTCCTTGATATACGTTTCAAAGTGTACATTGTGGTGGTTTATTTGGCTATTATTAAGCTTATTTTTTTGTGCATTTCAAGATTTATCTCTGATGAGATAATGGTTTTAGATAATATGCCAAAGGTAACAATAATAAGATTTGGTCGGTAGAGTTTATTTTCGTTTCGATTACGTTTATGAGGTGAATTTAACGGACAAACTTTTTATGCTTAGATACAGTCTTATAGAGAATGCTTATTTTAATTTAAATGGTTTTTTTATTGGTTAAGTAATTATATGTTGTACTACCGGAAAGATATGATTTCGACCTGTAAGATGCATTTAAGAGTATTTAAGGTGGAAAAATTGGTAATTCAGTTTAACAAAAAAGCATTGTTTAGATGGTTTACAAGAATAGATAATGTTTGATGGAAAAATTTAAGCCTTGAAGTATCCTTTTTGCGTCCGGTATATAAAATAACCCTGGCAACTATCGACCGATTGCGCTACTTACGGCGTTCAGCAAAGTATTTAAAAAAATTAAAACGATATTAATTTTGTTCAAAAAAAAAACGAGTGGGTTCGATCTAAATCAGCATGGTTTTCAGGCAAATAGCAACACAAATGCTGCTCTTGTCGATGCTGTGTAATATATCAACAAGGGACTTGATGAAAGAAATTATGTGGTAGCATTATTTGTTGATCTAATAAAAGCATTTGACACTGATAAATGAACTTGATAGAAACTATGTGAACAAAAAATGTTCGTGAACTCAGCGATGACTCTACGTCACTATAGGAGTACCACAAGGCTCAATTCTGAATCCCACCTTGTAACTCCTATACATTCATAATTTACAGAAAAATGGACTACACGGAAAGTATGTAATCTTCGCTGACGACACCTTACTACTATATTCAATGAGATCGAAGGATGAGTTAAATTTTCGGATTAGTGAAAATCTGATAAAATAAGGAAACAGATTAACAATAAATGCTTCAAAAGACGAATTACATGCTATTCAAACAAAGAGAACATCAACCTATTGCTGAAAATCAATAACCAGTCATTAAATTGAGTGCCATAAACCAAATATCTTGGTTTAATTATTGATGAAAAGGTATCATGGACCAATCATATAGCCGCAATAAGGAAAAAAAATTGCTCCAATTATTGGCATCTTACAACGATTTATCGGATAAAAGTCTCAGCAGAGACCGAAACGTCACTAATAATAAACCATAACAGTGTAGAATCCGGAAATCTTTGCTTTCATTTTCTTTTCTTATTATTTCTTTTATTTTTTCATTGGAATCTTACATATTGTTATAGATCTGGCAACCACGCAATATTGATCTTTCCCGAATAAGCCAGAACAGTCCCCCAATATGTAAAAAGCCATAATCAAAGATCTAGAACCTTTCAGTATACACCCGACGGAACCGTTTACTCCAAAATGTAGGCAATTAAAGATCTAGAACCTTCCCGAATAGTCTAGACACACACCCAACGACACCCGACGGAAGCTTCGAGAACTGGGGAAATCTGGCATAAAAGCACGAAGCTGTCAGACGGGAGTCAGTCATTCAGCGACATCTGTGGGAGAACGCGAATCGGTGCAAGACCGCGATAGAACAATATCGGTGGTGCCACATAGTGCGAATTAAGTGAAAGTGCGAATAAATAAATTATCACTTATTTTTAAACGAATTGTGTTTTACTTGAAATCCCGGCGAACCCCTAGCTCGCAACAATATTTTTTATTTTATTGTTATTGTAGTTATTATGAATTTATATTTATTTTTATTTTTATTATTTTTAAAATAAACGTAATTATTATTCTTATTATTAATAAAAAAAAATTTGTTTTTTAAGGTTCGAGTTTTTCGTGTATGCCATACTGTACTATGATGAGACAACCCAATTCGAATAACCTGAAAAATTAAATTAACATTTTAATTTCGAATTTGGATAATCTTTCAGAATGCCAAACTCCATGAACCAAACCATGGTTTGGTGGACGAACCCGTTCAATCAAATATGTCGAGATTACAGCTGTGCAGCTATGAAAATCAATTATTAATTTGACACTTAGAACGAAACCCAATAACAACAAGGTTTTTCCGTTTTTCTGAATGTTAACAATTTCGTAGCTAGCGCCACCACAAAGGATGTGGTTAAGAAAAGTCAATGGTGAACGGAGCGTTATTGATTATATTGCTAAAAACAGACAAGAAAAAACCCATCGGAGGTAATTTTAGGGAGGAACTTTTTTTTTAAAAGGAAATTTTTTCTTCGGGTTTGTAATTTCGAGTATTAGTTTCCTGAAATCGAATTGTTTTTAAAAATATATATTTTTTTTTCTGAAATCTGTATTGCATAAATTATTTCTAGATTCAAAGCTTTTTTTGGTGAACTTTTGAAAAATTGGATATTTTTATACTCTAGATGAAATATATTGTGTTAGCCTTACTGTTTGTAACGCTAAGAAATAATGCTTGCAAAGAGTCGCCAAGGATACAGAAATATTCGTTGGCGCTCAAAAACCTCGATTCCGAGTAACCGTCTGTCTGTTCGTCATTTTTAGTAAAAAGGTAACTTTAAGTTCGTGAACGGGCCACATCCCTCCTCTCCTTCGAAATTTCAATTAAATTATTTTTCTCCAAAACCGTCAAAGCTATCAACTTTAAATTTTAAGAAAAATATACTATTATAAATATCATTGATATTGAAAAATTTAATTTTGATTCGAATACTCCTTCTACCCCCTCCCACATAAATGTACAGTATTGGTAAATGCATTTAATCGATTTTCATTAAAACTAGCAAAAGTACAAACTTAAAATTGTGTCAGAATTTGTCCATTGAATGTAAATGCTAAAAAAATATAAACTTCCCTTCGCTCCTTGTACCACCTCAGATACAAATTTTTGTGTTGGAAATTCAAGAAAAGTATTTCTGCTGTAACGAAGCAATATGGTTAGGATGTTGGTAAGCAGATTCAAAATCATCCAAAACTTTCAACTTTCTCTGTTACCTCCCATACAAATGCCATTAATTCAGACAAAAATTGTTCAATTTCCTTGAAAATCATGAAAGCTACAAACTTTAAATTCAGCATGAAAAATTTTGTTCAATCTTACATACAAAAATTACATACCTCCCCCTCTGATTTTACCACCTCCCATACAACAGTCACTATTCACTATTCGAAAGAATTTGAGACGACATATTCTCCGCTACAATAAACTCTTTCCTATTTCGTCTAGAGTATCATATGACTGGGCTTTACGCCCAATCATAATTCTGTTTTTTCTAAAATTTATATTTTGCATAAATTATTTCTAGACTCAATTTTTCTTTTTGGGTAACACTTTATGGGTTATTTTTGGAGTCATATTATTAGATAAATATTTTGAAAAATGGAAAATTTTTGCTATGAAATTATGCTTAGCTAGAAAAATTTTCCACCTAGATTTTTTTCATAATTGCAGGTTCTTTAATGAGGAAGCTTTTATACAGGGAAGATAAGATTTCTGTGGTAAAGTATTAAAACCTGATTTTTCCATAAATTTGATGGAAAAGATAATAAAAAATTTAATGAACAATATCAAAAATTAAAAACATAATAATTAAATTTATAGTTTATATTTAGATAAACATTATACTAGAACAGGGCATAAAACGAAAATAACAAAGTTTTTACAGAAAAAAAACTATACACGTCAAATAAAATCCATTAAAACTTTATAATAACACATTGGCTATTATCTCCATCCCTTTTTATCATCGTAATTACATTGAATTTATGCGTGCAATATATGCCATAAAAATATCGCAGAAAACCGATAAAAATACTTATGGGAACAAATCGAATAAGAATTCATAAACCATACCGACACAGACACAGCATAATAGTTAATAGTTACAGTAATTAATTTGCAGGACATCAATTTTTCAGGTTGCATGTTGCTGAAATGGCAAGACTGAAATACATAAGTTGATTATGCTATGGCGAAGAAATAAAATGAAGCAAGTGGTACAAAATGTTATTAAAACTTATGGGCTCGCACTATGCATAAGCTATGTTTAAGCATATGCGATGATTGCATTATGTATTTCATCGTCGAGTTTTTGGTCAATGCAATTATAATTCCATGTGACATTAATTTTACTTGTCCTTCTAGCACGTTATGCATGTCTGAAAGTCTTTAATTACTGACCGGTAATAAACTTAAATACAACACAGAAGAAAAAAACCGTCTCTTTCGTTGATTCATCGTTGTGCCCGGCGATATATAGTGAATTGTGTGGACTACGATGACCTATTTAGTTCAAAAAACTGCGCAATTTACTTTTCTATTCTCCACCAATAATCCAGCTACCAAAACGATTGACCAAAGCGCCTAGATATTCATGAATTCTGTCTGGGAATCGATGAGTAATGACACATTTGCATGCATGCGACATACCTTACTAAATCCAAGCACGTTTGTCTACAAATGCAAAAATAAAAAAATTTCAACGTTGCATAAGTGATTATCCTTGACTATGAATTTCATAAAAAAAAAAATAAAGAAAAACATTTTAGGACCCCTTGGATCTATCGTTATTTTTTCTCAAAATATTTAGGCTAATTCGGACTAAATAACGATTTAAAATTGGCCAAAAATTTTCATCTATGTCAAATTACAATTTTGTGTTAAGCTCTACTCTGATCAAATCACGTTCAATGCTAACTAAAAAAAAAATCAATTACAAAGCGTATCTGTGGCTTGTTCAGCTGTTCCAGCCTAGGATCGGTCAACAACCATCGAGTATTGATTTTTGTTGACAGAAATTTTCGTTAATGCGACAGAAGGTAAGTAAGCTACGTAAATAAAATTAATAGTTTCACATAAAATGTTGCTTAAGAATTTCGAATAAATTTTTTACTTTTTTTTTCTGTATTAGTTAAAAGAGGTGACTCAAAAAATATTTAAGCAAGAGGGTATCGAATTAAATGTGTTATGTTAGACGGGACTGGTAATACGCGATTGATGATTTGAATTACAAAATAAAAGTTTTTTTTTTTGAATGCAAAGTAATTTATTTAGGTATGCATTTAGCGATAATGATACTGAAGAATTTGTTTAGGCTAATTGAAGCGCAATGAAAAACACAAATTTTAGCTTTTTTTAACATTCATATTTGATAAAATCTTATATTTTGACGATTTTTTGGTTTTCGACATTTTTCCAAAAATTAATTTTTTTAGTAAGGCTTTCAAGTCTTTTTCTTCAACAGTTACAAACAATATTTTCCGGCATGCTTCCCATTTATTGCTTATCAAAACAGTTTTTTGTTGGTTTCCAATATCGACATGACAAATCATCACAATAAATTGCTTTAAAGGATGACCCCATAATTTTGAAAGCAGTTGTAAAAAATTAGATCAATTCCAGATAAACCACAGTTTTGCGGCGATGTACATACATGTACGAGTACAGTATAACCTCAATAATTGCAATACTCGATAATTGCAACAGTCTTATTGAAGACTCGAAAACATTTGTTGCAATTTTAGAGTCAAAGTCAATTAGAAAAAAAAAGAAGATCGTTTTTGGCTGCACTTGATTCCAATATATATATGCTATGCAAAGATACAAGAATTTAAAATGAGTGTTTATTAAAAGTTGTACATAAAATTCTTTGAGTCTTCAAAAAATTTAGTCTTCCAAAATTATAAAAGATCATAGAAAAGTAAGGAGGCTTTTCTATGATCTTCTATAATTTTGGATAAAAATTTATGCATGTCACAATGCAGAAATTTTTTGTAGACTCAAAGAATCTTTTATTACAACTTTTAATAAACACTCATTTTAAATTCTTGTATCTTACATTACATTACATTACAGCGTCATTGAACAAATCGAAAAAAATCCAAAATAAAAAAAAATATAACTGGGCTATGATTGGGCGTAAAGCCATGCGATACTCAAGATGAAAAAGAAGTTTATTGATTTTAAAAATTTTTGTAAATTTTCTCACCTCACGCTGGAGTAGTTAAAAAAAAGTTTATACAATATTTAAGCTCAAAACATTCAAAAGAAACTGAGAAAATTAGTCTTTTAGATTTACTGAAATTGGGCAGTATGTATGATTAATGATTTTTTCAGAGATAACTAAAACCATCGTGCATTTGACATGATTTAAATTGCAAATCAGTAGCATTCATACTTTTCAGGAAAATCGAATTTTTGTAAAGTTGTGAAATCATGCCATATTGAATGGGAGGTGGTAGAAGGAGTCCAGCTAATTCACTAATTTTCTTCGGATTTTATAATAATTCTAAATAAATATTTAGTGCACAATTTGAGCCTAATAATAATTTTAAATGTACTGAGTAAATTGGTTTATAGTATTTCAAGAAAATGTGCAGTTTGTATGGGAGGTGATGAAAGGAATTTAATTAAAATAATAAATTTAAAAATTTAAATCAATAGCTTTTATACTGTTTGAGAAAATCCGATTATGAAATTCCGAAATCGTGCCATTTTGTATGGGAGGGAGTAGAAAGGGTGGAGCGATTTAGCAGGTTCACGAACTTGATTTTACTTTTTCGTCCAAAATTTGAGCAATCTAGCTCAACGCGTTCTCGAGCTAAAGAGAACAGACGAACTTCCGGTTTTTAGATTTTTAACTGATAATATGAATATCTGTATTATTAATTTTTTTTTGTGACAGAACCAGAATCTGTTTCTGGTAAAACCAAACGTCAATCAGAATTTTTAAAATTGGATGCTGCTCTATTAAAATGGGTAAAAAAATTATCGATCTCGGCATAGTTGTTGCAGGAAAAGGTAATATTTTTCCACAACACAATACAAGAATGTTCCGGGTCATTTAATGGGTCAAGCAATGCATGGTTCCTCAATTTTAGAAAACGCCATGAATTACGGGTGGTTTAAATTTGTGGAGAAAAGTTGTCGAACAATGCTGCAGCTGTTGAACCATTGTCGAAACTCTTTCACGCCAAAATTCAGGAATTACAACTGAAACCAGAGCAAATTTATAACGCGGATGAGTCTGGCCTTTTTCTGGAAATGGCTTCCGGACGAAAGTCTGGTGGGTTTTCGTGAAACTTTTTGCACATGGCCATATCATATCTTGATCGCTTTACGTGTACAGCGCGACATAAGGTCGCAAGTTCACGGTTGTCTTAAGCAACACAGATTGTTTTGTGGCGAAAATCACAGCATAGAAGATAGCAGTCTATACCAAATGCAAGAAAATGCGAAATCTATCTAAAGGTTGGAAAAACGCAACTTTACACCGAACTTCTAGAAAAGCTTTGCCCGCGATGTGGGCGATAAACCACAGCCACCACGGTACTCCCCGAAGCGCCATCTTCCATTGCCGGGGCTAGAAGTAACCTTCCATTGGCTCCCCGACACCCTTGGTATCAGAAAACCTTCGGTCAGGTTCCGTAGTTGTGAAAAATAACTCCCAGTTTAGGTCCTTTTGCAAACTCGTGACTAGTAGCACTCCGCTTCGAGAAACGTGCGGTCGGTTGTCTCCTAAGATTATATCGGAATTGACCTTGGTTGTTCACCCGGTACATAATAACTACCCTTATCCCTTCCCTGCATGTAGGTGAAATTTTTCTACGTCCACCCAGACATAGTATTACCTGCCTAACCCCCTAAGTTGCTGATTTTGGCCATTCTTCTTTTGAATGCCTCGCGCGAAGACGCGAAGGCATTCAAAACTCTCTCTCTATTCGCGAGGCACCTTCTTACGTCCATCCCCTCTCCCCTTCCCACAAATCCCATTCCGTCAAGCTGCCTGAGGTCTGCATATCTTGGACATTCGGCAAAGATATGTGGCCAGCTTTACAATGGCACACCGCATGCGTAGCCCGCCGTTTCGCTACGGCCAATCCTATGAAGGAACTCATTTATGCTGCCGCCAAGAGATAACCCAGAATAAGACAAAAGTCAAAGTCTCGGCTATCTCTCGCGAAGCTTGCGACCCCAATGAACCGATATGTAACCCTACCCTTATCACTACTATCCCACCTGGTTTGCCACAATGACGTTCGAGGAATTCTTTGCATTCGCGAAGGCTCCTCTCCCTAACCTCTTCCGAAATTAACCAATCATTAGCCAGCAATGGGAGTCCCTTCCGAAGCTTGTAGGTGATAGCGCGACGCTTCACCTCCAAGTCCAATGGCAGGGTACCCATGAGTACTTGCATGGCCACAGTGGAGATCGTGAAGAAAACAGGTAAGCATGCACTCAAGACTACTCTTTGGCACGAGTTAATCGAGTTGGTGCCTTCACCTGTCGCCAAAGTTTCAAACCATACCGCCGATCCATACGCTGCGCAAGCAACCAAAAGCCCGTCGTATATGACACGAACGGAACGCCTAGAGAGGCCCCAATCGCAATACTGCACCCTGCGGATCTGATTCACAGGCTTAAATCTCAACCGCTCAGAAACTTTAATATCCAGGTATTTGACTTCGGTCGCATACCTGAGCTCTCTTCCCTCCAGCTTTATCGAAAGATGGCGTGTTTGTGACAACGAGCCCTTCAGCATCATTGTCATCTGGCCATAAAGTTAACAAGAAGCGGATAACTTCTTTAGCTTGCACAAATTCTACCGGAACGCATAAAGTCAAGGTCTTGGTGATAGGTAAAGACAAAAAAACCCAGCACATTTAAAAACTCCGATAATCTTCCTGTGGCTTGAAAAGGAAACCGCAATGCTTGGATGACAGGATCTACATTTGAAGAAAGGTTTCAATATTTTGTAGGCTCTCCCGGTCGCTTTTAAGGTTCGCAAATTCAGGCTCTAGATTTTTTTTTAGAACTAGACGACCTTAGTGCGTCTAACATTCGAGCCTGCTCATCTCATCCATCTCTCTTTCAATCTATTTCATAATCAGTAGGACCCAACTAGATGGTCCCAGTGCAATGTGGCTCTTCAAAACGACCCTTCTACAACTTAGAC
Source organism: Chorisops tibialis (assembly GCA_963669355.1). Lineage (NCBI taxonomy): Eukaryota > Metazoa > Arthropoda > Insecta > Diptera > Stratiomyidae > Chorisops > Chorisops tibialis. The sequence continues at coordinate 164,010,873 of OY770262.1, forward strand.
CTAAGGTTTGCGAATTTCTTAATTCTCAACGGATTCCAAACAAAGCACTTTCATTACTCGATAACGCTCCCATGCTATCCCAAAGACGAACATCACTTGTACAACGTATGGACCAAATCGCCATAAGATTGGCAAAACTTCTCTATAAAAAAAAAGATTGCTGGCTCTTATTGTAGGTGCAGAAGAGTTGGATACGGAGCAATCCATTCAAAAAGTAAACCTGAGACACGCTTACCCTTTTTATCTGGAGCATGGGGCAAAGCTAAGTCCATGTGTTCTAAATAAATGCTGGGAGGAATTAATGACGCCCATTACTGACTGGACCGATGATATTCCATTTAGTATCTTGAAATTCAACATTCAAAGATTTAATAGTTTATTAAAACCTTTGAATGATCTTATTCAACAAATTGGACCCAAAGATGGTTTGACATCTGATTAAATGAATGAATGGATTATGGAAGCTGAAGCAATACGCAAGATGTGTTTTGAGAACGTAGATGAGACAGATACTGAGTCAGCTGCATTAGATACATGTGGGCCAAAAATAAAACCCAGGAAGCAATACGAAGCCTTAATAACTGCATTAGCCCATTGAATGCTGCAGAATGTAATAGAGCTGCAAGATAAAATCACTTCGCAACATACGAAAGAGAAGCTGGGTTATAAAACTAAGCAAATATCAGAAGCTGTCATCTATTGTTAGGTTTTTTTTTTTTTAAATATAAATATCCAAGTATACATACATAATAAAACTGTTATTCTTTAATGGTTTGGTGAATGTTTTCACAGTGCGTTTCGAATTAAAAGAAAAGATTTCCGGATTCTACACTGTTACGTTTTATTATTCGTGATGTTTCGGTCTCTGCTCAGATTTTTATTAATATAATGATAAATGTCTCAGCAGTGACCGAAACAACACGAATAATAAAACGTAACAGTGTAGAATCCGGAAATCTTTCCTTTCAATTTTTATTCTTTATCCATTGCTCTTGTTCATATATACATACATAAAGGTGATTCGAAAAATGCAACAACTGACTGCATTAAATAGTTGCAATTTTCGAGGTTGCACGGTATATCTAAAATATTTCAAATTTATTTCTTATAAAATGAATAATATGAATATTTCTCTTATCTTATATTGAAAAAAAAAATTAGAGTAAAATACATTTACAAATCTAAGCCCTACATAGCCTTGTCACAGTTTCAATGCACTCTTTTTATTCTAAATTCATTTTACACATATTATTATCTCGCATATAAAACAACACAATTTCATACGACTGAATACTAAAAATATTTACGAATAATATCAAATAGCACGCACTAACTGAAGAAACGAAAAAAAAAAATTATTACTAAAAAAAAATTGAAAGTAAAACTAGAAACAAGAAGATAAACAATAAAATAACTGAACAAAAACAATAAAGTTTATTCTAGTTTACCAGTTGTCTACTCTAATTATTGACTAAACCGACTTTCTTTACAGCTACTATAGATTTTCTGTAAACAAATCAAATGTGGAATGTAATTATGGATTAGAGTAGTACAACAAAAAAAAAAAACAAAAATGTAGATTAATGTGGAATATTTCAATTAATTTATTTAGATATGGTGACCTAAATAAAGGGCGGAATCTTTCATTTCGCTTTCAATAATACGAACGGAGTGTAGTTTTTGTATGAATTTGTAGATTAAGTGTACGGTTTTGGTAAAATATTTGATTAAATTGTAGTCATTAATTAATGTTTAATTGAAGTTTATTTCGCTTTTATTAAATTGAAGAAAACAAATCGAAAGTTGACCATGTTTTTTGGACGAATATGGAGTGAAATTATAAAACTCGAATCGAACAAAATATTTTCGTTTCGACATAGCATTTTGCTCGAAGTTAAAAAAAAAACCGTTCGGATATCTGCTGTATGTATTACCCACATAAGCAGAAAAGAGAATAATTGGGGTAAACCGTCTCGCAAACAAATCAAATAAACTGCCTACAAGTCGGACGCAACTTTATTATTCTTGGGACAAGTTGCGGATGGATGGGAAGTCAATATACATGTTAGGATGTTAGGATGGATAGGGAAGACTATATGAATGTGCTGTGGCGTCCATTTCTGCAAGGGAAGCATTGTTTCCCTTACATTTTACTTCCCCATCGTGTTTAAAAGTGATAAATTTAGTTACCAAAGAATTTTTGAAATCATTTACAAATTCAAGCTCTTCATAAAAATTAGGCTTTATTTTCGCTCAGAACGGAATACAACCCATCTAAATCTTTTGTTCTATAGACCACTCGAAAGCCCAAAGGCCCGCCTAAAGCAATCTCGAAAGAAAAACCGCTGAGACGCGATTTCAAAAATGCATAATTGACACTCGCACACCGCTAAAAAAATTCGACTTCCATACCACGCGTGGAAGCATCGTGGAATGTGCTTCCAGGATCTCATTCTCTCTTTACTATAATTTTCCATCGCTACAAGGGTTGCCAATTATTGAAATTATGTGGGAGAATAATTTGAAGTTGTTTGGTACAGCAATATCGCTTGAGATATGAGCTTTAATCAAAGTGCTATGAATAAAAAAAATCGGACGACAATTGGTTTTTAGCCTCCCACATTCCGCCTTTTGTATCTAACTGCAACTTATTTTCCCCATAAATCAGAATAACTGAATGTCGAGTTTCCCTTTTCTATCTGTATTCGTAGTAGAGATATTAGCAATCGCAGTTTTCGGCTTTAACTCTCACCCTGCCTCCTTGAATGCTACATTCCCCAAAACTTATGTAGTGAAAGTTCCTCACCCAAAAATAAATTCCCGTATAGAAAGGGTTTCAGAGTTATGAGTCTTTGAAAGTCGTTAGAGCGTACACGTACGGCGGACGGCGTACAGACACACAGATTTTTTTTTTTGCATTTTGAGGCTAATTCAGGTTCACGAAAGTTGGCAGTTTCCTGGTAAGTCGAACGGTCACTTTCCACGTTGTACAACTTTATGACAACACGGATTTGACGCTTGCGTCAAAAACTCACAGCTTCGTGTGAAGGAAGAGCTCAGCAACATCCAAAAAAGGGAAAGAATACCGAAGGCCTGACGAGTTTTATTTATATGAGCCTCAATATCCTTTTCAGCTCCGCCGTCCATGCTGACAATGCTTCCGAGATAACAAAAATCTTGCATCTCTTCCACATCTTGTCCTTTAAAAACAATCGGTGTGCTTGTGTTCGAACCCGTGTGCATGTACTTGATTTTACGCACATTTATTTTCAGTCCCGCCTCATTGCATATAGAATGCAACGTCTAATTCCGAACGGTTATGTGCAAGCAAGTACACTTCATCAGTTTAATCGAGGTGACTTAAGACGTTAAATAGTCTCCATTGGAGACCTTTATCTTTGCCGCCTTCCAGTGCAGCTTTCAAAATGTCATTTATTAACACCAAAAAACCCATATTAGAATAATAGCCTAATATTATTGAAAACCGCGTTTCAACGTCGCATTTCGCTCTCAGATCGATCGACGTTGGTAACACAAATATAAACTCGATACTAGATACATAATTTCACTATGAAAAATTGAAAAACTAACTAACTAAAAAAAAATATCTAGAGAAAATGAAATAAGTACGTACTAAGATTGAGTGCTTTGATCTTCGAAAATAATTTTCAAATCCATAATTAAGACATTATCCTTTACCTGAAATGAAACAGAAATAAAATTGTTGAATTACTACAATTTATCAAAAAATCAAAAACTGTTCTGATAGTTAATTCTACCACATTTCAATCTTCTTATAATTAAAAAATATATATCAAAAAAATTCTACCTTAATTATTCTTTCAATTTACAAAACCAAATTGATCACTTCATTTCGAAATCATTAAAAAAAAAACAAGTTGGCCTAATAATTTTGTTCAGTAAAAATCGATTTAGTTCAAAATCCTATCGTGGTATAGATACAACAGTTGAAAAATTTAGACAGTTCTTAATCAGTTCTTTTTAAGCCAACCGATACCACATTTTAAAATTTGACTGGCAGACACTTAATCTTAAAGAAAAAATTCATCCGGATAATTTCATATATTTTACCTGATTTTATAGCATAGTTCCATGATGAACGTTCCGTTCAACATAAACCTAACCTCAAAATATTAAAGATAAATGAAGTTTTTTTTTTCGATTTTATTTCTTATAATAAAAAATTGACGTAAATTTAAAAAAAAAAAAAAAAAAATGTGGTTTATATTATGTACATTTAATTTCCTAGATCGAAAAACTTGTTCGTCTTTTTCGAAATAAAGTGATAAATCACTAGCACAAAAGATCACAGCATGAATTCAAAAACTCACTCTTAAGATTTTTTTTTTTTTTGGTATTTTTTTAAAGACGTTAGATTTGAAGTAGGATACTCTGTCGAAGAAACCTTCAATTAATTAACAAACTTGTCAATTTCGATGGTAGCTGGTAGTACTAGAGTGCGCGAGTGTTAGCAATTATTATTAGTGCTGTTGTTGTGTTGCCATTTCCAGCTGAGAATTAGCTTTATCGGTTTATCCAAGAAAGTTAATGTTTGGTAAAATTCTTAGCGTTATCGCGTTTTTCGTTGTGTTGATGACGGCGATTTTTTTTTTTGTTTCTTTTGGTAGTGAGGTAGGTTTTTGCTGTTTATTTACCACTTAAAGTTTCGTAAGTAATTAACTTTTTGATGGAAGACAAAAGCAAGTTTTGATAAATTGGTCTGGTTAAAAGGAAAACTGGTATTTTATGTATTAGGTCGATTAAAAATTAAGAAATTTTAGAGACTGTTTGCAAAGGAATAAGAAGAATTTATGGTTTTCTTAAACTTTGAAATTTTCCTTTTTTTTTCTTTTAAGTTTCTCTTCATTAGGGGAGTGGTTTGTAACATAGCTTCGCAATTTAATCCGAATACTAGAGTGAGGAGATAAGTTTTTAAACTGGGGCATTAAATTCTAATCACCAGAATCTGTCTACAATCAAGATGAAAACTAATATCAGTGACACATAGCACAGCTAAATTATTCATTAGGCCTAAATTATCATTAACCGGTTGTTAGTCATACACAAATTTAGCGTAAAGAATGCTCTAGAGCTACCTGTTTCATATAATTTTTATCATGATAGAAAAAAAGAAGAAGAATCATTTTGCGACAGCTCTAACTTATTATTATTATTATTATTATAAATTGGGGAACACTTTAGAGAACTGCGACCTTCTCGACATATTATGCATTTAGTTCCCCTTTCCCCTTTCCCCTACCACAACTTGATAGCTTTGGCTAATTGAAGTATGTTTAAGGGAGCCATGTTGGCTAGTTCATTAGTTGTAAGGAAACGTTTTTCTAGAAGATTTTGTCTTTTCCTTGCTAATGTTTCGCAGTAACATAGAATATGTTCTGTCGTTTCTGAGTTGTTAAGACAGAGGCGGCAGATGTCAGTTCCTATAAAACCCATATTTTTAAGGTGGTGGTTTATTCCACCGTGGCCCGTCAAGAGGTTGATCAGAGCACTGATATTACTTTTAACGTTTAACGATTAATATTTTTGAGATTGATACGTCTGGAAGTCTATTCCAGTAGATTCTGTGCTCCTGTTCAATCCACAGAATGGCTCTGGTCAAAAAAAAAAAGTTTTTTCCATGCCATTTTTTGTGAGGCAGTCTGCTTCCTCGTTTCCCTCAATCCCTATGTGTCCTGCGACCCACATTAACTGAATTATATGAAATTTTTGAAGTATGATTTTTGGTTCAGCGATGATACCAATACAGGACTAAGGATTCCTTTTTATCAGAGTGGCTCTTCTTAATTAGGAAAGTGCGATGTGTCACCTTTCTACTAACGGGCACTGTGAAACAATTTGAGGGTCAATTTCTGCAGGAAGAACCCAATGTTACTTTTCGGATTCTTTCTTGTCTGGATTTTTTGCCATGAGCTGACGAACTTTCATATGTGAATTAGGATCGATCATAGTGGATACTCTAAGCATTAATTTTGTCCTTAGGCTCAGGTATCCATCTTTTCATTTTACTATCCATTTCAGCTATTTTAATCTTTAATTTCTTATGAATAAGTGAAAATTTTCAATTTTGTGTACAGAATTTTTCATAAACGAAAAGTCTGATCGCTTCCACTTGTTCGCATACCTAAGGCCTTTTCCGGGGATGAAAATTTTTGCCCACTATGGTATAATACTTTTCTCACTACTTCCAGATTCTCGGTGTGTGGAATCTATCTAAAATAGCTAAAATGAATAGAAAAATGATGAGATATATACCTCACCCAAATTAATGTACAGAGAATCCTCCATAATCGATCCTTGGCCAAATGTGCACCGTTTTCGAGTAAAACTATAGAAGCCGTCGTAACTCATCTATGAGGCCTTGGCAGTTCATAGCAAAAGAACAGATATGGCGGGGGTATGTTTCTTTGTGTTTCTCTAGACACCAAAGTATCCGAAAAGTAGCATGGGATTCTTGTTTTTTTTTTTTTGCTGTTGCACTGTGTATTTAGGGTCGTGTATAAGAGAATATTCTGTTTGCTCTAATGTTTGTAAAGCTAAAAAATAATGCTCATCAGGTAGCAATGGGAAATCTGAATCTTGCCGTTGAGTTAACTCTTTTCAGCTCACTCACTTAATTGAGTCGATCTGAAAGAGTGCTTCAAAAGAGTCACAAGATTTCAGCCAGCCACACGCATTAGCGACAGGAAATTTGACTCTTGCCGATTAGTCAACTCATTTCAACTCACTCACTTAATTGAGTCGATTCAAAAGAGTGCTTCAAAAGAGTGACAAGATTTCAGTCACACGCATTAGCTTTCAACTCTTTTAGATCGACTCGATTAAGTAAGTGAGTTCAGTCGACCTAAAAGAGTCACAAGATTTCAGCCACACGCATACGTAGCATACATAAAACGAAAAGCGCCTACATGGAATTATGTCGCAGCGCAATAACACAGTTCGCACACTTACCATGTCGCGACGCGCATCATCGTGTTGTGTGGTGGATTTACTGACATAATTGATACGATCCAAATCTTTTGTTGTGAGTCACATCAGTCGCCTAAGTGCATTGACTGGCAAAATGTGATTGACTTTCTATCGCCAGGGGTACAGAAATATTTGTTTTGAGTCAAAAATCTTGATTCCGAGTGACCGTCTGTCCATTCTGACAATGGTTTTTTTATTTAATTTTGAATAAGAACAAAATTTTGAGTTCGTGAACTGGTCACATTCCCCACAAACTATAAAACGTGTCGACTTGATAATTTGACAAAAGTATAACGATATCGTATTCCCGATTAACGTCAAATTCTGTTCCGATTCCCTAACTTCTTCTACTCCCTGCCATACAAAAGCACGATTTTGAAAAATACATTATATGGGTTTGCATTAAGACTGGAAAAGGTACAATTTTGAAATTATTCTGGTAAAATTTAACAATTGCAATAAGTGTTTAATACTTAGCAATTTCGTTTCGCTCTAACCGCCCCTTCTCAACAAATTTTTACATGTGACGCAAGCTAACAAAAGGGACCTTATCTTGCCAGAGGTCCAAATTAAATTTTTGGTATTTTGTATAAAGGACAAAACTCTGAAGAGAAAGCCGCAAGAATCACGCAAAAATGTCAAAAATTGACAAAGTCATAGCGTTTTGAATTTCGAAGTACAAAAAAGAAAGTAAATTTTGAACCGCCATCCAATATTTTGTTTGTTAAATACTTTAAATGAATATTTTTGGTATCTGGCGGTTAAAATATTAAATAAAATATGTAGGTAGCGTTTGGCGGAAAAACAAAAAACCATAAATTGTGACCTAAACTCATGTTTTGGCACTGAAAATTTTAGCTTGGCATGATAAGGTCCGTTTTGTCAGCTTGCGTCACATATTATTATAGAAATTTAAGAAACATTGGACACAGCACATGATGAAAAGCAATTTCAAAATAGTTGGAAATCCTCTACTCCTTCTACCACCTCTCACACAAATGCTGTAATTCTAGAAAGACAATGTAACAATTTCTTTGAAAATTATGAAAGCTAAACCAAAAATTCAGCACGAAACATTTTTGGTATTCAAATGTTCAATGTCATATTCAAAAATTAAAGACCTTTCACCACCTCTCATACAAATGTCACTATTAACTTTTCTAAGGAATTTGTAATGACTTGTTTTTCGGTGCATAAAACTCATTCTCATTTAATCTATAGTAGAGTTACTCTATGAAGAAGAATGAACAAGGCACCTGAAAGAGTTAGGCGAACCTGTCAGATTGGGCGCTTTTTATTTTCATATGTATGCGTGCAACGTGTCCGTATAACTTTTTAGTGCTTTTATTTCACAAATATCTTTTTTAAGTGATAAAAAATTGATTTGGTAGGTTTCACGTACTAATGAACGGTTTTGCAATCAAATTTGCTTATTTATCGGCGCTTTTTCAAATTTAACGAAAAAGCTGGTTATTACGTTGACCGAACTCTATTACCAGGTGTGTTGTTCTTTCTTCTCCATAGAGTAACTCTAATCTACAGTATCGGTACCACATACAATCATAATTCGGTTTTGTTTTATTTATTCTATTTTTTTTTTCATGTAGGTGATGTTTAAAGAAATTTTTCAACTATTTTCTAAAATTGTAATATTTGTGTGGAAGGTGGTATAAAGGATCATAATTTCTTGCAGTCGAAGTTAATGACCTATTCATATCAGTATGCTGAAACTTAACTAGGAAAATGGTTTGAAAGGTGGCTAGAAGGCATGACTCGTTCACAATCTTAAAGTTACATTTTTGTTAAAAATAGTATGAGAAATATTTTCATTTGGTGTACAAAAATTGGAATTAAAAAAACCGCATATTACCATCTTAAGATTACTTCAAGTCATTAGAACGACAATTAACCCATGAAGTAGTAGTGACATTGATTTCTTCGAAACTCAAAAACAAAGACAATCTATACCTTTCCCTAGCAATATATATGTACGTGTACGGAAACTCCGATCTATATAATGCCCCAAACTGACCATCATTACTCGTAAATTTTCTGTTAATTTACTCTGAAGACTTTAAAATCACGATCTCGACATTTTCTTAAAATGAGCACGTGATATTACATGATTTCTTGAACTTTATTTAGTAGGAATCGAAATCAAATCGAGGTTTCAAACGTCAGCGTAAAGCGATTTCGAAAATTATGTAATTAACCGTCAGAGCAAATCTCCAAGTTGTTTAGAGTTTCAGGCCAATCCAATTTATTGGAGGTCAGTTCATCCGTCCGGAAATTATTAGTCACCCATGCCTGGAAGGCAAGCATAGTCCTATATATAAGTATAGTTTATGCTTCTTAACTTAACTTGAAAGAAGTGACGACGACGACAACAATATGCGGGCCTTACCGCATGACCGATTAAATTACGTTAACGTACTATGTATATAGCTCGTATGTTGCTTGTGTACTTGTCGAGACAAATTGCATGTCCAAAAACAAACAGATTCTGTCAATTGACCAGCCTGCACTTTAGGGCAATGTTGCATTCTAACCATGGGTGTTTTAAGTGCAACATCAACCTCTATCCTTATTATATAGATAGAAAACTGAGTTTTTCGATATAACCTATGGTCAGTTATTTTTTTTTTTTTTTTAATTCGTTTGATGTGTTAGTGCTGCAAATTGAAGCCAAACCAGATGTCACGGTGCAGTCAGTTGCCCCATTTAATGTTACTTTAATTGCATTTTATTGCCATTGAATTTTCAATTGATCATAATGTATAGTATGAACACGGAGGGGGATGTGATTGGACTTTGACCGAAAAGTATCTTGAATTTATTTCCAACTGTACCCTAAAGCTTATCGCCAATTCCAACTAAAACTTATCAAATTGCATTATTCCGCGATCTTGCCAGAATTATTTTTTATATTTAATTCTGTAATTGAAGAACGCGATAATGGCATAAATTTACATGTTCAGCTCAGAACTAATCGAGTGCTAATTTCGAATCTTATATTTGAGATTGGCCAGACATCATATGTGTCATATTCGTTACTGGCTATAAATTACGATCTGGTTTAATGCCTGGTATTCTCATGATAAGAACTGTCGACGACGTTATTATCAAATATGGCCTACAACTTGGACGATTTTCATTACATACAAAAAAAAAAGTGATATGATAAAGTTGTATAACTGAATCGAATAGAAATATTAATCATAAATTTCAATTAAAAATTACTCAATCTCGGAAAATAAAATCTGATTAATTGCTTCTGAGTGGCGAATTGTAATTTGATTAGAAGGGAATTCAAATTGGCAATTCGTTAAAAAATTAATAAAAAAAACATAACAGAATTATGGTTGGGCTTAAAGCCCAATCATACGATACTCTAGATGATATGGAAATGACTTTAATGTACCGGAAAATATGTCATCTCAAATTCTTTCGAATAGTAAATAGAGACTTTTCCATGGGAGGTGGTAGAAGTAGAGGGGGGAAGTTTGTATTTTTCGTATATGACACCGAACATGGCATGCAAAATGTTTTTCGCTAAATTTAAAGTTTATAGTTTTAATTTTTAAAGAAATTGGTCATAGTTTTCTTGAAATGGGGGCATTTGTATGGGAGGTGGCAGAGGAAACTGCTTATCATCATCCTTATCACCATGCTTTCATTCAATTTCAAAGTCGATAGCTCTCATATACTTAAAGGAGAAATGCTTTTCCTAAATTTAAAATACAGATGGGAGGTGGTAGAAGGAGTGAAGCGGAGCTAATTATTTTTTTTAACACTTATTTCAATTATTACGAAACAAATTTTGGCTGTTTCGGCCATTGTCGGCCTTTTCCGATAATTCGGCCACCGTCGCCCGCTGTCGGTCTTCTCCAAGTCAATGAGTGATTATGTGTGCGTGCAGAATATTAGACAGTAAAAGATCACGAATGTTCTATGAACGACTGGTGCCGACATGTAACAATATTATCAAAAAAGGAACAACTTCAGCACAAAGAATAGTTGAAGAGATAAAACAAAATTAATATGTATGATACAAAATTGAAAGTTAATTAAGGGTAGTTAAAATTTTGTTAAAATTATAAACACTTCAAACATGAGGCTATGAAAGCAAAAATGGCATAACCAACAAACATACCTATTGGAGATAAATGCAAGTTCGGTTTTTACAATATTTTATATGAATGTTTCTCAGTAATAAGATTCGATATTGACAAAATTTGTTTTTCTGTCATAAATAAATGCTAATGTTGTACTTTTAGGCTACATAAACCTCGAAATTTTGAATAAAATAATAGGGTTAACGTGGGTTATGTTGCATATTTTTTTTTTTATAATTTCAACTACGACTGTTTGAGTAGGGCACAATATTACTATAATACGTCAAATACTACCACATAGTAAGGAATTTATAGTTTTTTAATGATAAAAATACAAATAGGTATGTTTGATTACAGTCATTCAAAACGGTAACATATATTTTCGACATTAAAAAAAAGTTAAGTTTAAGAAAGTTATAAGCAGTTCAAAACTCTTCGTACTAGCAGTCTTCCAATTCTTATAAAACGCAAGTTTGTGAGGCTCTAATAATTAATCGAAAAGTTTCCCGTATTTCAAAAATCTTCCAATCGATTTTCAATTCCCAAATTTTCATTTTTTTACAGAGCCTTAAAACATTTTCAATAGAACTTCTTTACGATTTAATTGAATCACACAAATTGAACTCACATTCATGTCTTATTCAAAAAAAATAATTTCAGCTACCGAATTTCTCGCGAAATCTCAAAAATATCGAAATATGTAACAAATTCGAAACAATAGTCTCTCAAACCGAGTGTATAAAGCCATAACTACACAATAAAGCAATTTGCAATTGAATTAAATCTCAACTAGAAAAACATCTCGAAAACTTCTTTTCGTACAATTGCGCGAATCAAGACGGTAAAGAAAAGAAAGAAAAAATCCTTTTTCAATGTCTCTCATTAACATTTTTTTTTTTTTTTGCCCTCAAAAGAAATCACACAAATGAATAGCGTAATTAATCAAAAACTGTGTACATTTTGACCATCATTGTGCACTTACTCAATGAGCCTAATTTACGTACCGTCTAGAAATGTGTGTACTTGTAGAATAATAATATAATACAAAAAAAAAAAGTTTTTCTTCAGAAGTGCGTACTTGGCTACTGAAATTTTTTAACCCCGACAATTCATAGATGAATTATTTGAAGAACTTCTTGAAATTTATACTTCTAGTAGTACTTAAGCAGAAAAAAAATATCCAGTGAGTTCATTATACCTGTTGCCGGTTACCCTTGAGAAAATTCCATCATGACCTTTAAGATGGTTCTTGATGTCTAGAACTAACTGTAGCCAAACCGAAGAAGATCATCTTCATATTTTTTTTCGTTTTGGTTTTGTTTGTGTAAGAATTTGAAGATATTTTATACCTGGGTGGCATTAAAACTGCTTTAATGACCATCCAAACTACCTGTCCACACACCATACCGAGAGATATCCATCAATTCAAGAAAATACTAAGAAAAATAAAGGGCACTGGATCATATTTAGTTATATGCCATTTTGAGATAGTCTCCTCAATAAGAGCCCCGCGTTCCCGGTGATTTAAATGTCAAACAACATGAAAATTTGATACTTAAACTCATATTTGACAAACTCTCTTATTCCGTTGAAAGGGATTCCAAGTGCTAACCGTTTTTTAGTCGGTTCGGTTCAAGCAATTTCTAAAAGTCTCCAATTTCAGTAAAATCCCACAATTTTTTTTTTTAGGATTTCGGGTTCTCTGATTTCTGATATTTAGTTCCATAGCTATACCAACTATCGCACAAGCCTGTCGAACTCAAACTCAAGTGAACTCTATACATATCTCTTACACATGTATATATGAGGCCAAATGGTATATCAGGAAAATAAAAATCCAGAACCAGGCTGAATAAATAAGAACTAATCCAACAGCTGTATATGGTGTTTGCTATCTCATATGACAATGGAGTGCATTCCTAGACAAGGTCGAATTCGAGCATATGGTTTTTGATATCATCACACTTATCAGTGATATCATAATTTAACCGTACCTTCTTTCAACTTATCTATCGATCGAAATGACTGGTGCGATCGTTTTGTGGATGAAAAGGTAACAAAATTAAATTTTGGAAATTTATTATTTGACAAAACTGTTCGAAAAATCGATACCAAAAATAATTTATAAATTTGTTTTGGAAAAGTTTGTCATCAATTTACAAATAATTGATCAATGTTCCAAAATGATTTAAATGTTTCCAAAATGTATATATAAAGTAAGAAGTTTAATAAATACTCGCCAAAAAATTTGAAATCTTTTTTTTTTAGACAAATTAGAATTATTCGACATGAAAAGGATAAGGTTTGCAGGGGTCGAAATTGAGTTACATATATTTTCTTATAGAAGATAAAATTCTGAACATGGTCTGTTAGTCTTTTGTAATTGTCGATCAGTTTGATAAAGGCCTCAGCAGAGATTGAAACGTAACGAATAATACTCTGTAGGGTAAAGGTTGGGGAAAATCCCCTTTTAAGACATTTCCGAGTGAATAATGTCGAAAAGGGGATTTCAACTGCTCAATATTTTAAGTCTTCTTTTCATTAAGTTCGAATTTGTTACAATCCTCCTCCTCCCAGTATGTGCGTAGTATGCTTATTCAGTACTGGCTCAAATTCAAAATGATTATATCTTGTAGGCATTCCGGCTGGAACATATTTTCAAAACATACAGAAAAAACAACAATTTGTAATGTTTTTGGCTAGAAAACAAGTTTTAAGATGTTTTCGAACACGATGTCTCTAAGTTAGAAAATAATTTCCATACACATTTCTTGTCTTATTCGTGCCTACGAATTTTCGTCCAATTAAATTTTCATATTCTTATACATTCGGTAGCTGTGCTTATGTATTCCAATTTTGATTAGACTAGATTAGATTACGCAATGGAGTTGGAGTGGTCTATTACTGTAGCGTCTGATGGACCAGAAATTCACTTGAGTTCACGAATCGACCAAAATGAAGAACAAATTTGTTGACGATTCATTCACAATCATCTTTCTCTTTACTTATGTTGGGTGGATTGCCCTCCGAGAGTCTAATTCTGCGAAGATGTTCTATTTTTCATATGAGTGTCCAGTAAGGACACTCGTCATTTCTATCTAATTGTAAATATTCGCAAGTTCTTTTAACCAAATTTTCCGGCATGAAAATCTTAGCGAGTGCATATAATAATAGAACGCAGTGTAACTAAGGCGAAGGACGAAAAATGAATTTCAAATAGCGGTGCCAAACGAGTCCTGTGTAGTGGAACGAAAAAATAATTTGAAGGTACAGGCACAATCTTGATGTCATTGAAAAGGTCCCACTAAGCATTTTACAAAAATATAATTTGTTTCCTAATAATTTGTTGCTTTTGACACAAAAATGGTAAATTAGAATTTCAAATTTAATAAAATATTGTATAAGATTTTTACAAAACAGTTTGCAAATTCGAAAAAAAATAGATATTCTTAGAGAGCTCCTCAAAGGCTTTCCAATCCCATCAAGTTTGCGGCGATATCCTCGATTAATTTTTTCGTTCCGCTACGCAGGACTCGTTTGGCACCGGATTCTTATTGGTTACACTTTGTTTTCTAGTCGCTTTTCGTTGTTATTTTTTGTTCTTTTCTTTTCGAAATTAAAAAAAAAAGTTAAATTTAAGTAAGATAAAAACAATGTAATAAGCAGCTCAAAACTCTTCATACTTGGTGTCTTCCATACTTATGTGGATCTCGTAGACATCTCCAAGGGTTGAATTGCAGGTTTTTTTTAAAAACTCGTGATGAGCTGGCACTGAGTTCAACCAGATAACTTTTCTATCTTAAAGTAATAAGATTTCCTTTCTAAATTTGGTACTTGGGTTGTTCTTTCTTGTAAGCCAAGCGCCATAAATTACAATATTTGTATTTTATGCAAAAAGGTTTAGACCCCACAAACCTTAGCTCCTAGATTTTGAGCCCCTCCACCTTTTCTTTCATTTTGGTTACTTTTTTCTCGCAATGTTTTTCTCTAAACAATTGGATGAAAAGGAGTTTTTCTTCTTCATTGTAACAACTTGAAAAGGCTTTTTCTTTCTTGCACTTTTTATCAATGCTTCCTAATCATTTGGGACATAATTATTAGGGTGATAGTTTCTTGTTCTTTCAATTAACCCGAAATCTTGATCACATGGTAGGCAGGAATATCCAAAACATACCTGAGCAGTAGTACCAACCAAAATCGACAAAATTTACCCAAAAACTACTTTTGGCTGCACTAAAAAAAGTCACCTGGCAAGAAAAAGTCCCTTTTCATGAGGACAGTCACATGTATTGTACGAATGTAAATTCTCACAAAATATTGTAAAATTGTTCCAATAAATTTGAGCAACAAATTTGAAAACAGTTTCTTTTTTTTTATAATTTAGATAATTACTATTTTGAATTTGACATAACTCTAAGTAACTACTATTTAATTGGCATAGGCATAGATTTGAATTAGAATAACAGAAAAATAGTAATAATTACAATTGTTACAAGAGACAAAATTCCAAGTTCTCAACAGAGCATTTCGCGATCAAAGAAGCGTTCCAAATAAAAAACAACTCCGAAAGTAGCCATTACTGTTCCATTTTAAATATTACTAAGAAAAATTTAATAATTTCCAAAATCCCAGACATCCTAAATTTTACAACATCAAGCAGTAAAGCTGTTCCGATTAATCGCGATAATCATCAACAATATTGATTGCAGATTAAAAAAATTTTGTTTTTTCAGCAGTACCCCAAAAAAAAAACGACTTAAACAACCTCACAATATAAATGGTCACGGCTATTTTTACTTTCAAACCAAGAAGCTTAAATCGCCTTCTCGTCTAATGACTCTCTATCGATATAAAAATATTTGCTTTGTAGTATTCAAGGTAAACGCTTCTTATATCATAAAATCCGGAGTGAGAATATTTCTTCCAACAAGAACAACTTTTTTTCGATTAAAATCTAAATCTAGACATACTATCTCTAGTAAAAACAAAACAACAAATTCTGTGCACCAATTCAAAATCAAATCGGACACACACAATTATTAGATCTACACATGTCAGGGCAGTGCGTTTCAAATTCGTAATTATTACCGCACTTAAGATTTAGGATTTCTTGTTTTCTTCGCTTGCACAGCAGAACTTCCCTTGTATTGTTAGTCAACAATTTTATCAGTAATTTATGGCGAGAATTACAAACTCAGATTTGTGAAAAATAAATAGATAGGAAAAAAAAATAATAAAAAGTGAACTTTCAAAAAGTAATTAAGTTTAGTAGCGTCGCTGATCATCATTTAATATGCCAAGTTGGTGGTTGAAGTATTGTTCATAGAATTCAAATTCTCATTTAAAATTTTTTTTTTCTTTTGCTTGCGTTAAATATGAAGGTGGAGAAAAAAGAATTTTGCGAATAGCATAAGAAGCTCCAATAAGCTGTTTTTTTCTACAATTATTTTTTTCTTTTTGCTCGCAAAGTGGTTTTTGTCTGGAGAACTTCCTATGTGTACAGATTTATGAGGTAATGATTTCAAATTTATAGTTTTTGTTTTTTTTGGTTTCGTTTCTCTTCGATTGGGTGAAACATAATTTAGAATAATAATGATAGTGGTTGTTTTTTGGTATTGGCTATCGATATCCAGTTATTTCGAAGAAAAAGATACGAAATATTTTAGATACTTAGAAATTTATATCTCAATCAATCAAATTGAATTCGTGTTAAGACACCCCCTACAGGGTCATAGGACAGTTCCCTTCCACAAGGCGTGATTCGCAGCATCGATCTTTAGTTGTCGCCAGTACTTGCTCATTCCTCTGGCCTACTGCTCAGCTGCTCGCTTTCATGTGCTACATGGTCGACCAGCTCGCCATAATCCAGAGTCTGTTTGGCGATGTTTCGCTCTGGTTGCCTCAGTGTGACCGCTCCACTGCCACAAGTTTAAGTTGGTGAACGGGCTAAATCCTTCTACCTCCCCTCTCGGACTAAGTCAACAGCTTGCTGTTGGCTCCGAAACCTATCCAACCGGGGGGGAGTAAGTCAACGTTTGGTGTATTGAACTCTCTTGAGAGGGTTTATTACACTACATTCGTTGGCTCCGAAACCCGACAACCCGTAGGATGGATAAGCCGATGCCTTGTATATTGAACATAGTTCAATCATACTATTGGCGTCGGCCCCATCCTACAGTGATGGAGAGGATAAACGGATTTACCGTCAGCTCCGTAACCCATTTAGGTGGAGGGATAAAGTTGAACGGTTCTTCCGCCCCAATTCATCACACCCAGTAGGGGGGATTTAAGTCGAACGCTTGTATATTGGGTTGAGCTATCAACGCAATCATACTAATAGCGTCGGCTCCGAAACTTACAAACGATAGGGGGGATAAAGTTGACCAGACCTTAATGGTCTGTCGGCTCCGTAACCTATCGCACGCAGGGAGGAAAGTGCTGGTGGAAAGCTTCGGTGATTCCAGTAACTACCTTTGGGGCCGGCCGACCCCACGTACCCGAAAAGTGCTCTGATCATAGTGCAGGGATCTATGCTTCAGGGTGTAAGCCCCACCAGTGGTTAACTGGTACCACGGGGGCCGGGGAGCCCATGGAAGGTTACTTCCACCCCCGGCGATGGTTGAGGTTGTCTTTGACATAAGTCTTCGACATACACGTGGTGGCTGTGGTGCCCACATCGCGGGCAGAGCAATAGCTCGGCGTAAGGTTGCGCGATTTAAAAAGATTAAGATCAACAACCCGTTGCCATGAACGATAGATTGGCAGAGATTTAGATAGGTCTCGCATCCACCAGTATGAATGCCAAACCTGCATTTGGTATAGACTTGTACCTTCGGGGGCGTTAATGATTGTCGTCTTAAACAATCCGCATGTTAAAGACATACGTGCTTGATTCCTTAAGGACCTGAAAGTTACGTAAAACAACACAGGACTACCCCCCCTCTCCTATGTAAATTTCATGAAATTTCGAAATTCTAAGAAATTGGTTTTTCTCTGAAACTAGTGATTTGAAAATTAGCACAAATTATAATAATGTGAATATCTTTCTAAATAATATTGATCCAATCTCCTCCTTCTACCTCCTCCCAAAGAAATTAACAATTTTGAAAAAGGAAAGATTTCCGGATTGTACACTGTTACGCTTTATTATTCGTGACGTTTCGGTCTCTGCTGAGACGTTTATCAAACTGAGTTTAATAAAGGCCTCAACAGAGACCGAAACATCACAAATAAATACAGGGTTGTTGTGAACCATCCCAGCAAACAATTTAACGAACGCTTGCCAATAACGACCCTAAAACGAGCATGAAATGCTACAAAACAAATAAACTGCATCAAGATCTTAGGCAAACGAAACATTAGTGTGAACAAGAAGGATCACACGAGTTCGATCTTGTTATATAAAAGCAACTTTCATCTTACTATGCGCATTGACAGTGTCAAAAATGATGTCGTGTCGATATCTCATCACATTGAGATTTAGTTTGCAAAGGATCGTGCTTGATTGTGAGCGCATCTGTGAAAAGTTCAACGGCATAAACAACAGAATAGAAAAGGCATCTGCGATCTTCTCTTGTTTGGCATTAAAATTCCAGTTCTTCAAAATATCGTTAATTTTTCATAAATAATATCGTTTATTTATCTTAAACGATATTCGTTTAATGATTCATATTAATGATTCATTGATTACGAGTATATTCTCGCTTATATACTCGTTTCTTTTCAGCGATTTATAATTCATTAATGAATCGTTAAAAATAAATCATTAACGTATCGTTAACGATCAAATCGCTCGTTAATGCAATTCATTAACGATTCTTTAACGAATTATTTTGCTTCCTGGGATCTCACATCACCATTTTTTCGTTTTTTGTTCTTTTCTTGAATTTTTTTTTTTTAAATTGGCTTGTTTTTGCTACTCATACTCATTCCCCTATACATAGTCGTTCGTTTTATTTTATTATTCTAATTTTTTTTTTTTCAGAACTATCGAGGATGGGTGCTTCTTCGGGTTCACTTATGCCCCACCCTAACACTCCTGAGCAGCCAGCAGGAGGTGCTATCCGACCCTGAGAAGCCCCATTACAAATCTGTGAGAATCCGCAGCCGTATTTCCGTTACAGTTGGGAAAGGAGCAGCAGAGATCGACTAAGGCGGTCGAAGCGGATGGTTAAAATTCCACCGGTAAAAAAGTGGATTTTAGTTATTTCTTTAAAGTAAAATAAACGAACAAAAAAAACAAAAATTGCAAGCAAAGGAGCAGCGATTGTACGGCACCTTTGCTTGCAAGGGAGAGAAAAATATAAGAGGAAAAAATCTTATTCATTTTTGAGAAAGCTGTAACGAAGAGTGAGAAGAGATTGCGGACCACCTCCCATATAAACTGCACTTTTTCATGAAATACTCTAAACAAATTTACTCAGTACGTATAAAATTTATCGATTGTATACTAAATATTTATTTAGAATCATTATTAAGACCAAAAAAAATTAGACGATTAACTTCACTCCTTCTACCCCGTCCCATATAATCTGACACAATTTCGTAAGTTTTCAAAAAGTGGATTTTCTTGAAAAGTATGAACCGCTGATCTGCAGTTATTTCTGAAAAAAGTTTAAGAAGAAAGTTTAAAAACTTGCCCCTCCTTCTACCACCTCTCATACAAAATGCACAATTTCACTAAATCCAATACTCAAATTTTCTCGGAACCTATCAAATTTTTGAATTCTAAATCTTATGTTAAACATTTTAATTGCAACTCTAGCGTGATGTGAAAAATTAATTGCATGTCATCACCCCCTCTACCACTTCCCCAACAAAATTTCTTAAAATCAAAAAAATTCTCTTGCGCTTTACGTCCAATCGTAATCCTGTTGTTTTTTTTTTCTACATTTTACTTTTTATGAATTGAAAAAATTCAGTGATTTTGTTATTATCACTAATTTCAAAAGTTCGTTAAATATTATTTTCTTTATGTAAGATATGTGAGCGCTATGATTTGTGGGTAGAGCTCTCCCTGGGATGACCGCCCAGAAACCACTTATCGGTTAATTTCTCGTTGTTTTGGTTTCAATGTACATACATATATGTACTTATATGCAGCACGATCAAGGAAGGATGTTCCTCCAGGTACCTTCTCCCACCCCATTGCTCCCGAGCCAGCCGGCAGGATGTACTGTCCAACCTGAAGGATCTCCTTTGAAAAATCTACAGCAGGATGAGGTCGCCTTAAAACCGCATTTTGTTACAGGGTTATGCAAAGGGCTAACAATCCTTTCATAATAACAAATAATCCTTAAAGAACCTGAAGGTCTGAAGGACAAAGCCCGATTTTGGCTGTAGTGCCATTGAAGAGAAGAAGAATACAATTTAAGTTAAAACTACATAATACCAAAAAATGTTCGTCGAAAACTTTTATGTATTATATTTATTAAATGAAAACTGCAAAGAAACATTCCTTCTAAATTTGAACTGGAAATAAATAAAAATCGTTCTTTTTATTATCATCTCCAACTAAATCTCTCAAATTCAATGCCATTTGCGTAAAGACT
Source organism: Chorisops tibialis (assembly GCA_963669355.1). Lineage (NCBI taxonomy): Eukaryota > Metazoa > Arthropoda > Insecta > Diptera > Stratiomyidae > Chorisops > Chorisops tibialis. The sequence continues at coordinate 164,031,547 of OY770262.1, forward strand.
CACAACACAATTTGTGTGCCTATGTTGCAAATAAAACGCTTATTCATTAAAGTCAAAGTGCAATGAATCTAAAAGTGAAGTGGATAAGAAGCGTACCAGCTATCTACCACCATATTTATGCGTGCTCATTTATTAGCACTTAAAAACTTATGTCTGATGTCTGCGAGAGTTAATTAGAAAAAACAAGGTTCAAACTAACACATAAACACACACACAATTGATCGCTTAAAAAGGAGGAAAATCGTCGCCTTCATATTAGAAACGTAGAGAAAAAAAACGGAATTTTCTTTCGTGAAAATTTCCACTAAATTACCTTCACGCATTCGGAAAAAAAAACGAAGAAGAAATGATCAATATCTCACCTGAATTCTAACTTTTCAGCATTTCAGACTTAAGTGAAAATTGTGCTAGAAGACAACCGATTTATGATGTCGTGATAAACAACCTGGAAGGGGGGTCGAAATTATGGGGACATTGCCACTATCAAATTCGAGATTATATCGGACACGCTCTTTATCAGCATGAGATTATCCTGGCAAGTTTATTGTCCAGGATTAACTACTACATACTGAATAGTTCGGTTGACAGGGTGCGAGAGAAGAGCAGAGTTGGTAAGTGGAGGAATAGGAAGTAGGAAAATTTAATTAATGACACAAGGCTGGACATCACGCACCTCTTGTTTGTATCTTCTGCGAACAGGAAAAGGATATAAAATATAAGCTCAAGTTGATGCGATGACCTAGCCCATAAAGGCGGCTTCTGTTTTGTGTCAGTAGGTTGGAGTTAATTTGTCAAGGGTTTTGTATTTTGAGTTTTTTGTTTATGTGGCCAATCCGAGATACACCAGGAACAATCAAGATTCGAAAAAACTTTAACTATTTTTGATAAAAGAAAATTTAAGGTGTTTCCATAAAAAAAAAATTTGTAATATTTTATTTTTATACTCTAGATGAGATCTGAGAGTTTGTAACGCTAAGAAATAACGCTCGCACAGAGCTGCCAAGGGTACAGAAATATTTGTTGTCGCTCAAAAATCTCGATTCCGAGTGACCGTCTGTCTACAACATAACTCTCGAGCGCTTTAAGCCATCGAGCTAAAATTTCTTTTATGTCATTTTTAGCAAAAAAAAAGAAACTTTAAGTTCGTGAACGACTCACATCCCCTACTCCATCTACCCCCTCCCATACAAATTTCATGAAATTTCGAAATTTTAAGAAATTGATTTTTCTTCGAAACTATTTAAGCTATCGACTTGCAATTTGGGTCAAAGTTTTGAAAAAATTATTTTCGCTTTCTATCATTCAGCCCCCCATAACATCTGCAAAATATTTGTCAGTAAGCAGCCAGTACAACTGAACAATATACCAGCTTCTCCACTCGCTACGGTCGTTCTCACTCCCCTTCCAATCCCATTCCTTCCCTCCATGACTGTGTTTGTGCGTTGCACATAAAGGCCGAAATTGCCTATAACACAGGTCATTCTGTAAAAAAAAAAAAAAAGCTTCATCTTACTCCTTCAACCCCTCCCATACAAATTTCACGAAACTTTGAAATTCCAATTTAATAATTTTACTTCGAAACTGTCAAAGCTATCGACTTGGTTTAGCGGAAAGTATAATAATAGAAATGTTATTGACGACAAAAAATTTTGTGTTGATCCGTATACTACTTCTACCACCTCCCATACAAATGCGTAATTTTTTTAAATGCATTATATCGATGTCCATTAAAACTAGAAAAAGTATAAGCTCAAAATCCAGAATTTGTCCATTAATAATTTCAATAAATGCTAAAAAAGAATTTTTAGCTTCGCTACACTCCTCCTATCCCCTCCCATACAAATATCTATATCATAAATTAAAAAAAAAATCATTTCTCCTTCAAACAAATGGGTGTTATAGACTTTGACATTGAAATAAAGCATGATGTGATAAGGATGTTGATCGGCAGCTTCAAAATCATTTAAGATCATCCAAATCCTCTGCCACATGCCATACAAATGCTCCAATTTAAGGAAAACTATATCAAATTTCTCTGAAATTAATGAAAACTTCAAACTTTTAATTCAGCACGAAATATTTTGCATGCCACGTTCGGTGTCATATACAAAACCTCTGCTTCTACCACCTCCAATACAAAGGTCACTACATTAACGACAAAGTCATACATATTTCAGAAATGGCCTGCGTTAGTCCGTACAGCGAAATATAGACCCTCTCCCAAATCGACTCAACCGTGCACTGCATCAAAGGGTATACAATAGTTACAGAGTAAGGCAATCGAATAAAAAAAATATTTTTATGCAAAGATCATAGGAAATTCGCATACGTAATTACATAATGTGTAATGAAAGGGCAAAACCGCAATTTGTAATTCGTTTTACGTAGCCAACATACCAGAACCAAACCGAAAACTATATGCGTGAGTAGATGAACATTATATTGTGGCCGTCCTGTCCACTTACATTTCCTCCCTATTTTCAATTCAAGTCATAATGTGTGTGGATATATTCATATCCTCTACATGTTTTAACACAGCACCAGTTTTGCGACTACATCACCAATCCACCGAATATAGGTATATGAAAATACCCTGGCAAAATCTAGAGTGTGTAGCCCGACATATTACAATTATTTACCATGAAATTTCCGATGTTTATCGTGCTGAAACTTTTATGACATGCCTTATTTTTCCTTTTTAAAAGAAAAACAAAAATACAGAGCCTACGGGAAAAAAAAAGAGTTCCGCCACGATAATACAACACTATACGTTATAAAATAGTATAGGCATTATTTTTTTTATTATACGTGATTTCAGTAAATTTACAACTATAGTTTTCTACTTTATGTTATCCGGGGGCTGGTTATTTATAAAATTCAAATTTCGTGATAACTGTCAGTAAATTTCAGCACTCAACCGCAGCACATCAGCTAAGTACAAATCTTCTGAAATAAAATTTAAATTAATTTACGCTTTAAAATCGTTGCTTTTTAAACCGGAGAAGATTTATCTGAGGTTGTACCGGAATGAAATCTTTCACAATTTTCTACGCACAATTCAATAATTAAAAAAAAGAAAACTGAACCCTAAAAAAGTCCACACCTAAAATTTCCATTTCGAAATTAACTTCGAAAATTACTCGAAATTAACCATCAGAGGGCAGACTTTTAATAGGTAGAATGATACGACCACTGAGCACACTGTAACTCTACATAATAACAGTGGTATTCGAAAACATCGAAGAAGAAACCCAGTGCCCAACAAGAAAAAACTTTAATAACAAGTTTCGCAGTCATGGCCTTAATAATAGTAATAAGGAAAATAGCATCGCTTTCGGTTCTCGACCGTATAATTTTGGAATTATACTCGAGTATATTACGCGTTCGGCAAGCCTAACTCTGCGCGAATAAGAGGTGAAAATGTTAGGTCCCCCCGGTCGTAAGTAGGCATACTTGTATTTAGTTAAATACAAAAAAAAAATATCCACCACCATATATATAAGGTAGAAAAACAAAATTATAATAGCCATGGTTATTATAAAGGTAGACCGAAACAAAATGAGGGTTCAATGGGCGGCCAAAGTATAGCTTCGTACGAATTCCAATACAAAAGTACAAAAAACGAAACATTATAAATGATATTCCCTTAAAAAAATAATAAAATGCTGTGTTCTATAGCGTTATGCTATTAAATGTGATGAAAGAAGGGCAAGTTCCATTTTCTTGTCTTCCTGATTGGTCGGTTGCCACCTTCACAAGACTAAAAAGTATAATAAAGTACTCATTACTTGACTAGCCAAAAGTCTTAAGATGATCGATTACCCCAATATTGCCAATTATACATGGCGCAGTCGGGTAAAACAATATTAAACAGATCTAATGTAAAACCATAAGATGTAAGATACTTCAGCTTTTCAATACAGATATAACATAATTCTATGATGGCGCAACCGATTATTTTAGAAATTACGACTGGAAAAGAAAATAACCAAAATTAAGAGAAGTATTACGCATTACAGACTTTAAGAACCATTATAGAAAACAAGGCATTTAAATGTAATGTTACTTATTTTCAACTTTTCTTAACATAGCTGAATAAATTTTGTTTTCTTTAAGGGGCCATGCGTCGCAAAAACCGCCTGTTTTCGAACGAATATTCCTGATTAATTGTGCAAAATAATGAAATCTTAAATTTTCCATTTTAATCTCTAATAAATTTACTAGGGTTTGTATTGAATAAAATTGGAAAATTTTGTTTCCAAAATGAAATATGACCGCGAATTCGCTTATAGTTTTTAAAAACTGTAAAAATGACAATTTTCAAACTTATTTATTACCTATATTCAAAAATATTAAGTAGTCATCTGTTGCTAGAACAATAGAACCAGGTCACGAAAAGGATTTGTATTGAACATATTTCGAATTTTTATAAGTTTTGCTAATAATAATATTGTAAATAATATTCTGAAAATTTCAACGCGGTTATTGGACCGAAAAAATGGAGACGAAGCCAGTGGCGGCTCGTGACTTGTCTGATTTGTGAGGCGTTCAGAAAATCTTGGCGGAGTGCGAGGGGGGGGGGACTGGCGGTATCATTAATATAATAATATTTCATCAAATTAGCGTATGTGTCATTTAAAAAAAAAAATCATTGAAAATCTGCAGATATAAAAATGGCAGCGATTTTGGAGGGAGAGAGACGGAAGTAGCGATGGACATTATTTTTGAAGCGCTGAAGGTTATACTTCCTTGGAAATATGCTAGCAGGCAATGCGTTCCAAAGTTTGGACATTCGGGAAATGAAGGAATATCTAAATTTCACTGTACGAGTAGGAATAGGGATGACAGTAAGCTCGTGCGCGTGTTTAGCTTGACGAGTATTTCGGGGAAAACTGTAAAGTGGAGTAATGAGTGATCTCAGTTCCGCACTAAATTTACTATGAAACTAGCGATAGTAAATGCTGAGTACTCCAACGTTCCTACGATGCTCGAGGGAGTCAACAGAATGGTATCATATCCAATTAGTCGGAACGCGAGATTTTGGATTCGATCGAGCAGCGCAAGGTGTGTTTTGGATGCCCGAGCCTATAAATGCGAATTGTACCCTAAACGAGGTCGAATATAAGCCTTGTAGATGGTAGCCAAGTCGTGAGGGGTAAAGTATTTTTTGCATTTGCGAAGAATGGAACATCACGCTTAATGGAAAGATAACAGGCCTGGTTTTAGCAGCGTTGAACTCTACTCTATTTTTCCTGTCCCATTCCAGGATTAAGTCGAGGTCGAAGTCAAGCAACCGGAATAACTCCTTCCGTTTTGAAGCAATAGATTGGTCGTGAGAATCCACAGCAGAGTTAAGTTCATAGGTGTTATCTAAAGGACTGTTATCTACATATAAGACGAAAGATAATGAATACTAAGAACAGAGTAGGCGATAGGATAGAACCCTGAGGGACACCAGGATTAGTTGGGAAAGAGGAAGAGGTAACGCCATCTATTGCTATTCGTATAGTGCGTTCGAACAGAAAACTCTCAATCCATCGAATGGGGGTAGCTTCAAGGCCAATGGCCGTTAGCTTAACAAGGAGACATTCATGCCAAACTGTGTCAAAAGCTTTTGCAATGTCAAGAGCAAGAACTTGACCTTCGCTGTATTTGTGCAAGCAAAAATTCCAACGTTCCGTCAGGTAGACCAAGAGATCTCCCGTCGACCTTCCAAAACGGAAACCGTATTGGCGATCGTGGATAAGCTGTTTACCCTCGAAATAGTGAATTATTTTGCGATTGACAGCAGTTTCCATCACTTTCGAGAGCACTGAAGTGATCGCTATCGGGCGGTAGTTAGCGGAGTTCGCTTTGCTTCCTTTTATGGGAATTGGATGTACATTCGCGACTTTCCACAATCGTGGAAAGCGCCCAGAAGGGATTTAGCCAGAGCAGAGGAGCACATTTTAAGGGCAATGATGGTAATGCTATCAGGGCCAGCGGACTTGTGAACATTGACCTTTTGCAGAGTCCTGAATATGATACTCGTGCGGAGATATAGCGGAGGCAGCGAAAACCCTAATGGCGTTGCGATAGGAGAAGTTTGGTTTGAAAGTGGTGTGGAGTTTCTCGCGTAACTTACTACCAATAGGTTAGCTTTCTCAACTGAATCAATAACGGTACGGTCGCCATCAACGAGGGGTGGTGTTGATCAAGAGATGAAATTATTTTTGACCGTTTTGACAAAAGACCAGAAAGATCTTGAGCCTTTTGAACTCTGAAGGATCTTCTGCCAAAGTTTTTGGTCGTGATCAAATTTAACACGTTTAAGGATAGACTTGCAGGTACTTTTTGATGCATTATAAAGCTCTCTGTTAGCTGGAGTTGGAAAATTTGTAAAATTTTGAAACGATTGATTCTTAGCCTGAATTTCCGCGAGACATTCATTTGTGAACCAAGAGTTTTTCGATGACCAGATTCTCTTATGACTAGAAGCTATTTAGAGTTTCATACCTCTCAGGATGGTCTCGGTGACAAGATTACAGGCTTCATTGCAGTCATTAGAATCGAAGCACAAGTTTCAATTGAAGATATTGAAGAACTCATTCAGCGCCCCGCAATTGGCTCTTTTAAAATGCCAAATAGTTCTGCGGGTTGCCTTAACTGGCAGCGGTTTTAGTGGTGCAAATGGAAATTGTGTACGAATCAAGATGTGAAGTGAACTGTTCATTTTATAAAGTTGCTTTAAGAAAATGCAACTTAATTTGATTGATCGATAGCAATCAAATTAAGTTGCATTTTGGTTATTTCACCATTTTGAATGCTAGATTTAACTTTAAATATATATTGCGTTGATATATAATGATTGGTTAGCATTCAAGTTCATTTACTAGCATTACAGCGTAATCAAAAAAATGAAGCAAAAAAAATTAATTAAAATTTAAACTTTTCATAATTTTTTTGTTCAGTTTAGCAAGCTCTCGAAATTACGAATGATCACTCACGAGCCCCACACTACTCTACAACCGAAAATGGCAAAAATCAACAATATTATGGTTAATCAGCAAGAGAAGCTGTGAAAGTTCCGGTAGAGGCGATTAGCTTTCCGCCACAGATCTTATACTTTTTGTGACATCGACATCGGATCAAGCCATGCAAGCCGGCACGGTAGCAATGTATTGACAGAGCTGTGGGTAAGCAAGCTTTTCAGGCGCCTCATTTTTAAAGTTGGAGAAATCAATTCGATCATTTGCAGACTCGAACATTTTTGTCCAAGTGCTTTTATTTTTTCTTCGAGCCGATTGCCCTACTCTTATATGCACAATTTAATCGTATTATGAATGTTAGATTCAATTTATCGAGAATGCTGTGATAGGTGAGGCGCCGCCTCATGCGCCTCACCTGACAAGCCGCTACTGGACGAAGCATCCAGAAGGGCAAGGCCCGACTTGGGTTGTAGTGCCATTGATGTTGATGATGATGAATAACATTGAAGTGAATTTCAAGTAAACAAAACCACCACACAGACACAAACACCACAGTTCACTTTAATTTAAACCGAAAACTTTATTTCAATTCCACTTAAATCGTTTTTACACTTTCGCTTAACACTTTTACTTACTCTTTCGGTTATGACTGACTCGTCGATCGCTCCAAACTAGACTGTCCGTTCACCAAAAACGCTAGCGAATTAAGCGATTTTTCTTCTCAGCCGAGCACTGTCGATTGCTTTATCAACGCCCGAATATTTTTTCCCGTTCGTACGAGCCCATATGTGTGGTTATTTTTTGCTTTCTATAAAATACTATTTCATCACAGTCGGCCGATTCTCTACATTGCCTGTGGTGTTTGCGTTGGAGATCGTGCGTGCTAGAGTGTATGTTCCTAGCAAACCAAACCTTCCGAATAGTTTACGACGATTCGGAACCTTTCCGTAAGACTTTTAGCACGAAAACGGCAATGTATTTCGGAAAATTGGAGACATTTCTATAAGGCAATTTGAGTTATTCTTCTAGTCCGCTTGTCGTTGCTTTCTAGCAAAGAACTCACAGGTTTCATAACTATTTCATTCTCGTTCGATTCTGCTTGGATCGAGAATATATGCAGTTTACTGATTGATTGTCACCGAAAACTCTTAAAATAGTCGCCCGAGTTTCTTATTGGTCGAGTATAGTTGTTGCTCTTTTTTTGGTAATTCGTAATAATCCAGCAAACAATGATCCTAAAACGAACGTCAAATGACACAAGAGAAACAAACTGAGTGATGATCTTAGGCAAACCAATCAAAACCCAGCAAACAATTTAGCGAACGCTCGCAAATAATGATCTTAAAGCGAGCATGAAATGAAAAAACAAATAATCTGCGTCATGATCTTAAGCAAACCAAGCAAAAAGGGTCGCACAACGTCGATCTTGTTATTTACCAGCATTTTTCATTTCACCATGCGCATTATCAGAGCCAAAAATTATTTCGTGTTGCAAACGCAAACGTTGAAAAACCTAGAGTTTGCAGAGAAATCCGCAAGTGCTTGTGGGTGTGTGTGTTCGTGAAATATTCAAAGTCATAAACAACAGAAACAGAACAAGAAGCAATTGGGATCTTCGAACTTTAGTTTTAAAAGTCAAGTTCTTTAATAAATTGTTAATGTTTCATAAATATTATCGTTTATGAATCGTTAACGATATTCATTAATGAATTGAAATAAAAATCATTAACGACACGTTAATGATTCATTGATAACGATTATATACTTGCTTATATACTCGTTTTTTCTAGGTGTTTTACAATTCGTTAATGAATCGTTAAAAGTAATTCATTAACGAATGTCCATTTAGTCCGATTGATGAATCGTTAATGACTCGTTAACGACGCTCGTTAGTATAATTCATTAACGATTCTTTAATGAATTATTTTGTTTGCTGGGAAGTATAAACAAAAAGGATTACACGATTTCGATTTTGTTATGTACAATCAGTTTTCATCTCACCATGCACATTGAGATTTATTTTGCAGAGGATCATACTCGAGTGAGAACAGAAATTGAAAAAGCATCTGCGATCTTCTCTTGTTTGACTTTAAAATTTCAGTTCGTTAATTTTTCATAAATAATATCGTTTATGAATCTTAAGCGATATATGTTAATGAATTAGAATAAAAACCATTAATGATACATTAATAATTTTTGGTAAAGATTAAACACTTTCTTATATACTCGTTCCTTGTAAGCGTCTTACAATTCATTAATGAATCGTTAAAAGTAATTCATTAACGAATTTCCATTTAGTCCGCTTGCTGAATCATTAATAAAATCTCTCGTTAATATAATTTATTAACGACTCTTTAACGAATTATTTTGTTTGCTGGGAAGCGTTCCTTATAGTGTTCGTACGCGCGCATTAATTTGATAAGTAGATCTGATATTTCGCATTACTTTCGAGTAACATAACTACGGCTAACATGCAACAATCTATTTAATCTTTTTTTGACATAGTAAAGTCTGATGTGCTCTTAGTCTTGGGAAAAAATCGGAAATAAATTCACGCAATCGCTTAAGATTTTATGACCATCGAATTTTCAAAGTAAATTTTTTTTTCCAATCAGATCATGGTCATCAGCTAATCGGATGGCTCGTTTTTAGCCAATTTATCACTACTACAACTATTTTGAGCTATTCGCAAAATTGTTCAATTCGAAATTACCTCATCTTCAACGAAAAGGACTTTTTGGAACTCACGCCACCTTAAGGGCAAGATTATGCGTTCATGAACAATAACCACCTGTGTATGGCGCATTGGAATTTTTTTTTTTTGAATAATTCGCATTCTCCTGAATTTTTTCATCTAAAACCCATTAAAGCTTTAAATCTAAGATAATATCAGAAAACACTTTCCATTTTTTATCTCTCGTAAATCTCAACCACACTGAAATAAAAACGAATCAAATCCCTTTCAAATCGTTCAAAATCCATCCTTTTTTTTTTGTTCTTAGTAACCCAAAAGTGGTAAAAGGTTTCATTGTTATTGAAATAAGAAATTTTATACTTTGCTTCAAGTAGGTATCTGCTGTAAAAAGAAATCCACTTAATCCTTATCATCAAAGGATTTTCATAAGAAATAGACATAAAAATCACACATATTAATGTGCCGTATGTACATACGCAGTCATCAAGCGCGTATGTAATTTTACAGGAATCCATAAAACGTGTAAGGTACTATAAAAAAAACAACGATTTTCTTCCCTTAAATCCTCCATATATACACAGTTCCTGTTTGAATCGCCTGTATGAGCATTTATCATACACGAAAGTATTATTTGGTTGATACTTGAAGACTTTGTTTACAAAACACACAAACGCAAAAGGCGAAAGACGAAAGGCACCACTTCGCATGTTCCACACAGCATCCATGTTCATCTTCTTCGTCTCTCTATGCCACTTAACATATGTTTTTGTCTTTCTATAGCATATACGAGTATGTATGTTCGGCTTGAAGATGTCTTCAATAAGAGACAAGAACTGTTCCATGATGTCTCGATAGCTTGGCAAACAAAAACCCATTCTCTGAAGCGCTTCAATGTACGATGATGCCTTATGTGTAATAGTAATATATATCTCGCCATATATACGAGAATACGATATGTACAAGCGTCCCGCACCAGGCGACATACGCCATACTATGGAAGACCTCTAAACATATGATGTGAGGCATTAATGTATGTCAAAGATGCCAAGTGCACCGATGCCCAGGCAGAATCATATGGGTACACTTTCTATGGCAGTGGTGTCCTGGACCAATCTCATGCTATATTATCGCCATCATCCGCCGACAACAACTAATAATGTAATCCAAACATATGACGGATGACTATGTGCTGGGGCTAGCATAAAAGCAAACGAAATAAACACTGGAAACATAACAACAGCACTAATAAACACTTTCGTAATTAAAAATCAACATAAGACGACGAGCGAAAACGGTCGTGCATTTCTGGCCTCTTCTTAGGTTTTTCTTGTCCGTTTGCTGCTTATGCTTCGCGCTACTTGATATGCACCATTGGTGGCGATATAACATATAACTTAGCTATACAGAAATTCATCATACCTTAAAGATTTACGCCTGGCTAAGATGAAAACGAAATCACATGTTGGATGCTGCTTTAGATGGAGATATAAACATCGTCGTTTTTTTTATCTCATACTTGTTTAGATACATTTTATATACCGTCCACCTATATATCGCGGGTATTACAGCAAATCAGTAGAAAAAAGTGCATGGGTATACAAGTTTCAAGTTGTGGATCTGACCAAACCAGTTTGGTGAGCCTACAGAACTAGGTGCCCTGGCTCTTTGCTGGCACCAAAGAAAAACAGCAGTGCGGCAGCACGTCTCTGAAGATTATTTGTAACATTAAGTTTATGCTTTTTGTAACTAAAGATATCCGCACTTTCGAGACGTTATTCTCGACTCCGAAACGGGTTTCACTCGGGTACAAATCAGCTGCGAAAAGTCAGTTAACACCCACTTCCTATGAGTCTTGAAAACCCAAACCGTATTATGCAGCTCGACTGTAGTATTTTAATATTAAAGAGATGAAAATTTATGTAAAATTATACGCAGAAAAAGCATACATGTACATAGGTATATCTATATGACCCGAGAAAAGCCTATCCTCGATTTCTTGCGATACACATATATGTAGTTCTAAACATATTCGCTGTGTACCTGTACCGAGTGTACGACATGTATTACACATTATAAGTGCGCCTCTCTGTACATACATACGTGTTGTTTCTTACCTACTAAGCGCGTATGTTGATTTGTTGCTGGTAATGAATAACTTAGTGGAATATAACTGTGGTTTCGCCATGACCAGTTATTAGGAAGACTTTGGGAAGCACAAACTCAAACCATAATAATAATAATAACGACATGGCGAGTCGCATCAGCAAAATTTATTTATGATTTATATATTACAGCATCCCGCATTAAAATGGTCCATTAAAAAACCTGTAGTTATATTACAAGAGAAACGAAACATGTATGTTGATTTTTTCACTTCAAATCTTTTATGACTATCTATACGATTTCGAGTGTTTAGTTAATGATTTTGTTGAACAACCAACAATAACAAAAAAAAAACTGGATGATAGCCTTAGGTGATTTTTGATTTCAAGTGTAAGTAAATATGAATAATGAGTGTAAGAAGGTCGATTTAAGACTGGAAGTCAAATGGAATATCTGTTTGGTATTAGATTGAAACTAACTGAATTTAAATATTGCTATCCGTTAAAACTTTGCTACCCTATTTACCACATTCTATACAAATTCTGCAGCCTGATTGTAGCCTAGTGAGCGTGTTGGTGGCGGATTCAAACCGGTCGCCGAATAAATCCCGCAGACTGGGTTTAATCGGGCACATCAATGTTCGAAAATAAATAATTCGTAGACAGGGGTTGTGCGAAGATCTAACAACTCTTTCAACAAAAAGAAATACATGGTAACGACCTTGATAGTCAGGAGGCCTAAAGTAGATACAAATGCAGCAGCTTCAACAAAGTCAATATTTATACTCTTGATGAAATCTGAGAGTATATTGTGTTTGCCTTACCATTATAATTGTAACCAGTTTTTAAAAAAATCATCAACTTCACCTCACTCCTTCTACCCCCTCCCATACAAATTTCACGAAATTTTGAAATTTTAATTGAACTATTTTTCTTCGAAACTGTCAAAGCTATCGACTTGAAGTTTTATTTAAAGTATGATAATAGAAATATCATTGGTGACGAAAAATTTTGTTTTGATCCGTATACTCCTTCTACCACCTCCCATACAAATGCATAATTTTGGTAAATGCATTATACAGATTTTCATTAAAACTAGAAAAAGTACAAACTTAAAATTTTCCCAGAATTGTTCCCTTAATAATTGCAATATATGTATACTAAAAAAAAATATATCAGCTTCGCTACACTCCTTCTACCTCCTCCCACACAAATATCTATATTATAAATTCAAGAAAAGCATTTCTTCTTCGATCATATGAGAGCTATCGACTTTGAAATTGATGTTAATGAAATCATAAGACCCTTCACTTTCTCTACCACCTTCCATACAAATGCCCCAATTTCATGGAAAACTATGTCCAATTTTTTTGAAAATAATAAAAATTATAAATTTTAAATTCAGCGCGAAACATTTTGCATGCCACTTTAGGTTTCATATATAGAAATTACTCCTGCTCGCTTCCATGTGCTACGTGGTTGACCAACTCGACGTCCTCCTTGAGGATTATAATCCAGAGCCTGTTTGGCGTTGTTGGCTGAAGGAGTAGAGCGATATTAATTACATTACATTTTTTTTTTAGTATTTATTGGCATTGATGGCAATCATTTTAAGTTTCTACTTCTTCCAGTTTTAATGGAAATCGATATAATTTACTAAAATTATACATATATGTGGGAGGGGGTAGAAGGAGTAGGAATATCAAAATGACGTTAACAATATTAACATTTATACATTGCTTCAATTTGTTTTTTTTTAGATTTGATAGTTAAACAATTTGATTGCGATTTTGAAACTTTGTGAAATTTGGATGAGAGGGGGTAGAAAAAGTGAGGTGATAATTTTTTTAAAATCGATTGCAATTACAATAGAAACATTTCTGGCAAAAAAACTGGTCCTTTTAGCTTTTCTAGTTTCAATGTAAATCGAGGAAATGCACTTTCAAAATTGTATGGGAGGTGGTAGAGTGAGTAAGGGAATCGGATTAATATTTTTTGAGATTTTACCTAATTTTCAAGTCGATGGATTAAATAGTTTCGGTGAAAAATCAATTACTAAAAATTTTGATATTTTATGAAACTTGTATGAGAACAGTAGAAGGAGTGGGCGATGTAGCCCATTCAAGAACTTGAAGTTTCGTTTTTACCAAAAATGACATAAAAAAATTTAAGCATGATAGTTCGAAGCGTTCCACAGCTATTTGTTGTAGACAGACGGACAGACAGTTACTCGGAATCGATGTTTTTCACTGACAACAAATATTTGTGTACCTGGGGCGACTCTTTGTGAGCATTCCCAGCAAACAATTTAACGAGCGCTCGCAAATAACGATCTTTAAGCAAGTATGAAAAGCCACAAATAAATAAACTGCGTGGTGATCTTAAGCAAATCAAACCAAAAGGATCGCTCAACGTCGATCTTGTTATATACCAGCAGTTTTGATTTCACCATGCGCATGAATAGAGCCAAAAATTATTACGTTTCGATATCTTAAATGCAAACGATTTAAAACCTGGATTTTGCTGAGGACGCGTGTACTTGTGTCAAGTTCTTTAATTCATCGTTAATATTTCATAATGAATATCGTTTATGAATCGTTAACGATATTCGTTATTGAATCAAAATAAAAATCATTAACGACACGTTAATGATTCATTGATAACGATTATATACTTGCTTATATACTCGTTTTTGGTAAGCGTTTTACAATTCATAAGAGAATTGTTAAAAGTAATTCATTAACGAATGTTCATTTAGTCCGCTTGATGAATCGTTAATGACTCGTTAACGATCAAATCGCTCTTTAATATAATTCATTATCGATTCTTTAACGAATTAATTTGTTTGCTGGGTTATTTCGTAGCGTTACAAACGATAAAGCAAACGCAATATACTCTCAGATTTAATCTACAGTATAAATATAGTTTTCTGTATTATGAACCTAATTGCTAAATTTGTCATCATATTTTGACACTTCATAATGTCATTGATTTAAATCTTGCATGAAATCAAAAGTCTAGGTGAAGCCTAGTGGATAGCGTGTTGAACTATAATGCGTAGGTAGTGATTTCAAATCCTGATCAACGCATAATTCCATCCTACTTGGGTATACAACTCAATCTTCGAAAATCAAAAATTCCTAGACGAAGGGTTGTATGAAGGGTTACCCACCCTCCCACAATAAGTAACGAAAATGTTAAGGAACTCGAAGGCCAGAACGAAGGCCCGATCTGAGCTTTATTTTCGATAAGGTTAGATTAGATTGGTAGATCAAATAAACTTGAAATAAAGAAAAATCATTTCAAAATCCATTAAATCTATCCGTCATATTATATTATATCTAATGTTTGTTTTTCATTCTGCCCAACATCGCTAAACTATTAAACTATTAAACTAATATTTAATTAATATCTTACATTAGCAATTACTACGTCTTAGTCTGGTGATCTAACGCGAATATCTTGTCAATCGGCTATGCAAAATCTTGCAGACAAGCTTCCATCTGAGAAGTGAAACTAATAAAAAAAAAATAATTGTATCGTGATATTTAAATCAATTCGGTTCAATTATGACATAACTATATTTAATTTAAATTACACCCGCAAGAAAGCTAGCAAAAAAAAATCATGCGCTAAACCAGATTTCGGATCATGCCTAAAAAAACAATTCTTCCGTCATTATCGCGTCAAGAAACAGTCAAGTTTTTTTGACTTGGCTCGAAGCAAGGTCACTCAATTATTCGAAAATGTTAATTAACAAGTTCGAGGTTGATTTCAGTTCAGGTGGTAGGTACCTCTTACAATCACCTAATTATGTCCGCGCCCATCTCTAATCACGATAATGACTTTATGCGGGTGGTTGGTTGTTAAAATACGAGGAGGAGGGGGGAAGGGAGGAGGGGGGGAGGTAGATAGAGCCAACTTTTCAAGTTGTGTCGACAAAATCAGATCTCCATATGTCGGGCATACCCTATTATATCGTCTAATTCGAAGCTAGTTATTTTGATGGCTCTCGCAGCGAATAAAGAAATCTAAACTGATGTTTACTTAATTACTCAAGTACTAGGCCGCAATGCGTCTTCATGTGTGCATAAGAAAACTTCGAACCCATAGAGACACATAAGTGTACGGAGAGGGGTGCATTATTAGTGGGGAAAAAAAACTTTCAATTTATGACCTCAAAGAAGCACACAAACCGACAGTGAAAATGATGGAAGGAAAATGCTCATGAAACGAAGAAGTTGTGTGTGAACACACTTGAAGGGTATCAAATCATTTTGTCTTGATTTTTTTTCTGTCTTCATTTTCTTCATATGTACATTTCCAATCCATTACCCTTCTCCCTGTTATTTTCATGTTTACAACAACTCAGCCAGAGAAAAGAATTTTTTTTTCCAAAAGTTCCCTTACGAAATATATCGCAAGGAGACCAAAACCTGTGTTTATTAAATTTCACAAAAATACAAATTGAAAAAAAAGAAGAAATTTCTTTTTAGGTTCCTTTTGAGAAAAAAAAAATAAAAAGAGACGACAGAAAACCTCCTTGAAAATAACGAAAAGAAAAAGAAATCATGGCTAAAGACAAGACACACGTCAACTAAATCAGGATTTAATTTTCTGTTTAGATGTTTTTTTTTCTCGTCTTCTTAAATACAAGTTTAAATCATGCCTTGCACTCTCAGAAATTCAACATGAAGACGAAACATTTGAATTTACTTTTCACTTGAAACCGATTTCGATTCGAAGAAATGTTTACACAACTAATCACCGTCATCAACATCATTATCGCACATATGTTTAGCTTGACACCCAATAGCAACATATCAGATATTTACGAGATATATAATCATTTTTAAACACTTGAATATTTTTAAGTTAGAGTTTATATTTATGTATGTTAGGCTGCGGTAGAAGTGATGGAGGAAGAAAAAAGACTAATATTGGTGGAGCGAAAGACGAAAATGATTGTTTGGAAAGTTACGCACGTCTCAACATATTTAATTTCCCAGCCGGACAAGGACGATTACATAGCGCAGCAAACAAAATAATTCGTTAAAGAATCGTTAATGAATTATATTAACGAGCGATTTGATCGTTAACGAGCGATTTGATCGTTAACGAGCGATTTGATCGTTAACGAGTGTTGCTAACGAGTCATTAACGATTCATCAAGATGACTAAATGGTCATTCGTTAATGAATTACTTTTAGCGATTCATTAATGAGCAATAATATAGTCGTTATCAATGAATCATTAATGAGTTTTATTTCAATTCACTAATGAATATCGTAAACGATTCATAAATGATATTCGTTATGAAATATTAACGGTGAATTAAAGAACACACAAGCACATTTGGTCTCCTCTGCAAATTCCAAGTTTTTCACCATTTGCATTTGAGACATCGACAGAAAATGATTTTGGCTCTGTTCATGCACATAGTGAAATGAAAACTACTGGTATATAACAAGATCGAGCGACCCTTTTTATTTAGTTTGCTTAAAATCATGACGCTGTTTATTTGTTTTGTGGCATTTCATGCTCGTTTAAAGATCGTTATTTGCGAGCGCTTGTTAAATTATTTGCTGGGAAGAATTCCGCACACTAAAAGGGCAAGTCGATGGACAAAGACCGGTCGGAAAACCACGAAAGCGCTGAGAGGATTCGATTGACGCAGACAGCAAACCACTGCTAAGATTTTCAAACTAGAGGACGCGGTCACTGAACCGATATGGATGGAGCAAAGCATTCCGTAGGCCAAGGTCCAATCTGGGTTGTAGCGCCATCGTAACTAATTTACTAACTAAGTATATGCCATTAAACCAAATTATATGTATATAAATACACGAATCAATGTAACATATAAATTAGCTTGAGCATTTGACACAAACCACCTACTAAACTATTACTTTTGGTGGAAACGACTTCCTATTAAAGACGAGTGAATAATAAATTCGAGTAACAGAAAAACATTCGAGTATGTATATGTCATCATAATACATATCTATGTCGTCAAGTGGTTTTTCTGTCGGGACTGCTTATACTATACGGTCTTGTAAAGGACATAAAAAAGGCCTTACCCATTGGTTATTCCCGAACATAAATTCCATTTTCCATGAGTCAACAAGTAGTGCGGTCTAGTGGCGTGACATGACGTCTTTTCACCACCCTCGAACTCTATTTCCTTCACACACACACACAAACTCTACAATCCTCTTAATCCGAAATGCTAGAATATGTTCGGTTTCGATTTCCACCTTTCGAGTACGGACGACGAAATTCCACCTTCCTACTTTCCAAATGGTGTTTCCTATTCGAAGCTCTCCCGCGAACTGATCAGGATAACCGATAAGAAAACTAAAAATATAAGGGCTCTCCATAGTCCGTCTATTAAACACTTCTCTTATCCGACAAATTAATTGAAAGTCACCATGCATCTACCTCTGTATAGGCATCGAAATAATGGTTTTGTGACCTCCTATGTGGGGAGGGAAGGGGTTTAACCCTTATCATCAATGGTAGTAAGCCTTGGTAAATTATTATAGCGCCCTTGTTACTTCCATCCAACGTTCTATTTGCATGAGGAAATGGAATCAGAAAAATAACGAAAAACATTATGAAAACCAAATAGAAAAAAAAACATAACAGAATTATGATTGGGCTTAAAGCCCAATCATATGATACTCTAGATGAGATGGAAATGACTTTAATATACCGGAAAATATGTCATCTCAAATTCTTTCGAAAAGTGAATAGAGACTTTCGCATGGGAGGTGGTAGAAGTAGAGAGGATGGTTTGTATTTTTCGTATATGATACCGGACATGGCATGCAAAATGTTTTTTGCTGAATTTAAAGATTTTAGTTTTCATTATTTTTAAAGAAATTGGTCATAGTTTTCCTTAAATTGAGGCACTTGTATGGGAGGTGGCAGAGGAAGTGGAGCGTTTAAGATGATTTTGAAACTGCTTATCGTCATCCTTATCACCATACTTTGATTCAATGTCAAAGTCGATAGCTCTCATATACTTGAAGGAGAAATGCTTTTCTTGAATTTATAATAGAGATATTTGTGTGGGAGGTGGTAGAAGGAGTGAAGCGGAGCTGATAATTTTTTCTAACACTTATTTCAATTATTAAAAAACGAATTCTGCCAAAATTTGAAGCTTGTACTTTTTCTAGTTTGAATGGAAATCGATGAAATGCATTTAACAAAAATTCTGCATTTGTATGGGAGGGGGTAGAAGGAGTGTACAGATCAAAACAATTTTTTTTCGCATTATTGATATTTTTATTTGTATACTTTGTACAAAATATTAAGTTGATAGCTTTAACAGTGTCGAAGAAAAATAATTTAATTTAAATTTCAAAATTTCGTGAAATTTGTATGGGAGGGGGTAGAAGGAGTAACGTTAAGTTGATACTTATTTTTAAAATAAATTGCAATTATAGTAGAATTAATTCTGACAAAATTTCGTTTTTTCAGCCTTACTAGTTTCAATGAAAATCGAAAATATGTATTTTTCAAAATTGACCATTTGTATGGGAGGGGGTAGAAGGAGTAAAGAGATCGGGTCAATATTCCGTGTTATTAATGACATCTATATCATAATACTTTGACTTAAATTTCAAGGCGATAGCTTAAATAGTTTCAAAGAAAATCAATTTCTTAATTTTTCGAAATTTCATGAAATTTGTATGGGAGGGGGTAGAAGGAGTGGGGGGATGTGGCCCATTCACGAACTTAAAGTTACTTTTTTGCTAAAAATGACACACAAAATTTTTTAGCACAATAGCTCAAAGCTTTCGAGAGTTATGCTGTAGACAGACGCACAGACGGACAGACGGACAGACAGACAGACAGACAGACAGACAGACAGACAGACAGACAGACGGTCACTCGGAATCGAGATTTTTGAGCGACAACAAATATTTCTGTACCCTTGGCGGCTCTGTGCGATCGTTATTTCTTAGCGTTACAAACGGTAATGCAAACACAATATACTCTCAGATTTCATCTAGAGTATAAAAATAAGAAAATAGTATTTTTGTTGAATATGGGGGGCCCCAGAAATCAAGGCCCTCTTTTATTCTCTCGCTTGCATTGTTGGGGACGTTGTTATCGTTTGTTGTCGTTTTTCATTGAGTTGACAGCAACTATTTGTTCGCATAAAAGTGCCTTCCTCCGAATGCTAAACAGAACCTTGAAATTTATGTGGCATTACCGAACATTACGCCTAAATTTCGATTAAAGGGAGCGCGCATGTGGGTATGAAATGAATGAATGCAGCCTACTGTTCCGGGTAAATCCATTGGAAAAGCGCTTAAATTGTACCATAAATAGTCTGAGAAGCGTACGCTAATTAGAGACTCTTGAACTATACGATCCAATTTGATACGAAATAAAACTAACTTTAATTTTCCTCACATAATTGCCGAACATAAAAGGGAGAGGAACTGGAAGGTTGTGTGTGCAGTGTGCTGCACTTGTCCTATAATTTCCTCCATGCACGAATAGAAAAAACAGTAGGCCACTTATGTCGTCTCTGCTATGCCCATCTTCATCAACATAACATACTTCGTCGTCCCACCGTCCCGTACCCGTCAGTCTTCCTAACTTGGCCCTCTGCTTCAAGTGCATCCGAGAAAAATGTACGATGCATGCAACACTCTCGAGAAACATATGTTTCACTAAACCCTACATATGTGAGAGGTATCTTATAACTGATCCCATTATATGTGATGTGTTCGGCAATATTTATAAAATGTTGCGTTTTTGAACTGCTGGGTTCAAGATATGGGTAAATGCAGGCGACGAGGTCTGCAAGCTTTTGATAGTGCACCACTATCTACTATCTAAAGAGGAAACGTAAAAATTCCGATGGCATAGCTCGAGGAGATAGATGGATGGCCTGACACAGCCTGTCAGTGCGACCATGTAAAATAGGTTTATCTACATGACGGCAGTTTGTTGCATTTTTCAACTTCGCTCCGATGGATATCAATGGCAACAAAAAAATGGAAGAAATGTAATTCCAAGCACGTGAACTTGCTGGGAAGAGGTATTCACTATTTACACATTACGCCATTTGTATGGTGCGATAATCGAATGCAATAAGTGGTATTGTTTTGCTTTGTTTTTCCATCTTTTTCTATCCGCTCTTCGATATAATAAGGAAAAAATAGATGAAACAAAAAAGGTTAAGGTTAAATTAGTCGTTACGCCATCCACCAGTATGAAGATCATCATTAAAAAGAAATAAATAAGCTTTTAAACCAAATACTTTCAAGAATTAAAGATAGGCCTAATCTAAAACCAGCATGGGTCATGCCAATTTCTAAGGTGCGATATAATATATTGACGCTATTTAAAAACCTCTATATAATAGGGAAAAAAAATATTTGAATTTAAGATATATCCAACTATTATGGGTGTAGATGGCAGATATGTTGCGGTAAAAGTTGAGTTGAGGTTGAATTCAATGGCAACCGTGATAGTTTAAAGGAGGTCGCGGTTTCTCGGTAAATTTATAGGTGTTGCGTTTTTTTTTCCTCCACACACATTATTTGGAGTATTGTTACAAAAGTTAGGAAACCTATAGTTAATGTGAGTATTGTGTTGTTAATTTAATTTTTTTTTTTTGTTTGAATTTTAGATATTTTGGTGGGAAGGTTAAAGATTTCAATGATTTATTTTTTTTTTTAATGAATGAATGAAAAGAGTATTGATATTCTAATTATATCGATTAGACGAGCTGGGTATTGCATATCATAGTTACACAGAAAAATTACTATCGCAGTGAGTGGAGCGAAAAATCGTTTAACCTAATCTCTCTTCTACCTGAACAATTCTGATTAAATTTTTATTATTAAAAGAATTAAATACTGTAGTCCCTCGGCTTACGTCGGAGTTGGGTTACAAAAATTCTCGACGTAAGTCAAAAATTACATCGTCAACCTGACGCGATAAATACATAAATTTTCATATATCTGAACAACATTTTTTTTAAGTAGGGGAATCCGGGTAACATGGCTGCCATAGTTGAGCAGTAACCGGATGGTCTAGTTCTACTTATTGCCTCTCACTGACACTTCATCCCGCCCCGGTACCCGGTTGTGCCCCGGGTTCCCCCATATATGTATTGAGTACGAGTAACACATAACATAAAATTTATCTTCATCTTCGAAAGAAATGGTCCCCATTTTCGTTTGTTTCTGTGAATTGGAGGGTTTACCGGTTAAGTAGGGAAAAATTCACGATGTAGACAACGTTTGTATTTTTTCCGTTGTGTAACTCCTTATAATAGACAGACAGACGTGTATATTGAGTTTGATATGTATCTTCACTTTTAAATTCGTCGGGATCATTTTTTTAATTATTTTGATGGCGTCATCTACATGTTCAAAAGCTTCGGGCAAATCTATTAGTTTAACCGACTTTCCCTTGTTTTCATTTTGTTCGTCTGTAATGGATGCTTGTAATGAACATCACATCCAAGAATTTGCTCAAGTTCCTCATTGCTTAATAGTTCTTCACCTTCTTCTTCAATGGCACTAGAGCCTAAATCGGCCCTCGCCTCCTGACCTTCAGGTTTCTTAAATTTTTTTTATTTATTTAATATTGTGGAAGAGTTGCTAGCCCATCGCACAACCCTCTATCTACGAATTTTCATGCTCCGTAAATTAAGGTGGCTCAGATATACCCACGTAGGCAGTGTGAATTTTACGTCGGCGGGATTTGAACTCACGACCTTCGCATTGTTTCCCAACACGCTACCCACTGGGCTACACCCAGGCTTGGTTCTTCACCGCAGCTTAGTAATTACTGTATGTCGTTTTGATCTAATACTGTAAAATCTATTTGCCTGGCTAATCCAAGAAAACCCTTTTTAATCGGTTCTTCATCAAAGCCATCATTCGTATTCGTAACACAATTTGGTCATATTTTCCTCAGCACCTTTGTTCAAATTTTGGGATAAAATTTTCAGCCATTATTCATTAATGAAAATTCCTTAATTGACACCAGGGGAGAACATCCGGTTCAGTAGCTTCTATTATCTCCTGGAATATACGTCACCCTGATCCATTAGTTAAAGAATCGCGGTAGTTTTTGGGGGGCAAAAAAATCACCTTAACATCATTGCCAATATTTGAGTGATGGCTTGGAGCGTTATTTTTTATTAATAACTATGACGTACGTGCAGTAGCCGAATTGAAACGCACAGATCACCGGATTGTACAGTACTATTGATGAGAGTTGGATGACAGTGCATGGGAGTAGTTAAGTGTTGCCATATGCGACCATAAAGCTTTATATAGAGGGTTATTAGTAAAGATGGACAAAATAGTTTCTTTTACTGAACTAGTTCACTAGTTCTTATTCCCTAAAAGAACTAGTTTTTTGTGTTTGGTTTTTCAGTTCATTTAGTAGACAGAAAAAATTTTATACTCGACTAGATCCGAGCAACCGTTCTCGAGATGTCTGTAAAAAATGCGAAATTCTGCTTTATGCAAGATATTTCGAGTCAAAAAAGAGATTAAATAAAAAAAAATTCACCCGACTTGATACGAACAGCTTTTCTCGAGTGATTCGAAAAAATCTATTTTTCGCAAACCCCCCGACTAAAAAAGGAATAAAATGGATAAAGAATACACTCGACTCGATTCAAGCGGTCGTTCTCAAGATATCTGGGAAAAATGCTTAATTAAGTTTTGTGCAGATATGTGGAGTAAAAAAAATCCCACCTGATTGAATCCGAGCAGCCGTTCTCAAAACTCGTGGAAGAAACTACAAAATAAATTTTTTTTCTGCAGATAATCGAGTCAAACCGAATCTCGTTAACTGAATTTTACAGATATCTCGAGCCGAAAAAGGGAAAAATGGTGCGCCCGACTCAATCCGAACATCCGTTCCCGTATAGGAGGGTCACAAAAAAGAAAAAAAAAAGCTGAAAGGTCATTCGTGAATTTAACGTATCAAATTGAAAAAAAAATTACACCAATCTGATTGATTCGATTCACAAACAATTCTGTAGTCTGTCTTCGAACTAAATGCTTACATTTCTTCGCTAGGTAAGATCGGAGCTCGTAGTTGGCTTGTGAGTTCACAAGAGCAATACAGAGCACCAGTCTGATCAGTTTACAATAAATCGTACGAACATTCATTCAGTTCGTTCTATAGAACTTTACATTCAGCGCACTACCAGTTCATTTCGAACTAAATGTGATAATTTTAGTGAATAGTTCAAATGAACTAGTTCGTTCGTGAACTACACATATCTAGTTATTAGTTTCTACATACCTTTACAAACTTTCGTGAACCAATGCCTCCGACACATTTTAGGATTATTCTGGCCAGAAGTGATTTCCAACGACGAACTTTGGAGTACAACAGGACAGACTAAGTTAGACATTGAGATTCAAAGGCGGAAGTGGCAGTGAATCGGTCACATTTTGAGGAAACCAGAGCGAAACATCGGCAAACAAGCTCTGGATTATAATCCTCAAGGAAGGCGTCGGGTTGGTCGACCATGTAGCACATGGAAGCGAGCTGTTGAGCAGGAAGCCAGAGGAATAAACAAGTCCTGGCAACAGCTTAAGGCCGATGCTCAGGATCGCGCCTTGTGGAAGAGAGTTGTTTCTGTCCTATGCTCCTATAGGAGATCTTAACAGGAATTTGATTTTGATTGATTGATACTTCCTTAGGGAATATCTTTGAAGTAACCCAGGACTTCCGAATAACAGGAAGTTTTTCGTTCCATATATTTTTGAAAGCCCTTGAATTTTCTGATTGACAAAGCGGTTTAAATTTTAAATCGCCAGAAACTTTAGTTCTACCTCCAAGAGGAAAAGCAATCCTGGATTTTGCTACCTTAAGCCCAGGATCTCTTCTTCCTTCAATCGAAATAAATATTGTTGAAGGCATACGCTTCCGATACAGACCTGTCTCGTCTGCATTGAATGCCTGCCGTACGCAATATCCTCAACTTTTAATTATGTTCTACAAAATGTTTGGGAAGGCATCCTTTTTAGTTTTCAAAACTGAACGGGCGAAACATGAAATTCATTTAAAACAAGAAAAAAAACACAATGATTCGATCTACTACGTATGCAAAACAAGTAAATTTTGCAACGAAAATGAAAACCGCGCTCATAAAGTTCGGGGAATTTCGAACCTATGAAAATGGCGACGCAAGTCAAGCGACGTACGAAATAATGTTTAAGGGAGGTGTTGAGTTAATGAACGAACTAAGTCAGAAAAACGTACAACGAGGGAGATATTAATATATTATAATAATATGTAATATTAAATTAAAAAAAAAAACATAAAGGACGTAAAACCCAATCATGCGATACTCTAAATGAAGGAGAAATTTGTTGATTTTAAGGGAGGAGGTAGAACGGGTGGAGCGATTTGACCCGTTCACGAACTCAGCCGTAATTTTTTGTCAAAAACGAAGTTAACAAAATTTGCACTTTCTAGCTTCATGCATTCTTGAGCTAGAGAGGAGACGGACAAACGGACGGACATCAGGTTTTGAAATTTTTGAGTGAAAATAGCCTTATTGCTTAGCCTTACAAACTTTGGCAAACTTATAATACTCTCAGATTTCATCTAAAGTATAAAAATACGAACACAGTTTAAAATTATTCGCAAATTGTCCCCCGATTTGCCTTCTATGGATGCAAGCAGTACCCATTCGTAGTGCAGAATTGAAGCATTTTTATGAGATGTCCATACTCGCCATCTTGTGATACAAGCAGGTTTGAAAGTTTTTTTTAAGGCACCACGCTGGACTTAGAAGACACCCTTCAAAACTGTAGCGTACAGTCCACTCGGCTTAGGGACGGATAAAACAAAATGAAAATGAGCAAAACAAATAGCTAATTGAGTAAGGATGCATAGGAGGAAAAGAAGTTGGTGAATGTTGCGTAATGCTATAAGCTTTAGAAAAAAAGGCCGCAGGTAGTGCTTTCCACATTTTGCTTGTTCGAGGTAGAAACTGTCTACAATTCACTATATACTCCCAAGCGCGTTCAGCAGTATGAGTATTACGGGGGCATTTATATAAAGGAGGGATAAGATGACTTATTTCACAACTACATCGGCCATGGAAATATCTGTAGTAGGTGGTGAATACTCCCGACTTTTCTACGCTGTTCGATGGAGTCGAAAGGCAAATCTCTAAAATCGGTCCAGTACTGTTAAATGGGTTTTGAATTGTGGATTGTGTTGACGTCAGAACTTAATGAATCAAATAAATCACCGCGTTTAAAGGGCAAAGAGGAGTGGTATGGCCTAGAGTACCTCCATCCAGGGTAGAGTATGGCAGATCTGTCACAACCGACACCTGCGAATTCACCATCCCCATTTCACCATTCGTGCAGTGGTGAGTTTAATGATTTCTTTTGCAAATTTCATGCACCCTAAGATAAATTATTGCTTCAAAATTTTTGTTTGTGGCTTTTTAGTTAAGCATTACAAACTGCGCACAGTTCTCGATGTTCAGAACGTACCAAAAAAAAATCGACAATTTTTTTAAATTTCGCTCCAAAAACAGGGCTTCAGCTCCGCTAAACTATGGAAAAGCGCCTCTAGTGTCCCATGGAGTAACTATAGTATGGCCCAGCAATTGAGTCGAAGCTGTAGGTGTTTTCAGGTGTACTGTCACCTGCGAAGCTATAAATTGGATTGAGAGTCGACGACAGAAGGTCGTGGATAAAGATTACAAATATAGTAGGTGATAAAATGGAGCGTTGAAGGACGCCAGATATAGAAAACCGAGTCCAAGAAACACCATATAATACAACATCATGCAAGTTCATGGTTTTTGCCAAATAAATATAAGCGAGCATTACAGCGTTCGGTTAAAAAAAAATCTCCTGTGAATCTTCTCGACCGAAAACCATCTGAAGTAAAGTATCCAATGGTTTCCTTAAAAGTGAGCTTAGAATTTCGCTCGCATAAAATTTTGAAATTTTTTTTAACTGATTATGAATTTTATTTTTGTCATATCGACGTTTGACAAGCAAACGTGTCTAAGTCACAAAATGCAAATCTTAAAGCAGTGTTTTGAAAGCGAAACTCACCGTGACGATTAGGCTGGAAGAAATTATATGTCCATATTTTCATATTATAAATAATTTTAAGCCTGAATATATGAACTTTTAATACTATAAGACATTCTAAAGCAGTAAGCTGATTCCGTGAAAAACCTCAATCTAAACAAAATTGGACTTTAGCAATTTCTAGCTTTCGACATTAAATTCGTGATTAAATACTGCAAAAATCTTATCTGCCGAATACGATAATCTGATTATTTGCAGACATCAAAAATAATTTCAGATAGCTACTTCAAAATTGCCAGGCAAAAGTTCATCGATCACCACGTTGAAATCACCATTTGATCCAATGCGATACAAAATCACGTCATTAATGAATGAAAACCAAAATATTGATCTTAATTGCATTCAGAATTATCTTCTCATATGGCATGATGATGTTACCAGCCAAATATACTTTCACTTTAATCATCGACATGCCCAACAATAATGATAGGATATCAATTTCACGAATCGGAATAATCTAAATCTAACCGAAAAATTAATCCGATAATAATTTTCCACTGAAAACACCTTTCACTAGAAAATTAGCTACGTTTCGATTGCATCATTTAAACTAATAGCTAACTGAAATCATGCCATTATTATTTTCCATATTTAGTAAATTGAAAGGCCATAAATTTTATTCGAATTTCATAGATAATCGTACTAAATAAAATCATAATTAGAAACTAACTAATAATAAACACTCTCCGCTTACAAGTCATGATTTGAATTCATAATTTGTTCTTTCCTTTTCTCATTTATCCGATTTATTAATAAATAAATTCCAATAATACTAATAATCCTACCCATATATGATCTATCGGTACCAACTTTTCCGAATCAATCAGAATTAAAAGATAAAATTACGAGTATCATATCGACATCTTGTTTCTAATTAAATAATAATCGAGTTTTATGAAACATTAATAAAACGTAAAATTACAATTTTTTTACCTTTATGAATAATACATTAATTTTTTCGCAATAATTTATGTGTAGCGGAAAAACAGGTGATTTATAAATAGGTAGTGGTTTAGATTCATATATATGCGTCGAATATACACGAGTAGCTATACCGTGAAGTGTTGAATAAAGTTAAATTGTTAATTCGAATTGTACTTAAAAAAGAAAACAAGGTGTGGGAAATGCACTTTTAAAATGAAGCATAGAACTGAAATAACAGTCATTATAGAATAGCAATTTATTTATAATGTTATTAGCGTTATTTATTATGTTTATAAAGGGGGTAGGATAATTACAGATGTATAGAAAACAGGAATTGTTTCCCACATCATGACATTCAGAATGTTTCTATAATTTTATTTTCTCAATTTTTTTTCTGTGCAGACAACTTGTCTCTTAATAAAAATTGTAATTGAAATAATGGCTTAGATAATTTATTTGCACAATTTTAGGTAATCGGAATTGTGTGTTTTAGTGTTACAATTATAACAATATTAGAGATAAATTTTTGTGTGAGTTTACGATCATGTTGGGATATTAAGCTCAAAATTATCCTTTTCTTTGGGTAAAGCCAGAATTTGGACGCATTACTCTTATGTACAGAATCACAGAACCGGTGAATAGCGAAGCAAAATCGAAATTAAACATCCGGTGGGTTAAGTTGGACGAGACAATTCATATTCGCCTTGAACTCCTGAAAGTTGTATTGATTTGGGAACTTATTGGGTCCATTTTCGCGTCGAACTAATATCGGAATTTTACAGTGCGACCAAAAACAGATTTCAAAACACGTAACTTGGAGAAGCGAAGAGATTTAAAATTTCTCGAGAATAGTCTTCATCAAAATATCAGTACAAGAGAACAAGGCGTCTGGCGTTTTTTTAGAAAAGGATATTCCTTGTTCAATCTTTTCACATATTTTATACAAAAAATATGCTTTTTTGAGCACAATGTATTCGGTTGCTCCTGTTTATTTTAAAAGGTTTGCTTCAGTATACCCTTCTCCCTCTTTCAAAAAAAGAAAAAAATAGTGAAATTAAAAAGAAAGATTTTCGGAATTCACTCTGCTATGCTTTATTAAATGTGACGTTTCGGTCTCTGCTGAGTCCTTCACCAAAATTTAAGAAAGGTCTCAGCAGAGACCGAAACGTCACATTTATTAAAGCGTAACAGTGTGAAATCTGAAAATCTTCCTTTCAATCCAAAATACACTGCGAAAACATTCACCAAAGTAAATCATAAAATTCTAAAACTTAAGAAACTTACAGAATTGATAGATAGTTTACAAATTTTGTTCGAATCCATACCTGAAAGAAGAAAACAAATTGGTTATGAAAATGTTTAATTTTATTTAACCTATCTAGACTAGTTTTGAAAATGAACTCGGAACGAGTTTTTAGTTCTGAGTTCGTTTTCGTCATCAGAAATACCGATCGAGTTGAAAAAGAAAAAATTAATAAACCCTATCGAAACTTGTGTAATTTCAATCATTTGGTTTAATGAAAGTTTTCACAGTATATTTCGAATATAAAGGAACGATTTCCGGATTTCACAGCGTCATGCGTGACGTTTCGGTCTCTGCTGGGACCTTTGTAAAACTTTGAAAGTTTTACACAGAGGTACACTGAAGTAAACCTTTTAAAATAAACAGGACCAACCGAATACAATGTGTTCAAAGAGTGGTTAGGTGAAAAGAACCCACTCGAAACTAGAGTAAATTGTTCGATTCGAGTTGCATGATTTCAAATCAGCATTAGAGAGGAGCACTGATACGGGAAACGGATACGATATATGGCAATTGAAAAGCGGACTATGGTTGATTTCATTGAATGACGGCGGAAGGGGTGGGGTAGCTCGATCCATGCAGCGCCTATTATTGATAGACCGAGAAATAGAACGCTATAAGACACTCAGAATCGCGCATTGAGTAAGCAGTGTAGGAATTATTCTGCTCCACATACGTAGAACCATATTTTTCCTGCGACCATATTCTTTAAGTCGACAATCAATCAATCAATTCCTTTTTAAGACCACCTATAGAAGCATAGGACAGCATCAATTCGCTTTCACAAGAAGCGATCCGAAGCATCGGTCTTTAGTTGATGCCACGACTTGTTCATTCCTCTGCCCAACTGCTCGCTTCCGACGTCTTCCTTGAGGATTATAATCCAGGGTTTGTTTGACGATGTTTACCCAAATTGTGGTCGATCCACTGCCCTTGAAGCTTAGTGACCATTTTAGTCTATCCAGCTGTACTCTAAATTTCGTAGTTGGAGATCACATCTGGCCATAATATCCATAGAATGCATCGGAGGCATTTGTTTACGAAACTTTGCAGTTTCTTGGTAATCCCAACGGTTACTTTCCATGTAGTACAACCATATTACAACACAGACTTGCCGCATGCGTCAAACTCTCGCACCTTCATGCGAAGGAAGATCTCTCTTAACCTCCAGAAAGGGGAAAGGATACCGAAGGCCTGATGATCTTATTTAGACGAGCCTCAATATCCTTTTCGGCTCCGCCTTCCTTGCGGACAATGCTTTCGAAGTAACAAAAGTCTTTCAACTCGTCCACATTTTGTCCGTTAAGAACGATCAGTGCGCTTTTGTTCGAACCCATGTGCATGTACTTGGTGCTACGCTCATTTATTTCAATCCTGCCTCTTCGTATTTATGTAAAATGGTTATGTGCAAACATACACACGTCATCAGCATAATCCAGGTGACTTAAGAAGTTAAACAGACCTTTATCCTCTCCACCTTCCTCCGCAGCTTTCAAGATGTTATGTACTACCACCAGAAACAAGTCCGGTGATAATATGCAGCCTTGTGAGACTCCCGTTCGTACAGGAAGTTCTCGCACAGCTCTCCTTTATGTAAGTCGCCCATCGCATAATTAAAATATCTTTTGAAAACTCAAAAAATAATTAAATTTTCAACAAATTTATTAACAAAAAAAAAGTTTTCCGAAAATCGCATTCTAATCAAAATAAATTAAAATCAACTATTCAACTCGTTTACGTAATCCTTTCAATTAAAAAAAAAAATGTTCTTGCTTAATTTCCGACATGATTTTCACATTTTACTTTCCACTTCGATTCTGACTCGAACCAGGACCCCTATCGTCATCATTATCTTCGAAGATTTTAAACTTTTGCTCCATCGAATTCTGCTTAACCAATACGCCTAAGGGTTGGTATCGGCTCAATGCAACTTTTGGTAACAGTTTTCTGGAACTTGGCTTCTTATTAATCGAAGACGCCGATGAAATCGAAGTATTTTCCGCTGAAATTTTCCGAGTTTTACCCCTTCGACTGATTTCGTATTTCGTTAAGACTTTTAACGGTTGACGATTTTCTTCGATTTTTATCTTTTCTGCTTCTAATTCGTCCAGAGTTTCGGAAGCAATTTTTTTTAATGATGTCTTAAGATGACGCAATTTCTCTTGTTCTGCAAACAATTGACCATTCAAGTTAATTATTTGTGTTTCTAAATTATTAACAATTATTTTTAATTGTTGGTTTTTTCGTAATAATTCGGAATTTTTTGTGTTATAGTCCTCCATGTTGGATTATTTTTTTGACAGGATTCGACTCGAATTGTTAATTTGATGATAAATTAAATGCCTACTATGTGGTATCGATTTGGATGTGTTGATTGATATACTCTATAGTTACTCAATGGGACACTAGAAGCGCTGTACCATAGTTTGGTTATAGTTACTCAAGGATACTAGAGGAGCTTTACCTTAGTTTGGCAAAGTATATTTGGAGCGAAATTTAAAAAAAGTGTCGATTTTTTTTTTTGGAACGTTCTTAACACCAAGAACTGTGCGCAGTTTTTAATACTTAAATAAAAAGTCGCAAGCAAAAATTTTGAAGGAACAGTTTATCTTAGGTTGGATGAAAATGGCAAAAAAAACCACTCCACGAATGGTGAATTGGGGAAGTTGAAGTTCGCAGATGTCGATTGTGACTTTCCGCCAAATTCTGATAACAGTGTCATCTTCTTGCATGGAGAGACTCTAATATGCACTAGATCAAATCTGAGAGTATATTGTGTCTGCCTTACCGTTTGTAACGCTAAAAAAAAGCTCGCACAGAGTCGCCAAGGGTACACAAATATTTGTTGTCGCTCAAAAACTTCGAATCCGAGTGACCGTCTATCTGTCTGTCTAACTGTCCGTCCGTCTACAACCCAACTTTCGAATGCCTAGGGCTATCGTGCTCATTTTTAACAAAACAAAAAACTTTAAGTTCGTGAAAGGGCTATATCCCCCACTCCTTCTACCCCCTCCCACACAAATTTCATGAAATTTCGAAATTTAAGGAAATTGATTTTTCTCCGAAACTAATTAAGCTATCGACTTGAAAATTAGGTCAAGGTATCATGATATAAATTCCAATAACAGAAAAAAATATTGATCCGGTCTCATTACTCCTTTTACCATCTCCCATACAAATGCACAATTTTCAAAATTGCATTTATTCGATTTTCAGTGTAACTAGTAAAGCTAAAAGAACAATTTTTTGCCAAAATTAATTTTATTATAGTTGCAACTAATTTTGAAAAAAAAAATATTAACTCCAGCTCACCCCTTCTAACCCTCCCCATACAAGGCTCACGAAATTTCGTTATTTCAATTAAATCATTTTTCTTCAAAACCGTCTAAGCAAAGCCACAATTTGTCACTTAATAATTGCTATAAATGCTGAAAAAAATTATCAACTTCGCTCCACTCCTTCTACCTCCTCCCATACAAATATCTATATAAGGAATTCAGAGAGATCATTTGCATTTTAAATATGTGGGAGCTATCGACCTTAAAATTGGAACAAAGCATGGTGATGAAGATGCAAATGAGGATATTGATAAGCAGTTTCAAAATCATCCGGAACCTTCCACTACTCTGCCACCTCCCATACAAATCCCCCCATTTCAGAAAAATAACAAATGAGTTTTATCGACCTTAAAATTGGAACAAAGCATGGTGATTGCAGATAAGTATACTGATAAGCAGTTTCAAAATCATCTGGAACCTTCCACTTCCTGTGCCACCTCAGATACAAATCCTCGATTTCAGAAAAAATAATGTCGTTTTCATTAAAATTATGAAATCTACCA
The DNA here is from genome assembly GCA_963669355.1 of Chorisops tibialis. NCBI lineage: Eukaryota > Metazoa > Arthropoda > Insecta > Diptera > Stratiomyidae > Chorisops > Chorisops tibialis. The sequence goes on from OY770262.1 coordinate 164,064,508, forward strand.
ACTTTAAAATCAGCACGAAACATTTTTCTTACAATATTCGATGACATAGACAAGAACTACAAACCACTCTCCCGCCCCCCCCCCTCTCCTTCTACCACCTCCCATATAAAAGTCCTTAAACATTATTTAAACGAATTTGAGATGACATTATATTTTCCAATTTCAAAGTTCATCTAGAGTTCATGGAAATCAATAGACAGTAGCTCAAGTGAATCGACTGCAAATCTGTGGTTACACATTACATTATATGAACCGCTGTGTACAATATAGAGCCGCTGCAAACATTGAAGATCCACTGTGTATATTTTACAATCGCTGCACACACCGAATCCGCGCACTGCACAATGAAAACAGGGAAAAATATGTGACGCAAGCTGACAAAAGGGACCTAATTTTGACAGAATTTTGACAAAATTAAGGTTTTGATACAAAGAACAAAATTTTTAGAACAAGCGCCGAAAAAATCGCGCAAAAATCTCAAAAATTGACGGTTATGGCATTTTAATTTCGAATTATAAGAAAGTTAGTTTTGATGTAAACGAGGTAAAAGTTGGAATAGTATCTCATTCACGTGGAGCGTAGTGGATTTTAATATTCGTCTGTTATATAATATTCACCTGGCATGGTAGTGTAATGTAGTAGAATTGAAATTAACTGTTGAACGACAACTGACAATAATTAATAATTAAACTTTGCAACATAAAGTATTTAAAAGTGACGTAACCATTTAAAGCAGTTTCCATAAAATCACAGATAATTTCTTTTGAAATTAAGAATCCTAAAAATGGAAAATCTTAAGAAATTATTCGAATATAAAACATAACTCTTCAAACTACGTTTTATCGAAAGCTTGAAAAACTGTATATTTTCGATGAAATTTGCATGTTTCTTTTTTGTTTTGTTTTTTACAGAAAAGTATTTTAGAGGATTCCTGAAAGTTTAGTGTTTTTGTGGTAGTATAAAATCCACTACGACGCATAATTCCAGCACACTGCCTGCTTGGGTATACCTTGGTCACCTCAATCTACAAAAATGTAAAAGTCGTAGATAAAGGATTGTGCGAAGGTCTGCCAGCCAGTAGACCGAGGCCCGATCTGGGCTGTAGTGCCATTGTAGAAGATAGAAGAAGAAAAACAAGATTGTCGCAGCTAAAAAAAATTAATTTTGGGAAATCACCTTTTAAAAGTCACTGATTCTAAATGATACATTAATTTTGATATTTTGAAAACAGGGCAAAAAATTTTTACAAGGTTAAAAGTATTTACTCTTAAGTGCAAATTTTACTTAGCTTATACCATATAACGATGAGTTTAGTACGAGTTCGATATTTTTTCAGTTTTTACAGTTTGAGGTAGCGAATTGTCAAAATAATTCCAACAAATAAAGCTCGCTCAAGCTCTTTCCATCATTATTTACCACCCCTCCCCCTCCCCACCTACCTCTCAGAATGCAAAAAATCCAAAATATTAAATTTGGACCTATACTAGTGTTTTGGCCTGTACTGAACATTTTGCTTTGACAGGAGGCCCCTTTTGGCAGCGTGCGTCCCATTCACTAATGGTTTTTAATACCATGATTTTTTAGATTCAAATGAATGTAATTAGTACAGAACAAGGAGGATATATAATAAGGAGTGACTATGAGCATGCTTTGCCGTGTAAGAAAATGGGAATAAAAGTATTTCCCTCCCTTACTGGCGAAATGCTCTAAATTTTTCGAAACAATCGTTTCGTTATCTTTGTCTGGCACACTTAAGTCTATTGCAACTAATTCTGTCCCGCGTTAAATTGTCCGAAACAGCTGTAAGATTTTCGAAAGAATTGTTTCGCTATCCTTGTTTGACATATTTAAATCTATAGCAACTATCTCTGTCCCGCGTTAAATTGTCCGTTGCTAAAGTGCTTAGCTTAGAAACGAACCAAAAATTGAAAGAATAAAGATTTCTGAAATAAAACAGCAGCTCCATCGTACTGAAAATTACTTTCCCACGTAAGGAACCCCAATAATATTCAATAAATGCCTAAGGCGCAAGAATGTGTAGACAAGTTTAGAATTTTCTACTTCCTAAATATCCCTAGTTTCAAGAAAAAAATCTCACTTGCCCAACCCTAACCAACCATGAAAGTTTTAATCCTTTAAACTTTGTAATTACAGCATCCACATTCTTTTATACCATTGACACATAGCGCAGCTAAATTATAATTAAGACCTAAATTATCATTAAACGGCTGTGTGTCATACGCTTATTTAACTAAATTACCAAAATAGTGATCACTTAGCAGCTAAATCATCTCGTCATTCTCTCAGCTAAATCATCTCATTTAGCTAAATCCTCTTAATTTTCTCATAATTTAGGCTATAAAAATTGAAAATGTAGTACTAGAGTTGGAGCTTTCATAAAAGCTTCGTCGTGCAAGAGAGAAGAAAAGTCATTTTCTGAATTATACAAAATCTTGGAATCGTGATTTAAACGCCTAGCCAGGAAAGATGACTCGCAAACGATTCTAAAACAGGACAAAGGATCGTTTTTCTTCGTTTGTCGCCTACCTTGCAAAATTTGATTGCCTATTGGCTATGCAATTCAACTTTTTAAAATTATGACAGCTGAGTGAGTGGCTCTTCTTAATTAGCAAAGTGCTGTGTGTCACCAATCTACTAACGATGAAGATGAACTAAATTACGAATTAGCCAAATTATAATTAGGACCGCTATGTGTCAATGGTATTAGATACAAAACTATTTATATTAAGAGACTTACATTTTTAAAAATATAATTAATTGAAAAATGATAGGACAAAATAAGTGTAAGTGACAAACAAAAAAAATTTGTTTTCAACTCTGCAAATCAATGAACACAAAAAGATACGAGCAATTTTCTGGTATGAGTTTGAATGTGCACCATGCTCAAACGATGCTAGCTTAGTTACTTTAAGATAAAAACAAACTGACGTACGCTATACGTCATTGTTCTACCTTTTACTCAGCATTTTTCTAACTATTTATGTAAACATTTCAGGGTTTATTTGGATGAAACGATGTTACAAAATTTTTACCATTTGTCCGCTCAGATTTCGAAATTGGATCCCACTGTGCGGCGGTTTGAAAAGTTCATATAATGGGTGTCCCATTACGACCGGCAATTTTGAATTATTTTGAATTCAGCCCCATTTTTTTTTGTCAAACTTTTCAAATAAAAAATGCGTCTTTTTTTTAAAATTTCAAAATAGGCAGTCCTAATGGGACACCTCTTATAATAAATAGAACTTTAAATTTTTAATGAAAATTACGATTCAGAATACAGCGATTACACAATACACATACGGGCTTTTATCAATTTCGATCTTCCAACGTAATGAAATTTTGATGTAAACTGAAACGAAAAGGTGAACATACTACAAATCTTATTTTATGCCAATACATCACAATCTTGATCTGTAAAGATTAAACATTCGAAATAAAGTTGAGTAAACCCATTCAAAAATCGTTATCATTGCATTTTTTTTTGTATTCTAAGAAAACAAACTATTTTCAAAATATGCTCGATCAGCAGCTCTAAGATAATCTGATTGGAGACAGATCAGCTTTCAACTCGGACAAAATAAAATTCATGTTACATTTTTTTCATTTATTTATTTACATTTGAATAAATTGCAACTCATCACAAACATCTCTCGTCAATATATGCACTTCCTCTTCATTCTATGAAACTAGATTTGTTGAACTTAAAATGTCAGACCAAAATTGGTTTCAAAAAGTTTTGAACGAATAAGATTGGGGCCACATTTCGGAAAAAAAATAAAAAAAAAAGACTCATCATCACACATATGGTTTGGTAAGTAAACTCGCTATACGCTTAATATGGGATGTTGAATCCGAAAATTTAAACAGAACCAATTTGGTATGAATCGGAAGATTTTTTTTTGGTTCGGGTGTGTAGAGAGCGAGTATGATAGTGACATAAAAAATACAAATTGTTATTCCAAAATCAAACTCAAGAGGATGTTTACCTGTTGACATATATAACTATTATGTTTGCTTGTTTGTTGTTCTTTTTTTCTCTGTCTCTGAATAAATGTTTTACATTTATCTGACTGATGTGTACTCTTTGTAGCTATATCTTTACAGTCATATCCATTATAGATTGGTAAGTGTCTACGCTAATGGGGACTACAAACGTATTTATGTAGTTTAAAGCTGTTCCGATGGTCTTAACCTCCTCTTTGTTATTGTTGTTTTACTGTCATTATTTTCATATTAAAAAACTGAAATAATAATATTTTATCTGCATAAAGAAAGGCATAAATATTTGGTGAGTGTTTTCACAGTGCATTTCGATTTGAAAAGAAAGATTTCGAGATTCTTCACTGTTACGCTTTATTATTCGTCACGTTTCGGTTTCTGCTGAGACCTTTATCAAACTGCTCGTTTAATAAAGGTAGCGTCTTATACTGCCATTAATGGGTTAATAACAAGACGGTTGCAATGCACTGTTTTTATAAACTGGCATAGGGATGGTTTTAGTTAGCAAATAGAGAGCGAAACGTCACGAATAATAAAGCGTAATAGTGTAGAATCCGGAAATCTTTCCGTTTAAAAGGCATAATTGTTATTTTTGGTTTTGTTATGGTACGCGCATAGCTTTCCATTTAAAGACTATTTTATTGGATATTTCTTTTTATTGCTCTATTCTATATTATATTTGGTCACGAAATTTATTTCTATTTAATAATGAATTCAGTTTGTCAAAAACAGGTGATTAAATAATACAAATAGTAGCCACCAATATTTTCTTCAATGGTACTGCAGCCCAAATCGGGCCTTGATTTCAGGTTCTTTAACATTAAAAAATGCGAAAGTATTATTTTTGTTAAGAAATATGCTTTTTGTAAAAATTATTGAAATTTGAAAAATAAAAAATTATTTGATATTGTCACTAAATTTAGAAATAATTTGTAATTTTCAGTTTCAATTATTTATTTATTTAATAAAATCATCTAGCGAGTCGAGCTCTACAGACTACAGAAAAACAAATTCTCTACAATGGCACTACAGCCCAAATCGGGCCTTGGCCTCCTGACCTTCAGGTTCCTTAACATTTTTCATTATTTATTGTGAAAGGGTTGGTAGACATTCGCACAACCTTTTACCTACGACTTTTACATTTTTGTAAATTGAGGTGACCAAGGTATACCCAAGCAGGCAGAGTGCTGGAATTATGCTTCGATCGGGATTTGAACTCACGACCTTCGCATTGTAGACCAACACACTACACACTAGGGTACACCCTGGCTAGAAAAACAAATTATTAATACATATAAACATATATAAAAAAAAAAAATCAGGAGAGAATTCTTATAAAAGATAAATGTTTCAAAAACTTCCGATTTAAATACCGTTCCAGTATTACTGACGGCAATCTTACTACTTATAGAATTATAATAGTTTAGACATCTAGAAATTGGTTCATTACTACCATAATTCGTTCTATGGAACTCAACGTGTACAAGAGATCGAGATTTTAAAGAGCATTCTTGTACGTATATTGAAATAAATGACAGCAATTTATGCGGACAGATAAAATATCTTTAATGAACATTATTCCCAGCATCTTTCGACGTTGTGCAAGGGTGTGCAATCCTAGTAAGTGGCATCGCACTTCATATGGAGGTGCTTCAGATGATGCTTCAGTTCAACCTACGTAAAACGAAATTAGTAAAATTTCTTTGTACTCTTTTGATTCGCTTTACTCTAAAATTCGCCTTACAAGCGATATTAAAAGAGTTTTTTTAATGTGAGAGGATTTTCAAAATCAGTGCTATTACGTTTTATATATCCTAGCATAGAATTAGATTTCAAAATAAATGTAAGCTAAGAGTGATACATTTTGTAGTCGAAAAGTATGGTATTTCGGAAAACTTAGTTGTTATTCGGGATTCCCAGTGCCATTTTGTATCACTACGCTGATGTCTAAAGTCTCCCTCTTGCACTGCTATTTAATAGGTCCCTTGTCTTAGGCACTTTTTCGCACATCTGATAAAAATCTTTTATTATACCTGTTCATAAAAAGGGTAGCACTATTGACATTAAGAATAATAGACCTATTGCCAAGCTTTCAGAAATACCTACAGTTTTTGAATGTATTTTGACTGAAGTGATTTACATCAATTTTAATTTTCACTTTCAACTAACATGGGTTCCTTATGGGACGATCAACTGTAACTAATCTGCTATCCCTTACTGATTTCGTAAGCCGCTGTATTGAAGATAAATCTCAAGTTGACTGTATATATTGACGTTTGATAAATTGTTTCATGAAATTCTACTTCTGAAATTGGATAAATTAGGATTTCCTCTTATATATACTACTTCGCTGGCTTTGCTCATATTTGTCAAATAGAACTCAATCAGTTATTTTTAGATCTTGCTTTTCCAATGATATCAAGTTTACGTCTGATGTGCCACAAGGAAATCATCTCGGGCCACTACTTTTTATTTTATTTGCAAATGACCTTTCCTTTGTTTTACCAAACACAAACCTCCTTTTATATGCCGACGATATTAAATTTTTTATATGTTACTGTTTATCTCTCCAACATGATCTTGATATCTTTTTTAACTGGTGTGTTCGTAACAAGTTAATCTTAAATATTGATAAATGTAATGTCTTATACTTCTCTCGTAAACTTACACCTATTTTAACCTCAAACACTTGAACGGGGTTGATCATATTAGTGATCTTGGTGTTATTTTTGAATGTAAGCTGAACTTCACCTTGCGCTATGATACTATTATATAATGAGTAATGATAATAAAATGATTGGCTGCGTACGTCGTTATACTCGTGATTTCACTGACCCTTCCGTACTTAAATCCCTTTTTGTCCCATTGGTTAGACCTATTTTAGAGTATGCTTCCACTGTTTGGGTTCCTCATTATGCTGTCCATATTAATCGTATTGAAGGTGTTCAAAAGCGTTTTCTTCGTTTTTCCTTGCAGTACCTTCCTTGAAATAACCCTGAATCTCTCCCACCTTATTCTGTGCGTTTGAAATTATTGTGTTCAGATAATCTGTCTGGACGTAGAGAGGTCATCAATGTTTTGTTCGCTCATGGTTTACTCATGGGTAATAATGATGCTCCAGATCTGCTGTTACTTTTCATCATCAGTGTGCGTACTAAATCTCTACGGTTTCATGACTTTTCTTACACTTCTTCTCTATAGAACTAATAATGGACAAGGAGAACCTCTTGATGTTGTTTGCAGAGATTTCAGCATATAGATTTTAATATATTAGTAAAAAATGTATAAAATCCGCCTTATCTACTTTTGTGTCATAATTAATGTAGCATTTTATTTATTTTTCTTTTCTATTTTTAATGCTTTATTTGTTTGTAAATACTTTTTATTTTTCTTTATTATTGTATTGTTATCATTGTCATTCCTTTTTATACTCTAGATGAAATCTGAGAGTATTATAAGTTTGCCACAAAGTTTGTAACGCTAAGAAATAAGGCTCGGAGAAAAAAATTAATGATACAAAAGTTCATAAATTCACTCAAAAATCTCAAAACCGGATGTCCGTCCGTCTGTCCGTCCGTGTCCTCTCTAGCACGAGAACGAGTTGATCTAGAAAGTTCAAATTTTGTACACGCCGTTTTGAAAAAAAAGTAAGGACAAGTTCGTGAACGGGCCAAATCGCTCCACCCCTTCTACCCCCTCCCATACAAAATGACACATTTGCGCAATTTGACAATAAACGGATTTGCTCGAAAAGTATAAAAGCAATTGGTCTCAAATTTGGAACATATTACTTTTATGATGATATCAATCAACCATATAAAAATCATGCGTGTCTTCTCCCTCCTTCTACCACCTCCCATACAAACTGTACTTTTTCATGAAATACTCTAAACCAATTTACTCAGTGCGTATAAAATTTAGCGAGCTGAAATTTTCACTAAATATTTATTTAGAATTATTAGTAAGACCAAAAAAAATTAGACATTCAGTTTCACCCCTTCTACCCCCTCCCATACAAAATGACACAATTGCGCAATTTGACAATAAACAAATTTGCTCGAAAAGTATAAAAGCTATTGGTCTCAAATTTGGAACATATTACTTTTATGATGATATCAATCTACCATATAAAAATTAGTTGAGTCATCTCCCTCCTTCCACCACCTCCCATACAAACGGCACTTTTTTATGAAATTCTCTAAATAAATTTACTCTGTACGTATGAAATTCATCGAGCTGAAATTATGCACTAAATAATTATTTAGAATTATTAGTAAGACCACAAAAAATTAGGCGATTAGCTTCAATCTTTCTACCACCTTCCATACAATTTGACACATTTCAACAACTTTACAAAAAGACGATTTTCCTGAAAAGTATGAATGCTACTGATTTGCAATGTACAACGTGTCAATTAAATAATATTTACAGTTATTTCTAAAAACGTCATTAATAAATGCACACTCCTTCTACCACCTCCCATACAAACTGCACAATTTCACTTAATCCAATACACTAATTTTCTCAGTACCTATTAAATTAAATTTTGTATAAGACATTTTTATAACAACCTTAGCGTGATGTGAAAAAATTAATTCAATGTCGTCACCCCCTCTACCACTTCCCCTACAAAATTTCTTAAAATAAAAAAAAAATCTCTCATGTAGAGTATCGCACGATTGGGCTTTACGGTTTAATTATTGCAATTGTTCATTAATCCTAATTTAATTTGGTATGATCAGTGGTATAACCTGTCGACTATTGTAAGTAAATACAAGAGACATCTACAATATTTGAAAACGAAAGGCATATAATTTAAAGAAGGAACAGTAAAGGTACCAATTGACTACCTTGTGGTACACCTGATTCAACATCAAATGGCGAAGAATTAACATTATTTATTTTAACCAAATAAGATGATATCCACGATAAAAAGTTGGAATGAAAGCCAAGTGCTTGAATTTTATCGATAAGAAGCGAATGGTCAACTCGATCGAAAGCTTTTTGTAGATCAGTATAGAGAACATCAACTTGGTATCCTTTTTCTATATTATCAACACAAATTTTTTAAGAATACTCAAATTAGTAACGGTTGTAACAGAAAAATAAATTTTATTTTTAACTATACTCTCAAAAAGCTTAGGAATAGATGAAAGCTTAGCTATCGGTCTGTAATTTTCTACCAAGTCTTTCAGACCAGATTTATAAATCGGAGATCTTCCATTCATCAAGAAATTCACCAGATGATAACGGTTAAAGCACGACAAAGCGAAGTGGAGCATTTTTTTAAAACTATTGGAGGAATTGAATTGTAACCAGCACTTTTACACGCATCAAGCTCATTCATTGCTGATAAGACTTCATCCGTGGACAGCGATAAATTGCCTATGTCATTTATAGCATCCAATGAATGAAAATTTTCGTTTACCTTCAATGGTCCTGGTGGATGTAAAAGGTAAATAGATTTGAAGTACAGAGCAAAACGCTGTTTATTGAGTATTATTAGATGCATTACCTTGAAATTCGATAGATGTTGGAAATGAATGAGCTTTTCTTTTTATTTTAACAAACGACCAGAAGGATTTACAATTGCTCTTAATATTCTTTTCAACAGATAAAACATAGTAACGATAGAGAAATCGATTTAGGTAATCAAATTCTTTCTTTATTATAAGCTGAGTTTGAATTGCGAAAAGTCTTGTAAGCTTCAGTTTTTGCGTTTTTCGAATCAGATTATCGATTATTATACCAAGGTAGTTTAGGCTTTGAATTGTTTTTAAACAAAGAAACAAATAATTGAAACGCTGAATTAAGAACCGATTTGAAAGCTAAATTAGTATCCAATAAGCTTTCGATAGAGTAATATTTATTTTTATCATTGTCAAAATTTTGGCAATTGAGAAATTTCGACACGTTTTGAATTCCAAATCATTTTTTTCTTGTGGTGTATTATCCTAACTTCAAAGAATCATGAATTTCTGTAAGATATATGACTATACCTTTCCCATTGAAAAACTAAAAGCCTTGTGCTTTCATATTCTACATAACACAAACAAATAGGTACAACATTTGATTTCAAAACTATTAAAACATAATTTTCTCAAATATAAATGTATCCATGAAACTAAATCAAATTTCTCCATCATAGGATTGTTTTTGTTTTTGTTTTTTTTTGTTTATTTACGAATTACTTATATTTATTTGCGTGAGCATACTGAACAAGCGAAACATCTATAAAATACGAGGAAAAATATACAAACAAAATTTTCGATGTTTGTCTATTTGTTTGTCCTTTCCGAGTCACTTTTGGATAGATTTCAAACTTAATATGAAAACACATATCTCATATGTTTTGTATTTATCCGTGGAAGTGAGAGTACGGTGCGAGGAGGAACCCGATTGCAGCAGCATAATAGTAATATCAGTTGCTATAGTTGAAAGCAACGAAAATAAAATCATAAAAATTATGGTGTGGTGTTTTGCTTGTTTTCGGTAAAAATTGTTCTTTTTGTTTTACCATAAGCTTCCAATTTCGAAGAAATGCCGGCTTTGATAGTGAATAATGTTGACGCAATGTAAAAACAAATTCTAACGTCAAGATTTCTGTTTAATTTGGAATACTTGAATATACCGAGCGCATTTTGAAAATTCTTATAATTTTATTTAAAGACCATTATAGTGTCGGTATGGCTTCAAAGGTAAAAAAACAATCACAGGAAATCGTGTTAAGCGAACGAACTTAGATTATAAAGGAATATCTAAATATTTTCGATGGCAATAAAAATTTGTATGTAAATTGTAGTCGGATTTTATTGGCGATCTTCTGAAATCGTGCCATATGCAATGAATGTCTCGGAAAAATTGGCTTAGTAAGATGACCACGGTGGAAAAATTATTTTTCGGAAATGATGGCATTGCTTTCAACTTTGAATTTAATTTATTATGATAAAGTGACGCAAAGTAAAGGTGTCTGATGTTTGTCTGTTATCACCAATGTTTGTCTGTTATCACATCGAATACATTCTTAATCGAAATAATCTTTCGCGGAGAAAGCAGGCAGACAAACTTATCACTAATTTTTCCATGAGCTTGTCCATAGGTCTCTCATGTTTGTCTGTTATCACCGGATAATATTTCTTGGATTAAGAATGCTGTATCCGAAAGTTTATTCACATTTTTTCGCCCTAAAAAATATGACTGTTCGCAGAAGAAATTGATATTTCGCATTTCTGTCATTTATCACCAATTTGATCCCAAAAATTTGTTCGAAATTTCATCCACATTGATAGAGGATAGAAAGTGGATAAAGGATAGAAAGTGAATAAAGTACAGGATACAATTTTAATCGAAAATCTATTCCGCAGATAGCATGCAGACAGACTTATCCCTAATTTTATCCATAGCTTAATCTAAAGTTTTTTCTGCAATTAGCAGCGACATTTAAACATGTATGTATGTATGTATCCATCTAATCATATGAAGGATAAATTTAAATAAAATTAACCCTTTACGGCTTTCGGTAATTATTTTCCATGCAATTTTCGAAAGTTCTTTATTCGCAAATTGCTCCACTATAACTCTACCTTCCATCAAGCAGTCACGTCAACAACAAGCGCTAATTAACGCTGACACTAACCTTTTCCAATTGGCACCGAACAACCTAACCTACAAAGAAACATTTAGATACATATATGTACATATCTGTACATCTGGCTGCAAATTGGTCCAGCCCGGGGATGAATGACTACAAAACACCATTTCTCTCGTATGAGTGTGTTAGCTGTTTTAGATTAACCTCGCACTTGAAATAGCGCGCTTTGCACAGAAGGTTATTAAACCCCCCATAAGAAAATCTTCAACAGGCTCCGAAATGGACAGCGGCAAAGACAGGCACTCAAAGCCAGTAATTTTGAATTCTGTGTTTTTTTTTTTTCAATTTTTTTGCTGCGCTGTGTATGCAATAAATGACCGGCCGCTAGCTAATTTCGCCACAAAGATACGAGATATAAACGCCAGAATTATTTTTTTTAAATCCGGATATTTTTTTTTCTTTTATATAGCTGAGCGATCTAGCTAAAAGTGCGGCAACCGACAACCTTGACCTGATGTTTATTAAAAATGACGCAAAATATATATTGGTGTTTTTTTTTAATATTTTTTTTTATTTGATGATTGCGTCTTGTTTTGTTATACTGCTTCCTTATAAATGATAAGACCAGACTAACGAAGAATCGTCTTGAGATAATGCAAGACTGCAAGATTGGGATAAGCCTTAGCAAAATTTCTTAGAACGCAAGGTTCAAATATGGCAAGATTTCCTTTCGCGTTTATTGAGCTATAAAAAAAAAGTTCAGAAAAAAGAAAGAACTGAAAAAAAAAAATAGTTATAATTTGATTAGCATGTCGATTTAGAGTCGGCCAATTAAGTATTTTACGAGCCTCAAACATGAAAAGAACAAGACCGACTGAATTTGTTGGGTAGGTGATACTGTGAATTTCGAAGCTGACAGGCGGTAATTTGTTTGTTTTGAAACGACCATTTGATTTAAATGTTTTTTTTTTCTTTACTAAATGAAGTTAAGAGACTTTTAAATGACAACGCAATGGCAAGAAGTGAATCTATAATAATAAAATACAATGTTTGTCTTTCTTTCTGTACCTATATGGGCGATCTCCAGACAAGTCTAGAGCACGCAGAGATCTGAAAATTTGAACCTAGAAGCCCACAAGTAGGAACTGATCCAGGTTTGTGAACGGACCAAATCGCTACAAAATAACAAAATTTCGAATTTTCTCGATATGCTTAAAAGCTATTGATCTGAAATTTTGAATGTATTATTTCTATAATGATTTCAATCGTCGGTATACAAATTAATCACACAATCCTCACACATCGCCACCTCTTCTACCCACCTCCCACACAAACTGCACTTTTTCATGAAATACCATAAACAAATTTACTTAGTACGAATAAAATCTATCGAGCAGAAATTGTGCACTAAATACTTATTTAGAATTATAAGTAAGAACAAAAAAAAAATAGACGATTAGCTTCACTCCTTCTACCCCCTCCCATACAAAATGACATAATTTCTCAACTTTTTAAAATGTCGATTTTCCCGAAAAGTATTAATGCTACTGATCTGCAATTTAACACAAATGCATGATGTTTTTAGTTATCTCTAAAAAAGTCATTAAGAACTCCTCACTCCTTCTACCACCTCCCATACAAACTCCACAATTTCACCAATTCCAATACGCTGATTTCCTCAGTACCTATTCAATTTGTGAATCTTAAATATAATTAAGAAAAAAAAACATTTTGATAGCAACTCTAGCATGATGTGTTTTAAATGACAACGCAATGGCAAGAAGTGAATCTATAATAATAAAATACAATGTTTGTCTTTCTTTCTGTACCTATATGGGCGATCTCCAGACAAGTCTAGAGCACGCAGAGATCTGAAAATTTGAACCTAGAAGCCCACAAGTAGGAACTGATCCAGGTTTGTGAACGGACCAAATCGCTACAAAATAACAAAATTTCGAATTTTCTCGATATGCTTAAAAGCTATTGATCTGAAATTTTGAATGTATTATTTCTATAATGATTTCAATCGTCGGTATACAAATTAATCACACAATCCTCACACATCGCCACCTCTTCTACCCACCTCCCACACAAACTGCACTTTTTCATGAAATACCATAAACAAATTTACTTAGTACGAATAAAATCTATCGAGCAGAAATTGTGCACTAAATACTTATTTAGAATTATAAGTAAGAACAAAAAAAAAATAGACGATTAGCTTCACTCCTTCTACCCCCTCCCATACAAAATGACATAATTTCTCAACTTTTTAAAATGTCGATTTTCCCGAAAAGTATTAATGCTACTGATCTGCAATTTAACACAAATGCATGATGTTTTTAGTTATCTCTAAAAAAGTCATTAAGAACTCCTCACTCCTTCTACCACCTCCCATACAAACTCCACAATTTCACCAATTCCAATACGCTGATTTCCTCAGTACCTATTCAATTTGTGAATCTTAAATATAATTAAGAAAAAAAAACATTTTGATAGCAACTCTAGCATGATGTGAAAAAATTGGTTCAATGCCGTCACTACTTCTACCACTCTCCACACAAAATTTCTTAAAATCAAAAAAAATCTCTTTTATCTTACGCATAGAAAAATCGACCTATGGCTTCATTTTCAGGTATTAGAGTGTTTTTGTATGTGGAAAAGGGGGATCTATGTTCCTTATTGAAACCAAGTTTATTTAAAACAAATTAATGCTCATGCCACAGCGGATTACGGGCATCATCGTGCGGGACTGCTAGTATTGGATAAAATGTTTAATTGCATTTGATGCACAATCTTTGAATAAATTAAAGATACTAATTTGACTAGACCAAATACAACATCATGTCATCAGTCCGCTTCGGCAAGGATGTACCGCACTCATCACATTTATTTTAGACAAAGCAATTTTTTCAACTCAAATTATGATATTTTTACTTTAGTCAAATCGTAAAAAAAATCCAGCCAAGAATCTAACCCGGGCTTCCCGCATTGCAGGCGAGTTCTTCCACTGAACTACCGCGATAAAGACGAAATTATCTTGCCAAAATTTAACCTTCACGTGACTTCAAATATATGCAGTTTTTTTTTTCTTGTTCTTAGGATATTAATTTGTAATCAGCGAACTGACTGTTTGGAACATGGGCTTATCACCCGTGATCATAAAATCTAACTGATACGAGAAACGGATACAGAGCCTCGGATATGGACGGATTCTATGGTAATAACTTTTGGCATTTGAAAGCGGATTATGGTTGACTTAACAAGTCCTGCAAGACTGCATGTATCAAAGAGAAAACTATGGTACCTTTTATCAATATCGAACGAGCTTTCAAAAACGTAAGACCAGCAGCAATTACGGACACACTTTCAATTCTGAAGGTGAACGTTTCGCTTGGCGTGCTGATTAATTTGATGTTGACATCTAGGATTATCAGCACAAAACTGGGCATCGCATCCGCTAAAAGGTTCTTTAGTAGAGGTACTCCGCAAGGCGGGGTCCTCTCTCCACTTCTTTGGAACTTTAGTTTTTTAGTTTCCTTAGTTATTTATTTGGTTAAACACAATTAAGATAACATAACAGAATTACGATTGGGCGTAAAGCCCAATCGTGCGATACTCTAGATGAAAGAGGAATTTTTGGATCTTAAGAAATTTTGTAGGGGAAGTGGTAGAGGGGGTGACGACATTGAACTAATTTTTTCACAAGACGCCAAGGTTGCTATCAAAATGTATTATATAAAATTTAGGGTTTAAAGATTTAATAGGTACTAAGAAAATTAGTGTGTTGGATGTAGTGAAATAGTGCAGTTTGTATGGGAGGTGATAGAAGGAAGGGCGAGTTTTTAATGACTTTCCAGAAATAAACACATCATGCTTTTGACATGTTTTACATTGCAAATCAGTAGCATTCATACTTTTCAGGAAAATCGACCTTTTATAAAGTTGTGAAATCGTGTCAGGTTGTATGGGAGGGGGTAGAAGGAGTGGATGTAATCATCTAATTTTTTTCGGTCTTACTAACAATTTTAAAAAAATATTTCGTGCACAATTTCAGCTCGATCAATTTTATACGCACTGAGTAAATTGGTTTAGAGCATTTCATGAAAAAGTGCAGTTTATATGGGAGGTGGTGGAAGGAAGAGGAGGACTTCAATAACTTTTATACAGTAGATTTATATCATCATGAAAGTATTATATTCCAAATTTCAGATCAATAGCATTTATATTTTTTTAGCAAATCCGTTTATAGTGAAATTGCGAAATTGTGTCATTTTGTATAGGAGGGGGTAGAAGGGGTACAGGTAATCGTCTAATTTTTTTTAATCTTACTATTAATTCCAATTAAATATTTCCTGTACAATTTCAGCTCGATAAGTATTATATGCACTGAGTAAATTGGCTCAGAGCATTTCATTAAAAAGTGCAGTTTGTATGGGAGGTGCTGGAAGGAAGAGGAGGACTCGAATAACTTTAATACAGTAGATTTATATTATCATATCCAAATTTCAGATCAAAAGCATTTATATTTTTCGGGGAAATCCATTTATTGTGAAATTGCGAAATTGTGTCATTTTGTTTGGGAGGGAGTAGAAGGGGTGGAGCGATTTGGCCCGTTCACGAACTTGACCTTACTTTTTTGTTGAAAACGACGTATACAAAATTTGAACTTTCTAGCTCAACGCGTTCTCAAGCTAGAGAGGACACGGACGGACGGACGGACGGACATCCGGTTTTGAGATTTTTGAGTGATTTTATGAACTTCTGTATCATTCATTTTTTTCTCCGAGTCTTATTTCTTGGCGTTACAAACTTTGTGGCAAACTTATAATACTCTCAGAGTTCATCTCCAGTATAACAAGAATCTTTTGTTTGCGTAATAGCGGCATATTAACTATTCCCATTAAGTGACTCATTTCAAATTAGTTCGAAATTAGTAACAGTCAATCAAAAGAAGAATACACAAAAAGAAAACAAAAACAATGAAAATTAAATTATAAAAAAAGAAGAAAAGCCTGAATTGCAACATCTCAAGTATACGATGGAGCTAGGGTGTAGCCTAGTGGGTAGCGATTTTGTCTACAATGCGAAGGTCGTGAGTTCAAATCCCGGTCGACGGATAACTCCAGCACACTGCCTGCTTGGGTATACCTTGGTCACCTTAATCTACGAAAATAAAAAATTCGTAGATAGAGGGTTGTGCGAAGGTCTAACAACCCTTCCACAATAAATAATGAATAAACAAAGAATGGCCTCTCTGTAAGGCATCTTCACTGATAGCCAGGCAGCTATTGCATCTCTGGAATCAGTCATGTCTAGATCCAAGCCCATTTTTAATTGTTGCGCCTCTCTGAGGGAGCTGGCTGAACAATTCAACATTAGCCTGTGCTGGATACCCGGGCATAGGGCCGATGAGCTCGCCCAGCACGGAAGTACCTTGTAGATTCAATCTGAGAAACAGAATCTAAGTATGCCTCTCACAACTTATAAGCTGCAACTTAAGGTGGATGAGATTAGCAAAACCAACGACAGATGGACAAACAGAGTTACATGTAATGTAATAACACCACACAGATTTGGCCTGTGCTGGATCTAAAAGGCCCTAGTACACTGACCCCGCTAAGCAGGAAGATGATCAGCTCCGTAGTAGGAGTTGTTACAGGACACTGCCTGATAGGGAGACAAGCTCAGAGGCTTGGTGTTCCATTTAATGATTTTTGCAGGAGCTGCAAAGATGAGGAAGAGGAAGAGATTATTCTTAAACTGTTATAAACTCGCCCTACTCTCTCTAAAAGGAGGCACCACATAGGCGCACACTTCTTCGATAGTCTCGGTAATCTGACAAATGCGGAAGCCAGGAGCCTTCAAAACTTAATAGAAAGCTTCGGTTGGTTCACCGAGTAGGAGTCTCTTCTGAGATCATGGAGCGTCACAACGGACCAGCCTATGTCTATAAGGACCCGGACATAAGCTTCACCTACCTAACAAGTCCTGGCGACAACTACAACAGGACTGTTTCGAATTGAATGCCTTATTGCTGAGTATTTTAATCGTTAGCAGAATAATGGGGTTCTTCCAGGTCCGAGCAGCACAATTTGCCGGCAGTTAGGAGCGTGGCGTGGGGTGAAAAACTCAGAGGAGTACACCATCCTTGAAGGTGCTGCGAAAATAAAAAAAAGAATGCAGGGAAGAGGAAAGGAACCTGCGGAATCCAGCAACTATCGGTAGTTGGAAATACGATTCTTCCTTGGAGTGCAACTCCCTCAACCTTGTGGAGGCCTTCCGCTTTCCGGAAGATAGCTGTTTCTGTCCTATGCCCCTACAGGGGGTCTTAATAAGAAATTGATCGAACTAGAAACTACCAAAACAAAGGTTCCTCTAATTTCCGTATCATCTAAACTACATTTGTATAAGTGCTGGTCAAGAATAACAAAAATTAATCTATGCTACCAGAAAGCAAGTCACTACAGTCCAAAAACTTAAAACAAAATATAAATACATCTTTGAAGAAAGAAGGTCATTGGTTTCAAGTAGTTCACTGTTAACGATGTTTGCTAGATTCGGGGAAAAAATGAGACCCTCTTAAAGGCTCTTTCTTACAAGCTCTCATACCACACCGACTTACTTACTTGTTGCTTCTGCATTATAAAAACGCGATAAATGATGGCCAAATTACGCCAACGGACAAACCAACAATCTGTACAGAATGACTTATGAAAAAAAAAAAATCAACAACGAAAAAAAAAATCGCAAACGCAATAAATTTTGAGCATCATTAAACGGTGAACTAACTTAAAAAAGTTTATGACGGAGTGAAAAAGAAAAAGATTGCCGCTTCTGGTGTGCGTGCGTAAGGCTTATTCCATGCGGATTCCGCATGTGTTTCGTTCCACTTGTAAAAAGTGGAAGGAAAGTGAAAATGACCGAACGGTGGCGGCCAAACCTACCGCAACCAAATATATTGAGGTCTGCATGCTGTTTTTTTTTTTTTTTTTAAGCAATTTCATGTTTATTTTGTACTTTTCACGACTGGCAATTTTTATTGCAAACAAGCAAAAATTTAAAAAAAAAAAAAAAAAAATGATTTTAAGCAGTTTTGCAATGTGACGTATAGTCTTAAGTGTGTTTAACACTTTCATGCATAATTTTTACATGAATTTTATTATTCAACGCGTTTAAAACGATAATTGAGCGAATTTTAACGAGCAAACAATTTTCGACATCGACGAAATACGAACGTGAAGTGAATCAACTCTAATTTTTTTGGTAGTCATTTTGTAATATGCTGTACAGATTTCAAATGCCAAAAAAAAATTTTTTGGACATAATATTGAGGTGTTGTTGATCTGTTTCGAAATTGGCGTCAAAACTTCTTTTGCTTATTTTAACAGAAAATTGTGCGAATTTCATAAGTATTGAATTTTCTTAACGATAGTTTGGTGAATGTTTTCACAGTGCATTTTGAAATGAAAGAAACGATTTCCGGATTCTACACCATTACGCTTAATTATTCGTGACGTTTCGATCTCTGCTGAGAACTTTATCAAACTGGCAGTTTAATGATTTTTGTAAATTTAGTTTAAAAAAATTGGAGAACACTTGAGAGCACTGCGACCTTCTCGGCCAACAAAACGCATTGTT